>JAEQBH010002981.1:0-649368 GCA_016808115.1 Tetrastigma voinierianum | reverse complement strand
GAGTAATTAAGTTGTAAAAAGCTAAAGGCTGGCAGAACGCGAGTACATGACTCAGTGGCTGGCCTTCCTTGGCGATTATGCTCACGTAATCTAAACTCTTTTGGGCTCCTGAGCTACATGGCTCCGTGGCTACTTGGCTTTCCTTGAGCAGTTAAGCTCTGAGAACTGAGCTACGGGGCTCCATGGCTACGAGGCCTTCCTTGAGCAGTTACGCTCTATAATCTGGGCCATTGGGCTCCTAGGCTGTGTGCCCTCAGAGCACATTTGAGCTCTCGAGGCGAGCTACCCGGGGCTCCTGAAATTTCGCAAAGACCCTTTTGACGATTAAGCTGCGAGAAGCGAGCTGCTTAGGCTCCGGCTCACGATGGCTCCATGGCTACTTGGCCTTACGGGCTGTGCGCCTTTTTGGCGATTAACATTTAGCCCGAGTTGCCCAGGCTCCCCGGCTGCGTGGCTCCATGCTCGCGGCTGACTATTCTTCTGCTTTGAAGTGGCTCTGCGGCTGCGGCTCACCGACTATGGATCGTGACTCACTTGGCCTTCCATGGCGGTTATGTGCTGCTATGTAATACGGTACTTGGGCTCTGTTTTGCGCATGACTCGTGGCTACTTGACCTTCCTTGGCGGTTATGCTCTGTATCTGGTACATGGCTCGTGGCTGCCAGACATCCTTGGCGGTTATGCTGCGAGAACCTAAGCTACTTGGGCTCTTGAGCTACGTGGCTCCGTGGCTACTTGGCCTTTTAGGCTATTATGCCTTTTTGAGCAATTAAGCTCTGAAAAACTGAGCTGCTTTGGCTCTTGAGTTGCATGGCTCCTTGGCTACTTGGCCTTCCTTGAGCAGTTATGCTGCATGTCTGATTCTTGGGCTCTTGAAGTACACATGGCTCCATGGCTGCCTTCCCTAAGAAGTTATGCTGCATGTCGAGCTCTTGGGCTCTGAGCTACGTAGCTCGTGGCTATAGCCTTCCACGGCGGGTTAAGCTGCTACGAGGTGAGCTGCGAACTCCATGGCTATGAGGTCTTCCTTGAGCAATTATGCTTTCTGTGTCGAATTTCTTGGAGACAGCCAGGCTACATGGCTCCGTGGCTACTTGGCCTTCCCTGAGCAGTTATGCTCTGTAATTTGGGCCACTAGAACCGTGAATTTGTGTACCTCAGAGTGTTTGAGCTCTCAGGCCCGAGCTCTTAGGGGCTCCTAAGCTACAAGACCCTTTTGAGCGAGTCAAGCTCGAGAGGCCGAGGCACACAGCAGGCTCCTATCGGATGTCCTGGAACCTCTGCTTCCACGGTCGTTCCTCGGCTTCCTATTGATAAGGGGTTGGTTCATTGCCTCTATTATTCTTGTCAGACCTCCCCCTATTGTGATCCTCTCCAAGGGGTTTGTAAGGATCATGCTCCCTAGCTTAGCTAGCCTCTCCCTCTCCATCTGCTTCTCGAGGAGGGTCGAGGTGTTGCTGTTATTCTTGGATGATAGGATTTTGGCCTTCTCGGGCCTGTCGCGCCTCTTGGGGTGCTGCATTTGCCTGGTGAGTTGCTCTAACTCTCGTAGCAGACGTTGGTTGGTGAGACGGAGTGCCTCCATCTCGTTGATATTGGCGTGCAGAGTTTTCAGTGTGCCTTCGGGAGGTCGCTATCTATGTCACCTTGCTAGTCTGGCATCCTTGGGGGATTGGCGTGGCTCATGCTTGTATTCCGAGTTGATCTTATCTCAGTCCAGCAAGTTGACTTTATTTGTAAAGAGGCGTAAGTTTCAGCGGACGCCAAATTGATGATGTTTTTCAATCGAGCTGGGGTACGGAGAGTCTTTGGAATTCTTCCGGACCGGTCCAGTGACTGCGGATGTTAAATTTCACTGCGAAAATAAGAAACAAAGGATCGACGAGGGTTCGCCTGTTGCCTCTCCGATGCCTAAGTCCAATTCTTTAGGTGGAAGAAAATCAAGCTAACTAGGGAATGGATTTTTGTGCGTGCCTTCGTAGATAGGGTGACCTGGTATTATAATGGATGATCATGATAACTTTTCTAGTTTGATGATGATACGGATATTTCTCTCATTGGGTGAGGGATTTTCTTTCCTTATTGTTAACCAATTAATAAAAGATAATTGATAACTTTCCTACTTAGATGATGATAGCATATTTCTCCCATTGGGTGAGGAATTTTCTCTCCTTATCGTTAACCAGTTAATAAAGGATAATTGATGAAAAATTATTAGGAAATATCCTACTTCCCTAATTGGTGGAGATTTAATTAGGAAGTTGGAGTGCTAAACTAATCATCACGGGTTAACGGATGCTACATCACAGCCTCGGGCCAGGGTGAGCGGGTCGGCACAGGCGCCGTGTTTGGGCGTATGTGATGGGTTGCAGAAATAAGTAACTTGTAGGCGCAACCTTTTTGTCATACCAGGCCTAAGGCTTTCGGGCTGACGTTTGAACCCACACATGTGTGGTTTTGGACCCATCAGTAGGGATGACGAGATTATCTTCAATGGGATGATATTCTACATAACTTATTTCACAGTTCAGGGGAAAACACATGCCCTTTTGGAATCCAAATGGTGTGGTTATTATAATGCTGCTTCATATGGGGCCTGTGGAGTTTCTGTGTTTCTGGTTTCACAGGGCTCTCCACCATCATTATCTATACTCACGTTACCACTCTTATCACCACTCATCTATCGTCACTGAGCCCATCACATGTAAGAATTAATATTTTGCTTTTCATCTTTATCTGCATTTCTTTTTTTGCCTATGTTTGGTTCCTTTAAAATTTGTGGGAAAATAAAAATTCAATTCAATTCAGCATATTATTTTTACTTTTTAATTTAAATTAATTTTATTTATTTCAAATCATCAACACAAAAAATTAAATAACTTAAAATTATGTAAGTCTTTAAATGATTTTATTTTGTCTAGTTTTTTGAAAATTTTCATCACATAATTAAACGTAGAAAATTAATTTTTTAATAATTTTTTCTTAGTATTTTTTGAGAATCATATACAATCTTAGAAAATTTGAAAGCTAATTAGTTTTGGTTACTCGTGCATTTCATTTTTTTATTTATTAAAAAAAGGTACACATTTCTTCCATTAAAAAATGGGGGAAATGGGAAAGGAATCTCTAAAAATGACAAGAAGTTAATGATTGGTGGGTTTTGATCAAGGACGGGATATACTCCATCTATAGTCCGATTAGAGGTTATTTCAATCAATTAGTGTTAATTTTGCCAATACATCGGTTTTTTCCGATATTTCGGATTTTATCATGAAGGGGCTTACAATTTTTAAAATTGGGAGGCTGTGGGGTTTCAGACCCCAGGCCAAAAATACAATTCCCTGTAAGGCCTCCACCAAGTCAACTGCTAAATATTGTGCAAATATTTTTATATTCTATTTTCCCCATTTCACATTTTCAAAATATTATCACTTCCATTCTTTCCACCAAAAATAAGACTTTATCACTTCAATTTATTTTTCATCAGTAATTCTTTCATATTTAAAATAAATAAAATTTAAAGTTTAAAAATTAATAAAATTATAATTTTTAAATTAAAATTGATTTGATAATATAAAATGTTAAGATAATTTTTAGTATAAGTGTATACGATATCAAAATATTCTCATCACAATTATCAAAATTTAAGTAACACTTATATAAAATATTTTGTATGCATCATAAAATTAATTTATTTGTTATTTTAAATATGATTAAATATGTTTTAACAAAAAATAAAAATAAAAATAATTGTATTTGTTAATAAATAAATATAGATTTTGTTAAGAAATTTCGAATATTTTTACAAAGCTAATTGATATTATCCTTATGATTTATTTGATATATCTAATTTAATATCATAATATCAATATTTTGAAAAATTTTCATTACCTACAGAATATTCCTAATAATAAGTGAAAAATAAATAAAATAATATCTTATTTAATATTATAATATCAAATCTATATAAATAATATATAAATCATTTCTCATTATCTATATAAATAATATTTGTACCAATAATGGTATGAATTTAATAATTACTCATAAATTATGAATAGTATTATATTACATATTTAATTTAGTAATATTAAATAACTCTAATATAAGTATTTTACTTATATTTGTTATTTTAAAATTTACTCTAAAAATATTTTTATGAATTTTATATAATTTTATAACTTAATATTTTGTAAAATGTCAGCGATATTTGATATATCAAGTAAATTCAATTACCGATATATCGTATTTACTAATATTTTGATCCTTGGTTTTGATAAAGTTGTTGTCATTAACCTAAAAATACACAAAATAATGTTTGATTAATTTATTAATTATGGAATAAACATAATCATATTATAATTTTAATTATGTAATTGTACATGTTAATAATGAGTAATTTATGGGATGATTTAATATTAATTGACTATAAGCCATGGTTTTATTTTCTTCCTTACTTTGGTAGTCGGGTGAGCAAAGCGATTGACCCTTGTCACTTCTCTTTCTGCTCTCTCTCTCTCTATATATATATCTGCCTTGCTTTTGAGTAAATAAAATGCCGAAAATTTCTGAGGTTTGATAAAAGCATGACTTTATGGAAAATGAAAGAACTTTATTCAACCCTAACCTTTTTTTATTTTATCTTTTATAGATTTGAAATGCAATGATAGCTAATAATTTTGGATCGTGCAGTATATTTTATCAGTCTGAATTGATATGTTTTATTGTTTTATTAAAGTTATTATTTATATTTATTGGATCTTTTGATTATTGATCCATTATTTTTAGAATCAATAAATACTTTTAATTTTTTTAAATAATAATTTAGTAATTGGTATGAGTCAATTTGTAATTAACATTGAAGCTATTAAATTTGTTTTATTACGTTTTGGGTTTGATTGAATATTTTATCGGTCTCAGAAGCCATGCTATTGTTGGTGATCACTATCCGGGTAATTCATATCCTTTTCCCTTTCTTTTGTTATTCGCTTTGATTTCAAGTAGATTTTAATCATCAAATCTTTATTATTATTTTATTTGACATCAACGACAAGAGGAGCAGAATGTCAGCCATCATGATTTTTATTATTATTTTATTCGTTTGGATTGCTTGTGAATAGCAATCATGGTTTATGAAACAAAAAATATATAAAAGAGTATATTTAATCGTTTGACATCAACGACAAGAGAACGAAAGAATGTCAGCCATCATGATTTTTTATTATTATTTTATTCGTTTGGTTGCTTGTGAATAGCAATTATGGTTTATGAGAAACAAAAAAATATATAAAAAATATATCTTTTTTAATCGTTTGGTTCATTAAAGTGATTGAGAATAAAATAATAATAAAAGGTTTTTATTTGAATCAATCATAGTTTTGGAAAGTTTTTATTATTAAAAAAACAATAATAAAAAAAAGGTTTTTTAAGAAATCATTTATATATTGTCAAATCAATCACAGTTCTTTTTATTATTATTTTATTTGGATTGATTATGAGTCTTGAGATTTCTTATGGAAATAATCTTTTAACGGAGTTTTGTACGGATATAAGTTATTTTAAAAAAAATTAAATTAAATTAATATGACATCTAAAATAATTACCGAAGTAGAGCTTGTCTGGAGTAGCGAGGCGTCGACATTTGAAAATACGGAAAGCCTGTCCCGGGCGGCGAACTTTTGAATTTTACTTACTCAATTGCCGTCGTTGTGAGCGGCGGCCATTGACTTCATCTTGTCGTTCTAAACGCCGGCATTTGATTGAATTAAGTTTTTCCTTCTCTCATGCTTTTTCTTATACGCCTCGAACCCATTACTGGTTGAATTAAGTTTTGGAAAAAAATGATGCCAGGTCACGGAGTATGTTAGGAATGAGTGATTTACGTGATTATATATCGGAGTTGTGTTTTTTCAAGTGCTGTGAAAATTTAATGGGATTTCCTAAACAACTATAAGTAATTAGACCCTATTTTTTTGGAAGACAACTATTTTAGAGTTAGCTTTTGCTTTAGAAGCAATTTGGGAAAAAATATATGGCCTTCTATAAGACCTCATGGGGAGAGAGTGAATTAGATATATTGCACTTTCGTAGGAACTTCAGGAATAACTGCATAAGTTGCTAGTCAAATTCAAAATAAATTTATATTAATGGAAGCCAATTTTCATATTTGTCTAACTTGGATAAAAATGGCCAGTTCTTGTGTCCTTGGTGGGAGTTAGCAGTCTTTATTATGATATTTAACTAAGTTGCTATTATGACTTTAGTTTTGAGCTTCTGGTTTTTTTCCTGGTATATTTTGGTAGAATATTGAATACTTTCAATCTTTCTATATGTCCATGACCTTAAGAGTGTCAGTTTTTGCATCCAACCTTTCTTTTTATTTTTATTAGGAATGGTCGGATCGATGTTTTTCTGTCACAGTGGTGATGAACTTGTAAATTTCTCAGAAATTTGGTCGGTTGGACGACGGAGGAGAAAAGAAGTGGGGAGAGGAAAAACTTAATTGACCAAATACGGCGTTGTGAGCGGCATTTGGCACTAA
This sequence comes from Tetrastigma voinierianum, assembly GCA_016808115.1. Classification (NCBI taxonomy): domain Eukaryota; kingdom Viridiplantae; phylum Streptophyta; class Magnoliopsida; order Vitales; family Vitaceae; genus Tetrastigma; species Tetrastigma voinierianum. The sequence goes on along the minus strand of JAEQBH010002981.1, from coordinate 642,827 downwards.
GTCAAATGCCGTCGTTGACCAACGCCGACGCGACAACTAGTCAAATCTGTCGTTATGGCGCCGCGGTGGATAAGTAAAATTCAAAGCACCGTCGTCGGATGGCAAACCACGTATTTTCAAATGCGGCGTTCACGTTCTTAGAGCATGAAGCTCTACTTCGGGGAATTATTTTGAAGCGCCATATTAATTTAATTTTTTTTAAACAACTTATATCCTACAAAGCTCCTTTTAATGATCTGTTTATTTGATTCACACGTATGACAAGATGTGTTTTCTATCCCATCAAGTTTATTTTTTAATCCTTTTGCCTTATTATTTTGGGACGTTGATAAAAAAAATATGAAATTAGAAACAATCAAAATCATATCCCATTAACCTTTAATTTTTAGTATTAGAATAAAATTTAATTTTATCCAATTTTATAATATTTTTACGGTTTCCTTTTTCATAATATTACTTTAGCAATTTATATTTATGTTATTTATGATTATTTATTGAGAATAAAATTATTAGTATTATTGCACTTGGGTAAAAATTGAAAAATATTGAATGCTTATGAACTTGTCTCTCGTGAGTCTGAGCATGTCGGATATTGTTGAAATTGATGTTACAACTGTTATTTCTCCCGTCTTACATCAATTTTGCTAAGATCCATACATATAGTGAAGTTGTCTTATCGATTACTTTATTATTTGATAAGATGTTTAGTTTGGTGAAGATATTTCATTAAGTGTCATGAACCACATAATTTTACTACCCCATCGGTGGGAAATTGGCATTTGGTTTTACTGACGTGATGAATTCTTTCTTATACGTATTATAGAGCTTTTTTGTATTTATAGATTCTAACATTTGATGATCAACTTTTATGGGTCGTTTAGCGAAGTAAAGAATGGAGAAATTTGTATGTTTTTGTTTTACATGTATTTTTGACATTGCTCTATTGTTTATTTTCCAGCTTTGAGCTTTCCTCAGTTCTTTGTCATCACGAAACTCAATGGGACTAATTACAAGAATGAGAAAAATGAGTTATATGATAATCATTGGGTGAATGTTTGTTTTGAATCCAATATCATTGATGTGTCATCTAATACTTTGTGGTTAGATAGTGGTCTTCTGCCTTGTAGTGACGAGCCCGGCAGGCCGGTTGTGAATCCGACTGAAACCGGGGACACGTGAAGCAACTCAATCAAATCAAATTTATCAAATCGTTTACCGTTGTATAGCGTTTTCATTCTCAAATCTTTGCGGGCGATTTCAATTTAGAGCCGAGCCACGTAAACATTTACAAATTCAATGCAATTCCTTTACAAAATATGCATTTAACTAAAATGGCATTTTATGCGTTTACAACTATAAAAATCTAAAAAATCATTATTCGATATAGGTACAAAAAAATTTGAATTGAACTCCTTTTGTTTGCAAAAAACAATGTCATCTTTAAAAATGGTTAGGATCGTGTGGCCGGACGTACTTCAGTGAACTTTCTGAATGACTCTGAGTTCCTCGACCTTGGAATTAAAGCTTTCAATCGCTATACATCATTCGATTTTTGTGCATTGATAAAACAATGCGCTAAGCATTTTCATTGCTTAGTGATTCCTATCTGGTCTCTATTCCATTTCAATTCAATACGAATCATGCATTTATCAAAATAATGCCTTTATACACTGTCTATGTGTAATGTAAAAGACACTTATACAAATACACTTTTTAATATCAATTTAGGCTTTTCGGTTTGCGATTTCACATATGACTATAGAGTCAACATTCACAACAGATTCAGTTGGTGAATCATGTCATGTTTGTCATTAAATAGCAATGTGATTTCACATAAAATATTACAATCTCACATTAGACTATAGAGATTAACATTCACGACAGATCCAGTTGGAGAATCCTGTCCTGTTTATCATTCAGTAGTAATGTGATTACATTGAACAAATACGGTTACCTTCATGACGAATTCAGTAGGTGAATTCTGTCATGTTGGTCATTCAATAATACATTTCAAATCAATTTACTCATATGTAGTAAATTTACTTATAGTTCAAATACGAAGCACATGCTTAGATATTTACGGCAAACATTTGATTCGCATACAAAAATGCAAATCAATATATATATATATATATATATATATATATATATATATATATATATATATATATATATATATATATATATATATATATATATATATATATTCACAATAGACTTGAAATGAGAATTAGTCTAAAGAACATAACATACCAATTTATCGATCATTTTTCTCTTTCGAAACTAGTCCTAGGTCAGGTTGTCGTCTTTACCCGCACCTAGTCAAATATAATTTATACACTCTTAGTGGTTGAACAATTAATCGTACTAAACGAATATTTCGCTTCGCCTCGGCGGCGAGGTATGGTACATTTCTCATTTAGTTTTATCCTTGCCCCCAGACCCCCATTGGTAATTTATTAGGGTTCCCATACTATCGGTGTACGAATCACGAGGCTTCCAGACAAAATCAAAATTTTCCCTTTATGAGCCGTTAGCTAAGCCGCGGCGTGCAGGGGGTGCCATTTTGGCCCCTCGGCCTCGTCAGCGACTGGGCATCCACCTTTGCGACATAGGTCTACTCTGGCGTGGGTTGCCTATGTCACGAATCAAGTCAGGCAGATTGACGGATCGGCAGGGTTCGGTGCGAGACTTAGGACTGGGACTCTTTACCTGATTTTTTTTTTTTTTTTTTTTTTTTAAAACCATCACGAAATTTTACATGTGGGTATGGCCCACATCATATAACATAATCCAAATATCATGTACATGTCATGGAAATTCTGTAAGTGGTGTCAGTAATCTAGCAATCATGGCGAGTCCGGATTACAAATACAAAATTGTACTTTTACTTATACAAATCGAGTGCGGAACCTAACATGTAGTGAACCCTTACACAAGTGTGTTGGTCATTTGTATGCGGATGTTTGCGTGTCTTATCTGTACCTGCAGTTAAAAACGTGCTAAACTGCGGCAGTGAGCTTATATCTTATAACTTATATTGATACACATGCATTTAAACTGAATCATGATAAACTTATAACAGAAACAGATATCAAAATCATCATGAATTCATATAATCCAGTATATAACAGGTCAAATCATATTCAGAGCAAACTTAGACATATACAATGTAAGGCATCGAATTCATCTCTTTTACATAACCCGCTGATTTTCTCGAATTTACGGTCGGGTTCCTATTCGTGTCATCAAAATAATTCTGTCTGCTTGTACCTTGTGACTTTTAACAGAATGCTTATGTCTCCCGTAGGATCCATATTTATACTTATTCAGATTCCTTATAAAGCGATGCCCGAGCTTATACTTATAACAATCTTATACTTACTCAGGAATTACACTTATGGCAGACTTATTCTTATCCGGGTCTTATACTTATAGCAGTCAGATCTTATTCTTATTCGGATTTCTCGTATCCTGTACTGAGCTTATACATGTATGTATACCTATCTCAAGCTTATACTTATTTCGATCTCAGTAGAGATTCTGGAACCTATGCTTATCTGAGAGGTACTTAAACACGTATTGGTATTTAGATCTATCTCATATCTCAGTAGGAGTTTACAGAACTTATACTTATCTGAAGTTTACACTTGTTCGGAGGTTCCGTAGGTATCACGAGAGATGCAGGCATTATCTTTGGATTTAGCGGAACTTAATCTTATCTGGGAGTACGTAAGTGCCTTGATCAAATGTACGTTACGATAACAACTTGTGTTGGTATCATATCCCAACAAGTCCCTGGTTTAGCGTATGCCATACTCATACGGAATTGCAGGCATAGGTACTACGGGTTTATCATATCCAGGGCTTATGCGGGAGATACGTGGAGTACTCACGAAACTAATCGAGATATAGGGAGTCGTAGATGCGGAACTTATATTAGTACCTCGTATCTTATGCTTGTGCTGCAGGAACCTATCCTTGTCTTACGGATCTTCTACTTGTATTCTAGGGTTTATTAAATTTCGGATCTTATCTACAGTATTACGGGCATATACATGTATTTAGTTTTATACATGTACTTGGAACTTATACATGTATTTCCATGCATGTATTGCAGAGCTCTTCTCTTGTCTTCTGAAACTTATCTTGGTCTTCTGAGACTTATATTGGTATTTCGGATCTTATACGCGTGTTACAGAACTTATACATGTATTTCAGATCTTACATGTATATTACGGAACTTATATTTATCTTACGGAACTTATAGTTGTTAATGCAGGACTATTCTTATCTTACGGATCTTATACTTGTGTTCTGAAGCGGATTCTTGTATTTCGGATCTTATTCTTTACGAAGGTACCCGTGGAGTGCGATAAGTGAAAGCGGTCGGGATCATAGCGCGATACAAGGTGGATCGGACTTATGCGAGATCACGGGACGTGGTCTTTCGTAGACGGATCCACGCGATTCATTAGGCCGGTACCGTAGGTATGGTTGGATTTATACTTATTTTCTGAACTTATACTTATTTTAGATGCGAGAGTACCCTTAGGTACTCACAAGGAACTTATACTTATTTTATTGATCACGAGGAGTACCCTTAGGTCTTCTTGGACATCTTGGTGTTGCGAATGCGGGAGTACGTGAACTCACGGACTTATACTTATTCGGATCTCCCTTAGGAGTTACGAGTTTCTTAGTATACAAAAGTACGTGGAGTGCTACGGAGATATTACGTATACAAAAGTACCGCGGGTACTACGGAGCAATCTGAGGAGGTACGTAGGTACTCACAGAGCATATACGGATGTACGCGTAGGGTACATTCGAGAAAACATATCTGAGGTACTCGTAAGGTGCATTCGGATCGTTACTATATTCATTTTCTTATTGATTATTCGAGTCTTATCATATAATTGTTAGATTACCTAGACCCATTAATATGGAATGAGTAGGACCGCAAACAAATAAGTACGTCTGATGCGGATCGGAGGATGTCGTCGGCACTGTCGGAAGTGCAGAGTACTGGTGTCTTGAAGCGCGGTCGGAGTCTTGTGGCACTAATCGAGTCTTAGTACTAATGTCTTAGGAAACGCGGTCGAGTGCCGTCGCCTTGTCAGAATCTTAGAGTACTAATGTGCGAGAAGCACGATCGAGGAGAGTCTTGGGTGTCATTCAATAAAGCGGTCGCAGGCAATTTTCTGATTATATACGAGTTGATAACTTACTATCTTATAGTAGAGCATTATTAGCAACCACATTATCGTTCATGACCGGTCGTATTCAAATCTTGGCAAGATATGATGAGCATGTAATCCTTGGCATGTCATTGTATTCTTATTCTTCTATGAATCTACGTTACCCGGGGGAATTGGGAATCAATCCAATCGGATCGTCGAGCTCAGTTATGGCATTTCATGCCAACTAGTCGGTTTCTGGAATTTTCTTAGAGGATAGTTGCGATATTAATTTTCCAATACATTTTTCTCCATATTTGACACTGGTTATTTGTGCTCCTTTAAATCTAAGGTGATAGGGTTCATTTCCAATTGGAATCACCCGGAATCGAACCACCAGGAACTCAAGTTACGTCCGAACAACCCGGACTTCTCTATGATTAACTGATGCAGGAAATGGGCTTGCACATAGCCCCACTTGGAGTGAATATTTCGACCACTTAGAGTCAGAATTTGACAATACTTTCTCTTTAAGTTTGGTTCTCCTTGAAGTCTATTTTATGTAGCCACTTGAATCACTCAAATCGGATAAGAAATGAGGAAGTTATGGCCAAAATACAGCCCCGGTCGGAACGGAAAAACCAGACAAGTTCGGTAGAACTTAACTTCTCTAGGTAGGACTTGGCCAAAAATGACCAGAATGAAGTTCTACCGGTATAATAACTACCGGTAGAGGCCTCAGAATGCCCAGAATGGGTGTTTTCTCACATTTTCCTTCACTTTAATCCATGGATCAACCCCAATACCTCATAAATACTTCGGACCACTTCAAATTCATCTTATGATCTCTTTTACTGATTTATCATTCAATCCTTCTCTTATTTCAAAGACCTATCATGAATTTCTTTAAAAACCATTCTAATATAGGTCTTAACCCATACACATAAATACACAAATTTATTGGGGTTTGTTCTAACTTGACCCTTTTTCTTTTTGCAGATGCTTAGTAAATCCAGCCTCGAAAGGATTACATGCCTACCTTGTTCCATATGGGGTTTTACCAACCCTAATTTCAAGAGATCCAAGGTTAGAATGAATTCTAACAAAACCCTAACTTTTGGAGACAAGTTATTAACTAAACCAAGCCTTAGAATTCCATACTTGATTCAGTTTCCATACATAAAATCCAAGTTCCATACCTTTTTGGTCCTCCGTCTTCTTCCTCTTCTCTTCTTCTCTCTTCCTCTTCCTCTTCTTCTCTCCTTTTGCCTTCCCTCTCTCTCTACGTTTTCTCTCTCAAATGAGACCAATTTTGGTCTTTAAAACATAGTTTGTTAAGGCCATGTTTGGCCCTCCAAATAAAACCCATTTTTGGGTTAACTTCCTCTAATTGCAATTTGGCCCATGAATTCTTCCCTTTTTGAAATTCAACTTATGCATATTCTAGTTTAACCCCACATCTTCCTCTTTTATGACTTTCATATCTTTTTTTGCAAAATTACAATATTGCCCTTGTATCTTGTAAACTTTCCGGGTTTCTCAATTTATTTCCGAAAATTCCTATTTACCTTATAATATACCCTACACAAGTCCGAAAACTACTAGGGTATATTTTGGGGTGTTACAGCCTACGCTGCGGCATAGGAGCCCGTTTTGCCCAGATTTTTCTAGTTTTCACTTTTGCGATTTTTCTCCAAAACCCTCAAAAACTTAAAACAAATCATGGGAATCACTCCCTATAACATCCTAAACCAACCATGAGAAAAACCCATGGATGGATTAGGGTTTTTTTCTAACCCAAACATCATTTAAAGAAATCTAGGGTTTGGTTCTTACCTTGAAATCTCTTTGAATCTTCTTCCCCCAAGATGCTTAATCACTTAGAAACCAGAAATGGGGATGATCTCCCACCAAAATCACTTCTTCTTGCAAAACCCTAGCTTTCTCCTCTCACTCTCTTCTCAAAACGTTTTTGGCACAATGTGCCTTTCCAAGACCAAATGTGGTCTTAAGTCACTTATTCATTATAAGGCCATGTTTGGCTTCCTCATTAAATCCATTTTCCATTTTTCTCACTTAAAGCTTACTAGTCTCCTTATTTGCATATTCACTTATCATTTATTTCACAATAGCATTTAAGCTTATCATTTGACCCTTAAGTCCTCATTTTACAAATTTCATTTTTGCCCTTTTTACACTTGGGTTATTTCCGGGTTCAATCAATTTCTCATTTTAGCATATAATAAGTAATCATATGCTCACTTATTCATTTCTCATTTCACAATTTATCAGTTTTCCCAGAAAAACCCTCGTTTGGCTCAATTCATACCCGGAATATATAATAAAATTATTATAAAAATTCTAGGGTATTTTTGGGGCATTACACTACCATTCAGGCTTGCAACTCTATGCAAACGGTGATAAGCAGAATAAGTCCAACTAGTTTGGAGCAGTATGTGTATATAGGAGACAGTACAAAAGTCCAAGTTGATTTTTTGGAAGTTGTTAGATTACAGATCAATACAAGAAATTTTTTGGGATTGCAGGATGTGGCGTTCATACCACACATTAGAAGAAATTTAATATACATTGCCTATTTTGGATAGACTTGGATATAATTTTTAGAAGCTGGAAAAAGTTATTTTATTTCGAGACTCTTTATTGATTAGCAATGGAACACTTTATGATAATCTTTACTTGCAGATTAGAATTGTATAGTTTGCTTTCTTTTTCTCCTATTGTTAATACTGTTAGAAGGACTAAGCGTTTGAGATTGAAAGAAAAGTCTTCTATTATTTGACACAAGCAGTGAGTCATATTTCCAAAAGAATTGAGAGATTAATTAAGGATGGGATTCTTCCGGATCTTGATTTTCAGCTTTGACACATATGCCTAGTAAGTTTGTTCCTAAGTTCCATACGAGGCTATAGTCAGCGAAGAAGCTAGTTTTCGTCACTTCATTGTTTGTTTGCAAGGTGGAAATGAGACCCATCTGACCCTCAATCCAAGAAACTTGATCCAAAGACCATTAGTGGGTACTTTATTGGTTATTGTGTGGAATCTAGAGGTTCGAGGTTTTATTGCCCGTCTCACACCACCAGAGTAATTGAGCTATCTATTTTGAGGATGATATTGATACAAGCGAGGGCTAAAAAATTATGCTGGGAACATCAAGTTTTTATTCCTGTTCTATTATACCTTTGCTCAGATCTACAGCGTGTTGTTTACCAGCATCTAATAGCCACTCACCGCTGTGAACGATCGAGGAAGTAAATCCTAGAAACTCACAAAATCCATTTATAGTGTAAAGCGAGGCTTCCGAATAGTGGTATTGTAACACCTGAAATATACCTAAGCGGTTTCGGACTTGTTTAGGGTATGTGCAAGTTAAATAAATTTTGGAAATAAATTGAAAGCAGAAAGTTTTGCAGATACAAAGGGCAATCTTATGAATTTGGCAGGATATGAAAGTCATAAAGAGGGAAAAGATGGGGGTTAAAATAGAATATGCATAAAAGTGTTAAAAAAAGGAATCAAGGACTAAAAAAAAAAACAATTAATAGAGCTAACCCCGAAATGGGTTTTGGGGGCCCAACAAGGCTAGGGTCATTTTGATTTAAAAGACCAAGAATTGGTCTCATTTGGAGAATAGCAAGCCGTGAAGGGAAGAAAGAAGAGAAGAGAGGAAGAAAGGAAGAGAAAAGAAGAAGGAAGACAGAGGACAGGACATTCCCACAGGTCTGAGGCCATCTGGAGATGGTGCTCATAGCACTTTTCCGCAATCTGCAGTGTTTGTATTAGATATGTACATGTATAAAGTAATTGTATAAGTAATTTGGACTTATATGTGCTTGAGATTTTTAATGGATACCACTCCGGTGGTAGCTCAACTGTATATGTGAATGACTTTTGGATTTATTACAAAAATTATTTATACATAGGTATAAGTTAAGCTCTAAAAAAAAAAAAAAAATGTAATAATAATAATAATGAGTCCCGATTATATGGTTTACCCAAAAGCGGTTGTTCATATTCGGGTGGACCAGGGAATCGGGGCGTGACAAGTTGGTATCAGAGCCTAGGTTTAGGCGTTTCTGGAAAAGCCTATGTTAGGCGATTCTAGATAGAGTATATGATAGAAAAGATAGAAATGTGTATGTATAGAAAGGTGTTGGCCCCTGATGTGGATGTCCTTGTGTTATGTATAGATGACGATGAAGTGATATAGACATGACATAGAAAATGCGAAATGAAAGAAGGACTTGACGCCAGAGCAGGACAAGCGCATAGTATGAATTTCGAGGGCGAAATTCTTATAAGGAGGAGAGTTCGTAACACCCAGAAATATACCTACTTGATTTTCGGACTTGTTTAGGAATTGCTATATTAAAAGTTAAATAAGGTACCGAATAAATTGAGAAACCAGGAAAGTTTACAAGATACAAACCTTTGCGAGATGATGTGCCTTTGAAATTTGGCGGCAAACTTGGATATGAAGACAGTCATAAAAGAGAGGAAAGATGGGGGTTAAAATAGAATATGCCATAAGTTGAATTTCAAAAAAAGGAAGAATCCAAGATTTAAAAAAAAAACAATTAATGAAACTAACCCCAATGGGTTTTGAGGGCAAAACCAGGCCTAAGGATATTTTGGATTTAAAGACCAAAAATTGGTCTCATTTGGAGAATAAGCGAGTGAAGGGAAGAAAAGAAGAAGAGGAAGAGGAAGAAGGAGAAGAGAAGAAGAGAGATAAAGAAGGGCGGGACATTCCACACAGCCCAGTCGAGACCATCCCGGAATTGGTGCTCACTAGCACTTTTTCCGCAATCTCTGATGTTTGTATTAGATATGTACATGTATAAGTAATTGTATAAGTAATTGGGACTTAGCATATGTGTAGAGATTTTAATGGATACCACTCCAGTGGTAGCTCCTTTGTATATGTGAATGACTTTTGGTTATTACAAAAATTATTTGTATACCCACAGGTATAAGTTAAGCTCTGAAAAAAAAAAAAAAAAAAAAAATAATAATAATAATAATAAGTCCCAGTATATGGTTTCGCACCCAGAGAAACCTGATTCGGATGCATGACTCAGGTGCAGGGGCGTACGAGCTTGAAAGAAAGTATCTTAAGTTTGATGAAGTTGTCACGACCCGATGGTTTTTAAGGAGATGATTCGTGCCACGGTAGGGTGGCGGAATCGACAAAATTTGTTTCCTATGTTCCTCCTACTGCGTAATTCAAACTCTTTGCGATGCTTATGGTGGTCTAGGGTCGAACACGGGGATAGGTTTCATCCTATGAATGACTCGCATTCAGGTAATTGAAAATGGTGAGCTTTTAATTTGGATTTTTGGATTTTGTTTCAAAACAGTGGAAGATGTTTGGATCTTGATTAATTGTAAGCGAAAGTGAGGTAACGAAAAGGTAACTTTGAAGGTTTAGGTTACTAGCTTGATAACATAGGGCAAACAAGAATTGTCCTCGGGTTATATGCCTTATGGCGAAGCAACTATAGTCAAACCATAGCGTAGGATCTTTGTTTAACTATAAAGCCTAACCTAAAAACCACTCTGTTTAGTCGACCACAGACAACATGCATCCATAGCCCACTTTGGTTCGAAACCTAGCACTCGAGCCTCGTTTCGGTGGCTTGTAAAGACCATCAAGAATAACGATTGCATCCCCTGTAACAATAAGTATGCGCTGTACCACTACTTTATAGTAGTATTGGCCTGAGTAATGACATTGGAATGATATTGACAGCTAGTTTGGAAGATGTGGAGCCATAAATCACAGTGCAGCAGCATTCAAAACAGCGAGGACAACCTGCGTGCGCCTGAGCCAGCTAGCAACCCTTACTCTTCAAGCTGCAAAGGCTTAGCGAGCATCTCTTGGGGAGTTGTCATCCTCTCGAGGAATTGTTTGCTGACTTCAGAAAAATAAAAGAAAGAGGAGAGAGAAAAGAAAGAAAAAGTAAACTAAAATGAAAGTACATGAGAGATATTTTACTTAAGGCCAGAAAAGTTGCCCGAGGTGCCCAGTTTACAAAAATGATGAGAGCCTGCATAGGCACGTGTGTGAAACTATGAAAACTTCAAAATATTGGCTGTCTGAGGAATAGGGAGGTAATACACCAAAACGGAATTAAGTTTGGCATTAATTACACAAAATTACAGGCATGAGAATTTAAAGCTATCAGGGGAGAATTTAATGGAGATGTAAAAATTTACTTCTTCCACCATGAATTGGCTAGCTGGCATTTTAAACTACAACTCTAGCGAAAAATTTGAATAGAAAATAAAGGAATTCGCTGAGCAGAGTGATTTTTATTTATATAATGAAATTTAAAGTAACCTAGCGAGGAATTTCTCAATTTAAACTATGGATTATGAAATTTTCCCAACTATGGCTGAAATTTTACTTAAATCAGTGATACCTAATCATAGCGAAATTTCTGGAATTCTTTAGTTATTTCCTCTTTACCCTGCTAGCCCCTCTTTTGCATTATCATCGCAAGCTGCCTTCATTTCATCATTGAATTTTGATGTGTTGTTCATTTTAGAAACCAGTTTGTCTTATGATTGAGCCTTGTCACCTGATGTCAGTGAGCTTTAATGAATGAAGTACTAAAAACACCACCGAAATAACCCTGAATAACCTCGAAATGGCATAAGTGATACTAAAGTAGACTGTTTCACCTCAATTAGAAGCCCAATTGATACGATTAGTGTAGCACTCAAAACCTATCTCGAATAGGGCTCAAAATAACCTTTTTTGGGCTGCAATGTCCTCCCAAACCGACAAGTTGCTAGTCCCTTAGCAATGCTAAAACAAAAAGGAAATGTCACCGGTGATTTTTGCCAAAAAGTTTTATGGTTAGGTGTATGTACATATAAGCAATGCCTTTAAAACGAACAATTGATACAGTTTGGCTTCTACATGAGAGAGCAAAAACCATAAAAGGAATAAATTTTGGAGTGCCTCGGATCAAGAATTCAACACAGAATTTCTTGAAATCTAATGGTTCCCTAAATGGCAGTTAGTAAATAAAGTACAAAGTGTTCCTCCACCCAACACAGCTATTTCCATGGCCTTAAGCATTGAAACGACCTAAATAGGATCAGCTACACACTTATTTCTTCACTTGACTAAATTATAAGTTGCAATGCTAAAGACTCGACTTCACCAAAAGTCGTTAATAGCCGTCACCGATGACTCTGACCGATTAAGGCTTAGGGCATCAAGCGAAAGATCATTTGACATGAGCTCTCTGTTCACCACCGGGACTCGAATGACCCGAAATTAAGCACCTACAATAACAAACTCTACCCATCCACCCGTGTAACGAGCACTAAGTCGATGACTCCCGGCCAATTAAGGTTTAGGGCATCGGGCTTTAAAGAAGGCTTTAAGCCATACCCCTCGGACGTGTTAGGGCTTGAAGCCAACTTCCGACTTTTATTTTTCTTTTTCTTCTTTTCTTTTCTTTTTGCTTTTTCTTTTCCTTTTTGGAAGACAACATTGGTCTTCAAGTAGCGGGTAATACAAACCTAATATGGATCGTCAGCGAGGTCTAAAGTGAACTGCGAAGTGAAGGAGGTATATAATTTCACGGCTTTATCGGCAATATACGGTGTGCGGTGTGTGAATTACAGCTCAAAGGGAAATGTTCAAGGTTGATAATCTTGGAACTTCAAGCCCCGGCCAAAAGAAATTGCTTCAAACATGGACTTGTTCTAGCATTAAGGTAACATGCAAGGTTTCAATTTTTTTCGATTAAAGGCAATTCAATTGTTCGAAATTAAAGCGGTGATTGTTCGATTGAAGACAAAGCGGTTACCGCAAAAATGGGGACACAAAAAAGATTTTATAAAAATTAAAACAAGCTATATATATAACAGCGTATAACTTTTGATATAGCCAAAATGGCTAGTACATGCATAACAAAGCTAAACATACAAAAATATCATTGCCTACTATGGCTAATACATGAATCTAAACAAAATTATTAGGCGGGTTGATAAAAATTTGTAACTATACAAAAACATAAAAGAAACCTAACCACCTCATTGCTATGGTGGTGGTAGTGTACCCATTCTTCTTCTTTCCCTTGACACATCTAAAGAGTTCTTTGCGGCGTGGGCTCATCCCTGCGACGAGGGCACGTGGAAGACCCCGGGTGAGTCATGATCTGGCTGGAGCATGGAGCGACAGTCCTCCCAGAGTGGCCTCATTTCGATCCGACCTCTCTGGTCTGTGCTGCACGGTAGCGGCCAAGGAGCATACAACATCCATCACACACCGCTATCTCGCGGCGGCATGAATGTACTTTCAGGCGAATCTTTGTGATGTAAATGATGGGCGGGAACATCGGCGGGGGGCTCAATTTGAAGTAGGTAGAGTAGGAGATGGAGGGGAGAGCAGGTGAGACCTTGGACTCCTCTCCATCTCGGGCTCGGAAATCTTTGAGGCCCTACCTCCTACGTGAGAATGCTGCGCCCCTCAAGGGACGGAACCTCCTCCCCCAGTCTATTTCTTCGGAGGATAAAAGATGGGCATCACCATCGCTCGCTCCGCCAGCCCCGGGACACAGGGGCACCTAACCCTCATCTCTCCAGGGGCTCCTCTGGGAAAACCCAGAGTGCTTTCGAGGACATGGCATAATAGTCTCGGCATCGCGGTGGAGGACTCGGCTTGAGCCGGACATACGATGGACCTTATCCTCGAAGTGTAATAGGGAGTCATCACCATTTCGGAGGACTAAACCCCGGTATCCTCGAGACCGTAAGAAACCTGCAGGATGGCCCCCTACGGCGTACGCAATGTTGCGGCGGGAAAAGAGCTGGTCTGGAACGGGTGCGACCCGGGGAGCATACGGGGGGCGGGGCTGCCTCTTGAAGAGCAACCGGCCGGTACACACGTGGTGTCTCGAGGCGAAAATACGGACCATCCGTGAGGTGGGTGGGACGATCTCGATAACCCTACGAGATTGGCTGCGGTATCTGCGGGCGCCTTGGCCCGATATGTCCGCGTTTGCTCACAAGCACTCGGGCGATCTTCGATAGTGAGCCGGGCTCAGCGGACTAAGCGCTCCGGGATGTCATCAGATGGTAGAAGCTGCCGGAGAACCACCGGGGTAATATCTTGCCTCGGCCTCATGAGCGGTAGCGGGAGTAGTGCTTTCACCGATCGGTAGTAGGGAGTAGATGCAAATTGGTCGCTATCGAGTCCACAGATCTATGAGGTCGACCTTGTGGCCGGGACATCATGGTACGACTCACGGTGAAACTCTGGGGCGGTGGGCGCATTCCCGAGGATGGGGTTCGACGAATAACGGCCTCCCCGATCACGGAGAATTTTGCGATAGCGAGCGAAGAGATTCGCCTCTGCCGCGTTGTCAGCGGGTGGCGGTGAGATGCGGATGAGGATGACTCACCGAGGCGGGAGTATGGGCCGCTTGGAGCGAGGCCTCTAGATCTCCGTGAGGCACGGTGGCCGGGGCACAGGGTCCCCATCCGCGTGCGATGCCTCCTAGGCCCCTGGGCTCTGGGTTGCCTCGGGGTGGGCCCGTGCGGGTGCAGGCAGGTGGGCGAGGTGCTGCTCCTCTCGCTACCGAAGTCTTGAATCGGCCGGGTGGTCTAAGGCGGGACCCACCCACAGTGCGCACCATAAGCGTGAAGTGGGGCAGATACCCCGGAGTAAGGCTCCGTGATGAAAATGAACCGGGCCTTTGCTGGATATGAGTGGCGCACTGCCAGGGCTCGTGGGCAGAGGGCCCGGGGGGCCGCGGCCGGGGTGTGCGGGTGGCTGGCTGAAGCAAAGCTCGGCGGTCGCGGTGGCTACTCAAAGGGACCGACGGTCTGGGGCTCGAGGAGCTCGGCTGGCTGTGTAGTGGCTCAGGCAGGGGGCTCGACCACGAGAGGTAGCGGCCCACGGGGGCGGCGGCGCAGTCGCCGGGGCTGGTGACGGCGACCGCCCCGGTGGCTACGAGACCTTCGGGTGTGTGGCTCGGGTGCAGGCGGCGGCTCGGGTGTGGGGCTCCCCCAGGCTCGGGCGTAGCTCGGCGAGGCGGGAGAATGGATGTACGGGGCTGGCACGGCGGGGCTCTTAGAGAATTTAGGAGGAGGAGATGAGGTGAATGAAAAAGCTGACCCCTCCACTCATTTTATAAGCCATTAAAGCGAGACGAAGGGTCCTTTTAAAACTAATTTCGCTATTATAGCGATTTGAGCCTTTTCACCACTGCACTTCAAAATTTTTCGAGTATTAAAATATTAAGACTATTAGAAATAACAATTATTATAATTAAAATTATTATAATATATATCTAATAATTTAATATACGATACTATAATATAATTACCAAAGTTTACTTCAAAAATGGCAAGGCTGCTAGAATTAGGTAACATACTAAAAATAGCTAAAATTATAGAAATTGACTAAATTAAATAAAAACCAAAATTTGTTAATTTACCAATTTGGTTTTGAGAACACAAACAGTTCAATATCACAAATTACTTTCGAGGAGGATTCGAGGAGAAGGATCTCACCAGCCTACGATGCTTTGGCGATTCCTTGGTGTAGAATTTCCCATTGTTGGTTTGGTTCTCACTGATTGATTTTGAACTGAGCAATTGCCCTGCAGTGGGTACTGATGGCAATACCAAAACCTCTGCTTCAACTTGGCTGGCCATTTCTTGCAATTCCTGGACACTCAGCTTCCACGCATCTTTGACCAATTGAACCAACTTCATCGGACATTTGATTTTCATCCTTCTATGACTTGTGCTTGTTGTTCAAATGGAATATGTTCGACCCCGAGTCATCGTGCCAAATATTGAGTGCATGAATCCATTCGCGATTGATGATTGCCGTGCGAGTGGCGAAATGGTCTTCCCGGGATGATTGGCACATGATTGGGTTCATTTGCAATTGGCTCGGTTTCGAGCACTACAAAATCTACTGGGTAGTAGAATTTGTCTATTTTCACCAAGACATCCTCAACTATCCCCTTAGGGATCTTCAGATCTATCGATGATAGTGTAATGTTGGTAGGTTTAAGTTCACCCCAAACCCTAGCGCTTGTACGTGAAATGCAGTGATAGGTTCTACTTTGGCTCCTAAATCCAGCGGGTGCCTTGTCTATGCTAGTCCGCTTTTATGTTATTTGAAATTGTGGGAGATCAGGGATCCTTGTGTTGGCCCGGGTTCTTGCTTTGGATTATGGCGACTTGTTCGATTAAAAATGCCTTTTTCTCGATGTAACCGCTTCTTGATTGTCTGAATCTTTCAAAAACTTTGCATGGGGACTTGTTTGATGATGTCGAGAGGTATGTTGACTTTTACACGCCTTAGGACTTCTAGGATGCCTGCCTGCTGGGATGCCTTCTTCTTGCCTCTAAGTGCTTGTGGAAATGGAGGTGGCATGCAGTGCTTCATTGAGTCCTCTTTCAGAAAAATATGTTATGAAAACAGTACCTCTCGCTCTGGTTTCCTCAACGAGGCTTGGGCATTGGCTGCTCAACCTCTTTTCCACTCCTCAGAGTGATTATAGCCTTCGCCTCATCCATTCCTGAATTGCTGGATGAACCTACCTCATGGACTCCTTTCGGATTTGGCAATGTTTGGGAGGGGAACCTTCCTCTCTCCTGTACCTCCAGAATATTGTTGATTTTTGTGATTGAATCACGCGGGTTAATACATTTTTACGATTAAGATTGATCTCAAGCCATCTATTCTCTTGTTAAGTGTGCTCTCACAATTATCAATCCTTTGTGCTGGTGCACATTGATCCCTTTTGCTCTTCCACAAGTTGCCGCCCACCTTACTCAAATTCAATATGGCTTGTTCACGAGTGGGGATGGAGATGGTTGTGGTTGAAGAAGGAACCAAAGCGTGGTTTAGCACCTGGGGATTACGTAGGCGGGGGGGATTAGGTTTCTAGGAGAGGTTAGGGTGATTCCTCCAATTGGAATTGTAGGTATTACCATATGGGGCATTGGGTTGTGGAGGCTTATATTGACCTACGGCATTTGCATATTCTGACATCAAATCCTTCACTGAAGGGGCCATAGGATACTGTTCTTCTAGGTGGGCAGTGGATTGGAAATTGGTGCATGGATTGGCTTGTGCAGGATTTTCAGTCACTGCCTGCACTTCATGGAGTCGTTTGTCTTCTCCTCCACCTTCCTAGCTAGGGTTGAGATTTTTCTTTCATTTCCATGTCCTCCCGAAAGTGTAAATCCCTCCCTTTGGTGTCTTGAGGGCCTCATTTTCTCCACCTCTCTCGGGTTTGGCTCATCGACCCTTAGAAGTTTCAGCCACATAACTCAAGAAATCCATGGCCTCATCCAGGGTTTTTTACTGAGAATTCTCCTCCACACATGGTTTCCTGCGGTTGCTTCATGGGTACGGAGACATACCATTGTAAAATGATTCACTAACATCCGGTATCGAACCCGTAGTGTGAATGAGCATTGATGGTCTCGATGAATCTCTAACAACGATAAAACTTTTCATTGTGGCCAGGAGTAGGTGTGATCGCCTCTTCAAGCATTGGTCTTTGTGGCGCTGAAGAATTTCTTCAAAAATTCAGCTTGAAGATTGGCGCAATTTCTAATCGTTCTCGTCCTAAGTGAGTTGAGCCATATTTTGGCCTTGTCGCTTGATGTCGGTGGAAATGCTTTTCGGCAGGCAATCCATGTCGGTGATACCTTCCTTAGTAATTGCATGCCTCCTCAAAATCCCTTATATGCTAATATGGATTTTCATTCTCCATACCATGAAAATTAGAGCGGGGGCACTAGGTAGGGTCTCAACGCTACTTCTTCGGCGTGAGAGGTATGATGCGGGGAGAGGGGCACTAACTCACAGGAGGGTGTATGTGGTCCCTCATCGATACGTAGAACATTGGGTTCATTAAAATTTACTGGTTGACTATCTTTGTTCCTCGGGTAGGGGATCCATTTAGTCACCAACTGCTGATTTCCGCCTGTTCAATTGGTGCTTGATTCTTCTTGATCTACACGATGTCCCTCTTTCCCAGTGGTGCATAAACACCTGTTACACAAACTGAGACACAACAAAGAGCACAAACAAACTTGCAAAAAAAGTTATTGTTAGCTAAAATAAAGCGGCGTATGAAAAACAAAAGCGGTGCGATTCTTTGCAAGTGATGAAAACTTCGCGTTGACCAAGCTGGGATTCAAAAAGTGCAAGGTCACCTACACTTGTAATGAGGATTACAAGTACACATCAACTCATCATGCGTAGTTTGGCACCTTCCGGCCAAGCGGCGCCATTTGATTAGTGCCACGCGGTAGGGTGAAAAGCGGAATCAACAAAATTTGTTTCCTATGTTCCTCCTCTGCCAGTAGTCAAGCTCTTTGCCGGTATAGTGAATCTAGGGTCGAACACGGGGATGGGGTTTCATCCTATGAATGACTCGCATCAGTGTTGAAAATAGTGAGGCTTTTAGTTTGGATTTTTGGATTTTTGTTTCAAGCGATGGAAGATGTTTGGATCTTTGATTAATTGTAAAGCGAAAGTGAAGTGTAGAAAAGGTAGCTTTGAAGGTTTAGGTTACTAGCTTGACAACATGGGGCAAACAAATTGTCCCTCGGGTTATATCCTCGCATTATGGCAAACAGCCTATAGTCTAAGCCATAACGGGATGCTGTTTAACTATAAAAGCACAACGCAAAACATTTCTATTTGAGTCGACACGAGGCGACATGCATCCATGGCCCTTTTAGTTGAAACCCCAGCACTCGACCTCAATTCGGTGGCTCAGTAAAGACCATCTAAAGAATAACGATTCATCTAACAATAAGTATGCCTTTGTACCCTAAGCATGGTAAGTATTGGCCAAAGTAATGACATTAAATGATGATATTGTGCAGTTTGGAAGATATGGAGCCATAAATACAGTACCTATAGCATTCAAAACATGAGGACAACCTGCAACTGCCACAAAACCAAGCTAGCAACCCTTCTCTTCAAAGCTATAAGGCTTAGCCAAGCATCTCTTGAGTTGTCATCCTCAAGAGGAGTGTTTGGCAGCCTAGAAAATAAAAGAAAGAGGAGAGAGAAGAGAGAAAAGCAAACCCTAAAATGAAAGCTGCGGGAGATATTTACATAAAATGAAAAGTTGCCAAAAGATTGCTTCGGGTTACAAAATGATGGGGTCTTATATAGGCCACCTAATGTGTGAAACTACAAGAAAGCCTAAAATATTGGCTAATACAAGGGACAAGGAGGTAATACACCAAAACGGGGTCGTTTGGCATTAATTACACAAAATTAACAGGGGCAAGAATTTCGCTATGCAGGAGAATTTCGCTAGGATAGCGAAAATTTAAATGCCTAAGCGAGGAAGTTCGCTAGCTAGCGAAATTACTACGAAGATCTTGAAAATGAAGGAGGCCGCTATGCACGGTGAATTTCGCTAGCGAAGAATTTGAGAGATAGCGAAAGTGAAGGAATTTAAATGGCGTAGTGATTTTCGCTATATAAGCGAAATTTAGCTAGCCTAGCGAAGTTCTACCGATTCATTTAGGATGCGAGCTCGCTATGGGCTGTAATTTCGCAATCGACGAAATTTCGCAATCATGGCGAATTTCTGGAATTCTTGTTCTTCCTCTTTGCTACTTCACCCCTCACGCATCCTCCTTCTTCACTTTGCCTTCATTTCATCACTGAATTTTGATATGTTGATGGCTGGAAATAGTTTCAATCTTCATGGTTCAACACATCTCGATATCAAATTCGACTTTAATGGATGATGTACACAAAAACCTGCAAAATAACCACAAATAACCTCGAAATGGCGTAAGTGATACTAAGTAGACCTGAACACCTCAATTGAGAAACCCAATTGAAATACGATTGAGTGCGCAAAAACGCACTCAAAACCTATCTCGAATAGGGCTCAAAATAGCACTTTTTGGGCTTAATTAGGGAGAATCTTCGATCGATGCACATATATGAAGGTTAGTGGGGAGTAAATACATATTCTTGGTTTATATGTTGATGATATTTTGGTGTATTGATAGTACTAACTTTGTTAGTTGAGACCGTAATAATTATTATTTAGCCATTTTTTATATAAAGGATCTTGGGGAAGCATCTTATGTCTTGGACATACAGATACTTCGCGATAGACCTAGTGAAATTATGAGATTGTCTCAACAGACGTATATTGAACGCATTCTAAAAAGGTTCAATATGCAATTATTTTCTTCTGGTAAAGGCACTAATTGTAAAGGGTGACAGATTTTTCAAAGGCTAATGTCCTCATAATGATATTGAGAGAGATCATATGAAAGAAGTATCTTATTCTTCAGTTATAGGCAGCCTAATGTACGCTCAAGTATGCACACGCTTTGATATTGCTTTTGTTGTTGGCGTGTTGGGTAGGTACTTAAGTGATCTTGGTCAAAGCCATTGGAAAGCGGCTAAGAAAGTTGAGGTATCTTCAAGGTACCAAGGATCTCATGTTAACATATCGACATACTGACATTGTGACACCGTCCGGGGTTCGTTGACTACGTCAGCTTTCTTGGAAACACTCGTGAATGTCGGGTGACTGGGCATCTCTCACGAGGGTCGGCGAGTCTCAACATGCGGGGAGCTCTACCCCGAATACAACATCACGTAATATAACACAATCCCCGATAAACATCGATCACATGATATCTATATACGAGTAAGCGGCCTCTTGGGCCCGTACCCGCAAATACTCATCATCAATATAAATGCCAACTATATCCAATAGTTTCAAGAGTTCAAAGTTACTCTTATACAACAAATATTAAAATACTAGAATTCTAATCCATGTAAAAACCATCAAAGCCACATTCCGGCTTTCTTCTAAAACTCAATCTCTAGGATGAGCCGTCGCTACCATACGCTCCACATTACTGTAAAATAATATCCTCGACGAGGGTGAGGCTAATGTTAAATAGTGGAATCACCTAAGTGGGATACTCTCCACCTAATTGCATATCACGATGCTCCGAAATAAACACACATTCAAGCAAATGCATGATCTTGTTTGAATGTCCTAGCGAGTCATCTCATATCGAGTCCTCCCGACTCCTCACACCTGCCTAAGCCACGTATGAGAAACTTAGTTTTTATTTGTTTTTAATTTGTGGACAACCTCAATAAATCAATTGAAGACTCGACGATTGATATTTTATATGGACTACCCTGGAGTGTATATCAATTGGGTGAGCTCAGGCGATTGATATTTTGTATGGACTACCCTTCGATAAGTGTTATTCTTAGTCAACCATTTTAGAAGCCATTCTCTCAAAATCACCTCATGCACTCCTCTGTCGTCCTGAAATTTTGATGCATATAAATGCATAATATAATTCCATTTCAATTCTATAACACATGCAAATATATAATCATGCATATATTCACATAATTTAAATCACACAAACATGTCATGTAATTTCATAATCAATTACATCAAAATTAGCTCACGTGGGCTAATGATCAAACACGAGCAACTCGATTTGAATTACTCAAGCAAACACATTATTTCACAAAATTTATTTTTGTGAACACTATTTTCGGGAATAGTGAAACCCTCGGTTACTATTCCCGAAAAATCACCAATCATCGGTTCACTTTGTGAACCCGAATTTCACGGCCATTTCCGACCTTATACAAACCAACACATAATTTATAAGCTCAAATTATACCAATTAACCACCAGCAGCCCGTGACATCCCACGGACACCAAATTTGGGTTAATAAGTGTAAGCTTGATTCGGTCCCATGTTTTGGGGCCAGATCAAAAACGACCGTTCAAGGCCTCCTGCTTAACCCGAACATCTTATGTACTTAAACAAAGTGTAAAACCCAAGTAAGGAAAATCTACCTCTCGGGTTTATCGGAAACTCCTCAAATCAGTGCCTGGCGTAGGTTTCTCCGCGTAGAACAACCTTCTTTCTTGCCCCGAAGAATTCCGACGGTCGGATTTGCCGCAAAATTAGAGAGAAGTGGCTCTTTCTCTAAAAATAAAATAAAAAATCTGCTCCTCTGTCCAGCCCTCCCCTTCTGCCCGTTTTTTGGTCACTTTTAATTTGGGGAAGACAGCACTATTCCCTATTTTGTCTTTTTCTTCATTTAAAACCGTCTGAAAATACAGTGTAATCCCACTTTTTCGGTTTGACACTCGGCACTATCTCGAGTCCATTTTTATCATTCTCTACTCCTTGCCACTTATGGCACATGAGTATGTGTTATATGTGACTTTAAGTATCGAATCGTTTTCTGACCTGTGGCCTTATGCCTCGGCGTGCCAACCATTGTCTCGAGTCGTGAAATTCAACGTGCTAGCTAGATTTCGTGAGATGATTCCAACGGTGAAATCCGTTTCGTCATCCGAGATCCAGAGAATAAATTTTGGATTTTTAACCGAAATTACAATTTTGTAACCAAATTACGATTTTGCCATTTTTCCAGAAATTGGAATTTCTCGGGTCTTACATTCTCCCCTCCTTAAAAGGAATTTCGTCCCGAAATTCTGGACAATCATACTCACTAACATGCATATGCAACGTGCACTCTACCATGCATGTAAACTCGTCATTTAATTATTAACGACTGAACTACGTACCTTCATCCCTAAACAAGAAGGGATATGTGGCCCTTTGTCGTGTCCTCAGCATCCCCACGTGAACTCCCTCCACTCCATAGTGCCGCTATAGCACCCTCACTAGCCTCACGGTCTTGTGTCGCAAAACTTGATCACGGCTATCCAAAATACATACTGGTCCCTCCTCAAAGGTCCCATCAGTGTCAACCTCGTCTGTCCACTAATCCCTTTACATGAGAAATTTGGATGCGTATACTTTCGGAGCATAGAGACATGAAACACCTCGTGGACACCTGACATGCTGGGCGGTAAAGCCAACCGGTACGCTACAACGCCTATCCTCTCGAGTATCTCGAAAGGCCTAATGAATCTCGTGATAGCTTCACGCTTGCGAACGACCACTTCTCTCTTGGCGTCACTTTGAAGAGCGTGGTCTGACCTCGGAACTCTAAGGGTCGGCGTCGCACATCGGCGCAAGCTCTTACGCAGCTTTGAGCGGGTGAGAAGGCGGTATGCGTATCCAGCTCACCTTCGGAGGTGTCTCTAATCGAATCGGGACCCGGTGATGGGCTCTCGCCACCTCGGTCTAACATAACGGTGACTGCATGGCCTCCCCGTCTGATGCCTCGTACGGTGCCATCGTATACTCACCTGATAAGCTGTTGTTGTGGCGAATTCCACTAAGAGAAAAATGCTCCTCTGCCCTTATGACCCAGGACGTATGCTCGCAGCGTGTCCTCTAACACCTGTATATAATCCACACAACGTGTAACCCTACATAACCCTTACTTTGTGTGTAGCGACCTTCTCAAGGTGCGATATTGACAATCCAATGGACCGTCAACCTAGCCCATGTCATATATGACATCCATATCTAGAGCCTTGCCTGCTCAGCAACACCCAATGCAATTTCCAAGGTTTATCAAATCTCGAGTCACTCTCGACTCCTATCACCTAACTCTAAGTCTACGTGATAACCTTGTCCGTGTGTTTTCATCTCAATTAAATTAACTCTTCGGCTTACACTTCGAGCCTCTTACATTCACACAGAAATTTAGGGATATCTCCCCGGGTCTCTTACACCCTAACTCCAAGATTCTCACCTTAGGGGATTAATGACCCCCTTTTTGCTTTGCCCAACATACTTTAATTACTGTTCATTTCCTGAATCGAACTATGAGTCTTCATTAGAGGTAGTCCTAAAGACAAATTCAACCCACACTCACCAAAAGTGGTGAATGACCATACCGTGCACCACACCCAGACTCGGCCTTTGATGTTAC
Organism: Tetrastigma voinierianum; assembly: GCA_016808115.1. Classification (NCBI taxonomy): domain Eukaryota; kingdom Viridiplantae; phylum Streptophyta; class Magnoliopsida; order Vitales; family Vitaceae; genus Tetrastigma; species Tetrastigma voinierianum. The sequence goes on along the minus strand of JAEQBH010002981.1, from coordinate 618,743 downwards.
GTGCACCTGAGCACTAATAATGCCATACTATGAACACACGTCCGGGGTCCACCATGAGCGGGAATCTCGAATCTCCTAATAATCCGACCTATCAGATCAATTCTCACCATACATCTGGGAAGAACATCCCATGCTGGCTTCTCTGGCGCAACCTCTAGGCCCGAAATCCGAGTGCTTTGTCGGGTATGACAACGGGCTAAGGTCCCAATACTAACTGCTTGGAGTGGTGTCCAGCTCATCCATGTCAAGCACGATATCAACAGCAATATGTCTACCCTAGGTCCACTACGCTTCCTTTGCTTGCCAACTACGATCGTCCCCTAACCGACCCACACTGGCCCCTGCGGCTTATCGTGTTGGAAGTGCTTGTATAACACCCAGCTGGCTAGTTCCTCGACCCGTACTAGGGTGTGGAGGAATAGATAAATATACTCTCTGTTCTCTGTGCTAGGACTGCATTGTCTCAAAGTCCTAGGATCCACATCTTTAGGCGATCCCGTCTCGCATGTCAATCCGGCCCGCAGATCACGAAACTTCGTGTGAGCAAAGTCTTACACGCCTCTTATCGGCCCCAGAAGGCTGATCCTCCCTGCTGCTACCAACACCCGCATCCCGGGTGTTTCGAGGCATCCTCGATCTCTCTCTATGGTGGGGCCGTCCCGACCATGGAGTCCACTGTCCGTAGGCGAGGCTACGATCACATACGAATGGACAACTTTAGCCCATTCTTGAATCTCCTGTAATGCCCAGCCAATCCCAAGAAACTACGTATCTCGAAGATTAACATTCGGTCTCTCCCAACTCATTACGGTCTCAACCTTCCTGCCGGGTCCAGCGGCACGCGATCTTGGAGTGATAAGTGTCCCGAAAATCTCACCTCGATGGCCAAAACTCGCACTTATTGAACTTGGCGTCTACGGTGATGGTCTCTGACAAGCATGCAAAATCCTCAAGTGATACTCATCTTTCCCCCTCGGCGGGATGATCGCGTCATCGGCATCCACGAACTTCTGACGTAAGTCTAAATAGGGTTGGAATTCCTGGCCATGAGATCCATGAATCTGCATTGGCGCGTCGTCGTCAAAGGGCATCAGTGGCTTCGAAGTGCATGCTTGGCGTCACTATGATTTGTCTTAGGGATATCTGTCTCCACTGACCCTCGGTGATGTTAACCAGTGCGAAGGTCTATCTTGGAGTAGACTCGCGCTCCTCTCAACTAATTAAATAAATCATCAATCCTCGATAATGGGTACCGATTCTTGATCGTAACCACTGTTCAGTACTGTAGTCAAGCGCCGTTTGAAAGGTCTTGTCGGAGTCTTCTTAGTAAATAGAGGCAAGATGCCCCATTGTGAAGTGCTCGATTACAATGAACCCCTTGTCCGGTAGCTCCACGTAGCTGGACTGCGAGTTCCTACAACTCAAGCTTTGGTGCCATCCTATGCGAGGTTATAGAGATGGGTGAGAAACACCGGGAACAACTAGATACTTGAAGTCTACGACCCTGTGGAGGTAGTCCAGTGCTTCATGGAAAAACATCCACATACTCTCAAATTACTCGGGGTAGATCTAAGTCTGGTCTCTCATCGTCCTTTAGGGTAAGGCTCGCTAGCCAACACCTTAAGCGTCCGCGGCACGGACTGATATCTTTATGCGGGAAAAATGTCATGCTTGTCCCCCTTTGAAATACACCTGATCACGATCTGCGATATGGCGGTAACCCTCTGTGCTCACAATCGATGCGACCCTATAAGCTGTCGGCCCGATCAATGCATGGGGATGACATCGAACTTCGACATGTCCATGATCCTCAAGTCTACTGGTAGAGTCCCGAGATCTCAACTCTGTAGCGACATATCATACCTATTCTGCGCCACAATCCACTAGAGAACTCACATACAAAGGCTCCTCTAAGGTCTCAAGAGGTCCTTGCCCATTTCCACCATACTTGGGCCTCATTCTCTAGCTGGAACGCAGCTAGTCTAATCCTGGTAGTGTCAGAGGTAATCTCCATGGCCTCTAACACCTTCTCGATCTACATAAACCAATAGTGCACCTGTGGGATCTCCTCCCCCTGTGAATGTCGGAGGATGATGCGCTACACACTAACCTCTGAGTTCAAGACCCTCCACACATTTTCTTTATACCGGCTTGTGCGATAGCGTGGCCTAATATCCCGGCATCAGCAGGCGCAATGATTAAACAACTGGTGGTGCACGAAACGAGTTACCCGTGGACGCCCTCGTCCTCTCGTCCTCGCAACTAGCCATCTACACGGTTTAAATGACAAGTTCAATCTCGTCGATGTCTGGCTCGAAACCACGGCCAGAGACACTATTCATACACATAAATGGGTGTATACATTGTCACTTGCATTTACAAGTAATGCAAGGCAATTAATTATACATTTAAAACATTTTTATCAACAAAAATTTCATTTTTGAAAATTTTATTTTTTTCAAAAATTTTGTCTCATTTTATTTGATTTTATTTTATTTGATTTTTCAAAAAATTTATTTAAAAAAAAATTTCTCTTTTCGAAAAAAAAAATGGTGATGAACAGTGTTCATTTAGTGACTCAGGAACAATCTTTGGGTCAAAACGGGGCTGAGTGCAAGTGCGCATTTTGTTGGCTTGATGCGCCAGTGCGCATAGGCGCGATCCTGGCCCGGTGCCTCGCTCGCCTGCCTCCACGTAGTGTGAGGCATCATTTGCTTTTTGCCTGCGACCACGGGTTGCCTTGCCTCTTGCTCTGCATATGCAATACCCCAGTGTATTGTCTGATCCTAAATGCGACCCCTGCTAGTCTGGCCACAGTAATCTGTATTGTGATACAATTCTTACTGTTGCACTCCCAGCTGTCTGATAAATTGTATTACTGTCTGGTTCTGCGGCCAGCTCTGCTAAGTCACAATACACTCGAATCTTGCAATACAATCCCGGCCTCTCTAGGAGCCATGTCACGATACAATCCTCTGCAATACAATTTGAGACCCATTAGCCAAATTCCAATTCTGCCTTTTTTTCATTATTATTATCATTTATTTATTTATTTATATATTTTTTTTCACACATTAATTTCGACTCTGGAAAATAAAATAAAATATATACATTTTTTTTCCATTTTCCAAAATACTCAAATAAATTCATAAAAATTTATTTTATTCAATTTTCTTCAATTTTACAACTTGTAAAACCTTAGAAAATCATTTGCTTCACCTCTAAACCAATTAAATTTATAAAATTTATTTTATTTATTTTTCTTTTATTTTGGACCATGTTGTCCAAAAAATTTCTCAAAACCTCATGATCCAGCACTAAACTAGTGTTCAGCATAATATTTTTTTTTTTAAATCTCATTTATCCCTCTGAAACCAAATAAATTGAACATAATTTATTTCATTTTTGTTTCATTTTTCTAGTTTTACTCACTGTAAAACTCTCAAAATGTTCTAACACCTTAAAATTTTATTAAAAATTCTATTTTGTCATCCAATAAACCAAATAAATTGATTACAATTTATTTCATTTCCAGTTTACACACTGTAAACTCCTAAGATTTGTTTTCCAACATTCACAACACATAACAATGGTATACCCACCATTCACACAACAAATTCATCAAATATTTACATGATCACACATCAAACACCTAATTCATCAAATCACACAAAACACACCAAACACGTGCATGCAGTGTCCTAGTTTTGTCCTGTGATTTCCTAGGTAATCTCATACCTACGCTCAACATCGAACCACACCTAGTGGTGATGTTCTTATACCTCAGACTATGGCTAAGCCCCGAATCCTTAAGCCCTAGGTAGTCGTATGCACATGCTGCGATACCAAGTTGTGACACCCCGATCTCGGGGGTTCGTTGACTACCCGTCAACTCGTGGAAACACTGTGAATGTCAGGGTGGCCAGAGCATCTCTCACGAATTGGGTAGAGTCTCCTTTGTACGGGAGCTCTACCCCAGAATACAACACACAGTAATATAACTTGTCCCAATCAACATCAATCACATGATATCTATATCTGAGTAAAAACGGCCTCTTGGGCCCATACCACAATACTCATCATCAATATAAACCAACTATATCCAATAGTTTCAAGAGTTCAAAGTTACTCTTATACAACAAATATTAAAATACTAGAATTCTAATACATGTAAAACCATCAAAGCCACATTCCGGCTTTCTTCTAAAACTCAATCTCTAGGATGAATTAGGTCATACGCTCCTATACACGTAAATAATATCCTCGACAGGGTGAGCTAATGCTCAGTAGTGGAATCACCCTAAGTGGGCTACTCTCCATCTAAGTGCATATGCAATGCTCTAAAATAAACACACATTCAAGCAAATGCATGATCCTACTTGAATGTCTAACTGATCATCTCATATCCCGAGCCCTAGCCACGTATGAGAAACTTAGTTTTTATTTGTTTTAATTTGTGGACAACCCTCCGATAAATCAATTGGGCCGACTCCGACGATTGATATTTTTGTATGGACTACCCTCCGATAAGTGTTATTTTTAGTCAACCCTCCGAAACCATTCTCTTAAGAATCACCTCATGCACTCACTTCTATCGTCCTAGGGTGCCCTAGTGCATATGGAATGCATAATGCCAATTCCATTTCAATTCTATAACACATGCAAATATATAATCATGCATATATTCACATAATTTAAATCACACAAACACGTCATGTAATTTCATCATCAATTCCATTCAAAATTAGCTCACGTAGGCTAATGATCAAACCACGAAACAACTTCGATTTGAATTACTCAACCAAACACATTATTTCACAAAAATTTATTTTGTGAACACTATTACCGGGAATAGTGAAACCTAGGTCACTATTCGAAAAATCACAAATCGTGGTTCACTTTGTGAACGATTTCACGGCCATTTAGGCCTTTGCTAAACCAACACATAATTTGGCATAAAGTATACCAATTAACCACCCAACAGCCCGTGACATCCACGGGCAGAACCCAGGTTCCATAAATTCAAACAATTCGGTCCCATGTTTTGGGACCGATCAAACAGCCGTTCAAGGCCTCATAGCAACCGAAACATCATATAGCACTTAAACAAAGTGTAAAACCCAAGTAGGAAAAATCCCCTACCTCTCAGAGTTTGTTGAAACTCCTCAAATCCGGTGCCCACGTGTAGGTTTCTCCGCGTAGAACAACCTTCCTTCTTACCCGAAGAACCGGAGTAATTAGGATTTGCGGGAAAACTAGAAAATGGCTCTCTCTCTCTAAAAAATAAAATAAAAAAATGCGCTTCTGCAATCCCGGCCCTCCCTTACGCCGTTTTGGTCACTTTTAATTTGGGGAAGACAGCACTATTCCCTATTTTGTCTTTTTCTTCATTTAAAACAAATCCCAAAATGGCAATTATGTCTCCATTTTCCCTGTTTTGACACTCGGCACTATCTCGGCCGTCCATTTTCATCCTTTCTCTACTCATGCCACTTATGGCACATGAGTATGTGTTATATGTGACTTTCGTCGCATCGAAAATGCGTTTCTGGCTGGCGGCGATCACGCCGGCGTGCCAACTCATTGTCTCGGAATTCGCGAAGTCGACGTGCTAGTAGATTTCACGAGGCGATTCCAGCGGTGAAATCTGTTTAGTCATCTGAGATCCAGAGAATAAATTTTGGATTTTTAACCGAAATTATAATTTTGTAACCAAAATTACGATTTTGCCATTTTTCCATAAATTGGAATTTATCGGGTCTTACAGACATTCTTGAAGTGGTTGGTTTTAGTGATTCCGATTACGAAGCCTGCGTGAATGATAAAAAATCCACTTCTAGTTATATCTTTATGATGGTTGAAGGAGCTATTTCATGGAAAAGTGTCAAGTAGACACTTACAGCTTCTTCTACTATTGATCTAGAGTATGTGGCGTGTTATGTGGTTACTTGTCATGAAATATGGTTGCGGAACTTCATTTCATCTTTGGTTGTTGTTCACTCCATTTCTAGACCGTTGAAATTGTTTATTGATAATTCTGCAACTGTATCTTTCTCTATGAACACTAGGAGTACTTCTCGCTCTAAGCACATTGATGTGAAGTTCTTTTTTGTTAAAAAAAAAGTAGTAGAGTCCCTCCTCTATGTGACTCCCCAATTCTTAGGGGTCGAAATTTTTGACTTTTTTTTTTTTGCTACTGATCAACTTTGTCGCTACAGAGAACTCTCTGTCGCAACAAAGCAGCATGAGTGGTCTATCGCGATAGGGCCTCTTTGTCGTGACAATCCCCTATCGCGCCAGCCCGCGTGCACTCAGTCGTGTGTGGATCCTTGTCGTGCGCGCCGTGTACGTGGTAGCGCTCTTTGTTGCCGCGAGTCTCGACTGTGCCCTGTCGCGACACAAGGGCTATGTCGTGACATGGGAAACCCGGAGTCGGGGGGGATTTTGTCGTGACGGGGGCCTGCAATCGCGACATAAAACTGAGAAGTCCTTGACAAAAGAATTCTCATCATTGACGGAACTCCTCCGTCGCCACCTGTCAAACACAAGACCCAAAGAGCTTTGCTCGTGAGTATCGCGACCAGGTCACCCGGCATGCACGGGAACCTGTCGGAACCGCAGGAGGCAGTGTCGCGTGCCTTAAGTAGGAGACTGCAATCGGCGGCGTGCGTTCTGCCCGGCTAGCCTTACGCTCACTATCTGCGCCCGGGCCGTGAGAGATGCGGCGTAGCCTTGGACTTCGGTATGACGCAAGAGGAAACCTGTTGCGACATGGATTGTAGAAATCCACATCCGCGATAGAATTTCTCTATAAGCGTGAGAGGGACCCGAGGAAGCGATAACTCTCCCTTGGCAACATCCCTTCCCCCTTTGGTCCAGGCCGATTGGAGGATCGGCCAGTTCACGAGATGCTCGTTTAATTATTTTTATTTACTTTTTAATTTATTTGTTATTTTTTAAATTTTACCTTGAGAATCCCTTGGGCGAAGGCTGATCAGAGCTGGGCTCGATTCTTTCGATAGTTTCATTTATCTTATCAAAACATTTCGTTTGTGTCATTTCATTTGGAGTCTTTAATTCTTGCCTTCTTCAAATGGTAGGTCTATAAACATTTACTTTTATCTGATATGTTTACAAAAATGACATATCATGACTATACAAATGATATACGAAACAATAGTTTAGGAATTGCTCTTTTGTTCTAAATGTCACTCGTTCAAAAAGAATGGTATGCATATGACGGGGTATATACTTATACGCCGCAACTTTCTCTATGACTCTTTTCTTCTTGATCTTGCCTTCTTTCCTGTTTACTTGAAACCTGCGCATAGATAGAAACTACACTCTAGGCATTTTCATGCTTAGTGGTTCTCTGATTATATTCCAATTTTCGATTTAACCACCGACATGCATTTTCATAAAACCATGCCTTTTATATCAAACTATACTCCATGCTTATTCATTTTACATGCTTTACTTTTACAAATCATTGATCATATCCAAAATAACATGCATTTTTACATGCAACAAAGCATTAACTCAAATGTATGATTCAAACATAATCTTAGAGCGTGTTAGTTTACAAATCTCACTTTCACTCATCAAAGTTTGTTATTTCACCTTGTCTATACAATTCACATTCATGAAGGATTCCGTTCGGTGAATCCCGTCCTTTTTGTCATTCAGTAACTTGCTTACACATTTAGCAATTTCGGTCCCCCATCATGATGGATGCCGATTGGTGCATCCCGCCAAGTGGGACATTTTAACAATGCCATACACCATCATGACGGATGCTGATTGGTGCATCCCGCCATATGGGACATTGAACAATTTCAGTTTGCCTTCACGCAAAGCCAATAAAAAAGTAGAATCACGCCAAGTTTTTAGGGAAAAGGAAATCTCTCACAAAGCTTGGGTTTGCCTCCCGGCCCATCTTCTCGGTTGTGCCTAGGCGGTGTCTTGTTCTCAACCAGGGAATGCTCCTCCAAGTACGGTTTCAACGCTGAGGCGTTAACTGGGCGACCACTTTCTTTGGATGCGGTATCTTAACTTAACTCCTCCATGAGAATACTTACTCTTTGTGAACGAACATGACCATTTTGACTTTAGCTTGCTAGGGAAAAGTTGCAGCCTAGAGTTGAACAATAAGACTTGCAAACCCGTGTGCGCAAGTATATGCGTCGAGTTGGAGTTGTGTAGTGGTTGGTCAAGTGTTGTTCCCTCGAAGAGAAGCATGTTGACCACTTATTTAACCGACAATATTTGGATCTTATCCTAAAGCAAATTATGGCTAAATTACTAGAATTAACAAAAACTTAAAATTTGATGTATTGAATTTTTTCGATGATGAGAAACCTAGGGTTTTACCGTCTCCTACCACACTTGATGGAGGTCAATTCAATTAAGGACTTATTAAAGTATTCATATGAGTTATGTTGGTGGGTTGGTCTTTCCTACAAGATATTCTCTCTCGAGATATATTTGCATATCTCGCCAGTGGGATGTATTGCATCTTTGCCTTAATCCCTCGACTCAAAGCGCTTTAAATGTACGACCTAGTGCCACACTTGTAATCACAGAATATCTCTATTCTTCGACTACCCAAGTGTTGCTTTAACCATGTCCCTAGAAGTCATCTTCTCTCGATCTCAAACTCCCAGCTTTAGCATGTCATGGTTGGCCAGACAATAGCATGTAATTAAATCCAGAATTAAAGCAAACATATGAACTCATATTACTATTCAGATAACTGAGAATCAATCCATCAAACTGTGGTTAGGGTTGGCAAAACCCTAGAGAAAAGAATTAGTTCATCTTATTATTCATTACAGATTGAAGAATTTGAATCATGAAGTAGGTTGAGGGAAGAATTACAGAAAAATCAGTCTTAGCGATCATTCCCGAATCCGTCTTTATTGATCTACCTCTATCTCCTTCTTCTTCTTGATCTAATCCCCTCTTTTTGCTTTGAAAAATCTTCCCTTTTATACCTCGAGACGCAGGCCCATCAATGGCCCATAAAAATTAGGGTTCTACTAGTTCAAGTTTTGGAAAGGGGACCTCTCTACGCCGCGACGAAGGTTGCTTCGCTGCTACGTAGCTGAGACCCTTCAAACTTTGGTCTCCTAGTTCGCTACTGCGAAGGGGGTCTTTGCTGCTGCGAAGTGCTACGCGAAGGGTCTCTTTGTCGCTGCGAACCAGTAGCACTTCTGCTGTCTGCCTTTTTGTCATTTCTACTTCTATTCCGTTTTTCTGTCTTTTAGCTGCCCTTTTGATTTTAACATCGCCATATTCGATAGAACAATATAATATGAGGGATTAGCGTAATATTAATGAAAAAGACTGTGAATCATGCATTTTATCTATAAAGAACATCGAGAATTCAACTGAAATGCATGCATGATTCATCCGAATCGGATCTTGGGTTAGTGCGTCCGCGTATTGGTCATTCGGTATATCGATTCAATTCAAGATGTCAAGATTTGACCAATTTGTTTACAGTTCAATTAATCACTCACATGCAATTAATTGTCATACATTTCAAATATCACATTTTCAAAATCCATATGCCATTTCGTAATATCATTGCAAAGATATACTCATTCCATATACTCATTGCAGGTTTATTTAGTAAACTACTAAACCCTTGAAATATGAATATAATTACGGTGAACAAAGAACTAACAATGCTTGAATCAGAATAGAGGTCCGAAGAACTAACCAAAAGCCGTCGATTCTTGTTTCCTTCCCTTCGATCTCGGTCCTAGGTTAGGTGATCCTCACCCGTCCCTAGTCAATAACAAATACGCCACTTTTAGTGGGTAAAACAATTATCACACTTAACAAATCTCGACGAGGCGGCGAGGTGCGGTACGTTTTTCATTTCGTTTTATCATTTTTTTGAACCCCCATTAATAATTTATTAGGGTCCTTAAACTATTGGTGTACGAATACGAGGTGTTCGGAAACAAAAATCTAAAAATTGCTTGTTGTGAATAGTAGCTACGTCGTGGCGTACCCGAGGGGGGTGCCATTTTGGCACCTCGAAGCCTCGGCTAACGGTGAGGGTATCCATGCCTTAGCGTGAGTTTACGCAGGCGTAGAGTTCTGTTGTGGCGTGGGTTCCCTACGCTGCGGCGTAGGAGCCTGATAATGCCCAGATTTTCCAGTTTTTGCACTTTTACGACTTTTCTCCAAAATCACCGGTACCCCAAAATCCTAAAACAAAACATGGGAATCACTCCCAATAACATCCTAAACCAACCATGAGCAAAACCCATGGATGGATTAGGGTTTTTCTAACCCAAATATATCAAAGAAATTCTAGGGTTTGGTTCTTACCTTAAATCCCTTTGCACTTGAAGCCCTAGCCTTTTTCCTTCTTCTTTCTTACAAGATCTTGAACAAATAGAAGGATTTACACAACAATCCATCTTCTCCTCCAAAACCTAAGCTTTCTCTCTCCCACTCTCCCAGCGTTTTTCCCAAATGCACAAATGTGATCTTCTAAGACCACATTTGGTCTTATTCCTCATTTTAAGTGTAAGGCCATGTTTGCCTTACACACAAATTCCATTTATCATATTTTTTTTCTTCTCCTTTTTGGTCTTCATTTCACTTTCATTTATCATTTAATTCACTTTAGCATTTAAGTTTATTCTATTCTTGACCCTTAGGTCCCCATTTTACAAAATTTCAAATTTGCCATTTTTCACTTGGGTTTATTTCCGGGTTCAATCAATTTCTCATTTTAGCATATAATATTTAATCATGTGCTCACATATTCATTTCACATTTCACAATTTATCAGTTTTCCCGGAAAAACCCAAGTTTGACTCAATTCATACTTGGAATATATAATAAAATTATTATATAAATTCTAGGGTATTTTTGGGGCGTTACATCCCTGATCTTCTGCTCCTCCAGTTTTCCCCTTTCTTTTTCCTTCCAAAACACCCTAAACTCAATATAAATTAACCTTTTTATTACAAAGATATGGGAAACCCGGAAAACTTACCAATATGTATATATCATACAAAACGAGTTTAATTACAATCCTTTGTTCCTTATACATACAGAAACTAGGGTTTTCTACCCAAAATTTACAAAATACAAACAAAGTCGAATCTGGCCTTTTTTTTCAAAACTGAGGTCTTGGGTGAGCTTCATCCCCCTGTGTACCTCCAGTACCTGAAATTATTTTCCCACAACTTGGTGAGCAATGCCCAGCAGTTGAATTTTCCTACTAAGGTTACTCCCCACCTAAGTGCTCATGTAATGGCAAACACACACACATTCAAGTAAAATTATGCACATTCCTATTCGAATGTCTACCTGTCATGCCCCATCCCTCGAGTCCTCACCGACTCCCTCACACATGCATTTGCCATGTATGAAAAACTATTCCTAAAACAAAACATTTTTGTTTTTAAAAGTTCATTGGACAATTTCCGATTTCAAAATTTATTGGTCAACCCTCCGATATAATTTAGTGGACATACTCCGACAAATATTTATGTGGACAACCCTTCGATATAATATAGTGGACATACTCCGATAAATATTTGTGGACAACCCTTCGATATAAAATAGTAGACATACTCTGATAAAAATTTGTGGACAACCCTCCGATTGAATTTTTCCCAAAAACCATGTCATGAACTCACACCTAATACTCTAAGGTGTCCTCGTGCATATGAAATGCGAAATCTCATTTTCATACCAATTCATGTTAATATATCATATACGCATATAATAACGTAATTTACACACGACCAACATGTTATTCATATTAGCAATAACACACAAACAACACATGTGGGCCAATAACAGTCCAAAAATCAGTCCCAGGACTGCCCAAAACAGTCCAAAAAATCTAGCATTCAGTCCCAAATCTTTGGGACTTAAATGCACGGCCGTTCCAGCCCCAATTATCTCAACCATTTGAATGGCTCTTAAACAAGAATTAAATCAAGTAAGAGGAAACCCCTACCTCTTGGAGTTTGTCGAAACTCCCCGATTTTGGTCTCTACTTGAAGCTCTTTCCGTGAGGAAGAACTTTCCTTCTTGCTCCGACGGGAACCGTCGATCCGATCATGGGAAAAAAACCCAGAGAGAAGGTGGAGCTTGTTTCTCTACCTTCCTCTTCTCTCTCCTTTCTCTCTCTTTTTCTTTCTTTTTTTTTTCCACCCATTTCCTTCTCCACCTAATTGTTTTGGTCCAAAGTCAAGTGGGAGGCCTCATCTTGCCACATGTCACTCTCATATTGGCTCCCTCGGATTTCCTTATCCTTATCCAAACTTTTGGATTTTCATACTCTTAGACATGTGCGTAGGCGAAATCCTTGGGCTTTGGTTTGACCTAGCCTCCTTGACACGTGGCTCTATGTGAGCCACCCGCCTGTGCAGTGTCAGCGTGACTCTCGATCGTCTTATCGAGAAAAGCGTGAAATTAGAGTCTCGGAGTGCTTGAGAATCGAAGAGGGTATCTAGATCTTGCGAGACGATTCCAACGGTGAAGTCTGTTTCATCATCCGAGATTTAGAAAAATTCTGGATTTTCAACCGAAATTACCGTCTTACCATTTTATCATAAAAATTGAATTTTCTCGGGTTTTACAATTTCAATTAAGCACATGCTTATGACTAGCATGTTGGTAGACCCACTAACCAAATGCTTACCTATTTGTGTGTTTCAAGAAATAGTCACCCGCATGGGATTGTTAGGAGCCTTGACTCTTTGTTTTAGTGAGAGTTTTTCCTTTTCATGTATTTTGTAAGGAAAGCTCATGCTTTTCATTATTACATGCACATTTTGAAATTTGTCATTATCTTATAATTTTGTATCATTTTGACCAGATGAATGACAAAGTGATGTTTTTCTTTCTATTGAATCAATGCTCTTGTCATTGTAATGCTTCCAGATTAGTAGCGCCTGATTATATACAATTTATGCATCATCTTGGTGAATTAATTGTACATGATTGGTTATGACTATGTAAGTATTTTGTTGAAGCATTTGAGTTATGATTTTTGATTAATAGGGCCTGATTATGTACAATTTATATATCCTCTCGATATGTTAATTGTATATGATTGATTATGGCTATGTAAATCTATTAAGAAATAATTTGAGTTATGATTATGCCATCAAAGTGGGAGAATGTTAGATTAATTTATTAATCATGGACTAAGCATAATCATGTTACAATTTTAGTTGTATAATTGTTCATGCTAATTAGGGGTAATTTATGGGATGATTAATATTAACTAGCTATGAGCCCATGGTTCTATCTTCTCATTTGCTTTGGTAAGCCCATTGGACCAAAGACCATTGGTAAATAGAGTCCTAGAATTTTACAAAGGTTTGGTAGAACACACTTTGGGGAGAAAGAAAGAACTATCTTCAACCCTAACCTTTCTTTGATTTCACCCTTTGCAGATTTGGAAGACTAATGACAGCCAACAATTCTGAATCCATGCCAGATATGTTTTCTACCCAGTACGAATTGATATGCTTCGTTGTTTCAATAAAATTATTATTTTGTAATGTATTTATTGAGTCTTTTGATTACTTATCAATTCACTACAAGAAAACTAGGAGATAGTCACAAACCTTTACTAAGGGTTGTAAAAAAACGTGACCAACGACTTTGTGTAGTTGCATTATGTGCAATCATGTTGCACTCCGTGACTACTAATCATGCTGAAAAGGTTTTTTTTGGGATATGGGTATTTGGTTAGGGAAGTATTATTACCACGACCACATGATACCTTTGGACAGGGGAATCATGTCCCGCGGATATAAGCCTAACCGTGCATCCTTTATAGTGTCATCTGGTCTCAGATACCATCTTTTCATCACTCCATTTTCTAGATCCTCACTAGTTGTAATCCCAAAGAAAATTGAGCCAATAAAAAACAAAACAACTAAAGACAAAAGAACTAATTGTCTCAACCTTTCGTTGAATAATTGTCGGGTCTCTTCCTTCAAAGAAAGCACCTCCAGTGCCTCTAAAACATGAGAAATGCTCATCATTCCAGCATATCTTGATAAGATAGTTATCAATTAAACAATGAAATGAGTAAATGGATAACTTCATTACCGATATGCAACCAGAATCGCAAGTAGCTCAAGTTTGTTATGAATTTAGAGAGCATGATCATCCCCGTAAAATTTGAAAATCCATCCATAAGAAACAAGATTTACTTGCAGAATCTTGAACAACAAAATCATTTCTCAGACAAGTTTCTAGAGTTGAGTTGTGTGCATGTTTTACTAGGCTTTACCTGATTTAGGATTCAGTTTGGGGGAGAGACCATATAATGCATATTTTCCAAACACTAGAAGCCACATTCATATAATGATCATCACTCTCATTAATTGTATTTAACTCAACACTGTGGAAATCAGAATGAAAACTTTAAAATTGATTTATTTTTCATTTTTATGATTGATTGATACGAACCTCTTTGGTTTTTTCTTGGATCTTGATGATTTTGGTATTCTAGTTATTGAGATGGGATCTCATGAACTCATCTAGAGGATCTTTACTTCATTTTTTACCAGCATGAGAATGCCCCAAGGAGAAAAACCCCAAGATTAAGGTTAGAATGTATGTATTTAAGAAGAGAGAAAGGGTGGAGATCAGGAATATAATTTATTTTGTGATGTTTAGATGTATATTATATTCTAATTTTCTAATTCTTATCATTGTTTGTCATGTCTCTTGTAAAAGTAGCATCTAAGTCTTGACTTACTTTTGCTGCAGGTTATTAATTTGACTATGTATTTGACTGGACTATATTGAAGTACCCTCAGATTGGTGCCAGCTCTAGAGGGTGAGTCAGTGCTTGTAAATCTTTTTCCATTGTGCATTTCCATCCTTCTAAGACTGTTATCTAACTTCTCATCTCTTTTTTCAGCATTCCTCTAGTAGAGCAGGTGCAAATGTTAGACCATCAGCTGAAAGACCCCAAATAGGGCCTCAGGTGTGCTAAATTTAACTGTTATTGTTCACCCTTAGCAATTCTATTTTAATTGCTTATTCAGGTTGCTGGATCTAGTTTTTGAGTTATGGGCAAGACTTCTATATTTTTGAGGAGAAGAAGACCCTTTATTAGACAGAATCTACTCATTATAATATAGACACTACTTCATTCTCAATGAAACCTAAAATGATTGATGCTTGTGAATTTGTTTTTTTTTTCTTCCCAGGGTAAGAGACTCGGGATAGATATTCTAGTGCAGCAATAGTAAGTCAAGATTTAGATGCTACTTTTACAAGAGACATGGCAAACAATGATGAGAATTAGAAAATTATGTGGCAAACATTGAAGACATAGTACTCTCTTTGCTTGATTTAATTTTCCAATGGAAAATGTGGGACATTGTTATTTTTTAGTGCTTATAAGCTTTTGGTTCTGTAGGCAGGATTCTCTACACCTGCTCAGTATGGCATAATGGATGAGCTTGGATTGTCTTACTCACAGGTCTACTTTTTAACTCTTTTATCCTATCAGTAGGTTGGTATTTTTTATGTTCATCGTATGTTTGGTTCTGGATTGGGTGAAGCGAGGAAGAAGACAATGAGACCCGCTTCACTAAGGAAGATCCATTCTCAAAACGCTGCATTTTATGGTGTCCTCTCCATCCTAGGGTATTATGGTATTTTTCACTTGTTTCTTGCCTTTCCTTTTTCCTGCATTATTATTTATTAACTCCTTTCTATACTAAGTTTTGAAATCAGGAGTGTTTGGGAGATAAATCAGAATACATGGGTTGACATGGCTGGGGACCATGGATGCTATATAGACCACAGTCAAAGCCTAAATATACACACAGACCAACCCAATCTCGAAATCCTTCATCCCTGCATTTTCATGCATGGTCTAGTGTATCAAATTCTTTCTCTCACACTCGATAAAGCATGGTCTTAATTATTCATAACATGGTTTCACTAATTTTCTTTTAATGTTTGTTTTTCTAATTATAATTGATTATGCTTTTCAAGCCAGTGCAGAATTTCAGGCGTGTTGGGGTCGTTGGGGCGAATTTGGGCTCTTTGCTTAGGTGGTCCTACGAGAGACTCTAGCGTCCTCATTCTTTACCCAAGCGAGGAAAGAAGGAAGGATTCGGCGGGGGCTTCGCCCGTGGCCGCTCCAATGCCTAAGTCAGTTCCTCCCTGATAGAAAAGATAGACTGCTTAGAGGGCGAATGTTTTTGCGTACCTTTCACTAAGGGGGTGGCCTGATATATATATAGCGTATGTTTTCCCAATTGGATGGTAATAAGGATTCTTTCCCATTGGATGGGATATTTTCTATTTTTATTGATATCGGATTTAATAAGGGATATGGAAGGAGCAGTTTATTGAGAATTATCCTTCTCCCTTATTGGTGAGATCCGGTTTGATCTGCAGGATAAGTTGTTTATCGTGAATTATCCTATTTTCCTTGATGGTGAGATTTAGTTAGATTTACAGGATAAGAGGTTATTGGGAATTATCCTTCTTTCCTTATTGGCGAGATTCATTTTGATTTGCAGAATGTGGGCCTTCCCCATTACCCATGTTATTGGCCCTTGGGGCGTGTGGACTGGGCTTTCGTTTTGGGCTGGCGCCGGGGGTGGTGTTCATTGGGCTTACTCTTCCTTGGGCTGTGAGTGGGCTGCTTGTGCTGTTTTCAAACCCCATTAGTTGCCCCCTAGCCCTTGTGTACGGTGTGCGTGGGCAAGGGCTATAACGTTTCTCGTACCGAGTGTGACTTTCACGTGTCAGCTCAGGGCTGGGTTGGTTAGGGTTTAGTCGCCGTCATATGTCTTATTATAATGATGACGTTTCTATTTTCGCGCCCACCTCTTCTAGTTCTTTTAGTTTCTTATGAGAATATCTTCTAACCTTTCGTCTTGTGTTATCCTGATCTTGACGCCTTTTTGTTTCCTTGCGAGTTCGAGTTTCTCTTTCCTCAACATTCGGTCTGACCTTCCGTGCAAAGTTTCTTCTGACGCTTTGTGATACTTCGCCTGAGGCAGACTTTTTGTTTTTTTTCCTATTATTCTCATGGGTCCGGGTCGCTCTTCTTCATTGCGCATTGGGGGTGACTCCTCTGCTGTTTCCGGTTCGGGGCGGACTAGCAATGCCTCGGCCAAGCAGGTAGGTTGATCTTGAGGCAGCCCGGGGGCCTTTTCCTTGAGCAGAAGGAAGGGGAGAATTGACGAGATTAAGTATCCGGGGGATCGGAATACCTAAAGTCCGCCGTGCAAAATGCTTTGGCTGTGGGACCTAGCAAAGTCGGTCCCTTGTATGGGGCCACTTTTGCCAGGCGTTACAGACCTCCTTTTGGTGTCCGGGTCTGGTCCCCCGACGTTTTGACCTCTTACGTGGTTTCAGTACCTAAGATGGTGTGCTTCTTTGAAATGGCCTTCGACAACGGTCTTCGCTTCCCTCTACACCCCTTTATAAAAAGGGTTTTGCATCACTTCAATGTCTATCCTTCTCAACTCTTGCCCAATTGCTGTGGTATTTTGGTTGGGTTATTGGTTTTCTTCAGGGACAAGGGCCTCGGTGTTCCCAGTATAGCTCTGTTCCTTGCTCTTTTTAGTGAAGGAATCCGCCCAGGGGCTTCCTTTATTTTTTTCAGGCGTGCCGGCGCTCCTCTGGTAATTTCCGATCTTCCATCTTCCCATAGGCTTTGGAAGGAGCGTTACTTCTTCGTTAGCGGCCGCAATTGGGAGTATGACCCTCTTGACAAGGATGACACCCTAGGCGTTTCGATTTCCTGGACCACCCCCGAGAATCTATGTGAGTATTGTTTTGTTTTTGGTATAGTCTTTGTGAGGTCATGGGTATCTCCCCAATTTTCGCGTTGTCACGTGCTTCTCAGTGTGGGCCCCGATCTCGACCACAGAAGATAATGTCATAGCGCAGGAGTTGGTTGAGTGTTCCCCACGCCCCTACTCGGGCGGTCGGTCGGACTACAGTCCTTGATCTTGAGGTCTACGCTCTCTTTGCTTTGAGGCCTTCACCTCCCTCCATTGTAAATTCTCTCGATCAGTTGCTGCTTTGCCAAGCCCACGAGAGCTTGCCTTTCGGTGGAAGCGTCTCGATCCGGAGCGTGGGCGAGAGAAAAACCGGACTCTGTTGAGAAAAGTTGCCGGCTTAGGGTAAGGTCCGGCCCAGGGACGTCTTCCTCTTCCCCTTCTACCCACGTCCAGAAGTCTGGGGCAAGTGTTGCGCCTCAAGCGAGGTCCTAAAGCTCGGAGTTCGCGGCCCGTTACGGATTCTGGCTTTGCAAGGCAAAAGACTCCTCGGGAGGTACGCTGAGCAGCCGTTAGGTCATGCACATCTTTATTTGGAATCCTTCCAGCGCGAGTGTTAACCCGCGCCCCCTCGAGGCGGAAGAGTTAAAGAGGAAGAGCTCCAAAATTGACGGAGATGGCAATTCCTTGCTCCTTAATACCGAGCTTGCGGCAGGCGCGGTCTCGTCCATCCTTAAGATCGACCTCGAGATGGGCGCCACGCCCGTGAGAAGCTTTAGCTCATCCCTCACGAGAATTAGCCTCTTGTAAGTTCAGGTAATCTTCGCGGGTACTGATTTTAACTTGAGTTGGGTGTTGATCTTGTGTTAGGGTGTGGGCGGTGGCTACTCATTTGAAGGTTTAGCAAAAAGGCGATCTAAGCGGGCCGTGTCGAAAGCGCGAGTTTACAGGCGGGTGGCTTCCCTGTACTGAAGCGAAATTTAGGCTGCGAGGCCAGAGTCTGAGTATGACCCGAGGAGGCGGTGAAGCTTAAGATCCGAGTTCAGTATACCTTGTTTGGTGCGAGCTTGAAGTAGGGTAGAAGATGGGCTAGGAACAGCTTAAGAGGTTGAGTGACTTCGGGAGGGTTCGGGGATGAGGGCTGCTGAGAACATGAAGCGTAAATTCTTGGAGCCGGGGATGGAGCTATGGTCCACGATCAGGCCCCCAGTGGTCGAGGGGATGAAGTTTGTTCCGTCTTAGGCCGAGCTGTGAGTCCCAGAGAAGGCTGCGTCACGGCTAGAGGCGATCTGCCTGATAAAGTAGCGTTGCTGAGACGGGCTCGTGGCGGCCTCAGGGCTTCTCGCTCATGGAATGCGGCTAGAGTGCGCATGGGTTGCTAGGGACAGCCATGAGCGAGACTCTGTTCGTTCGGAGGACAAGTTATAGCGAGATTGAGGACGAGGCTGCGCTCAGTGACTCTGGGTGGCTTGCGCTCAAGGGAAAGTTTCTTTATTTTCACCGGGGGCTTGGACTGACAGGCATCCTAGTGATGAGGGAGGTAGAAGGGTTCCAGCACCTGCTTGAGCAAACGGAGATCCTAAAATACTCAGTTGAGGCCCGCTCATACTTCACCTTCGATATACGAACTTCATTATATATAGCAATACTTTTTCCTTTTCGTACGGGCTTCGAACATGTGTAACGTTGCTGATAATGAATACTTGATTTTGTGTTTACATGGGTTCTTTGCTTTTTTTTTTTTTTTTTTTCTGAACCCACAGGGTTGCTTTACTGGTGAAGGCCCGGGTTTGGGGTACGCATGGCACGAGTTGAAGCGGTTAGGCGCTGATCGGGCGGCCCAGGCTCCATGGGTCTTGTCTGACTCATGCAGCCCGGGGGCTCCCATGCTTATGCAGTGGGGCTCCATGGCGGCCCGAGGCCTTCCCCGTTTGAAGGCTCATGCTCTGGCCCGAAGCGGTGAGGCTTAGTGGGCGGCGGGAGCCTTCTGGTGAAGAGCTCCGTACAAACTAAGCGAGGCTCCATGGTATTGGTTGAAGAAGCTCATCTGTGCGGTGAGGCTCCATGGGGTTCAGGGGCCTCCCTGCATTTGAAGAGCTCGTGAAGCGGCGGCCGAGGATCGATGGCGGCTGAGGCCTTCTGGTAGCTTCGCTGCAGTGACGGCCCGAGGCTCGTGGGCGCGAGGCAGGCTCTCATACAAGCGAGCGGCGAGGCTCACATGGGGCTGAGGCCTTCTGGTGAAAACTCCTTGAAAGCTGACGGCGAGGCTCTATGAGTGTGAGGCCTTCTAAGTTTGAAGAGCTCATATAAAGCCCGGCGGCCGAGAGGCTCTATGGCGCCCCGAGGCCTTCACAGTGAAGAGCTCATGCAAATTGAATGCGAGGAAGCTCCATGGGCGAGGCCTTCTGAAATTTGGCTCATGCAATAAAGTGAGCTCCATGGGCTCTCGGGGCGCTAAGAACTCATACGGCGACGTAGGGCTGTGGGCGTTGAGGCCTTCCCCGGTGAAGGCTCATGCTGGCCCCCAGCCCCGATTGAGGCTCCATGGCGTGAGGCCTGTGGTGAAGAGATCATCGAAACAGAGGCGGCGAGGCTCTATGGGCGAGGCCTTCTGGCTGAAGAGCTCATCTGTGGAGCGGTGAGGCTCTATGGCGGCTGAGGCCTTCCTAATTTGAAGAGCTCATCTTACGAGAATGGCGACTCAAACTCACATGGCGTGAGGCCTTCACAGGCGGCTCAGCCTGCAAGGCGAGCCTGCGAGGCTCTATGGGTGTTCGGGCCTTCCCCCGAGGATGGGGAAGCTCGCTGGCTGACGGCGAGGCTCCATTAGCACATTGATCTTTGGTGACCCGACTCTTGGGCTGTGGCTGGGTTGAATGGATTAGGCTCTTCAAATTGGGCTCTTGAAGGCGGTGATTGATACTTCTTGGAAAGATGTAGGTGTCTTTAATGTTGGTTTATGGAGAATTGGAAATGATTGCGCGACTTCCCGAGTGCTTTAGCCTTCTTATAAATGGCGGCTCCTTTGCTATGGAGCCCATACTCCGGATCTCCTTCATTTTTGGGGGTAATTAGAATCTACTCGTAATGAAGCTTCGAGGCTTGGTCGTCTTCGCAGGGGATCTGCTTGGGGATCTACAATTGCAATTAGATGGACCTTGCACCGTGAGGTTGTTTTCTAATTCTCTTTCATGGGAGTCCATATTTATTCTACTAAGCCAGTCATGAGGATCAGTTGGAGAGAAGGTAATTACATTTTTTATCATTTTTTCCATTACCTCCTCTTCTGCCTCCTTTTCTGTTCTTATTCTCCTTCTTCTTTTTTCTCATTCTCTTCCTCCTTTTCCTTTTTATTCTGTCGTTCTTCTCCTTCTCCTTCTTTTTAGTTTCTCTTATAACCCTTTCCTTCTTCTTCCTCTTTTCCATCTTCCTTTCTCTCTCTTGAGGTTTTTTTTTTTAGAGAAGCCCCTTGTATTGTTTGTTTCGAGATGTAAGGAATGGCCTTCACGGTGTAACCAAGCGTACCTTTATGACGAGAATATTTTATTCTGAATTTTTAATTTGCAGTCCCGATGTATGTGAACACGCATTCTCACGGTGACATGCGAGCGTCCAAATAATCAATAAGCGCCTGATTGTCATCAAAACTAATAATACTTTATTTGAATTACAAATCGAGTCTTGATAGAAACGCTTAAAGATTTCAACATTCCAGCATGATGAGACTTTTCCCTCCTCGTCTGGAGTTCCGTAATTGCGAGGTTTGGCGTGAAGCCAGTGGGCCCCTCCCGATTGGGTCCTAGTTTTCCATGTCTTTGGATTCTTCCTTGCTAGTAGAACTTTTTTAAGACTAGGTCACCAAACATAACTCCACAGGTTTGACTTTTTTGTTGTAATACCTCGTCGTCTTCCTTTGGTAATCTTAGTCAAACGAGGACGCGCGCTCTGCTTCATCTAGGGGTCTAAATTTAGGCGGAGAGCTTCTTCGTTGTGTTCCACGCTTGCAAACTCGATTCTTGGTGACTTGTCGATCAAGCGGGGGCTATCGCCTCGGTACGAGCAGTCGAAATGGTTTTTGATCGTTGACTTCTTGCGTAGTTAATATGCATAACACGGCCCGGTATTCTGCCATTTACGCCAGAGATCCTCTAACTTGGTGCTGGCGCTACTTTAAAGTTCGATGGTGACCTCTGTTTGTCCATTAGATTCTTGAAGTTATACCGTAGGCGAGTAATAATTCGCGATCCAGGAGCTCGGCGCGAAATCCCCCAATTGGCTATCAGAATTGCTTTCGTTATCGGCTTGAGCTCTTGGGATACCAAACTGCATATTATGGAGCGCCACAAGTGCGTATCTTTGTTACGTGATAGTGGCCAAGGATTCGACCTCGGCCATTTGTGAAGTAATCTCTTTGCCCAGCGATGATGAATTTGCATTGGCTCTTCCCAGATGGGCGAGAGGTCCGATATGCCACAAACCCCCACATTGTTGGAAAGGCCAAGGAGCTTATGATTGCGTGAGGCTTGAATGGGAGGTGAGGAATTTTGGTTGCTCGACAAATCTTGCATTTCTTGACTAGGTCGATTAATACAGGCATTGCGAGCGATAAGTATCCTACTTGTAGAAACTTTTCCACAACTATTCTTAGAGCTCGATATGATTTTAGCATACGCCTTCATGTACTTCCCAGTGCGTGTGCAAATCTTTCCCTAAATTGCCATGGGATGGGTGTCTGAAAGAGCTCGCTTGTAAAGGCTTCTCTTATGATTAGTGAACCTGGATGACCTCGCTCTAATCTTAGAGGCCTCTTTTGGGTCGTCGGGTAGACGTCCGTCTATTAAGTAATCCCAAATGGGGTCCATCCAGATTGGCTCGGACTCGATTGAGGCGACTTCCTCGCCATAGAGATCTATAGAAGGCTCTATAAGGTCGACGGGCATTGATGGCCCGAGGTCTTCTTGTGAAAATTTGTTGCCCGAGTTTTGCTAAGGTATCACTTTGGAGTTCGCTGTTATAATATCGACTGAATCAACACAAACTTTTCGGTAAGTCCGTTACCTTTTGGGGTATAGGGATCATTTTTCGCACGGCGCCAAGTGGGTTTTAACACATTTGTCTTCTTCTGAATTTGAGTCCTTTGCGGACCTCAATTTGGTCAACTTCCCATTGAATAGGCGAAATTTGAGATCGGCTACAGCGGCCTCATACTTTCGACCTCGTTGTTGGAAGCGATCCGAATGTCGACGTGTATAATATCTATTCCTTCTGAGGTCAGGGGATTAGCCCAACTCCACTTCCTTGAGCATTGAGGCCCGATCGCAAGAGAGTCTCGGATGGGGAGGTCGTTAAATCGCAGTACTTTTGGCGGGGAGGCTGGGTGAATTCCATGATGAAGTCCGCTAAGACCTACCCTTTTATTGCAGTTTTTGGCTTGTATCTGATGTCAAACTCGCTTAGCTCTATGGCCCACTTCATCAACCTTCATGAGGTCTCTGGTTTGTGTAGCACTTGCTTCATCGGGTGATACATTGGGTGCTTGATTGTATGAGCATGGAAATAGGCGAGCTTTGTTTGTGGTTACTACTTGCCGAGTTAATTTCTCCATCCTTGGAATTTACCTCTACTCCTACTCCTCCTCGAACCATTTGCCAATAGTAGTGGATCTTTGTGCCGGTCGTTGTCTCTGACGAGGACATCTACGGTCAATGCGAAACTACAGTCTGAGGAATTAGAGCTCCCACCCAGGAGGGACATAGGAATGGGGAGAGGCTCAAATACGATCTTCCAATCTGACGGCTTCTTCGCAATTTGCATCCATTGAAGAAGCTTTCTTTGGAACTTGGAGAGAAAGGGTGACATTTATATTCAGCCCTGGATAAGAATCGGCTTGGAGTAGCTGCCGCCTATCGGGACCATTTGGACCTCCTTTATGCTTAGTGGTGCGGCATATTTAGGCTACAACCTTTATTTTGTCTGGGTTGCTGATTCTCGATTGTTGACTATGAAGCCCTAAGGAATTTTCCGGTGACACTCAGAAACACATTTAAAATTTGGATCTGACTTCATGTTGTATTCTCTTAAGATGCAGACGCCTCGGACGATGGCCCATGTAATGGAGCGCTCGTGTGGTTGACTTCAGCAACATGTCATCTATATACACCTCCATGGACGTTCCTATTTGCTTCCTAGAACATCACGTTTACTAGCCTCACAATAAGTGGCTCACTGCGTTTTTTAGTCAAAGGGCATCACCGGTATAATGGGTTCACTTACTGTGGCGAAAGAGGTCTTTTCTTGGTCATACGGATCATCTTTGATCACGGTTGTAGCTGAAAGCATCCATAAAACTGAGGAGTTCATGGCGGCCTGTAGCATCTACGATGAGGTCAATTCACGACAAAGGGAAACTATCTTTTGGGCATGCTCTGTTGGCGTCGGGTGGTCGATCACGAGTCGCCATAGTTTGCTTTGGCGAGCGCGATGTTGTGAAAACCATTGCAGGTACTCACCTCTCTTATTTCCCCCTGCGGAGGTTGCCGAGCCTCTCATTGATCGATTTTGCTGGTGCAAAGATCCTTCTCTTTTGTAGTGGCTTGAAGGATGGGCGACGTTGATAGTGAGTGATTGTGCGGGGTCAATCCTCCCATGTCCCTCCCCACTGCTTCCACGCGAAGACATCCTTGTGCATCTCCAAGAAATGGTAAGGGGCTTACGAGGTCCCTCATGAAGCTTGGAGCGATGTAGGCGAGGTGTTCGGGGTTGTCGTCCAATAGTACAGGTTCCAGCTCCTCCGAGGGCTCAGGTCGGGTGTTCACCTCGTCGCGCATGTCGAGCTCGATCTGGGTATATTATCGACTATTTTGCTTCATTGATCTTTGTACTCCACAATATGCGTTGGTCTCCTCGAACCATTCCTACTCTGCTTGTGGTAGGAAACTTGATCATCATGTGGTAAGCGGAGGGAATGGCCTTTATTGCGTTGAGAGAGGGTATGCCTAACAACATATTATAGGCGGATGGGGCGTCTACAACGAGGAATCTCGCCATCGTCGTTGCCTGACATGGGGGGTCTCCCAAAGTGAGCCTAAGGGTAACACTTTTCTCCAGGAGAATCACTTTTAGAGTGGGTCTTTGATTGGTTCCATTTTTTTCCCTTAGGTATCCGTCTGCTCGAAGGTAGAAATCGAAGATGATGTCGAAGCTAACTCATTGTCGACTAGGACTAGATCAGGCCAGTTTTGTTGCTTGTTTGCCCTTATTACCAAAGGGTCGTCATGGTGGTGTTGGCATCCCTCAGTGCGATTCGAGAGATGTTATGGTGTGTCGGTAGAAGGCGGTTTGGACATAGCTTGTCTTTTATTCCTCTCGACGATCTTTAGCAGCGAGATGGGCCTTCTGGTTAATTTGGATTCCCTCCTCACCAAATCCTCCAGATATCACATGGATTTCCTTAAGAATTTTATTGAGTCTTTGAGTTATTTTCTCTTAGGAGTGGTGGTGGTGGTCTCAGCTGGCTTTGAGCTGATTCTAAATCCCGACCTTCGAGTCTTTATGGGCGTCGGAATACCCGTCGAATGAAATATTCTATTTGCTTTCACGAAATTTGTGTCACGATCATCCGGTCACGATGCCATAGTCCCTATGGAACTTACAGTGCAGTGTTATCTCTTTTGCGAATTAACCTCATGCGGGACCATCTTAAAGCGCTCATGTTGCCAGCGTAAGACTTGCGATACCGTGGCCTTCAAGGGGGTAAACCGTCGAGGTGAATAATGTTGTCGGCGCTCGGGTTGAGATGGACCCAGGCGGTCTGTAAGGCCTCCACGTCTTTTCGGGGACCGTTCTCCATCTTTCTTTGGGGACCTCTCCCGGTCATTTTGTCTTTTTGAGCTCCGTCTCTGACACTTGTCAGTCTGCTTTTCTCTTTATGGGTTGAAGAGCTTCCTTTCTTGGATATGAGGGCTTCTTCGCCATTAATGTACTTCTCCGCTTTAGCGAGCACCTCAACCATGGTTACCTGAGGGTTTTTTGAGATGGAAAACATCAAATCTTTTGACTGCACTCCTAGCCCAACTATGAATGCGGTGATCGCAAACTTTAAACCAGGTATGCTTCGACCTTGGAGGCTCGGCATTAAACCTCTGAACATAGGACCTCAGGCTTTATTGCGAGCTCTACATTTGATGAGTGTTCAAATGGCCTTGGCTTTCTATATGTTCTGGCTCCAATGAAGTGGGAGACGAACGCAATGGATATCTCTCTTAATGAGGAGATTATGAGGGCGGAAGCCTGTTAAACCAAGCCAAGGCTGAGCCTTTTAATGTGATAGCGAAAGCTCTACATCGTACAGGGTCCTGATACCCATGCAGCTCCATTTGATTCTTGTAAGTGTTAAGATGATCGACGGGATCTCTGGCACCATCGAATGCTTCCATAGGCATTACGGACTTTCTTTGAAGAGTGAGCACCTCGTTTGTGAGATGGTGGCGAGTTTGTTGCACCAGGGTGTCCATAGAGTCAGGAGCTCGTCCCCTTATAGCTTCCTTTACGCGGCTGACTTCCTGCTGGAGGCTCTTGAACCTCTGTTTCCATGATCGCTCATCCACCCCTTGTTGAGGGTGGCGTAGTTCCTCGTTCCCGACGTGCCCCCCGAGTGTTGCTTCGTTGCCCTCCTCTCTAGGGGTTAGGTGTGGGTCGTGCCCTTTGGCCCAACTAGACTGCTTCGTTTGACACCTCGAAGTCGCAGAGATTATGTTGTTCTTCACGAGGGGCGACGTTGCGGCCTTCCTGAGTTTGTCGTGCCTCCCGTGGGCGCTGCATCTACCTGGTGAGTTGCTCTAACTCTCCTATCAGACGTTGATTGGTGAGGCGGAGTGCCTCCACCTCCTCCGTGTTAGCTTGCATTGTTTCCAATGCGCCGGGAGGTCCGTTGACCACATCGCCTGGATGGTCCTGTATCCTTAGTGGATTGGTGTTGCTCCTGCTTGTGTTCCGAGTTGATACCATCAGTAACTGAGAGATCAGCTTTATTTGTAAAGGCTGTACCGTTCCCACGGTGAGCGCTAACCGATGATGCTTTTTCTAGCCGATGCAGGGTTTCTGGGCGTGTTAAGAGATCGTGGGCGAATTTGGAGCTCTTCTTTGAGGTGTCTGCGACTCTAGCGTCGCTCTCACGCAAAAGCTGAGAAAGAAGAAGGGTCGGCAGGGGCTTTTCCCGTGACCGCTCCGATGCCTAAGTCAGTTTCTCCCTGATAGAAAAGATAGACTGCTTAGAGGGCAAATGTTTTTTGTGTACCTTTCATCGAGGGGGTGGCCTGATATATATAGCGTATGTTTTCCCAATTAGATGGTAGTAAGGATTCTTTCCCATTGGATGAGATATTTTCTGTTTTTATTGATATCGGATTTAATAAGGGATATGGAAGGAGCAGTTTATTGAGAATTATCCTTCTCCCTTATTGGTGAGATCCGGTTTGATCTGCATGATAAAATTTATTATGATGATTATCTCTTTCTTCTGGTAGTTCAGTTGGTTCTGGATGAGAAGGTTGTGAGGTCTCTTATTTCCTTATTGGCGGATTCGGTCGTTTGGAATGTGGGCCTTCCCCATTACCCATGTTATCGGCCCTTGGGGCGTGCGGACTGGGCTTTTGTTTTGGGCTGGCGCCAGGGGCTTGGGTGTTTCATTGGGCTTGCCTCTTCCTTGGGCCCGGCGAGTGGGCCTGCGCGCCTATTTTTCAAACCCCATCAATAATAATTTGCACATAATAATTAGATATTTTTTGCTTTGGAATTTTTAAAGGAGCCTTCAGGGCTTTAAAATGACATTCAATTCTTGTGGATCCATGGGTGCATTCAACAAGTTTCCTTTTATTTCATAATCAAAAGAAAAGAGTTGTTGAAAGGAGGGTGTCTCAAAAAAACTAGGGGTTGGCATTCGCTTGCTCCTAACAATGAAAGAAGATGCAGCTATTGCAGCAGGCATGAAGTTCTCTTCCAAGTTCGAGAGGAACATGAAGGAGAAGCGAACATTAATTAATTATGCTTCAATCTTCCCTGGCTCATCTGGGTCTTCCATGTCTGCTGATAAGAAACGTTTAGAGCTAGGGTTGAAGAGAAGGAAAATCAAGGCAGGTATAGCATTGAGTTATTGACAGGAGGATTTAAACAATCATCATGGTCGGAGAGTTCTGCATCCTCCTCGAGCCAGAGTAGTAGGGGGATTAGGATTGTTACGGCCTCAAGACACCTGTAGGTTAGCCATCCAATGTGAAGGAAGGAAGGAAGTTAGTCTTATACGAGGAAATTTGTGTGTGTTTCTTATTGCTCCTTATTCGAGAAAAACTAGGGTGGTTGTTGAGCTTGTATATGTAAATATCGAGAGATAACCATGAAGAATGATTGAGGATTTTTCCACTGCTTATTTGTTCTCTTTTATTGTTTCCTTTAGCCTCTCTTTTGTAAAATTATTGTTGGGCAAATGAAAATCCAGTATTGTACTAGGGGCGAATGTCAAGCCCACATAGCTTAACTTGTTTTGAATCCCTATGGCTGGGGTCAATCACAAACCGTGGCTATAAATCATCTCTATGGTCGGGGTCAGCTACAAACCATGACTCTCGTCATCATATTCTGAGGGATCAACTACAAGCGTGACTATAAAGCATCCATATTTAGCCAGTCAGCCTGAACCGTGGCTATAAACCATCTTATGGTAAGAGATTCGACTAAGCGAAGTGGCTATAAACAACCTATGATTAGGGTCAACTAGTATGACTATAAACATCCCTATGACCGGGGTCAACCACAAATCATGACTATAAACTATGCCAAGTTGGTGAACAATTGAAGAGCTTATAGCCACGATTTATAAAGTGGCTACGTCTATAGGATTTCTCCACACCGCCTATTGCCATGCCATGTCAAAGTTGTCTATATCCGCAACTATATTTTATAATTGCATTATACATTACTTTTAGCCAAAGTCGGTGGCCGTGACTAAAGACTTCGTTTCTTGTAGTGATTTTTTTTTGGATCAATAAATATTTTTTATATTATAAAATGAAATTTGAAAGTAAATAGTGCTGATGTATTGAGATGATTTTATATACCATGTATAGAAAGGACAGGTTCGAGATGACTACATACATAGGGGACAAGAAGCTTTTCCCAAAGAAATATCCTATGACATGCATGATAAGTTATGCCATGCATGTGATGATGTATTATCTTATGTTTAATGGATGTAAAAATTAAAATTCAAGCTATTTAAGATAATCATAAGACCACAAAAGTTTATAAGTTGCATCACTCAGTGAACACAATTACCATGAAGGTATAATTTTCAATACTCATTTTTATAAACTTTATTATTTTAATATAATTTTAAATTTTAGAAAAATATATTTGAAACAATGTAGTGTGAGATTTAAAAGAAGCTAGATTGATTGAGATTTTCACTAGGTTTCTGGGTTTAGTTTGAGCAGATAATTTAAGAAAAACATAGGAAAATTGAAGTAAAAATAAATTTGAATAAAAAAAAAGGTTTAAACTTAATTAATTAATTTTATATGCTTATTCAAACTCATTTTATATTTTATTTGTTTCTTTCTATTATATAAGGATAAAAAAAATCTAAAAATATGTACGATTTTAAGGAATTTTGATTATATTTGATTATTTTTTTTATATTTTCCACAATGGAACTAAATATGAGAAATCAATTTTTTTATATTTTTTCTTTTGCTACTACTGTCGAGTTCCAAACGGAGCCTTAATATCTCAAATAAGACAATAATGTAATTTAGTTTAAATAAATGGGAGAGATTGAAATGAAGATGACCTATCAAAACCCACTTGTTGTCATTAATAATGACTACATTCATATAACTTTCCAATCAACAAAATTAGATTATAGGTTTAAACTTAATCAATTAATTTTACATGTTTATTCATACTTATTTTATATTTTATTTGCTTCTTTATATTATATAAGGATAAAAAAAATCTAAAAATATGTAAAATTTTGAGGAATTTTGATTATATGTGATTTTCTTTTATATTTTTTATGTTGGAACTAAACATGATAAATAATTTTTTTAGTATTTTTTCTTTTTCTAGTACTATAAGGCAAAAGGAGCCTTAATGTCTTAAATAAGACAATAATATAAATTGGTTTAAATAAATGAGACAAGTTGAAATGAAGGCGACTTAATGTCTTAAATAAGACAATAATATAAATTGGTTTAAATAAACGAGACAAGTTGAAATGAAGACGACTTATCAAAACCCATTGACTTGTTGTCATTCATTCATAACGACAACATTCATATAACTTTCCGACCAACAAAATTGGAACATTTCCATGCAATTAAGATATCACTTAATAGCCTCCCTTTTAAAGTTGTTTTATGAAGAGAGTTTTTCCTATAAATACTTTTTCTTTTATAAAATATTGACATTTCATTTTTATTCAAAAACATTTTTAAGCTATAAATACCTTTGCACAACATTACCACACAAAATCTAAAACATTTTTAAGCTAAAAAAACCTTTTAAGAACATTATCAAATAAATTTTAAGACTCCACAAATTTGAAAATTTAATTTAATTCTAGTTATAGTACAATTATATGTACTATAATATATGTTTAAAAAATAATTATCATATAAGTTGATATATACCATATGCATAATTTTGTCTTATTATTTGTACTCTTATATTATAATATATAATCTCATTCATTTAATTGCACATTCATTCAATGGTCTAGGTTTTATCACACGTATTCAATTTTTCAATAAATATCACCGTCCAATATCGTAGTTTAGCATCTCTTTCATTAATTAACTTATATTGTGTGGCAATTGTGATCCATCCATTTGCAGAACATGTAGGATATTTTCTGCTGTTTGCATTACCATTGCTGACAATAAATTTCACCAGAACAAATTCCATTGTACCTTTTGGACATCAGTCATATATTGATTTCATGAACAATTTGGGACACTGTAACTTGGAAGTCGTGCCCAAATGGCTCTTGTTGTTACCTTGATTATTTGTCTTTTTGGGCATCAGTGGTGTAATGTAAACTTGTAAAAAGGGTGGTCTGACAATGGTGGGCCGGCTGTCTCTCCAATGATTAAGTCAGCAAAAATATGGAGAGGGAGAAGAGAGTATGCGTGGTTAGATTGCCCTTTAGCCGATCGCTAGTGGATCTTTATGAAAGTGGTTCGCGAATCTATACACTTTTTCTCACGAAAATAATATAAACTATAACGGAGCAAAATCTCTCATTCGCTATCGAAGAATAATTTTTAACATCGAGGATTAATCTTCCGTGGCGAGATTTTGGAACTAGGAAATTCGGGCATAAATACCTTTTGTTTGTTTCCCGCCTTTATCCATTCGTCCATAACAAACTCACTAAAAGCGGAAGGACGAC
The DNA here is from genome assembly GCA_016808115.1 of Tetrastigma voinierianum. Lineage (NCBI taxonomy): Eukaryota > Viridiplantae > Streptophyta > Magnoliopsida > Vitales > Vitaceae > Tetrastigma > Tetrastigma voinierianum. Next base: position 587,540 of record JAEQBH010002981.1, on the reverse strand, counting down.
CGACCTGGGGACTGGAACTCACAGGCAGACCGCCACGGCGGCCTTTGAAGACCCCGGAAGCTTTACGGGCCAGTCTCAGTTTCTGTCTAGGTAGTGTCTACCAATTTTAATATGATAGGTGGGTTTGGGTCGCTTCACATAGCGGGCCAGGTGGACCTTGGACCAAGCGGACCGAGCCTTGGGCTCATCGAGTCGCGGGTTTAAAAACTACGGTACTCACAATGCCCCCCTTTTCCTCGGATGTAATTTTGTGCTTTTCCAGTTGGGGAAAATACTATAGTATTAAATGTTGAATGTGGAGAGTTGAATGCGCCAAGGTGATGCTCTCGTGGGTTTAAAGCATATGGGAAGCGCACGCTTCCTAGTATATATATGGCGCATCTTGCTATGACGGCACATTTTGTGATGCCTCAATTTTTGGGGGTCTTTTTGGCTTATCTTGCAAAGTCTTTGCGGCAAATACCTCGCATCGCTCATCTCTATCGTGCGTGCATCGGTCGGCGCCGCGCCTTCTGCACATCGTGCGCTTTCGGCTTTGTCGTGAAGCGGCAGAGCTCCTCTGTCATGGCGGCCCGAGCTGCTATAAGCGCGCTCATCCTGCCTTGTTGGCAATGCAACACCTTACCCCACTGTTGTGATATAGAGCGCTATGTCGCGACATGGAAACCTTATGTCCTGAGATTTTCTATCGCGACGTAAGAATACTTTCGATCAGTGATACCCTTCTTCCGATCCGACCCGATTGGCGTAGTCCAAACCGTGATCCGGATGCCACTACAAATTGTGATGCCCCCGCCTGGGGCCCCGTGATCGCTCAACTATAACCACTAACTCAGACTATTAAACTTGTTTTATATTCTGTCACAAAGGATACAAAATACATATACAAGTTCCATATTTAATAGTGTTCAACATTTACATTGTTTGCAAAAAAGAAACAAAGATTTATACATTATACCAAAATCTTTCAATTAATTTCCCCTATCGATGCGTCGACTCGACCGCAATGATGTGGATCGACTCGCACTCCGGTTTCCTCTCTCCTCGCACCTACACGAATCAATGAATTCGTATGCTTTACGCTTAAGAGAACATAAGCACGGACAACCACCCAGCTGGTGACCGTCATGCTTATACATATGATATTCATATAACTATATGCTATTCATATAACTTTTATTACTTATCTACATATACTTTGCCTATTGCATGTCGATCTCTTTCTGCATATTCTATGTCTTTGCATATCTTTTATCTATACCTGTCTATTCCTTCTATACTTTACATATCCCTATACTTATCTTTCATTCCTGCATAGAGTATAAGACTTATATTTTTTTACTATCATATCATATACTATCATATGTTTCACATATGTTTTCATGTGTTTATATACTATACTTTTCATACCTTTCTTTATCTACTTTCTCAGATTTCATTTGTTCTGTATCCTTTTCGTGTACTATACTTTGTACTTTCTATATACTATATTCATGTACTCTGTCTCATTTCTATACCGAAGCTCAAGATACTTTTCTCATATGATAGTCATATACTCGTGCTTTTCATCTTATACACGCTCATATACTCATATAATTTCATATGATATTCATATACAGGTTTTTCATATACCGTACTTCCATGCTTTCTCATATACTTTATCTCAAGCCATATACATTTCGTGTCATTGCCACTTTATTTCTCAGACTTGTATACTTGTCATATACTTTTCTTCATATACCCCATTATTCATACTTCATACAATCGTCATCTTGTACTTTGCATTATGTTTGTAAACTCGTCTATACTTTCATCGCATAGCAAGGTTATGCTTCTCATATCATGTCATATATTCTATACATGTCATTTCCCTTTAGGCTTCATGTCCGCAAATACCTTTTAATATGATACAAGAAAACTATGTGTACTCGACAGCACTATCACCGTACAAGACGTTGATCTCTATCCTGTTAATTGTCTGATGCATCATCACCGTATTTGGTGACAAAGGACCTATGCCATATGCTATCTCGACCGGTTGCACGACACCGTACAAGACAATGATCTCGGCCTATTGTGGTGACCCTTTCGCCACCCGATCCAAACTGATCTATGTCATCGACCCAAACTAGGGCCCCACATTCACTCCCCATGTATATGTCATGAAGAATCAGATATCTTCCTTATAGGCATTTCATCTATCCCTCTACTGTGTTCCTAGCGTGATAATCAGCTTTATTATATTTTTTGTACATATTTCCATAAAGCATGAATAACTATTGTTATCAGCGATTGCTTATGCAATATATACTATCATTACTTTACTCAGATTCGCTCTCATATCTCGTAGTTTCATATTACTAGCTTTTCATATATCTCCTATAATACATATATTCATATCTTTTTCTATCATTTAGTTTTGTCTTTATATCATATGTGTAAGTCTATCATATATCATGAATGCATCTATGCACTATTGTATTTATATATTCATATATAGCTTTCTATATTCATATCTCTCTATATCATTTATACGTCATATCCTTTATGCGTTTATATTGGGATTTAGCTATTCATGTACTTTCTATATTTCCTATCATAAAGGCTTTATTTATTCATATATTCATATCATATACACTTATATTCATATACTTTCCTATACATGCTTCTACTGTCAGATGTCTTTATATTGTATTTCATATACTGTTCCATATTACTTACTCTGTCATGTCTTTACTATGCCTATCCTTTGTGTACATGTGCTCATTCCTGTGCTTTGTCATATTTTACTTATCTCTATCGTTCTTATCATTTATGCCTTTCTATCATGTGTTCCTAGAATGTTCCATCTATTCTTTCTGCATGTCTATCATATATTCATCATTTCACGATTCTTGTCATGTCTTTATCTATTAATATACTTTCTATATTTCTATCATGTTCCATCTATTTGTTTATGTATGACAATCATATGTTTTCATCATATAAGCTTATATTCATATGTGCCTATCATTCATGTACTTTAGACTATCATATCTTATGACATGTCCTATCATATCTCATCATATTTTTTGACTTATACCTATCATGTCTTATGACATATTCTATATCCTTTCTTACCATGTATTTCATTTAACTTTAACCAAGCGATTAGTACACTTGGTACAACAATTCAGTTTTTAGACAAGATATGGGCACCAAATGCCATTAATTAGCATATGGTTAGATTCTAGACTCAATGAGCTTCCCATAGAGTCCAAGAATACCCATAATGGAGTCCTAATGAAGGAATTATGCAAGTGGCAAGCCGTGAAGAAAATCAGCTACTTGCAACACCTGCGCAGCAGCAGCAACCACTGTCTTTTACCATTTTCGGGGATCTTAACTTCACATTTGACACTGGTATTTTGTACTAATTTGAAGCTAAGGTGTTAAGGGTTCTTCTCAAACTGGAATCACCCAAATGGGAGCACCGAAACTCGAGTTATGTCCTAAACAACTCGAACTACTCTATGATCAAACTGATGCAGGAATTGTCTTGAACATGGCCCCACTTTGAGTGAATTTTTGGGCCACTTAGAGTCAGAATTAGAAGGTAGCTATTTCTATATGTTTGGTTTTCCTTGAAGTCTATTTTAACCAGCAACTTGAATCACTCAAATCGGATACAAAATGAGAAAGTTATGGCTAAAATACGAAAATTGGTCGAAATTGGAAAACAGAGCATTACATGTACCGGTACACCCCTGACCACTCATACGCTGCTTTGAATTTTGCCTGGGCTTTTCTGCACTTTTTCCATATTTTTCTACCAAATTCAACTCTATAATTATTTTACACCTCAAAACCATTTCATATTCATCTTGAAATCTCTTTTCTACTTAATTCATCTTTCTTTACATATCTTTCTTCAAAACTTTCATGAATCACTCACAAAACAATTCTAATATGGGTTATAACCCATACACAAACCAAATATGATGATTAGTTAGGGTTTGTTCTAAACCCTAACTCAATTACTCTCAATTAACCCATGAATCCAATTTAAAAGAGAGGATTCTATAATTATCTTGTGCCATTTAGAGTTTTACCAACCCTAATTTCAATACATCTTTGATTAGGATGAAATCCTAACAAACCCTAGATTTGGAACTCATAAACTTTTCTAGAATCCCATACAAAATCCATATGATCCATAATAGAATCCATACCCAAGGTTAGTTCCATACCTTTGATTCGCTTCTCTTCTTCTCCTTTTCTCTCTTCTTCTCTTCTCTTCTCCTCTTCTCTCTTTTCCTCTCCCCTCTCTCTCTCTACGGTTTTGGTCCTCCAAAATGAGACCAAATTTGTCTTAAATCCCATGTTTTGTTAAGGCCATGTTTGGCCAAGACAAAAACCCATTTTTGCTTTTAACTTTTCATTTTTGCATTTTGGTCCCCCATTTCTCTTCCATTTGCACTCTAACTTATTAAATTTCTATTTTTGGCATCCCATCTTTTCATCTTATGACACTTAAGTCCTCAAGTGGTAAATGACTAATTTACCCTTGGCTTTATTATTAATTCCGGGTCTCTCGTTTTATTTCCCGAAAATTCATATTTAACTTTTAATATACCCTAAACAAGTCCGAAACCGCTAGGGTAGAGCTCAGGTGTTATCAAGCCGCGACATAAATTCTCCCATGTTGACATCTTTGTCGCGACATACAACATTCAGAGCGATGTTAGCCTCTCTTCCTAGCCAACTCATACATAAAATACCCAGCTACGTAAAAATCTCCTAACTCGACACAACACTCTAACGACATAAAATATCTCGTTACTATTACGAAAACCCTAACATGGCTAAACTTTGTCACGACACAAAATGCTTTGTCGCAACACAAGGCCCCTTGATCTTGGCCACACTCTATCGCGACATATTATTTTGTCGCGACACAAAACCCTTTTGTCTTGGCCAAACTCTACCGCGACATAAAATGTTTTGTCGTGACAAGAAACCCTCTAGGCTTGGCCAAAACTCTGTCGCGACATTAAAAGGTCTCCGCTGTGACATCGATTTCACTTGCTTGCTCTGCGCACGTAATTTACCTCGTCTAAACCTAAATCCTTTCTCGAATTAGTTTTCACTCTTTGTTGCACATAGAATATCTCACACAACACAACCTCGTGAAACCGCCTAACACTCGCAAATTTCCTCAGGAGACATGAAATTCGTCTTAACCAACCTTCATTTTTGAACCCCGACCCTTCTCAGAACCGTTCCTGCCTCGACAAGGGAACCTCTGTCGTGACATGGTCACGATAGAGAGCAACCACGGCCCCGACCCAGGAACACCTTGCCAAGACCAAATCCTGTTGCGACACAAAACCCACTGTCGCGACATAGAACTGTAGCCTGTCAGCGACAGAGAAACCTCTCATACCCAAACTTTCCAACGTATAGTAGCCTTTATTATAAACAACTACGAGCCTTTTATGTACTTCGGCTCTGCTTTGAATATGTTAAATTCATACTACGCCTCTTATACATTTTGTAACCATTCTTAAATGTAGACTTCTTCTTCTGATAAACAAGTCCAAAAATAAGTTTTGATTACTAAACTTCTCATTTACATATACAAAACTAGATATTCTATCGAATGTTCTGAGCCCCAGAAAATAAGCGAGTTTGATCTTCTGCTCTGTATGGTATGAATAGGTTCCTTCTGATGTACCTCCCCACTACCCCAGGAAATATTTTCCCACGAATGGTGTGATGATAGAAAAATCTTCTCTGAGAGACTACTCACTAAGTGCATGCGATACAGCTGCTATGGCTTGTTTTCCAAGCAGATTTTGTTTTTACAAATCCTCTGTTAAGACTGACCATCGGAGTAAGTTCCTTCAGACCCGACATTGGGCATTCCCTCCGTCAGTTCATTGGACAACCGCAGCGATATCAGCCACATTGAATATTGCCATTAAAATACCTTTGGGCGACCCTACATTCCAAGTTCATACCCAACACCTTCAATTACATATTTTCCGGCAATCTGCTTTGTTCGAACTTGATTATGGGAAAAGAAAAAGACTCGGCTGGTCCTTAAATTCATAAGCAGTTTGTCAAGCGTTTTTGAACCCGACAGATTGAGCTATACCTCATGGCCATTGAATATGACCCTTAGGCAAAAAAATAGCAGTAGGAGAGATCCTCTCTTTGAGCATAAACGAACTCACTCCTTGAGTGAACTTTCGGATTCGGCTTCTCGGAACTCCGGACCCAGGATCTCCTCTCCCCCTCTTTCCTTTTTTTTTTTTCCTCCTTCCCTTATTCTTTTTCCCTCATTTTCTCTTTTTCCACCGAACTCATTCAGAGTTAAGGCGGTGGATCTTTCATTCTAACTGACCCACTGACACATGTTATGCCGTATGATATTCTATCTCCTTCTCATGCGAACCCTTGTGACATGGCCCTCCTTGTCTATAATTCCATGTCCACGTACTTACGTGTCCCCATGGAATTTGTCCGTTCATCTCGAAATACATGAAATTCCGATTGTCTCAAAATTCAAAATGATATTACTGGAATTTAGTGAGATAGACTTAATAAATGATTCGCATCCTAAATCTGAATGCAGAGAAATTTCGGACTTGCAGCCTATATTGTAACGGTAATTACATCGTTTCACATTGCAGGATTTTCACACATTTAATGCACTAACGACGCCTCCTACGAATAGGGTATGGGTTTTGATAAGCGGTTTCTTTTACATTTTCTCAAAGTTTTTTGACTCCTGTAATTTTTCCTTTTCTGTGCTTCTGCGAACTTTCCTTTCAAGGCCACTTGCGGAGACTCTTATGACTCTGTGACTTTTGATGACTGTTGGTGTTCCATCTCATTCTTTCTATCATTGGTTTGTTTGAGTGATTTTGTGGTTGGGCATCAACAGCCAGTTGTCTCACGAAAGTTCGATTCGTTTCCTATGTTTTGTCCTTTGGTTGGGATGTAAAACCTCCCAGGTAGAGGGGTGTGGGTTAAGTTCTTTATCTTTCGGGGTTTTAGTTTCCACGCCTTCTCTTGCTTTGTTATTTTCTGCAGAATGTGAAGAGGTCACGAAGAAGTTTGGTAGTTGGGCGGGCGTCGGAGGGGACTCCTAGGAACATTTGCGACGGTCTGTTGCTCTTATGCGGAAGGTGAGTTGTCTGTTGAGTTCTGCTCAAATCAATACGGAGATGTAATTCTTGATACCAGCTTCACGGGAAGAGATAATGCCATCTTCGCTGGCGATTATTTCTTTGGGCACTTCCCAGTCCATCGTTGGTGACGGTTTTTCAACTACGGGCCTCCTTTCTGCACTTGAACTTTTCGGATTCTAATAGGTTGCGGTGCTGAATTCTCTCACTAGTTAGGCATCTGCGGTAAGTGTTTCATTCAACGAGATTGAGGGCCACCTATCTGTCTCTCGGCTATAATTATTTGCAATTTGTAATTGGGCTCCTTGACTCCCCCAAAATGGAGGCAAAAGGGGTTGTCTTGATTAAGACCTGTGTAAGCGACACATGGCTCTCAGGCTTCAATTTGATGAATAAACCTCGTTCAACATTGTCTTGATTTTGTTCACCTCGTATTTTCCTAGGCGGTCTTCTCTTACTGACATGCCTATGTTTTCTTGATTATTTGTAGGTAGGCGGGCGGGTCATTTGTTATTGTGATCTGGAAAGCAAAACGTTATCTTCTGACTGCGAGGGAGGAGGTCTGCTGCTGAGAAGGAAACAGCTGACCCTTCTCTACTGAAAATCTACAGGCTAGTAGCAGTCTTCTAGTCATAGTGCCTATTCTTCCCACTTCCCATTTGCCCTCGTGAAGCATCGAGAATGAAGCACTTCATCTTATGGATCTTGTTTACCAATTTTGAGCGAAAGCTAACTAAAAGTCGGCAACGCGAAAAACATGTTGACGATTTTCGAGCATGGTACGAAGACTAACTAAGGTCAAACCATTAAAAACTTTAGCAGGACCAAAATATGTATTATATGAAAATATGCCCTGAGAGTAGATATGACTATCTGCGATTTGGAAACAAAAGTAGCGTACTGCTTCAAATAAAAGTATTACTGACACTCATTTCCCTTTATGAGTGCGCAATTAAATACAACTAATACGATGGACTTTAAAAATGGATCTCGATACCCGCGCGGATTGAAGTTCTCATCAGTGATTGATCTTTAGTGCAAATAACACTTCCTTATTGAAACTAAACAAGGGTGTGGAAAATCGTTAATTGAAGCAAAAAACTGATTCATATTAATCCTAAAATCTACCCGAATAAACAACTACTTAATTACAAGGTATGAAGAGAGACACTAGGGATGAGAATCTGATATTTACAAAGCAGTTTGCACTTCCTTGAAAGCGCTGGCTTCTTTTGAGGTGAATCTTTGGTTTATCGAAGGCTGATAACATTATAACTTGGATTTCTCCGCTACCATACATTTCACTAATTAGAGATCCATGTTCCTTTCAGATACATGAGTCACAATAAGTACTTGTAGAATATAATCCTCCTTCAAAAGATGCGGATATTTATCCTTTTGGGGTACTTCACTTTGAGTCTTAGAATTTGAAGAATTTTGCCTATAGACGAGGAATGCAAGCCTCTCAAATCTGATTAATTGTCTCGACCATCAAAATCATGAGTTCTCTCTTTCCTTGATTAGATCAATGCTATTTGGATGAGGTCATTAACCTTAATTTGAGTGGGACATAAAACATTAAAGCGATATATCATAATTAATTCTCACCATGAGTAAATTGATGATCATCAAATAATCTTTTAGAGTTCGTAGTTCCATAATATTAGTCTAACATAAAAGTTCTTTGCTCTTTTGTTCTCAGAGTGCCTCTGTGTATCACTGGAGGGCCTCTTGGAAATCAGACATGAATCGTCTTTTTGGTTATAGCATACTGATAGCATTTGTATGAACATAAGCAAAAAGAACCTTGAATAATACCGATAACTATTATAGTGATTTTAAATTATATAGTCATTATTCAAAACTAATAACGAATTTATACTAGTGGATATCAATATTAATCCCCACACACAGAGGTGTTTAATATTGTACTGAGGATTCTAGATCATATGATCAAACAAAGTAAGAAAATGAAGAAAGAAATCAAGAGACAAGGAGTGAGAGAAAATCGGATTTTAGTTTCAATATTTAATACGAGCAGTGTGAATAAGATCTCTAATGTCTGACATACGAAGATATAAACTAAATAAAATCACTCTAAAACACTCCTAAAGTCTATTAAAATCCAAAATCTATAGCAAAACTAAAAAAATGGGCAATTTGAAAAACCCCACTGAAGTATAACTCATGATATACTAAAAACTAAAAAATGAGTATTCATAGTCCTGAGAATTAAGTAATTGAAAATAGTCCAAAATAGCAGTTTTCAAGGCTTAAAAAAAAGGCCTAGCATTTTGTCTTAAGCTCTATCATGACAGAGTTTGTTGCTAAAACTTTATCGCGACAAAATCTTCGTTTATCGTGATAGAGTTTGTTGCTAACTCTGTCACGACAAAATCTGGTTTTGTTGGGGCAGAGTTTGTTCGCGTAAACTCTGTCTTAACCTAGAAATCTAGGTTTTCGACCTTGGGATTTGTTGCTACTTTCTGTCGCAACAAAATCTGGGTTTATCATCTGGTGTTTGTTGCCTTCTTTCTGTTGCGATCTTTGTCACGACATAGCTTTGTCATTGGCTTTATCGCGACAAAATCTAGTTTTGTCACAACAATTCTATTATCAAACATCTGTGCAACAAAATGGGTTTATCTGTGAAAACACATATAATTGTCTTTGTACATGAGCAAAATCTTCTAAGGGACTTGTTTTCTTCTCTAACTTGTTGATGACATAACTTCTTTGTTTGACCTCGGATTTTGGCTTGTGAGGTGTCGTTGGAAAGCTCTTTGAATGAATAATAAAACCATAGGGGAATTTGAACCATTTCATGTTTCATATGGTATATAAAAAATTCATCTTCTTGTTGGCTGTATTTGTAGACACTTGAACAAAGCTCTCTCTTTTGTATATATCACTAATTTCTTGCCAAATCACTTACTTTCATCAGCCAATCTGCAAAACCAAGTGTGGAGAATTTTATGAGTTTTTACATGTGAATATCTTATATAAAATGCTCAAATAATGTGAAATGAACTTAAAACATAGATGAGTTTACACTCATCGAATCTGCTATAAAAGTAATATCGGGGAGCTCTTGAGGATTTCGGTCGAAGAGACCCCTTGTTACTTGGGACTACTTACCCTTGTCGAGTGCGAGATCCCGAGTACGCTAGGCGTGAAGGAGAAAGAAGAAGAGAAGAAGGAGAAGAGAAGTATACGTGTACGGGTAGAGGCGTCAGAGTGAGGGCTTCAGTTTGTTTATTGGTGACAATGAAACATGGCCGAAGCGAGAGAAGGACGACATGTCTGTAGCCTCGCCATTAGTTCAGTGCGGATGCAATAGCTCTGGACACTCACGGCTGAGACTACCCCCTCGGCTCCAAGGTTAAGGCGATAGCGCTTAAGATGACTTTGGTCGGGAAGAAGGGCTTAGAAGAGCATGGCGAGTAATTGTCATGGATTCTCTGAATGTCGACCCGAATACTTGCTGTTGGATTGGAGGCACCACCTAAGGTGCTTTCTCGAGAGGCAATGCAGCGTTGGAGGATCGGCTCATTGGAGAATCTCGACCAGACGAGTTATAGGAAGGTTCCTTGGAAGAGTTGCTAACTCTCCTTCTTAGCGGACTTGTATGGTCGGCGCGTAAGGCGAGGATGCCTTGCAGTTAATGTTCGAGCTCTGTTCATGATGGATGGGTAGATGCAGCCGATTGGACCACTGGCGCATGATCAGGCGCAATCGATTATCGGTAGTTGGGCTCCTTAAGCAGAGGAGTTCACTTTATTCGCGCGCTAGTTACTCTTCTTGAAGTTGGTGAAACTCGTGAGTCTGATATCGCTGCGACATATGATCGAAGTCGCTGACGGCATTGGTGAAGGCGGGATGTGCATCATAACCGACTCAATAAGATTATTAAATAGTATGGTTGAACTTCTATCGTTTTGTTCTTGGCTATATTATGATTTTACTCTTATTCGTATTCCTTAGCGAGAATTTGTCATGGCCATCTTAGACATGGGATTGCGGTATAGGTAGCTTCACTATAATTTGGGAAGATGCAGAAGTTGCGACTCTACATGGTCATTTCTCCAGAAACGCAGGTGCCACAGAAGAGTCCACAAACGAGGCTGAGTCTTGGTGGCTTATTATTAGAACGAAAGAGCGAAGAGAGGGCGAAGGATCAATAGATCTTATGAGAAGAAAGACGAGGAAGGAAGCTTAGGTTGCACGGTTGGTTCTTGTCCATTTGCGGGTGACCTGAGCATGGGCGGAAGGCGACCCCAGCTAGATTGGCATGGCGGCGTAGAGACCGAGACGAGTTGAAGCGAGGCAGCGCTGGAGGTTGGCGATCTCTCTTTGAGATCGGGGTGAAGGATGAAGTGTTCTCGCCGGTCCCGAGCGACGAGACGAAGCGATGAAGGAGGACGGCAAAAGGCCTTGGAGGTGATCTTCGCCTACGGCTACGAGTGTTGTGTGTTTAAACACAACATCTATGGGGACCACGAGGTCTGACGGTATGCCCGGAGCTCTTAGTCTATTGCCTCTGAGTTACTGTGAGCAGGTGCCCCGTCCCCAACGACCATTGAGGACACGCGGTCAGGCTTATGCGGCGAGGCGGCCAAGGAACCTAAGGAGAATGCTTCCGCCGGGGACTAAGGATGATTCCAATTCTCCATTTTTTGTCTTTTTGTAAGGGGTCTTGTTTGGTCGCTGGGACTTGTGTACTTTTTTAACACCATTGGCGCTTTAATAAAATACCATTTTTGGCTTATTTCTTCTATCACCTTTTTTTTTTCTTATTCCAACAGTACTTATGAAATATAATTTTCAGCTTACTTAGGCTATTGAGAGTGAAGAGAGAAGATGGGAAGGAAGAGATGAAAGCGGGGTGGATGAATGGTGGGGATAGTGGGGTGGGAGAGAAGGATTTATTCTCTTAGGGTTTCTTGAAATGAATGATGGGGATAGGATTGCAAAATAAATGGTCAAGATGACCAAAATCAATCTTATAGCAACAAAAATTAAATTCTTATTCTACATCCTATTTATAAAATATATTTACAACTTTTATGTTTCATTTTATCATTTATAGATTAAAATCCTCTTTCATAATATGTAAATTTGTATATGTTAACTTAAAGTAAAAAAATTAATATTCTAAATCCATGTACTATACAAATTAACTTTGTAAAACCTGAAAAAAATCGAATTTTTATGAAAAATGGCAAAATAGTAAATTGTCGGAATAGTATAGGTTGAAAACTTGAAAATTTTCTAGATCTTGGATGACAAAATGAACCTCATTGTTGGATTCATCTACTTGAAATCCCAGTTACCTAGGCAATTTCATTGAATTAGAAATTGGTTAGTTTTCACGTTTTTAAGAGCGATGAGTGTCCAATGACTCCCAGGGACGAGATTGTTTACGAAAATATCGGAATTAGTGACTTGAGTTAATTTCATGGATATGGTTCCGGAACTTGAATTGAAGCGAAATAAGTAGCAGGCCCGAATTGGATGACGAAGGTGGATCGTGGCGCGGCGTGGGCGCGTGTTAAGACGAATGATATATGCAATTTGCTGACACTCTTGCCAAGGGCTGTTTCTAATCCGCAGCGGTAGCGCGAAAACTTTATTTAAAAGTCAAACTTTGTTATGATGGTGTATACGATCTTACGATCTTTGCCATAAGAATTTTCAATCCGTAGCATGATACCCAGCTGCTGAATAATTTTCATATATATGAAAGATGGAGTAACTCTTGTAAAATGACTCATTTAAAGATTTTGTGTATGTAGTCTACAGATCAACGAGAATTACATGCGTCGTCTGATAATAAGTGGATATTAAAAGTCGGTGCTCGTTCTCACGAGGAAAGATGATAAATAAAAAGACTAACTACCCCCAACTACTCAATATCATTACTATTTGAACTCCACTGATATAATGATAAGAGAACTAAAATATAGTCATAGACTGAAATCTTAAATATACAAAAGTAAATTTTAATGAAATTGGGGTTAAGGATTCACTGAGTGAGACAAAACTGGACATGGATCAATTTGTAATAATCAATTTCTGCATCATTTGATTCTGCTCAACCGTGATTGGGCGGGTTTGTCGAATGAAGCGACCTCGTTGGATTTCTCCCCTCAACCACTTTTCAGCGATTAAGGTTCATATTCATTTTGAGACATGATTCTAATGATTCTAAGTAATATAACTCTCTTTCTAAGATTTAAGTATTTTCCTTTGCCCGATTCTCCATTACTCGGATCTTAGGAATAAGAATTCTTACCCCAGCCAGGCAGGCATTGCAAGCCTTGTCGGTGGTCGACACCTCATCCTACGCTTATAATAAAAATTTCCATCTCCTTGATTAGATCTTTGCTAACAGGATCATAATCAATTATTGAGAAGAAGAGACCTTTGGTGATTAAGCGGATGCCATTCGACCATCCTCGATTATAAGTAAGTTGGTGATCTGCTCGAGTAATCCTTGAAAGTTCATTGGATATGACCTTCATTACATACCCACGCAGGAAACAGCTGTATGGTCTCGGGTTATATCTTGAGCTTCAGAGAACCTCTTGGAAATTAGAGCGAGATCTGATGCACAGCATTGGAGTGCGCGATCTCTTAAATCTGCGAACAAATGGAAATTTATAAACAATACTAATAAAATAGATAAAATTCTAATTAAAGCTTTCTTAGCCTTATGCGGAAAATGACTATCATCAATGACCTATTTCAGTAGGCTCGACTTTTTCAAAAGCGGTTCATTCCTTATCATTGACTAGCGATCGGGAAATTCTTTGAAATCATGAGCAGACTAAAATAAATGAACTCGAAAACTTTCCGTCATCCATTTAAATCTAACGATGTAAAAAAAATTGCATAAAATATCAGACTCAAAGTTGCACTTAGTACAATACCTGACTCACAGAAAATTAAGGAAAACTAACAAAATTAAGCTACACTAAAACTAATATCACTAAAATGAAAAAATAAAGAAAAAAAATAAAAGTATGCAAGGTCTTGACTGCAGGCAATCTTTGGGTTACGAAATTTTGCACACGTGCCCCCAAGTGTGTATTTATAAACTTTCAATGTTGGGCCTCACTTCATTAATTCATTCTCTGGATCTAATTCATTTAATTAGTGTTTGCGACATAATTAGGTTTGTCACGATAGAGCTTTCAGTCTTTGTCGTTGCCTCTGTCGTAGCTTCTTGTTTTATGTTGCGACTTGTTCTTTGAGCTTGCTCTTGAACTGTGTTGCGACATACTTTGATAATGTCGCGACATAAATTTTATTCAACAGTCTTGTTCTTGTCGCGACAGGAATGCCTTGTGTTGCGACACCAAACATGTTTACAACCAGCTTCTTATGTCCTTGTTCTTCTGGAGTTTGTCGCGACATAATTTTCCTTGTCGCGACTAACATTTACTTTTTATCCTATCAGCTTTGTCGCGTGGAAGTTTGTAAGTTTTTAAGTACATTGTGACATCTTTCTTGATTCTTGTGACTTCTTTGAGTTATTTTAGGCGCAAATATGTTGTAACCTGATTGCCTTGGTCTGTTCGGTTCTTCTTGATTTTAAATAAATGACTACTTTTTCTCTATCATGCTATAATTTTATCATTCCATAGCTTTTATTGTCGCGACATAAAACTTCTTTGTCACGACACAGGTTTTCCCTTCAACTCTTGATTCTATTGCAACAAGAATTTCTTTGTCGCCATTCTTCTTGTGTTTCTCTTCAGCTTCTTGTTGCGACAAGTAATTCACCTCCTTCATGTTTTGTTTATCACGACATAAATAATCTTTGTCGCGACAGAAATTTTGTTGCTCTTGGTTGTGAATTCTGAATGTTATGTCGCGACAGGATTTTCTTTGTTGCGATAGTAGTTCTTCCTTGAGCTGGCTTGATGTTGAAAACTTTGTTGCAACATAAAAACACTTGTCTCAGTTGACTTGTGTCTTAATCTGAGCAATTTCTATAGCGAAAAAAATTTGTCTGTGTGTGCAGTGAGTTCGTACGATACCAGCCTTCGGCTTTTATGTTGCGATAGAAATTATATCGTGGCGACCTGACTTCTTTGCTCTCGTTTAAATCTTGTGGCGGCGGTAAAGTTGTCTCGCGACAATTTTATTCTGCAATCTTCTTGTGATGTCGCGTGAGAAAAATTCTTTCTTCGCGACAAAATCTCTCGCCGACCATTGAGTTATATCCCGAGCTTTGTTCTGGCGTTAGATTGCTAGCTACGACATAGTTCTTTTGGCACGCTTGAATTTGTCGTGACACTTCGAGTTTATCTTGTGACCTGACCATTCATTTTCATACTGCTCTTTGTCTTGTTTCTCTCATTTTCTAATTAACCCCTATAAAACTAATGGTGAATATTCCCTTATTTATAAAATAGATCATTATTTAAGTGGCAAAAATGGATTAAAAATAGATAAGTTTTAGGCTCATCAAATTCCCCTAAACTTAATATTTTGCTTGTCCCCAAGCAAAGAGAAAAATATTTGTTTGTCCTCAAACAATTCAGCCTTTTATTTTGAAGGACATTTTTACATTTAAACTCGATTGGGCGAAACATAAGTGGAGTTGTAGAATTACTTTACAAACATGTTTTCCAATCTAAAAATCAGAAAAATTTTCAATCAGTTCTTTGTTGACCCATAATTCATAGTGTGCTTAACAATTTAATCATTCAATCTGATTTTTGTATTGATATTTGCTAGTCTTACCACTACATCTATAGACATTACGTTAAAAAGCTACTTGTAGGTTTGTTCCTCTTTAAGATCGACTATTTTCTACTACCGATGCCCCATCCATTTTAGGATTTGTGCTTGTCCCCATGGACAGGATATATCAAGCCCTCTCTAAAATAAAAGTTATCTCAACCATCAATTATACAAGAATTTCCTCTTCCCTTGATTAGAATCTCAGCTAACACGAGGTTGAAGTTATTCCTCTCATTTGAAGGTGAAACCTCTCAGAATTAAGTTGCTAGATCAGTAAGTGGATCTTATACCTCAGACTTACTCTATTATCACCTAGGAGAGAGCCTTGAGAGTAGAGGTTAGATCATCACTAGTGATGTATCAAAGTAATCCCAAAAGTGCGTTAGTTCAAATAATATTAGTGTAATTTTACCCACAAGTTATTGCTCATTATTCTCATGTAGTCTCATCTTTGTGTTACACAGAGGGATTCCTTGAAATCATAACAATGACACTGCTTTTTCTGGGTACCAAACACCGATATTCAAAACAACCCAATGTAGGAGTAATACCGGTTGAATCACTCCAATTTTCTTACCCAAGACAACATTAACTAATACAAACAATAATTACAACAAAACATTCTTCCCAAAGGGAGCTTAGCCTTTCAAATCTATGAATGGCACATCCATGACTAGTTGATCAAACCTGTTGTTTTAGATTGCAATCAAGCGAAGAAAGATGAATTCGAAATAATTTTTGATTCATTAACAGTTCAATTAAAAAGCTAAATCGATTACATGAATACCATTCTTAAATTACGAATCGTGCTCTAATCTAAGCGAAGTGAATCTAGAAACAACTAAAGGAAAAATAAAATAAAATAAAAATAATAAAAATAAAAATAAAGAAAAATATATACAATGAGACTTGACTTTGTAAAAAAAGACTTGATGAAAGTTGCTAAAAAACGCACACCTACTCCCAGGCTTCTGTTATAGGCTGGTCTGAGCCTCAAAACGAGGTGAGAATCATGCACTTTGAAAAGCCCAGACTTGTTGCCTTAGCTACTGATGTTGTGATGATGTCGCAACATCAGGGTTGTCAATGTCGTGGGTTGCAGTTGATGTCGCGACATTGAAAGTCTGTTTGGAAATTCTCAGTTTCCAATGATGAGTCCATGTCATGATGATGTCGCGACATAGAAATGCATTGTTGTAGATTAATTCCGATGTTGTGACATTTGGATTTCTTGTGTTGCGACATTTAGTTGATATTCTAATACTGCGTGATGTCGACTTAATTACCAACTGATATAGTACATACTTGCCTTGATGTCGCGGAATTGTTGTAAGTCATCTTTTAAGGTCGTGACATTCTTTCTTCTGCTCCTCCTTATCTATGCCATTTCTGATGTCGCGACATAGCATACTATTGCCTTTGCTCTTATGTTCTTGAACCAATCTCGCGATATTGTTGATCTAATGTTGCAACATTGGTCAATTAAGTTCATTGTGATCACCTTAAGCTAATGTCGTGACATTTCTTTTTCGATGTCACGACATTGAATCTTGTTGCTCTGAAGTCCTCTACCAATGTTTTTAGTTGATGTCGGGACATTTATTTTGTGTTGCGACATTTGACTTGTCTCATCACCCAAGCTACTTTGATTGAATGTTGCAACATTGCTTATCCGATGTCGCGACATTGGATTTTAGGTCTCCAGTATTTAAGCTTTGGCTAATGTCACAACATTGTTTTAATGTCGCAACATTGTTTTGATGTCACGACATTGAAACGATTGATCTTCCCTCTGACCATCTCTTGTTATCATATTGTTGTGATGTCGCGACGAGAAAAAATCGATAATATCGGTAGATATCCTCGATTTGGAAGAATATCGGATATTAGTCGATGCAGGCACGATATTGCTAGCAGAAAGTCGGTTATTGCAAATATCGGAAAATCGTCGATATTTCGGTGAAATATCAGAAAATATCAATATTTTGGTGAAATATTGAGCGTATACATCACATGCATGTGAGCTAGGAAATTCTAGGAAAATATCGGCAAAATATCGTAGATATATCGACGACATAGGCAAAGTATAGAAGATGTATCGACAATATCGGCAAAATATCGAAGATATTTTGGACATTTTTTCAAAATATCAGTGGACTAGATTTTGAATTTTTGACCAACAATTTGACGACCCAGATTGTTTCATGCTTTGATCCAACAGTCCATATTTCGTCCACTTTTTAAAAGCATCCAACGGCTATTTTTTTTTATCAAACTGTTAATTTTAAATCTGAAGCTTGATCTAATGGTTCATATTGATTTCTAACGGATATATGATGATCCAACGATCATATTTCAATCAAAATAAAATCCAATGGTTAGAATTAAATCACAACGGTTTTTTAACAGTCCAATTGCTATTTTGACTCCAAAAAATTCTATAAATACCCATAAAATCATACAATTTCATTACAAACTCATCCATCAACATCTAAGCTTCATTTGACTCTCAAATTATTTTTTCTTTTTGATTTCTTAGTATTTTTCAAGACATTTATGCATGGCATGTTTGAAGTTATGATGATTATTATC
The DNA here is from genome assembly GCA_016808115.1 of Tetrastigma voinierianum. NCBI lineage: Eukaryota > Viridiplantae > Streptophyta > Magnoliopsida > Vitales > Vitaceae > Tetrastigma > Tetrastigma voinierianum. Next base: position 569,019 of record JAEQBH010002981.1, on the reverse strand, counting down.
GGAACACCATGTCTTGGTATGAATATTGTCTTCATCAAGATGAGATCCCTTCATCAAATAATGTAATGGAGCCACATCGATCTTCATTTTGGTTTTAAAAGACTGTTGTAATGTAATTTCTCGATAAATTATAATGAATATTGTCTTCACCAAGTATATATTTGCTAATTTATATCTTTTTATGGAAGTCAATAAGTATTTCCATGAATTTCATAGTATTTTTGTTAATTTTCCCTTTACCGATATTTTTGTCAAAATATTCATTGATATTTTACCGATATTTCCGATATATCCGTAATTACCGATATTTTGTTCCTTGGTCACGACATTAGATGGTTGCCATAATTTGACTGCTGGAGTTGTTTATGATGTTGTGACATTGTTGTATCTTTGTTTTCCCTTCTTCAAATGATGTCGCGACATAGCCATAGTTTCAAGACTTTCTCCACATAATGTCAAGACATTGGAAATCTACTAAAGGGATGTCGCGAAATTGGCCCTTTCTTTGCACCATGCTGACTTCTACTCCTTTTTATGCTAAATTCTGTTTATTTTCTTTAAGTTTCCGCAAAACAAAAATTTAGGTGAAAGCTCCATAATTTTCCATTAAACTGAATTTTAAGCCTAAAATATACTCGAAAAATGGACTTAAAAATAGATGAGTTTTAGACTCATCAATCATCAGCAAAAAATTTGAACAAGAACGACACGTTTCAGTGGGAAACGATGTAACACCCAGATCGAGAATTACGGTACATGACCTTTGTAGAGATTGTATAAGAATTGCTAAGTGTCTGCTTGAAATATTTGAATAAAACTCTGGAAATAATGAATTGGGCAGAGATTTGTGTTGTTAAACCGAGAACACGATGGTCATTAAACAAATGGATAACAAAGTGAAAACATTAGAAATGGGCCATGATAGGAATTTCAAAGTTGCAATTGCAATAATTTAAAAAAAGATGAGGGCTAGTTACAATTTATGATAAGTTGATATTTTGATAAAAGGAAATAAAGCCAAAATTTCATTTTGGTCTCTTGAAGTTTGCCACTAGCAAACCAGTAGGAGGAGAAGGAGGGGCTTGAGAAGAGGAAGAGAGGGAGGAAGAAGGAAGAGGAGGTTCGAATCAGGTATGCCTTTAATGCTGAATCAAATGTCTTTTGATGTCCCCAAGGAGCTTTGATGTGAATTTCTATGGAGATTGTTCCTCCTTTGGTCTAGGTTTTGTGCAAGAACACCTTAAAGCCTTTGAATGGATTTAGGGTTATGGGTAAAACCCCGATTGATAATAAAATAACCATGGAATCATCATGTTGTTTATGTCATAGGTTGTGACCCATGTTGGAATGATCATGGAAGTGATTCATGAAAGAATTTGGAAGAAAGATATCACAAAGAAGAATTGAATAGAATTCAGAAGAATTAAAATTGGAAATGGTTTTGAGGTGTGTAGGAAGTAGGAATGATCGTGATCTTAGTGCATGAAAAAGGGGAGAAAATACACATTCTGGACACTTTTCGGAGACTTATCTGGTAAATGTTGAACTTGTACCAGTATTTTTGTTTGTCCCTACGATCATTTTTGGCAAACTTATAAATCTAAGTTAAACATATACCGTCTTTTATTGCGGTTTTCTGTTTACGACCGGTTTTGTTATTTTGGCGTAAGCTCCCTCGTTTCTTATCCAGATTTGGGCGTTCAGTGGCTACGTAAAATAGACTTCAAGGAGAACAAAACGTAAGTAAGGTGCTAAGTCTCGATCTCAGGTATTGAAATTCACTCCAAAGTGGGGTCGTAATGCCCCGAAAATTCCTGCATCGACTTTGGATATCGATAGTCAGGGTTGTTTTGTGGACGTGGCAGGTTTCGATTGCTCGGGTGGGTGATTCCGGTTGGAATAGAACCCTTAGCACCTTAGCTTTAAAAGAGTATAAGATTGTGACTAAATTCAAGCTACATTAAGTTATGCGATTAATTTGTCGTCGTATTCATTTGGAACCTTTAAATTAAATAAAGGCGGGATAAGTGTGGGCAGTTATCGAGTTAACAATAAGGAAATTAAGAATATTTCTAAACTCATTTTCCAAATACTAGTGTATTATTATTATTGTCATAATTCTTTATTCTTGGTATTTCATGGTTTTGAGTTCAAATATTTCAAAAACAAAGCAATAGTTAGAAAACAAGCAAATGGTTTTGAGTTAAACCATTTTTGGAAAGCAAGCATTGAGTTTAAATTGCTTCATAATTAAACAAATGAGCAAATGGTTTTGAATAGTTAAACCATTTCAACGAAAATAATGCACTAAGTAAGTCAATAGTTTTGAATTATATAGCCATTTTCAAGTAGCAAACAAATAAGCAAATAAGCGAATGGTTTGAATAATTAAGCAATTTTAATAATAATGACAGCCCAAGTTGAAAAATAAATTCTAGTTTTAATGAAAGCTAGGTCGGAGGTATTAAAATGCGTGCATGGTGGTGTTAGGATTTCATACATGCATTACAGTTTTTAATTGGCAAACTTAGGGCAATACATTATGCATTTAAAGGAAACGTAGCGCGTGCGAGTATATAGGTTACTGAGCTCTTAATTATGGTGATGGCGACACGAGGATCAATTCCATCATATTCAGGAAAAAAGGTGATGCGGACTAAAGGTCCTTCCATACCAGCCGCAGTTGAGCATAGGTTCCGTGTTCACTAGGGTATGATAAGCAAAAATAGGCCTCCATTGGTTGATGTTTTACTCTAAGCATGATATATACTGTTTTGAAAAATCAATCATTGGTTCAAAGTCGCCAGACTTAGGGTTTAAAAGCGACGGTTGAGCGAGCTCAGTTTAGATTTCAAAAGCGATCGGTTGACCAACTCCGTCAGTTTATTTTCAAAGCATGCGGTTGAGCGAGCTCCGTTTTTATGAAAAGTTTTGAGAAACTTTTAAACGAGTTTGTGAAAGGTTTTGAAACTTTTCAAACAAGATAAAGCAACGAAAGAAAAAGTATGAGAAGTTTTATAAACTTCTAAGCAAATAAGAAATAAAGAGTTTACAAGCTTTTAAAAAAGGGAAATCAAAACAAAAACTCAATAATGTTAAAGTTTCATAAACTTTTAAGCAGCAATGAAAAAAAAGAAACAACGAAAAGTTTTGAAAACTTTTAAAAGCAAGCAAGCGAAGGCTTAAAATAATTGCTAAAGAGGTTTTACATTTTTAAGATGTTTCAGGAAAAGCAAAACCTTTATAAAGCATACACTCAGGCTGTTATCTCATTTATTTGTATTTAAAAACTATTTTCCTACAAGTGCAGTCTGCGAAACCTTTGGAGCACGATAAGTTAGTCGACATCGATTTAAAGAGTGTTATTATTAGTGTTATATTTGTAAGAACATACTTTGAATTTGTAATGGAACATATGTGTATGTACATAGAGTAGTTTATGGGAATGTGTTGGTATCTTGGTTGCCATATTTTGGATATAGTGTAAATTGGATATTATGCGAGTTGGAATTAGGTATGTCTGTTAGTCGTGCTACTTAGGAAGTTTATTGCTAAGATTTTCAAATCCTAAGTTATAAATAAAATGAAAATTTTATAGGAGGTTTAAGCAAGCGATACGGCTTTTAGCTTCACGAGTTTCTGGTGGTTAAGGTAGCAATTTGGGGTTTGTGGAGTGAAGCGAAACACGCCTGTAGCCGGTAAAGGGGTAAGGGAGTGTGTCAGTGGTATCGAGAGCGAGGTTGTATATAACCTGGACTTGAGTAAAGATGATACCGAGGTGGTATCGAGCATAAGTAATGGCAACCATGCATGTTCTAACCCAGGTACATATATCAAAGTGATTAGTGTGCAGCAGTTGATATTTTTGGTAGTCTGGCCTATCTTTGAAAAGGGCGTAAATTAATCTGGGAGAATAGTTCAGTTTACGGCGTTGTGGTACGGAGGAACGAGCACGTAGTAGGTTCCACTACGCGTCATGATGACCTCAGTAACAGACCGAGGAATTTGGACCACTCTATGCGGAAGAACTCGAAGTGCAGATCTTTGTGACAGAGTGGCCTGATTGCACGGATAGTAGCGATATGGCGACCCAGACGATCATGACCTCCTTAGCCACCTAGAAGTTGTATGGAAGCCTGGGGAGGTGATAGAGTCTGGCGGGTGCCCGAAGCCATATGACGGTAGTGGTGATCCGAGCTGACTGGTTGGTTGGAAGCCAGAATCGCAATGTTATAGGTTATGAAATTTGCATGGATTAGCAAGGAGTCTTGTTTTCCGGTTTTGATGGAAAACCGAAGGGTAGTGGTGGGATCTGTTGAGAGGAGGTATCCCGATGGCATAACATGGGATAAATTCCAGCGAGAATTCAACAGTGGAATTCTTTCCTTAGAGTCACGAGGATTAAAAATTGAGGTTCTTGATTAGAGCAGAAAAACCGTGGCGATCATCAGAGTATGAGAAGAAATTCTCGAACTAGTTAGATTGGTTCCATCATTCAGCGAGATGAGGTCACGAAATGCAAGAGGTTTTTATCAAGACTCTGACAAGATCGAGTGCATTTAACAGTGGTCTGAGGAATAGTTGGACTTAGTTGAAGTACTCGAACGAACTCTGCTTTCATTAATGATAACCAGCACACACATTTCTTTCTGTACTAACAACCAGGGCGATCACGAAAAGAGGAATGAGTACAGATTATAAATGAGTGCAGTCGAGAGCTATCGTCAAAGTCAAATGGGCTTTGATTCTTTAGCGATGGCACGAATATTCCTCTAGTTTGTCTGTGTCGAAGCGACACCGTAGGGGAGTGCGGGAGATTGATCTGAGTGTTTCACTTGTGGCCGGGAAGGCCATTTTATTAGGGTGTCCTCAGTGATTAGTTAATAGAGACATCGGTGGCCCGGTCTAAACACTGATTACCGAGAGATGAGCGAGTCGACGGAGAGGTTTCCCGGGCGGAGGGGCGGCCACGGCCCGCGGTGGGAGTGGTAGTGGTGAAGAGTAGGCGGTGCCCCGGGGATCTGGACGAGGCCACTTTTTCGGGCGGAGTATATGTTGTGACTGTGAATCACGGATCTGACTCAGGATGTAGTCCCAGCGAGGTAATGACCTATATTCTTGAGCACTTAGTCTGCGTATACCTTAGTAGACGGGAGCTACGCATTCATTTTACATCAATGCCGTCTTAGATCGTTTAGGATAGAGACCCGACCATTAGAGAGATTCGTATGAGAACACTCGGTTGGAGATGCATTACTGCGCAGACGAGTAGTCGGAGATAGTAGAGTTCCGATTGGGGGCGAAGGAGTTCCCAGGATCTTAGCTTTAGATATGGGGACTTGATGGTTCAGTATGGATTAATTTGTCGCCATAGAGCCACGTTAGATTGTTATAAAAAGGAAACTAAAAATTTGTGAGCTATGGAGAATTGGAGTGTTGATGAAGGATTACGTAGAGAGTTATCTTCTTGTATGATCTCCGCCATGACAGCACAGAAAATGCTGAGTAAAGGATGTCAGGGTTATCTAGCTTATGTGGTGGAGACCGGGAAGGAGGGGACTATATTGGATGAGATTCCAGTTGTTAGAGAGTTCCCAGATGTGTTTCCGGATGATATTGCAGGTTTACCTCCAGAAAGAGAGGTGGAGTTCACCATTGGTTGATCGAGGCCAGGCCATTCCATTCTCCTTATAGGTTGGCTCACGAGTTAGGAGGAGCTTAAGCCGATTGGAAAATTCTATTAGTAAGGGATTTATTAGACGAAACATATCCCGTAGGGCTCGATTCTCTTGATGAAAAAAAGAAAGATGGAGTTTCTGGATTATCTGATTCACGAGGCGGAGTTGAGCGAGTTACCATCCATGTCGGTATCATCCCAAGTTGATGAGTTGTTGATCGACTCGAGGATTTGGTATACTCGATATAGACTTGAGGTCGGGATATCATCATCGGTTGAGGATTAAGGAGAGTGATGTACCTACGAAACATCGACGTGGCGGGACACGCTCTGGGCATTATGGTTTCTAGTGCCATTTGGTTTGGTAATAACTCCGGCGGCGTTTATGGTTTGATGAACCAGTATTCGAGCATTGTTTGGATGGAACAGTCATAGTTTTTATTGATGATATCCTAGTGTATTCGGTAGTTGGAGGAACATTGAACACTGAGGATTGTGTTACTGCGGACCACAAGGGGTAGCGGAGTTATATGCAGGAACAGGCAAGTGTCGGTTTGGCTCGACAGTGGCATTCTTAGGTCGTGTGATATGTGAGAGGGGTGAGTGTGGATCCACAGGAAAATAGAAGCGATGGTGATTGAAACCGCCCAGAAAGAGAGAATGTCAGGAAGTCTAGAGCTTATTGTTTAGCGAGGGCATTACGGAAAGTTTGTTGAAGTTCTCTCCGGATAATACGCGGCTGGTAGCTGGAAAATCGTTAAGTAACCGTTGATTAACTATCAAAGTTTTGAGGTTGAAAGATAGATTGACGACTCGGAGTTGGCTTTACTGATCGGAAAATTGAAGCTGTGATTTATAATTGATGCTTGAGCAGGCCTTGGTTGTGTTTGTCTGAAATGATAGGGTGATTGCATATACCTCAAACTGACTAAAGAGCGTAGGGAGAATTACCCTACCTGCATTTGTGACTAGCAGCGGTCGTGTTTGCAACGAAAATATGGAGCATTATTTATGAATTGTTCCTTGTAGGATCTTTACGGATCATAAGTCTTGATATATTTCACCAAAAGAGTTAAACTTTGAGGCAAGAAGATTGGCTTGAATTTAGTCTTAAGGACTACATTGTCTTATAAGTCTATCAGGGAAAAGCTAATGTCGTGTATGGATGAAATGGCATGAAGTTCTTTGTCTCCACGTGAGATGGGTTATCTTCCCTTATTGATGGATCCAGGAAGCTTTAGAGGGTGATATTGGAGGTTGAGAGTTAGGGCCTTGTTGGCCCGTTTCATGTTAGACGCTCTGTTGACAAATTCTAGGCGATCTGGATCTGGATGATGTTACTTCTAAGAAAGGCAAAACTTGATTTCAAATCGGGGATAATGCACTGATGAAAAGATCCCGGAAGATGTGTGTGCAGTATGGCGGCGAAAGAAAATTATGGAAGAAGCACATTCATCTGCATTATGCTATGCATCGGGTAGTACCCAGATGTACGAACTTTGAAAAACGCGTTATTGAATGGGATTCGAAAATCGCGGTTTAGTTTCAATTTAACACGGCGGCGGGTGTTGAGGCATCGAGCGCTGAGGAAGATCTCTGGTCTCCCACTATTAAGTTGGCTGGGAAAGATCATATAGATTTTGATGCGAATTCTTCTGCCTCTGAAGGAGAACGACATGTTGAAAGTAACGAACGATGGTTTGTTCGTCTGCCGGGCGAAGTCTGCTCATTCTGGTTAATATTGAAAGTTCACTAGTTCTTTAAATTATGTCAGTTGATAGTAAGACCATTGGGGTTCATTTCGATAGTGTGGTCGAGACCATAGGTTCACATCTAGGTTTTGCTTTGGTTGCACGGCGTTAGGGACTCGTCTACATTTCGGCCTGACATTTCATCCTCGACGGATGGCTAGTCGAAGGGTGACCGGGCGTTAGAGGATATCTTGAAAACTTGTGTGGAATTGAGAAGTTAGGACACTCGCCTTACTTAGCGGGGTTGCCTACATTAGCTATCAAGCGGTATAGATATGGCTCAAATTTGAGGCTGTATGTGAAATCTTAGGACTCAGTGTGTTTGGGATGAGATTTGGTGAGAAAAGACTAAGTATAGGCCACGAACTTAGATGCAGATCACTTGAGAGAGAAGTGAAAGTTATTCGCGATAACAAAGATAGCAAGAGATAGACGGAAAAGCGCCATACGGACGGCCGTCGTAGAGACTTGCGGTTTGAGATAGGTGACGAGTCTTTTTGAGAAGATTTCACCTTGGAAAGGTGTGTTGAGATTCTGGGAAAATGAAGCTTAGTCAGGGTATATCCCGGACCTACGAGATTATGAGCAAGTGGGACCAGTAGCTTACAAATTGAAGTTACCCCGAGTTATCAAGGATTCATGATGCTTTCAACTGCAATCTTCGAAATATATCCGGATCCTTCACATGTATTGAAACAACCGATTGCATTTAAAGGAGGCGAGTAGCGCATGCGGGGAGTATATAAGGTTATAATCCTAACTAGTGCTCATTGATGGCGACAAAGGTCGATTCCATATCTCCACTGGGCACGGTGATGCGGACGGTACATTCCAGAAACCTGATTTGAGCCACAGTTTATCTTATATTCTTCTACAGAGATTGTCAGCGAAAATAGGCCTCCATTGGTTGATGTTTCATGATATCTTTGTTTTGAAGTGGCCATTGGTTCCCGATCGCCCGAACCCAGGAGGTTTTAAAAGCGGCGGTTGAAGCCGGGCTCAGAACGAATTTCACTTATTCGGTTAAACAACTCCGGAGTGGGTTTTATTTTCAAAGAAAAGCCATCAGGTTAGTAAACTCCGTTTTTATGAAAAAGTTTTGAGAAACTTTTAAAAGCGAAGGTTTGTGAAAGGTTTTAAGAGACTTTCAAACAAGATAAAGCAGCGAAAGAAAAGTATGAAGTTTATAAACTTCAGCAGTAAAAAATAAGAGTTTACAAGCTTTTAAAAGAAAAGCAAAAGCAACTCAAACGATGTCAGTTTATAACTTTTCCATAACAAGTGAGAAAAAAGCAAGCAAAGAAAAGTTTTGAAAACTTTTTAAAGCAATAGCAAACTTCTGGAAAATAATTATAAAGAGAGTTTTACATTTTTTAAGATGTTTTAGGAAAAGCAAAACCTTTATAAGCATACACTCAGGCTAGTTTATCATTTATTTTGTATTTTAAAAACTATTTTCAATTACGAGTGCATGAGAACTGGAGCCTGATAGGATTGGTCGACATCAGTTTAAGTCTTTGTGTATTAATTATATTTTTGTAGAACATACTTTAATTTAATGAATATCTTTATTACACTAGAGTAGTTTTAACCAGGAATCTGTGTTGGTATCTTTGGTTGCCATATTTTGGATATAGTGTAAATTTGATGTATCTAGGGATTTGGAATTCTCTGACTATATGTCATTATCAATCTTCTTGAAGATTTTCACATTATAAGATTACCAAATCCTAAGTTATAAATAAAAGAAAAATTTTTATAGGAGGTTTATGGCTTAATACGGCTTTGCTTCACGAGGATTCTAGTCGTTAAAGGTAGCGGTGGGGATTTACGTGGAGTGGGGCGCAGCGCTATGGCCGGTAGGGGTGGGGGTGTGTCAAACAACGTCATTCTTGTCTTTCTTTTTTCCCCCAAAAAGAATTTAAAAGATCCCTCATAATTTTTGTTCTCACCTTTTCTCTGCAAACAATATTTAATTTGCACCTCTTCTTTCTTCTTTCTCTTTGAATCGACCTAGCTAACCTAACCATAATTGAAACCCTAACCTTCTTCTCTTTAATCCTCTTCGATCTAACCCTAATAGAGAAAAAAAAACACTAAAATGTTTACATCAAAAGGTATTAAGAGTTTTGAAGCATCTAGGGTTCTGATGTAGGAGAGGGCCCTCTTTGTAGGCATGGGATTCATACAAATTTGTATGAATCCAATATGAAGAAGCACCCAGGGAAGAGATTCTACAAGTGTCCTTATTATCAGGTGAAAGGAAATGATTGAGGGCTTTTCAAATTGCTGGATTTGGTTCAAAATGACAGTATATGAGCAATGCGGCGTGAACTTGAAGATGTTAAATTAGTCGCTAAGGGGTTGAAAACCAAGTGTGAGGTTTTAGCGGTTCAAGTAAATGAATACTTGAATTCGTTAGAGGAAGAAGAATCAAAGAGGAAAGCATTGAAGAAGGACATGAAGAAATTGAGGACTGATGTGGAAATGTTGCAACTAGAAAACAACATGTTGGCAAAGAAGTTTATGAAGATGGAGAATATAATGGAAATGATTTGGAAGTGTGTGTTTTGTTGTGTGTTGTTGGCGATTAAGTTGCGTGTGAGTTATTAGGTGGGATTGGTAGTTGTAACATGATGTTGCCATCAGATTGTTAGATTGGGGAATTTACTGATGGATAGTTGGTTAGAATTGCTGAGTAGGATAGATAGTTGGGTGGGGAATTTACTTTGAGTTGTATGAGATGGATTTTGATACATTGTTGTCATTTGGGAACGTATGAGGAAATTGGGAAGATATGGTCTGGTATAGTATTTGTTATATATAAAATGATGCTGTCTTCGTATCTATGCCTTACGCCTTTATATTATCTTCGATAAATCGTGTATAATGTACCTTAACCATGTGACATAAAAGCTAAACATATTCGACAAATGTAACCTGATATAGGATAAATGCTAATTGAAAAAAACACATCCATCATTGAGATTCAATTATCTCATGCCATTGCACAGCCCAACGAAATAAGTTAAAGACTTGTCCACTAATGGCGAGTGACTTCATGCGTGATTGCACATCATATGGCGGTCATCAAAGACAAAGCATCGAAAAGCAGAACAATGGCTCTTTATCCCTTATTCCTATTCACACAGTATTGGCGGCTATGTGTTGTAGCTCCATTCTTGGGACCACTTGCAGCATGTGACACACTTAGTCTCTTACTTTGTCTAGTTTGAACATTGGCACCACTTTGGGAATGATGTGCCCCTGACACAATGAACGGTGGCCTTTGCACTGTTGGATCCTTTTGGTTGTGGGTTCCAGATATGTGGTTTGTCTTCTTTACACTCACCACATTTTGAGAAGTGGACATCTACATCCATAGAAGCAATAAATTAATAAGCATCATGTGTTGGAAAATAAATAAAGACATAAAATATAGTAGGTCATATGGCCATACCTTAGAATAAATATTTCACATAAGCTTCTCGTAAAGATTCACATAGCCCAGTTGCACTCCTTTCAAATAGGTTAATTAACTTTTTCAATTTGACTCCCTTACTGCTGCCCTTCTGTTAACATGGTTGTTGCGAGTTGAGCCTTGCATCTAAGATTAGTTCGAGTTGATTGAGACTACAGGATGTTGATGGATTGACCAGTTAAATTAGAAGTCTCAAATTTTGACTCTTCACTCTTCTTGTTCTTCTTATTTGCTCTGTAAGTTGAATGTTGAGTGAGGCAGAATTTGATTAAGGTATTTGGAAGTTGATAGATCTTGGCCTGTTGATGAAGGCTCGACAACTTCTTTAGATTTCCTCTTGTGCTACAAAAACAACATGAAATGAATTGAGGTAATCACAAACTATCAACTTATTTTAAAATCATAATGTACTTACCTTAGATGTTGAGGGAGTATATCCATCGATGTATTATGGATCTTTCTGGGCCTCTCTCTTTTCTGAGTTGCGTGCAAAAGTATTGGAGCCTGAGGTATAAAACCCCAAAAACATATAACAATGTAAATTATTACCTTCATGAGGTTACGTCCTTTTATGGCTGTAGCAACTCAGCACTATTATGGCCATCTTGATACTTGCTTGTTTCATTGCATCCTCCTTTCCTTAAAACTTATCATTTTCTATTCTTGGCTCCTCATCCGGCATCTCCTTTTGTTTTTTTAGGTCTTCTTAGTATTATCCTTTACAGGAGGAGGTTTAAATGGGATCCACTTCACTCTTAGGCCACATTCGAGGCGATTCGATGATTTGTAAACCTATTACATAGTGATATGTTTCTTAAAAGACATCATCCAACATAATCTGGATCTTCTTCATGTAGAAACCGATGCTAGTAATAGCATGTTTACATGGAATATGGAATGAATCTCATGCTTATTCATGATCTTGCATTTAGGTCTTGGTAACATCATCACCATCGAATGCCCAGAATTGTGGAAGTTCTGAGTTTGCGATGCGGTTGAGGACTTAACCTTCAGTTTTTCCATTTTCTTTCTTACTCTTGGGCATAATACATCATCTTAATCACTCATCAGTGCCAACTTCTTGAACATCCTTTCCATGTGGTATGTTCTGATGTCTTCTAGCATTACAAGAAGTGGCTTTGTCTTTGCCTTACAAATTGTTCCATTGAAGTCCTCGTACAAATTATTATCAACTACATCATATTTTAAAGTACATATAAACGATTTACTGCACTTACGCAATTATATGGTTGCATGTACTTGCAGGGTGATAATTAAACTCAAATTGACATCATGTACTAGCATACAAATTTCTTTGCATTATTCTACCTATAAATGACTTTTAAATTTACTTCAGATTACTCTTGTAAATAGATGATTGTATTTCATTGTTCTTTGCACTTATGTCATATAATGCTTCAATATTATCCTTGCATTTGTTGCATCGCGCCCCCAGTCTCTTAAACTATTCTACTCAGATTTTTCTTCCCATTTGCGCCTTACATCTTGAGAACTACGATTATGTGTTTAAGTCTGGCATGTAATGAGCACTTGACATTTACAAAGTCCCTTCGAAAAAAACATTAATACCGCCAAAAACAATAACAATAAAGTAAATTAAACCCACAAATAAATTTGATGCATGTTTCATTACCCTTCTCACGATCTAACTAATATCAAATTATGCTATCAGTTATGTCATGATCACATTTGTGAATAAACCCTGGCGACGACCTACAGTTCTCTTCATTCTCCTTTGTCGACTACAGCCATTGCTAAGGGATACATTTAATAGTTGTTTGAATCCTTCCTGGCTGAAACAAACACCTATCGAGCATTGTCTTTAAAATATACCATCTTGAAAAATATAGATTCGACGATAGTTAAATAATTCTTTCTCATGGCATAAAACCCATCATCTGATCTCCAAGCATAAGTTCACTATCAAGTGGGCTACTTTAAATGTTCCTCTCTATCAACTCTTTTCAATTCTAACACGTAAGACCTTAACTTAGCATAATGTTCGTCTAAAGTTCCCCTTAGTATGTGTAATGCTTTATCCCTTACCTTATAACACATACTCCTTAGCAGATTAGTCGAGCCTCTCGCCCGAATCCTCCCATCTCAACCCTTTATACCTTTCTGAGTTAGATTGTTTAATTTTGGATATGGCACCGATCATTGGCGTTCTTAACTTATTTAGTATCAAGAGCACCTCCCACATTTATGTATTAGATAAACACATACTCTCTCTTGCAACCAACTAGCATACACCTTCAGAATCTTCAACAGTAAACACACCCAGCTACCATCTTACTGTGGGCAAGAGAAAATTAATTTTTTTCGGAAAAAGGTAAAATGGTCATTTTGGTAAAAGCCAGAAATTTTCAAATCTGGATGATGAAGCAGAACCTGTGATTGGAATCGATCTGCGAAAATCCCTATTCTGTCCAATTTAGTCAATTTCAGGTGATGAGGTGCCACGTTTTTCGAGGCCTGGTATCGAATCTTGAAGTAAAATAACATATGATGTGAAAAAAGTCACCCAGGCTACGTAGTACTCATGTGACACATGTTGCATGATAGAGATGATGAATGGGCCTTTAAATAGTGCCCAGTAGCAAAATCAAATAGGACATAATGGGAATTTTAAATTTGTTAATGAGAAGAAGACAAACGTGAGCAATCCTTATCTTCTTCCTTTGGAAGCCAAAGCGTGCGTTATCTTCCAAGAGGGGAGATCACGAGTATTAGATTTTCATTTTCTAGAGAAGAAAACACATACTCTCTAGATTCCGGCCAATCAATTGTCGATTTTATTAGACGAAAGGAAAGTTGTTCACGCGGCGGGACCACGGTGGATACAGATTTAATTGAGTTAGGCAACTCGAGAGGTAGGGATCTTTTCCTGCTTGTGTTAATCCTTGTTTAAGAACGTGTTCAGACGTTCGAGACTTGTCTTAGCTAGTAAACTACTATAGCTTTGAGCAGAATTGGAAAATTCCCTATTTTATTGTGTGGTAAACAAATATTGAGGCTTTCCTTTGTTCATGTGAATAGTTCTGTGAATATTTTTGTGTGAATTTTATGGTGTTGAGTGATTCAAAATGGTGCTTATGTTTAACAATTAGCCCGTGTGACTATGTTTGGTGTAATTGGTTGAAAATTTACATAACATACTTTATGTGATTTAATTATGTTAATATATATGCATGTGAATATATTAGCATGAATGTGTTGGGTGGCATCATGCATTCCTTATGCCTTTAGGGCACCTAGATATTAGGAGTGAGTGCATGACATGAAGTGAAAGTTAAATGAAAAATGTTTGTGAAAGGAATTTCGACGGAAGATTTTAGGAGAATTGTGTTGGGCGTCACGGTCAATAGTCATTCGATGGGGCCGAAGTGGTATTTAGGGAGGATTCTCCAACCCGATTCGACTCGGAGGGTAGTCGATATTTTAGAAATTCGGTGGTGAGCTTTCGAACAAGCTTTTGTTTTGAAAAGCCCGGACACTTTACTCCGCATTGACTGGGGCATATGTGAGGGAGTCGAGTGAGGACTGAGACATGGGATTGGGCGTATAGACATTCGAGTGGAGTTCATGAAGTGGCTTGAATGTGATTGTTTGCCATGCATGTGCACTTAGGTGGGGAGTAGCTTAGGTAGGAAATTATCTCTGCTTGGGCTTTGCTCTTCTGTCGGATCACCATTTCGGTACGGGAGCGTCGGAGGCGGCACTCCTTTAGGCCGTGTGTTAAGAAAGAAGCCCAGACTTATGGCTTTGACATTTTTATTACGTATAACATGTATTAGAGTTTATAATTTAATATATGTTGAAGTAAGAGTAATGTAAACTTCAACCATGTAATATATTGGCTGATATATATTTTGTGAGTATTGATGCAAAGCCCAAGTGACCATTATTTTACTCCGCATGTGGACCCCGTGGTGGCCATATATTGAACTTGCTTGGGATTGTGTTTTATCATGGGCAGAGCCCTTGTACAAAGGAGACTCGCCAATTCGTGAGTGGTGTCAAGTTACTCCCAAGATCCAGCCTAGTATTCCGCTGCTGATTCGGTTATCAAATCTGACACCCTCGCAGAAGCACACAAATTAGCATCGAGAGCTAGGCAATACGAGTACCTGTGTGGCTCGGGGACTTGGGTCATAGGGCCACTACTTTAGAATGTAGAACTTAGGTATATGAAAATCTAGGGATTTAGGGACTTGGGCTTAGGCCATGGTCATTGAGGTATAAGAACATCACCACTTGGTGGCTCAATGTTAGTGTTTAGGTATGTGATTACCTAGGAAGTCACGAGACAAGATTAGAACACGCATGCAAGGGTGCTCATGTGTGATGGTGTGTATAACATGAGTTGTATGTGTGATAGTGCATCATGTGTGTGAATCATGAAGAAATCGTGCTTAGGTGAATAGCACATAGGAAAAAAATAAAGTAAAATGTTAAACACTAGGGTTTAGTGTGGGAACAAGTTGTTCAAGAAATTTCACAAAATGTCCATAATTAAATGAAAACAAATGTGTAGAAGAAAAAAAGGGTTTCAAGGTTTATAAAGGTAAAATCGAGAAAAAAATGGATAAAATAAATTTCAATAAAATAATGGTTATTGAAAATGAAATAATATATATATATATATATATATATATATATATATATATATATATATATATATATATATATATATATATATATATATATATATAATTTTTTTTTTTGGGTGGTTTTCCAATAGTTGGAATGAAATAAAATAAAATAAAATAAAATATTTTAAAAATGAAATTTTCTAAAATAATTTTTTTTTTTGTTGAATATGATTTAATGAAATGAAATTATTGTCTTGCATACCTACTAATGCATGGACATAGTGTATAAAATTTTACTGAATGTAATAAGATGTCTCAAGGCTGTATTTACGCCTCGAGATACCGCGAATAATATTAACTCGTGTGATATTAGTCGAGGGCGAGGACGTAGAGGGTGTCCACGAGGTACTGGTCAGGCACCACCGGCTTTTGACCAGCAGGCCTTTGCTGAGGCCGTAAGGATTGCAGTCGCCGCTATTACACATGCTTGTGCAGTGGTGAACCAGTATGTCAAACTGTGAACACTCCGGGGCCAAGTATAAGTACATCGTCCTCCAATGGTTAGAGGAGGAGTGGACTCTAGGTTAGGACGTCATGACCAGAGGGAGAGGTAGATGTTACATGCAGAGGCATCCAGATAGTGGGTAAGGTGGTACTAAGAGCAAGGAAGATTCATCTTCATCCCAACTGGTTAGCGTATGACTTCGCTTCAGCATAGATATCTGTGATTGTATTAGAAGGTTATCAGGACCAAGGCCATGATGGGGCATTTAGTCAGGCAGGGAAGGTGATATGTTATTTCTGCCGACATCCCAGACACTTTCGACGAGATTCCCCACGGAGGCAGAAATCCCAAGGGTATGGAACACCTTAGTCCCAACGCAGACGAGTTAGGTTGCTGGGCCAGATGGGCAATAAGCTACCACAAGAGCTGTAACATATGAGGAGGGATTGCCCTGCAGGATGTGGATCCTAAGGTTTTGGACAAGTAGCCCTGGGCCACAGAGGACAGAGGAGGACAGCTGTTCTCCACTCCCTAGTATGGGTCGTAATATTTCAAAATATACCCTAGTCGTGTTCGACATGTTTAGGGTATTTGTGCTCTAATTTGATCGTTTACCGCTAATGTAAAATGAAACGAGAGACCCTAAAGTTATAAAACTTAAGGACACTTTGTAATTGGTCCAAAAGGGCTTAAAAGTCCTAATGAAAAGATTTGGGCCAAAGATGAATAAATGAATTTCAGTCATAAATAGTTAAATACGGAGGGACCTTTGCATAAAGGAAATTAACCCAAAATGGGTTTTGTTGGAGGCCAAACATGGCCTTATCAAATCCATGGGATTTAAAGACCAATTTGACAAAATGAGGGAACCGATGAGAAGGAGAGAAGCAAATTAAGAGAGAAGAGGAAGAAGATGGAGGAGTCAAGATCAAGCAAAGCCAAGGTATGGAAACTCACCTCGATTATGAATTCTAGGTGATTATGTATGAATTTCCATGCTTTGATGGTTATAATCTTGCCCAAATCTAGGTTTTACAGTTTCATCTTAACCAAAAACAGAGATAGTAGTAGTAAAAATGATAGCAAGTAAGGTGGGTAAAGCCCATAGAGACAAGAAGCTCATGAATCTCTTTGAGGATGATGAATCCATGGTTAGCGTGAGAGGATTTGTTAGGTTTGTCAAACCTAACTAATCTCATGTTTTGTCAGTATGGTTATAAACCCATATAGAAGGGTTTTGGAAGAAATTCATGATGGATTGTTGAAGAAATATATGAAATTGAAAGAGGAATTGAGTAGAAAAGTGATTATAAGATGAATTTGAAGTGATCTGTGAAGCAGATACTATGAGGCAGGCATAGAGTCGATCGCTGAAACATATGGAAAATGTGAGAAAACACCCATCTGGCATTCTCAAAAGCCTCACTGTGTAGTTAAGTTCCACCGGTAGAACTTCGACTTGGTCATTTGGGCTAAGTCCGTTCTGCAGAGAAGTTGAGTTCTACCGGTAGAACTTGTTCGTTTCCTAATTTCAAATCAGCCGCATCACATAACTGCTTCATTTCTTATCCGATTTGAGATTCAAGTGGCCACTTAAAATAGACTTCAAGTAGGAACAAACATATTTTATAGGTATCTCCCAAATTTGACTCTAGATAGGCTTAAAAATTCACTCAATAGTGGGGCGGTGTGCAAGCCCATTTCCATCGCTTGATTAGAGAGTAAACCGAAGTTGTTTCTGACGACTGGAGTTTTGTTCGATTTGGGTAATTCCAATTGGAAATGAACCCTTATCACCTTAGATTTAAAGGAGCACAAATAACCAGTGTCAAATATGGAGAAAATGTACTGGAAAAATTAATATCGCAAACTATCCCTCGGTAAAATCGGTAAACCGACTAGTTGCGCGAAATGCCATATCTTGAGTTTCCACACGATCCACTGGATTGATTCCAATTCAGGCATCGAGATTCATAGAAGAATAAGAATACATGATTAAGGTGTGATTACATGTTCATCATACCTACCAAGATTTGGAATACGATCCGTCATGAACGTATAATGTGGCTAATAATGCTCAATATAAGATAGTAAGTTATCGAATCATATAATCAGAAATCGCTCTACAGACGGCTATTGAATGACACTAAGACTCTCCTCGATCGTGCTTCGCACATTAGTACTTCCGGCATCAACATTAGTGCGACGGCACTCTCCGACCGTGAGCCGCACATTAGTACTTCGGTACTCGACAAGGCTATGCACCTCGACCAAGGTTTCTAAGATTAATTCAGTAATTTCAGACTCTGACAAGGCGACTAAGACTCTCCTCGATCTCAGATCAGACTCTTCGTACTATCAGGTCAGTCCTACTCATTCCAGACATCGGTCTAGGTAATCTAACAATTATATGATAAGACTCAATAAGAATAAAGAACCGAATATGAACAACGATCTCTAATAAAATCTACTGCATTTTCCTCAGATATGTTCAGAGTACCTACTGTGCCTCAGATTTGCTATGTAGCACTTACAAGTACTCCAGATTCCGGGTAAATGTTCTTTGTGAAAACCACGGGCACCCTGCATATGAGTAAGTTCCGCCTTTGTATCCGATCAAGTCCCAGAGTACCCAGTGGGCACTCCCGGCTCATAAGTTATGTAGTACCCCAGTACTCCAAGATTCAATAAGTTCCGCTTCGATTAACTCCTATATCCGAATAAGTTCTCGTCCCCGCATCCGAATAAGTTCCGTCCTCAGACTGGAATAGTTCTCAGAGTACCTATAGGTACTCAGATTTCATTAAGTTCAGAGTACCTAGTACCTCAGACCGGCGATCCCGATAAGCTCTGTGAGCACCTACGGGTACCCCGTGACTGATGGTCCAGAGACTCCACAAAAATCCCATCCGATAACCCTATATCCGTAGATAAGTCCCAGAGTGCCTACTGCACTCCCCGCATCCGATAAGTCCTGTGATCTCGAATAAGTTCTTTAGTACCTAGGGGTACTCCTGTATCTGATGATCCGATAAGCCTGCAGTACCTACGTACTCCCCCCCCAGATTTGATTGTTCCAGAGTGACCACGGGTACTCCCCGTATCCGATAAGTCCCCAGATCCGATAAGTCCTCGGTGATCCGATGTTCCGCTCTCAGATAAGTCCTCAGAGTGCCTACTGGCAGCCCCCGCATCCGATAAGTCCCGCATTCGAATAAGTCCTCGTAGTGATCACGTACTCCCAGATCTCGATAAGTCCCGTGATCCGGGTCATCCTATGGGCACCTACGGTACTTCAAGATCCGATAAGTACCCTATCTGAATAAGTCATGTAGTAACGGCGGGTACTCCCGTGATCCGAGAAGTCCCGTGACCGAATAAGTTCGGCTCAGATTCGACCGTTCGTAGGTACCCTACGTACTTCCAGATCCGATGGTTCCGCACCTCCACGTATACTCTCTACCGATATTGCCCCGCTCGACAGAAGCTCAGAGGCAACCGACGAGTACTCGATCTCGTATAAGCTCAGAAGATTTCTACGAGCACCCGCATCCGTGTCATCAAGTATAAGTCCCGTATAAGCCTCCAGAAGACCTACGAAAGTACTCCGTATACAATGGAGTTCCAGAATCTCCTGCGGTACCTACTTCAAATTTCGAATAAGAACTCCCTAGCATAAGAATAAGTTCCCCAGGAATTCACTTGAGTCCCGTATGAACATAAGCTCCGTGATAAGCATAAATGCTTATATAAGTCTATGATATGAATGCATGAGATTGGAGACCAAGTGGTTATACACTTATTATAATTGTGTATATGCATGTGTTTCAGATAAGAATGTTTCTCACTAAGCTGCAGCTTAGCACTGGTTTTTAATCCGTAGGTACAGGAGAAGACATCACGAGACTCCGTGATACACTAGGCCAACACACCAAAGAAGGGTCTACTACATGTAGGTTCCGTGGCTCAATTGTAAATGTAAAAGTAAAGTCAGGTATTCAGAATGGGACTCAAGATACGTATATAATTTTGATTCTTTATAAGATGTGGGCCATACCCAATGTGTGCCGCTTGGCTTAAAAATAAAATAAAATAAAAAAAAAATCAGAAGAGTCCTACCCTAAGTCTCGCACTGAACTCTGGCTCGATCCGCCTAACCCGCCTGGATTGATCTCTGGTGCGACAGGCTTCAAGGAAACCAAGATCGGGCTCCAGAGGTGCCACACTAGCACCTAGTACTGCAACGGGTCACATAGCCAGTGGCCGCAGAGCAGGTCGAGGTCGACCATGTGGATTTGCGTGCCGAGAGTTCTGGCCATGTCGGGCAGATGACGTTACCATCACGCACCGCACAAGAGGCTAGATTATCCTAGAGTGCAGAGATCTCATGGTATAACAGACCGAGCGCTTAGGATTAGTTTCTGACATGCAGGTACGTTTCTACCCTTGCATTTGTCACCAGAGTAGATTTAAACAGATGCACTATATTCATTCATTAATGCATCTTGTGTAACAAATTTGGGCTAGAGGTTAAGGCCTTTAAGGCTTCTCAAAGAGATGTTCTTCCCTATGATGTGGGGTGAGAGTTGACCTAATAGGTCGGGATTATGAGTTAGAGATCTCCGAGATTTTGCTCATGGTGGACTCTTGAGATTGGGGTGTCACAATAAGGCATCATTGCGTTCATGTGCACGGTAACACCCAAGGCCGAGCCTGGTGGGTGCATGGTATGGTCATTCACCACTTCAGGAGCGTGGGCTGTTTGTTCGACTACATCCAATGAAGCACTTACAGTTTGACAAGGAAAATGAAGAGTAATTAAAGTAGGTTGGCAAAGCAAGAAAGGGGCGCATCCTAAGGTGAGAGTTCGGTTAGGTACAGGATCCATGCAGTATCCCAAGGTCCCAGGGCAAGAGGCAACTTTATATATCCAAATTTCTGGTAAGAGACCTGTGAGATATCTCGACTTCAGGGTGTATGAGACCCAGGAGATATCCCAAATTTTTGTGTGGGTACAGACCTGTGGAGCTATCCCAAATTTCAGGGGTGTAAGAGACCCGTGGAGTTATCCTAAATTCTATGGGTAAAGACCAGAGCCATCCCAAATTTCTGTGTGGGTGTAAGAGACCTTGGGAGCTATCCCGAATTTCTGTGTGGGTGTAAGAGACCCAGGGAGCTATCCCAAATTTCTGTGTGGGTGTAAGAGACCCGGGGAGCTATCCCAAATTTCTATGTGGGTGTAAGAGACTCGTGGAGTTATCCGAAATTTCAGGGTGCAGAGACTCGTGGAGATATCCAAATTTCTGTAGGAATTAAGAGGCTCAGCAGTCGAAAAGTTATGTTGCTCAGGATGAAAACACACTGGCCATGGTTATCACGCAGACTTAGAGCTGAGTGATAGGAGTCGGGAGGGCTCGAGACGAAAACACACTGGCCGGGCATTCACGCACTTAGAGTTAAGTGATAGGAGCCTGAGTGACTCGAGATTTGAATACCCCTCTGGAAATTGCATTGCGTTGCCGAGCCGGCAAGGACTCTGTGATATGGATGTCATTCATAACATGGATTAGGTTGACGGTCCATTGATTGTCTGATCAGACCTTGGGAAGGTTAGCTTACACACCAAGCAAGGGTCAGGTAGGTTACATGTCAGCAAGGGATTATATACGTGTGTGTTAGAGGACATACGCGAGCATGCGTCCCGGATCATATGGGTAGCCGGGAAGAGCATTTTCCCTTAGTGGAATTGCCTACAATAACAAGTATTAGGGGTGAGTCATACAGATGGCAAATTCATAGGAGGCATCAGATGGGAAGCCATGTAGATCACCGATATGTCGACCGAGTAAGGGAGATAGCTCCACCGTCCCGACCGATTAGAGACATCCTCCGAAGGTGAGCTTATTACGACAACGCCTTCTCACTGGTCAGAGTCAGATGCAGAGTTGGCGTGTATGTATGATCGTCGACCGCAGTTCGAGCTTGAGATCTTCACGCCTTCTAAAGGTGATGCCTGGGCAGAGGAGTGGTCGGAGTTCCAAGCGAGGGAAGCACGCGAGGTTACGACACATCTCCCCGAGATAATTCATAGGTAGAGACTTTAGCGCATCGCTTGGCTTTGCATCAAAGATGTCAGTGTCCACGCAGGTATTTTCACGCTCCATGTCTGCCGAGGTACACTTCGGCAATCCACTTCATGCAGATCGGGGAGAGATTGAGGTCACATCGACGTGGGTCTTCGAGGACGGACCAATATGCATTATGTATAGCCGGATCAGTTTTGCGACGCAAGACCGCGGAGGCCAGTGAGGGGTTGGCACAAAGACCGTGCGAGCCGGCGGAAATTAACGCGAAATACGGCGACACGACATGGGCCACCTATCCCTTCTGCCAGTGGATTTAAGGCAAGATGGTTTAGTCGCTAATACCTAAACGACTAGTTTACATGCATGGTATGGTGCACGCTGTATATGCATGATTTATTAGATTGTCCGTAATTTACAAAATTCACGTAAGAGGGAGAATGTAAGACCCGAAAATTTCAATTTTCGGAAAAGCGGTAAATGGTCATTAAAATTAAATTTTTCTAGATCTCGGATGACGAAATGGACTTCCACCGCTGGAATCGCCTCCGAAATCTAGGCCACCACCGCCACCCTAGACACCGGAATTTGCACGTTTTTCGAGGCACCGAGTATCGCGTGCCGTAAAACGACATATGATGTGACAAAAGTCAACTACTACATGTACTCATGTGACACATGTTGCATGAGTAGAGAGATGATGGAAATGGACGGCCAAGATAGTGTTAAGTGGCAAAAATCTAGAAAAATGGGACATAATGGGAATTTTAGAATTTGTTAATGAGGAAAAAGACAAAAACGTAAACAGTGCCCATCTTCTTCCTTTTGAAGCCAAAACGTGCAGTGCAAAAGAGGGGAGATGCAGTAGCAGATTTTTCATTTTCTAGAGAGAGAGAGCACCTTCTCTCTAGATTTTCGGTCAATCGGACCGTCGGTTTTCGACGGAGCAAGAAGGAAAGCTGTTCTACGCGGTGAGGGCTACGCGTGGACACCAATTTGGTGGAGTTCCGACAACTCCAAGAGGTAGAGATATTTTCTACTTGTTAATCTCATAAGAACCATGTAAATGGTTAGGAACGTTCGAGACTTGTTTTAGTTTTAAACCCTATTCAAAAGCTTGAACCTAGAGTGGAGAAAATTCTATTTTGTGTGGCCGAACAAGCAGAATCCGAGGCTTTCACTATTCACAAGGATCAGTTCTGTGAATATTTTTCAAAAGAATTTTATGGTACAGTGATTCAAAAATAATTGTTTATGGTTTAATTAGCCATGTGAGCTATTTTTGGTGTAATTGGTTGAGAATTTACATAACATGTTTATGATTTAATTATGTTAATATATATGCATGTGAATATATTATATGAATGTGTTGAATCGCATCATGCATTCCATATGCACTGGAGCACCCTAGAATATTAGGAGTGAGTGCATGACATGAAATTGAAAGTTAAATGAAAATGTTTGTGAAAGGAATGTAACGCCCAAAAAATACCCTAGGATTTTTATAATAAAAATTATTATATATTCCAGGTATAATTGAGAAAACTTGGGTATTTTTCTGGAAATTTTTAGATGAATATTGATTAAAATGATTATCAACTTAAATAAAACCCAAGTGAAAAAGATAAAATATGGAAATTGTAAAATGGGGACCCAAGGGTCAATTGTAAATAAGTTTATATGTCTAAGTGAAAATAATAGGAGACTTAAATGAAGAATAATAGAGAAATGGAGGGACCTAAATATAAAAAGAAATAAAGAAAAAGAAGAAAAAAATCAAGGAAATGACATGTGGCATGTAGGAAAGAGGGAGGAAGCTCCTCCTTTAAAATTCTGGCAAGAGTGATCCATAAGAAAAGGAAAACAGAGAAAGGAGAGTTAGAGAGAGAGGCTCACTTTCTCTCTTAGATTTTTCTGAACGATCGACCATAGTTCTCCAAGCAAGCGGCAAGAGGGAAAGTCATTCCACGTGACAAGATTTGCAAATAGAGACTGAACGTGGAGTTTCCCGACAAACCCATGAGGTAGGTCTTCCTACTTATCATTTTCTACCCTAAGGGTTGTTGGGTGCTATCTTGCCTGAGAAAATGGTTGGCTGAGATGCAAAACCATGGGTGCTTCGCACATTGTGTGGGTAGTGCAGCTAGCCGGAACTTTAGAGTTGATTTTAAAATAATCTGAAGGATATTTGGTAGTGAGTCCTTTAATAATTGTAGCCACATCAATGAAATTGATGTTAGGCTTTGAATTTCTTAATTCAATTCCTGTAGACCAAGTTATGGTCCTTTTATTGAGGTCATGTAGCAGAGGTCAGCGCACTTCATGCAAGAGAGGTCGGCCAGACCTCGGCCCCGTGAGGTCGGGCCAGACTCCGTCCCAGAGCCTACCGTCGATTTAACTAATGCATTTAATCTCCAACTCTGAAGGTCATAACCTTCCGTCGAACTCCGATTCGGGTGTTATTGAACTCTATGGAAATCCCATTGAGTCAAAAATACATTCATATGCCCGAGGAGACATTGGGATGTCGACCGGCGCATAGACGAGCTCGTCCTGGGCCAGGATTTGGATCACAGATGACCTCCAAATTTGGAAGGTCATATCTTCTTCGTCCTAACTCCGTTTCGAGTGTTCTTGGACTCTATGGAAAGCCCATTGAGCCTGGCAATACATTCATGCCTGAGGAGGATAAAGATGTTTAACTAAGGTGATAGACCGATCTCGTCCAGGTCAGGTCAAAGTCGTTCCGCCTAAGATTTGATCATAGAGGCCTCCAACTTCGAAGGTCATAACTCCTTCGTCTCGAACTCCGATTCGGTGTTCTTGGACTCTATGGAAAGCCCATTGAGCCTAAGAATCCATATATATATAGTTTTCAAAATGAAATCATAATAAACTCCGAAAATCAATCCTAACAAAACTACTAGTACGACAAATAATATCGTTTTTAATGGTTTGAATAGGAATCAGACGAGGAGAAAAAGCTAACTAGATTTATCCTGATTGAACTAAAGCAAAGATTTCTTTGGGTAGTTTATTCTACCTAATTCCTATTCCTCGCTTTCAAGTTTTGCATGTTTGTTCTAAAAGCATATTGAATTGATTTAATTGATTTGAGAAAGTGATTGTGAAATGTTTGCATATAAAATTGTATGATTGAAAATAAATCATATAATAAGTGTGTACATACTATACTATATTTTGCTATAGTATGGATTGAACGCCTTTTACAGGAATGTTAACTGCTAGTTCAGATATGGCTAGATTGAGATACCAATAGGGTCAAAATAGCGCATCGCGAACTATTGTATTGATGTGTCACTCCGATCACAGCCTCACGGGACCGCACGTGTTATAAACCGCTTTGATACCAGCCTCAAGAAACAAATGGACCGTGTCAGGTGACTCACATCCTATATCGAATACATAGGTTAAATTCGTTAAGGGCATAACTGAACTGATTGGCATAATCGATTTGATTGTAATCGAAGTGATTGGCGTAATCGAATTGAATTCGCGTAACTGAATTGAATGTGAAAGATTTGAATATGAAAGTGTATTTGTTGGATGATCAAAATGAACTATAACTGATTTGTATATATAAAACAAGTATATGTAATTGTATTTACATTGATCATCCATAAAGATTTGAAAGTTTTCAATTGTTAAATCGCATGATTTGATTTAAATCGAAACCTAAGAATGGATTTGTATGATAACCACTAAGTATAAATGCTGCGATTGTTTTACCAATGCGCAGGTACTAAGTGATAGATAGTGATCGAAAGCGGACCCAAGATCGAGGAGCGTCGAGTCATAAAGAAGGAAATTTCGGAGTATGCTCCGACATGTGCATTCATTTCATGTTTTCTTTTGGATATTGATATTTTGTAAAAACAATTTGAACTCTGAACATCTGTTTTTGTAAATTATTTTGAAAAGGGCTTGGATGCCTTCACTGTAAATGTATTTTGTTAAAGTTAAATGTATTTTGTTAAATGTTTATGGGCTTGCCCAATTTTGTAATCGCTTCCGCAAAGATATGATTTTGAGAGATTGAGTGATTTTAGTGGCATCCCGGACTCGGTTCGGATCCGCCCAAATGGGTCGGGCCGGGAAAGGGGAGCCACAGATATATTGGTATCAGAGCCAAGGTTTAGGCGGTTCTATAAAATGATTTTGAAATTGTTTGTAAATGATTTTGAAATTTTTTTAACATGCATTTCATTTGCATATAAAGGATGACATGACTCTGACGCAGATCTTGCTGGTCTTAATAGGATAAGCATGGACGGTTCGGCTTCCTTTAGGGTCGAGGATGACTAGGGGACTCGCCTCAAATGCCCCTGGCTTTAGTGGAAGGTGGCAGGCATCCCATGCCCCCACTAATGAGGAACTGTAACAAGTGGCATGAGGTATTATAGGTATCCTGAAGAGATTTGGGTTCAGTGCACAAAGAGCGAGGCAACCAACTGCAATTACTCCAAAGCGATCAGCCATTGAGAGAATGGCAAGGTACCGACCTGTAGATTTTATGGGAAAGAAAGAGGATGAGCCTTCTATGGCAGAAAATTGTCTCGAAAGAACCGAGAGAATGCTTATGCAAATGCATTGCACAGCTGAAGAAAAGTTGGAATGTGCGACCTCATTACTACATGATGAGGCTTATCAGTGGTGGGTTTCCGTGACTAGGACCACACCATCAGAGAGAGTTACATGGAAGTTCTTCTTGGATGAGTTCAAGAAGCACTATGTGGGTTGCATTTATCTGAGCAACATGAGAAGGGAGTTTCATAATCTGAAGCAAAGACAAATGAGTGTGACTGAATATCAAAGGGAATTCACGTGGTTGAGCAAGTATGCTCCCGAGATACTAGTGAGTGAAGAAGAAAAGTGTCGTAGGTTTGAAGACGGCCTTAATGACCATATTCGAGTCTATATCACAAAGATTCATTATGAGGATTTCTCCAAAATTGTGACATGTGCATTGAATGTGGAAAAAGTAAAGAAAGAGGAAAGAGAGAGAAAAGATAAAAGACAGGGAAAGAAAAATCCCGGTCAGTCTAGTTCGCATCAATAGCAAAGGAAGAAATTTAGGGGACCACAGGGTTCCAATCAGCCTACATCACATGCAACCAGTAGGAATACTACACTACCAAGACCACAACAGAGTACACCAGAGGGTGATTCTAGAGGACGATCACCTTCATTGCTCCCATAGTGGAGAAATCATAAAGGAGAATGTTGAGACTTACAGTGCTTGTTTGATTTGTGGATCCAAAGAGCATAGAGCAAGAGATCGTTTCAGCTCGCTTCATTTACGCACCACACAAACCGGGGTACAACTTTAGTGATGCGTAAAGGCAACAAGAGTGTTGCACCGAAAGGTTCCAGAGACAAGGACAGCCAAACTTTGGGTAGACAAGATGGTCGTGTCTTACCTAGAGCATATGCAATGAAAGAGAAGAAGATGACCCCACGCCTGGCATGTGATAGCCTGCATACCTTTACTATCTTGGATACTATTATGCATGCATTGATGTATCCGTGATCTAATTCATTCATACATATGTACCGACATACCCAACTTAGGTAAATTGGTCGAGAGTGAAACTAAGTATGACATCTTGGCAGACTTAACCCGCCGCCCATAGTGTTATTGTGAACATAGTGTATGGGGAGATCATTCCATCAAAATATGAGAGTATGAATTTTCTGGAGATTTGATCGAAGTATCCTTCGTGGAGCTCGATGTGATATCGGGGATGGATTGGGTTGTCCCGGAAGACCTAGAGCGATAGTCGACTCAGAGAATGAAAAGAGGACCTTAAGGACACCGAATGAAGATGAAGTAACTTTCACCTGCAGAGGTCAAATCACCTATCTAATGTGATATCCAACATCGCTAGAACAATGGTGTGGAAAGGATGTGAAGCCTACTGGGCTTATGATTGATACCAGAAAGGCAAGGCCTAGTGTATCCGATATCCCTACGGTTAGCAACTTTCCGGACGTGTTTCCTGAAGAGTTACCAGGATTACCCCCACATAGGGAGATTGAGTTTGCTATTGACGTTGTGACAAAGGCCACACCTAAGATCCATTACACAAGATGTAATGGCTCCACTAGAGCTAAAGGAACTTGAAACTGCACTAGCAACTAATCGGAAAAAGGGCTTATTCGACCAAGTGTATCACCATGGGAGCTCTCGTGTTTTTGTTAAAAAGATGGTACACTTCTCACATGTATTGATTATAGACAATCGAACAAGCACTGCAGAAAAGAATAAGTATCCATACCCGCATTGTTGATGATTTGTTTGACCACTCAAAGGTGCAAGTATCTTTTCGAAGACGACTTCATGATCCGGCAACATCGCTTGAGAATGAAGATGTCGATGTGCATAAGACGCTTAGACGCTGGCGCTGGACATTATGAGTTCCTTGTGTCGCCGCTTGATTGACAAATGCCCAATGGCTTTCATGTACCTAATGAATTTGTGGTTTTCCGACCATATGTGGATCAGTTTGTCGAGTGTTCATAGACGACATCTGCGGTATTCAAAGATCAGGAAAGTCGCGACAATACACCTTAGAGTAGTACAGAGACTTTGGTGAAAAGAGCAGCTTGTATGCAAAACTGAAAGCAAGTGAGTTTTGATGAATGAAGTGTCCTTTTCGGGGTACATTGTATCAAAGAAGGAACTTAGTAGATCCAAATAAAATAGAAGTGGTGTTGAATGGAAGCCACCAAGAAATGTTACGTAGTGCGTAATTTCTCGGGACTAGCAGATACTACGTATGATCTGCTGCTGGTTATTTATGACCGGCAAATTTCTCGATATAGATCGTCTTAAAATGTAAAGTATGAATGAGGAAAAATGTCAAAGAAGTTTTGATAAGTTGAAAGCATTCTTAATCGTAGGCTCCTGCTCTTACTCAACCTAATTCGCAAAGAGAATATGTGATTTTTAGTGCCGCGTCGTTAAATGGACTTGATGTCCTAATGCAAGTGGTAAAGTGTTAGCTCATGCTTCATACATGCTTGAAGTCGCATGAAAGGAACTACCCCACGCATGATTTGGAATTAGCCGCAATTGTATTTGCGCTGAAAATTTGGAGACATTATTTGTATGGAGAGAAGTGTTTCATCTACACCGATCATAAGAGTCTTAAGTATTTGCCCTCACAGCGAGAGCTTAACTTGAGGCAACGGAGATGGATGGAACTGATAAAAGATTATGACTGCGTGATTGATTATCACCTAGAAAAGGCCAATGTAGTGGCCGACGCTTTGAGTAGAAAGTTAATACAAAATCTTCGAGCGTTGAATGCCCATTTGTCACATCGACGATGGCAATCAGAGTGGCGTAATTGATAGCGAGACCAGTTTGTTGAATCAAGTGCTAGAGGCACAAAAGAAAGATGAGAAAATTTCATTGGCAATAACCGATTGAATGGTAAAGAAACCGAGTTCACTAAGTGAATGAAAATGGAGTTTGTATTATAAGGATCGGTTTGTGTAAATTCGAACAGAATGACGGAGGAAATCTATACTTGAAGAGGCATTACAGTGGGATCTGCTATCCATCCCGTGAGCACAAAGATGTATCGAGATTTAAAAAATGTCATTCCTAAGGGTCCCAATGAAAAGAGATGTGTCGAACTTGTAACCAAGTGTTTGTGTGTCAAAGAGTAAAGGCGTAGCATCAAGTCTTTGGGATTATTGCACTTATTAGAATACCATAGTGAAATGAGACCGAATCACCATGGATTTTGTGGTCATACCATTGACAGGAGAAGGCATGACTCCGCCTTTGGGTCGTAGTAGACCGACGACCAAGTCGCCACTTCCTATTCAGCGAGAACCGACTATTCACTTGACAATCTAGCGTAGTTGTATATCAAGGAAATAGTTCTGCATGGGATTCCCTGTATCCATTATTTTTAATCGAGATCCGAGGTTTACTTCGAGATTTTGGGAAAATTGCAAGAGGCCTCTGGGCACTCGACTAAATTCTCAAGACAAATGCTCCACCCACAAACTGATGGACAATCCGAGAGAGGATCCAGATTCGGAAGATATGTTATGAGTTGTGTGATCGACCTTGAGGGTAGTTGGGATTGGACAATATCGATTTAGCTGGAATTTGTGTACAACAACAGCTTCAATCAAGTATTGGAATGGCGCCTATGAGGCTTTTTATATATGGGAGAAAATGTAGAACATCACAGTTAGACTTGAATTGAGTGAAAAGAAAGTGATTTGGCCCTGATTTGATACAAGGAGATCAAAGAAAAGTAAAAATGATGAAAGATTGTTGTACACCGATAGACAGAAATCATATGCCGACATGAAAAGAAAATATATTCGATATGAGATTGGCGAAAAAGTGTTTTTGAAAGTATCGCCTTGGAAGAAGGCGATGAGATTTGGGAAAAGGGCAAGTTTAGCCCCTAGATTTATCGCCCTATGGCGCATTCCCGAAAAATGGGTCCAAGGCATAGACTAGCATTACCTCCGACTTGAAAAGATCCATAATGTATTTCATGCGTCCATGCTACTTGAGAAAATCGATCAAAATTCCATCACATGTAGTCTCTTCAGGACAATTGAGCCGCAGCCAAATTTGACGATGAAGAAGAGCCAGAGATTTTGGCTCGTGGAGGAAAGAATTACTTAATGAGAAGATCCCATAGTCAAAGTGTCAGGAGAAACCATAAGACTGGAGGCCACTGAAAGTGAGGAAACGATGTAGCAGCGTGATCCGTGAATCTGCTTGATTCAAGGTAATTTCGAGGACGAAATTTGCCAAGTGGGGAGAGTCGTAACGCCCAAAAATACCCTAGATTTTTATAATAAAAATTATTATATATTCCGTATATTGAGCAAACTTGGGTATTTTTTCCGAAATTTTTAGATGAATATTGACAATGATTATTGAATCCAAATAAACTAGTGAAAAGAGAAAATATGAAATTAAATGGGGATCTACAATAATTGTAAATAAGTTTATATGTATAAGGGAAAATAATAGAGACTTAAATGAAGAATAATAGAGAAATGAGGGACCTAAATATAAAAGAAATAAAGAGTTAAGAAAAAATCAAGGAAATGACATGTGGCATGTAGGAAAGAGGGAGGAAGCTTCCTTTTTAAAATACGATTAAGAGGATCCATAAGAAAAGGAAAACAGAGAAATGGAGAGTTAGGAGAGAGAGGCTCCACCTTCTCTGATTTTTCGACGACTCCACCATAGGTCTCCGCTACAAGAGGGAAAGTCCTTCCACAGTGACAAGAGCCGCAAATAGAGACCAGAATCGAGTTTCGATGCACCCATAGAGGTAGGTCTTCCATTTCTGGTCATTTTCTACTCTATGGCTTTGGGTGGGTTATCTTGCCTTAGGGGAATAAGGTTGTATTTAAACCATGGGAAGCCGCTACATTGTGGTAGCGGCGCAGCCACAAACCTTAGAGCTGATTTTTGGGTACTAAGTGAAGGGAATTTGGTAGTGAGTCCTTCTAGTAAATTGTAGCCACATCAATGAAATTATGTTAGGCTTTTGAATTTCTCAATTCGGACCTCTGTAGACTAAGTTAGTTATGAGAGTCATAGTGCGAGGTTACAGACTATAAACAGAGGTCACACCATGCAAAGCAGGTCAGCAGCATTCGGCCCCAGAGGTCAACGTATCTGTCCCAGAGGTCAAAGAGACTGTCCCGTAGAGGTCAAGACACCTCGTCCTTTAGAGCTCGCTGTCAATATTTAACTACGCATGACCCCAACTCTCTGGTCATAACTCCTTCGTCCGAACTTCGATTCGGGTGTTCTTTGACTCTATGGAAAGCCCATTGAGTCAAGAATACGTTCATATGCCTAAGAAGGACATTAGATGTCAGACCAAGGTGTTATATTGAGCTCATCTAGGTCAGGTCAGCCTGTCCAAACTTCCAGGACGTGACCGCGTATGATCTCCAACTCTGGCGCTTTTCATCCGAACTCCGTTTCGGGTGTTCTTGGACTCTATGGAAAGCCCATTGAGTCAAGAATAAAT
The DNA here is from genome assembly GCA_016808115.1 of Tetrastigma voinierianum. Classification (NCBI taxonomy): domain Eukaryota; kingdom Viridiplantae; phylum Streptophyta; class Magnoliopsida; order Vitales; family Vitaceae; genus Tetrastigma; species Tetrastigma voinierianum. Next base: position 536,851 of record JAEQBH010002981.1, on the reverse strand, counting down.
TCATATGCCTGAGGAGGATAGAAGATGTTTGACAGAGGTTATAGATCGAGCTAGTCCAGGTCAGGTCAGCTAGTCGGGCCCGGGATTTGACTGCGCATGACCCCAACTTCTGGCTGTCATAACCTTCGTCCACCCGATTCGTGTTTCGACTCTATGGAGCTCCATGAGTCAAGAATCCATCTATACATATCTTGTATGAAATTGAAATCATATACCTGGAAAATCAATCCTAACTAAAACTACTAGTAACCATGAAGAATATTATTCTTAATGGTTTTGAACAGTGGACTCCATTTATGAGGAAAAGCTAAATCGAGATTGAGATCCTAAGGATTGGAATCAAAGTGCAAAGATTTTGGGTTTATTCTATCGACTCCTATTCCTCAAGCCAAGTTTTGCATGTTTGTTCTAAAAGGTATTGAATTGATTAATTGATTTGGAGAAAGTGGGATTGTGAAATGTTTGCATATAAAAATTACATGATTATTGAAAATAAACTGTTTATACAAGCGTACATATTGTACTATATTTTGCTATAAAGGATTTGAACGCCCTTAATAGAATGTTAACTGTTTAGTTCGTATTAAGGATAGATTGGTATACCAATAGGGTCAAATAGCAGTACTGCGAACTATTGTATTGATGTGTCACTCCGATCACAAATCGACCGGCATTTCTGTAACATCCCAAAATATAATCAGTTGTTTTCGATATGTTTAGGTATTTAGTAAGCATAATTTAAGTATTTTGTGAGTTAAATGCAATATAGAACCAGAGACCCGGAAAGTTATTATAAAACTTAAGACAAATTGTAATTTGTCCAAAAAGGCCTAAAAGACATGAATTGATGGGTTTTAGGTCAAATGAAATAAAGGAAACTTCAACACAAATAGCCAAGAGTTGGAAGGCTTAAAAGCAATTAATGAAACTTAACCCAAAAATGGGTTTTTGAGGCCAAACAAGGCCTTAGAACATGTATTTTAAAAAGACCAAAGTTGGTCTCATTTGGTCTCATTTGAAGGAAGAAAAAAAGCGTGAAGGAGGGGAGGAGGAGAGAAGGGAAGAGGAAGAAGATGGAGGAGCCAAGATCAAGCCAACAAGGTATGGGAGCTTTGGGTTTTGGTATAGAAGCTTTGAAATTTTGTATGGATTCTATGAGATTATGTAGAATTTCCATGCTTTGATAGTTATAATCTTGCCCGAATCTAGGGTTTTTGCTAGGGTTTCATCTTAACCCAAAATTTATGTCAAGTAAGGTGGGTAAAACCCCACATGGCACAAGATGGGTATGGAATCCTTCCTTTGTGGATGGATTCATGGTTTAATCATGAGTAGATGAGTTAGGGTTTGGAACAAACCCTAACTAATCATCTCTATGGGTTTGTGTATGGGTCTTAACCCATATTAAGTGTTTTGGAAAGGAATCTTGATATGTTTTTGGAAGAAAGATATATGAGTGAGAGATGAATTGAATAGAAAAGAGATTCAGTAGGAATTTAAATGGTTTTGATGTGTGTTTGAGGTATAGGTTGAATTGGGGATCAAAAAATATGGAAAAGGAGAGAAAACACACATTTTTGGGCATTTCACGGGTGACATGTACCGGTACAACTTGAACATGTACCAGTACAGACACTGATTCTGAGTGGTTTTGGCGACTGTACGGTACAAGTTAGACGTATGCAGGTACAATACATTTACATTTTCCGAGTTTTTCGTATTTTGGCCATAACTTGCTCATTTCTTATCCGATTTGAGTGATTCAAGTGGAAAATTAAAATAGACTTCAAGGAAAACCATCCATACAGAAATAGACATCGTCAAATTACTTGAAGAAACCTAAGTGGCCCAATCCACTCGAAGTGGGACCATGTTGAAACCAAATTACGGTTTGATGTTGAACGAGAGAGTCCGGGTTGTTTCGGACGTAACTTGAGTTCCGATGCTCCGAATTGGGTGATTCCATTTGGAATAGAACCCTTAGCACCTTAGCTTTAAATGATTACAAGGACCTAGTGTCAAAATATGAAGTTAAGACCCCGGAAAAATGAGTAATACCAACAGTCCTGAGGGTAATCGTCCTTAGGCTAGTTGGCATGAAAATGTCATAACTGGATTTGGATGATCCAGATTGGATTGATTCCACTTCCTAAGTAAAGTAGATACATAGAGGATTAAGAATATATGAATGAGGGTGTGATTCCACATCATCATACTTCACAAGAATATGGAAATTATATGTAATAGGCATGAAACAAGGAAAATGTAGAAAATGAAAAATGTAAAGGAATGTGTTCATGAAACATGAAAATGATTATGGAAAATGAAAATAAGCAGTTTGAAACATGATTGTAGGCATCTGAGGCAATATGTCATGAACACATAATGTGGTTAAGTGATATATATTATTATTATTATCACGCTATAACCAGAAAAGAAATGATAACAAATGAAAGCAATTATAAGTAAATGAGTTTATGAATGAAGAGTATACATGAATGAATATGTAAATGAAGTTTATGAATGAGTATACGTGAATGAATATGTGAATGAGTGTATGAATGAGTATACATGAATAAGTATACGTGAGTGAATACACATGAATGAGTATACATAAATGAGTATATGAGCAGTATATAAACGAGTATCGTAAATGAGTATATAAAGGAAATGTGTACATAGATTGAGTATATCTTTGAAAGATAATACGAAAGTAATAAATGGAATTGAAATGCGATTGTGATCGGTTATGAATGCTAATTGTGAAATATATGCTTATAAGCATATATATATTGGAGTTTGAATGATTATTATTTGAAATGTTTGTCATGCATAAATGATACTTGAAGACAAAATACGATTGTGATCGAGTTATGAATATTAAATTGTAAAATATATATATATATATATATATATATATATATATCTTATATATATATATATATATATATATATATATATATATATATATATATATTGATTTGAATGAGATTGTTATTCGAGTATCTAACACACGTATGCATGTGTGCATGTATTTATTTGAGCGATAAAGGCGAGTGCATAAAAGTAAATTGATTTGAAATGTATCATTGGACCAAGCAGACATGGCCAGGATTCTGGCCACCCGATTGATCATGAAGGTATGATGTTGTCTAATGCGAGAAATCACATTGCTGCGGATGACCAAAAACGGGGCGGGGATTTCCCCAGTGAATGTCGTGGTCATGGGATTTCTATGACCATATGTGAGACGGTAATAATTAGTCTGAAATCACATTGCTCTTGAATGACAAACATGTGAGTTCGAGGTGAATATCGTGAGATATCAAACTTCTATAATACATATGTGAGACGGTAATAATTGAATCATGAAATCGCGTTGCTGCTGAATGATGAAACGAGGGCGGGATTCCCAGTGAATCTATCGTGAGATGTCGATTTCTATAGTCATATGTGAGACGGTAATAATAATTGAATGCGAAATCGCTGGGGTGCTCTTGAATGACAAACATATTGAGGATTCCCAGTGAATCTGTCGTGAATGTACACTTCTATAGCCATGTGTGAGACGGTAATAATTGAGTGTGAATCACGCATTTGCCTCTTTGAATGACAAACGAGGCGGGATTCCCAAAGTAGATACATGTGAATGTCGACTTCTATATAGCTATATGTGAAATCACAGGCAGACCAATGAATGACATTAAAAATTGTATTGTTTGATATCTTTTTACATTACGGACATAGTAAAGGGCATCATTTTGTAAATGTTTGTTGAATGTAAATGTTAAAGTGCTTGAAATTATAAGTGTTTATGGGGATTGCGAGAAAAGGAGTGCTTTTGCGTAATTAAAAAGTCTAAAATGGAATATAACATAAACAAATGTTTTGGAAAGATAAATGAAATGTCGGAGTAAGCGAGATCCGGCTTGGATCGCTGACGGCTGAGTCAAGTCGGGATTCGAGTCGCGACACTTTTGAAAAGAAAATTTTAATAGAGACAAAATAAATGTTTTGATTGGCATTTGCATCAGATGGCAGGGCTCCATCTTGGATCATGTCGGATAAGTAGGGAGGATTGGTCAGCGACACTTTTAAAATGAAAATTTATAAAGCAGAAACTAAAAGGATTTCTCGGATCAAGGAAATGTAATTTCCTAAAGGGGTGATTAATGACTTAGGTGCGATAGAGTGATAAAAGAGTCTAATATGTATTGGTATTAGTACGATTTGAACACAATATGAAATTGATATGATTTGATTTGATACGAATTGCCATTGTATACGTATAAGGTTTACTTTAGAATATGATTTTGATCTATCATACATGATAAGTAGATATAAATTTATGACATAACAAAATACATGACACGGAAAGTATAATATGAACAAGATAATGATAAGAAATGCGAAAAGAATAAAATCTACATGTATAATATGAGATGAGTTGAAGTCACATAAGAATAGAGCTTAGTTATGTCACATAAGTAAATGTAAAAAAATAAGTAGGCGATTATTGTTATTGGTGCGTTCTTATACATATATTCAGTAAAAGCGTAGCTTAGCGGGTGTTAATCAGGTGTAGATGCAGAGATAAAGAGGGCGGGGACACATTCTTTCCACACGGTGCAGGCCATCCTCGAGAGATAGGTGCTCCCCGGCCACTTTTCCATAATCGTGTTTGTATTAGATATGTACATGTATAAGTAATTGGGACTTAACATGTGTAGGGATTTTAATGGATACCACTCCTAGTGGTAACTCCTTTTTTTCCTTATGAATGACTTTTGGTTATTACAAAAATTATTTGTATACCCACAGGTATAAGTTAAGCTCTGAAAAATATTGTTTGTATAAAAAAAAAAAAGAAATAAAAATAAAAATAAAATAAAATAAAGAGTCCCAGTATATGGTTTCGCACCCCGGCTTAGGATTCGGTCCTTGATGAATTAGAACCGAATCGGGCGTGGCTTGATCTCTTGTTATAAAACCGTTTGATACACTTTGCTGACCCAGTAGGGCTATTCGGTGACTTCGATATCCTATATATAGAGAACATGGAGTTCAAATTCGTTAAAGGGCATAACTAAGCGATTAACCTCATGATTTGATTTGCATAGCCCGAAGTGATTAGCGGGCGAAATTGGTCTGAAAACGAGTGGAATTGTGAAATATTGAATATGAAAGTGTATTTGTGGGATGATCAATGAACTATAACTGATTGTATATATATAAAACAAGTATACGTATTGTATTTACATTGATCATCCATAAAGATTTGAAAGTTTTGAATTGTTAAATTGCATGATTTGATTTAAGCGAGCGAGAATGGATTTTTATAGAACCACTAAGCATAAAATGCTTAGTATTGTTCTACCAATGCTTGTGGTACCGAGTGATAGATAGTATTCGAATGCGGACCCAAGATCGAGGAGCGTCGAGTCATAAAGGAAATTTCGGGTATGCTCGGGCATGGCCCACAGTTCATTTCATGTTTTCTTTTGGATATTGATATTTTGTAAAAACAATTTGAACTCTGAACATTCTGTTTTACATAAATTATTTTGAAAAGGGCTTGGATGCCTTCAACTTGTAAATGTATTTTATTGTTAAAGTTAAAATGTATTTTTGTTAAATGTTTATGGGCTTCAATTTTGTAATCGCTTCATAAAGTGTGAGTTTTGAGTGATTGAGTGATTTTAAAGTGGCATCCTGGACTCGGTTGGATCCGTCTAGCGGTCGGAGGTAGGGAAAGGGGCGCCTGAGGAATTTCGACGGAAGATTTTCAGGAGGTGTGTTGGGCATCACGATCCAACAACAAATCACTTACGGGATAGGGACCATGGCTTGTTTGGAAAGTTCTCGACCAATTCGACTCGAAGGGTAGTCCCGATATTTTTAAATTCGGTGAGTGAGTTTCCCGAGAACAAAGCTTTTGTTTTGGCTGGATATTTCACTACGCATTAGAAGCTAGGCATATGTGAGGGGAGTCGGTGAGGACTCGGGGCATGGGATTAGGCGTATAGACATTCGAGTAGGTTCATGAAATTGCTTGAATGTGATTATTTTACCATGCAGCCTTGCGCTTAGGTGGGATGGCTTGGATAGGAAATTATCTCTCTTTGGGCTTTGTCACCACGTGGGGGGATCACCATTTCAGGTATAGGGAGCGATCGGGAAGGCGGCACTCACTAGAGGTCGTGCGTTAGAAGAAAGTCGACTTGTGGCTTTGGAATTTTTATTTTGTATAACATATATTAGAGTTTTATAATTTTAATATATGTTGAAGTAAAATGTAAAAACTATTGAACCATGTAATATATTGGTTTGGGATATATATTTTTGTGAGTATTGATACGGGGGCCCAAGTGACCATTATTTTTACTGCACATGTGGACCTTTGTGTAAGCCCATATTAGACTTTTTGGGACATGTTTTTTGTATTTTTGGGTAAGGAAGCTCCGTACCGAAAGGAGACTCACAGCATTTGTGAGAGTGGTGTCAAGTTTGCAGGCATCCACTGGCAGAGAGCATATCCGATATGGGTTGACGGGTTGTCAACGGACACTCCGGTTTTGAGGCGTCACATGCTATTGCATAACTTCTCTTTCTGCCTATTATTCGCCATTCTCTACGTACATTTTTACCTGACTTCACCACAAGTGTTATTAGGTCTGTAAATTTCATCCCGATAAAAATTTAGGTTGTTTGTGATCCTGACTTGGGTGCGTACCTCATTAACCTCACATCTTCTTCTTATGTTCTTTATATTTGAAAAATGTCACATTCACATCCTTGGGACAAGGCTGTCCTTATTCTTCTTCACTTTGCTTTCATAGGCACTTTCACATCCCTCCTCGATTAGTTTGTGGGTTATACTCATTAAACAAAGCTAGTTGATGAAACTCAACCTCACTTGTCATCTTGTGTTGGCAGCAGACCAAAATTTGTTCCTCAATCTTCTGGAACATGTCCTAACCTCAAGTAATTCTTCATATGATGTGGAATCCTCACCATCACTCCCAAATCGATTTTCATGCTCATCCATGAGGAATGTATTCATCATCTGACTTATCATTTGTTTCAGGTTGATTTTCATTGGTTCCAGGTTGTGTTTCATGTGTTTGAGGTTGTGTTTCATGTTTTGTTTCAGATTCTGTTTGAGTTTTTGTTTCAGCTTGTGTTTCATTCCTGATTAGTTCTATTTCGTCAGATGGTTGGTTGGTTTCATTTGTTTTTTGTTGAATTTCAAGTTCTAATTATGCTTGTACTTCCTCTCCACCTACATTTTCTTTAAGCTTCTCTGCCTCAACATAAAGTTATACCTGCCCTTTACTACATGCTAAGTTGATCATATTCACAAAATCAGTTGAATTCTGACACATTTTACCACTTGAACCTACGCATACATTCATTGAGTTAAATGCCATTCAATTAGGTTTCTCATACCCTATTTCAAACATAAAATTGTAAATATCAAACTCACACATATAATTAGGATCTTCATGGTAATGACCAACATACGTTGACTCCTCTCCAACATATGTTATAAGGTCTGTTGAAGTAAATTTCCCATCCAAATGAAAATTTAAGTTAAATCTCTTCAACATATCTATAATATTGCACACATAAGAGAGAAACACTGAGACAATGAAATCAATAAACATACAAGCACCAAAAGAAACCCAACAAAAACCAAGAAATAAGATTGTGAAACCATAGCATGTGTGAAACCATAGCACTATAATGTAACACAACCAATGTCAAATTTATTTGCATTTGTGTTCGATTCACAACCCATTTCAAATCCCAACAAAATTCCAAACAAACTCAATTTGATTATCAAAAAAAATCAAGTAAATAACGATAACATAAGCATGCTCCACTACAAGAAAAAAGGTCTTTATTGGTAGATAATTTCTTTACTTATGTAAATATAAGTCAATGTAAGCTATTAAAATTTAAAACAATAACATATATGAGCATTTTGAAAGTTACCTTGACATATGATCAATTTAAGGACAACAATATTGATATATAATAAGGTTACCTTGATATATATTTTTAAGTCAAGGTTTAAATTTACAAGTTATAATGCATTTTATCAAGATAACTTAACATTTAATTTGTTAGTTAAGGTAAAAAATTTATTAAGCATCAACATTCTCTAAAGTATATAAAGAGACACTTAGCGTATTGTATTTAATTAACTCAAAATCCCAATTTTTATCGAATTTCTCTTTTTAAAACATGGTTCAAAGTCATGGTATCGGTCATTAACTTGGAGTATCCGAGGCATGTCATTCTCGATATCTCAATCTTAGTAACTTGAGTTTACATTATTGGATCAGCATAAAGTAATGCAGCAAAAATTTAATTTTTCCAAAATTTAAAATTTTTAGAAGTACAAAAATTAAAATTTTAAAACTATCACAAAAATCAGCATGACCACATGAATTAACATTAAAAAATTAATAAATGTAAAAATATATATAATAAATAATAAATATTACTTTTATATTAATTAAATTATATTGGAATAGTTTAAATTTTCATTTATCATCTCATTCTAAAAATTAAATAAAAAATAAAATAAAATTTATTTTCATAATATATCACTTAAATTGAATATTTATATAAATAATCAAAAACCATACTTAAAATATAAATATAATTGCTAAAAATATATATAAATTTATTTTTTTTATAAAATATATTTTAAATAAAACCATTGAAATTTTTATTAATTTCATTTTCATTTGAATAAATCAAAATAAAAATAGTTTTAATTTTTTTTTTAAACACCCTCGTTTCATCCCCTTCCACTGCCCTTCCGAAAAAACCCTTAACCCACCACTTTCTCTTTGTCTCTCACAATCAGGCCAGTATTTTCCTGCCACCTCTCTTTTGATCTTTATCTCACTATCTCCCTCACCTCTCACTCTCTCTCTACTCTTTCTCTTTCTTTATCCTACAGCCCTCTCTCTCTCGGACGGAAACTGGAAAACTATTGTTGATGGATACAACTCTCTTCAAAACCTAGCCTTTGGTAAGTTCCAACGATCCGATTACTTGATGTTTATTTTTGTTTCATTTTGTTATTGAGCGTGCAATAGGGAAATACACAAAAGCGAGATCGAACTTGTTAAGGGAAATTTTAGCGTGACGATGAATTGGGTAAAGTTCTTCATTAGTTTGAGTTTTAACTATTGATCGTTTTGGAATTTTGGTATATTAATTTTTCTCTAAGTACTCCCATGTCACTGTGTTGCAGATGTGTGGTAGTCTATGCTTCAGATCTTATATTCCTATCAATAAGTTTGGATCGTCACTGTAGAAAGGGCATGAAGGCGATTTCTGTTAGTATGGATTACTCATAAGTGTGCACTGCATTTTACATTACATAGTTAAATGACACCCCGATCTTGGTCGTCTTTTATCACTGTTTTTTGCGGTGGTGTGAAGCAGTTGCTCGTGAGCGTGTCCATGAACAATGACCCAAACGGTGCGAAAGCGGTGCAGCATGCAAGTGCATCGCGTGCACAGCTGTCGCCACGGCGCTTGTAGCGATCCACGGGCACGATGCGTTATCGTTCAGTGATGCGTACACTCTATCCGCCCTGGCTCTGTTGTCGTGCTGGCCAGCCGAGTCCTGACCTGTCGCGACCGCAAGGACTAACATTCCTAAGTGAGAGTTCTCTGCAGCCGGAATGAGCTCATGCTCACGACATAGCTCATCTGTTGCGCCACCTATCCTTCGACACGATGTTGTATCATCCTACAAGTCGAGGACTCATCGCGTTGGGGAGAGACTAATCATGACCCTAGTCACCGGTTCCAGCTGATCTGTCATTGGCACCAATGCTACAATATGACATGGGGCCCGAGCAATCTACAATCGCGTGAAGGAGCTCGGGCAATCTATCGTGACATAGATTTTCACATTTGCACAGTCTTAGCCTCAAGTCACGAGAGGCGGAATCTCGGTCGTGCGCACACACGCATGTTATGCGGCAGCTGATGTCGTGTGGTGCTCTATATCATACGTTGTACCTGGTTCGCCCTGCAATCGCGACGTGAGGTCCAGGACCACAATAAGTGAAAGACTTTCTCTATCGCGACAAAGGCCTCAAAATGGGCAGTAGCCCATTCTAGTCTCCTGTACTTCCAGTTCCCCTTCTTCTTATCTTCTTCCTTTCTGTCAAGCTTTGATCAGTGAAATTGTCTTTTTATTACAGAACAGCAGAAGCTTGGAAAACTGCCGAAGATGTATATAAATCATCTGACGAGGTTTAATTACAATCGGTGTTCCTTACTCTGATAAAGCGGGTTTTGCAGTTTACAAAACTTTTATAACAAAGCCAAATCAGGCCTTTCCTTCGCCTCTGGGTCTCGGATGTGTTCCATCCTGGTGTACGCTTCCAATACACAGATGTTACATGATGGGTGACGATGCCCGATGGATTGGATTTTCCTAGAAGGTTGCTCCGCTAAGTGCTCATGCAATGTAACCACACACATTTCAGTAAAATCATTCTCCTTCCTGAATGTCTACATGCCATTGCCCACGTACACCGAGTCCTCACCAGGCTCCCTCACACACATGCATTTTCCATGTATGAAAAACTATTCCCAGGCAAATATTTTTGTTTTTGAAAGCTCATTAGACCGATCTCGGAGTTCAAAATTTGTTGAATTCGACCCTCGGAGTATAATTTAGTGGACATACTCTAATAAATAGCTTTGTGGACAACCTTCCGATATAATCTGGTGGACATACTCCGATAAATATTTGCGGACAACCCTCCGATATAATTTCTCCAAAAACCATGTCATGCACTCACACCTAGTACTCTAAGACATCCCGATGCGTATGAAATGCGAATGCCATTTTCATCAATTCTATATTTAAATATATCATATACGCATATAATAACATAATTTACACAACCAACATATTGTTGTCTACGTAGCAACAACATGCAAAAGCGATGCAATTAATAATAATGAATTAGAAAATGTCGATCCAAGATTTTCGACTATTAATTCCATTGATCCAGTGCTAGGATGAGCTATAATGATTCCCAACCTGAACACCTCGTGCCATTATAGTAAATATAGATTAAAATAAATAAAATGGAAAGCCTCTACCCTCTTTGAGTTTGTGAAACTCCTCCATTCCGGTCTCTGCTGTAGCTTTCTGTTCTGAGGCTTACTTTTCTTCTTACTCATAAAGTGGTCTGGTCGTAGGAAACCAAGAAGAGAGAGTGAGGCTATCTCTCTAAATCTCTCTCCTTCTTTCCCTCCTTTTCTCTCAGCACTCTGCCTCTCCCATCTCATTGGTTGGTCAGATGGAACAGTGGAGAGTCTTGTTTTGATAGTATTCCCCATTTAACCATGGTTTATATATTTATCAATCTGCGTGGTTTAGTGCCGTCATATGTTACCACCAGTCTATAGATTTTGGCTTTTGTTTGACAGTCTCACCATGACTACGTGGCTCAATGATTACTGTTGATACAGTGTAAGCTCATCAACTCTGATTTTCAAAGCATTGAAATTTGACTGTTTGTGATGACAATTGATATGGTAGTAGATTGTGGCGTTCCAACAATGAAGTGGTTTTCATGGAGTCTAGAAAAATTTTGGATTTTCAATCGAAATTACCGTTTTACCTTTTTTCAGAAAAATTGAATTTTCTCGGAGTTTATTTCTTCCCTAGCAAAAAAGTTGCATTCACATTTCCGTACACATCATATCAGCTCACACATATGCAATGTTTGTCTGCATGTAAACTAGTCAATTTAATTGATAAGACTAAACTCACGATACTGCATCCCTATGAAGGGATAAGTGGCATATCATGTCCTGGCATACAGTTAACCTCATCATCTCAGTTGTTTGTCAAACCTTTGCCAGATCTTCTGATCATGACACAGATCTAAGCTATCCATGTTATTTGATCCCTCCTCGAAAGGTCTCATACGTATCGACATCAAGTGTCTGATCCATACATGGCTGGGATCTCAAGTATACCTGGGGCTTGAGATGTGAACACCTCAGTGACCTGGACAAACTCAGGTGGGCAGCCGGAAATCTGCTGGCTAGGACGGGTTCTTTGATGTGCAAATCACACAGTTGAGCTTATGAGTTTCCTCTGTGGATTAAATTATCTTAGAAAATGAGGTCATTTTCATATGATTAACTAGTAGTATTGTTTTTATTTCTCTTTTAATTCAACCTCTAATAGATTGGATTGTAACGCCGATAAAGAGTGTAGATTTTACATGATCTGGTGGGAGGCATTATCTGAGTCAAATCTGCATGTAAATATTTTGGAGATGAAATTATGAAATGATAATTTAGAAAACCGGAATGTGGTAATAAAGAGGTACAATTGTCATTTTAACTTAAGAAAGTTATGGCGCATTAAGATTTAGATATGAGCCATGTAAATATTAGAGTTAATGTGTCATGGTGCTGTGAACCAAAGGTACAGTCAGGAAAAATTAAACTCAAAAAAGGGCGTGGGATAAAGATAGCTGTTTGGTCTCATCTGATTTTAAGACTGGGTTTTAGAAGAAGGAGAGGAGAAAGGAAGGGAAGAGAGAAGAAGGAAGGATAAGGAGGATGAGGTCGAAATCGGGTATGAGTCTTTATGTTTGGTTTTGATGTACAGATCTCAGTTTTGGGTGAAGATTTACCATTTCTCAGCTAGTCTGTTTTGTGCAAAGGCATAAACTCTGTGATTGTTCAGGGTTATGAGTGACTAGTTGGGGAGAGAAAATAAACATGGAATCATCCAAATTATATGATGTTTAAAAGAGGTGGTGGACTCAGGTTGGTTCTTGATTTTTCACTGAGTTTTGAGGTTTGAGGGTTCCATAGCACTCATTTCAAGTGTTGTGGAATTGTTTTTAGATGAATTCATGTAAATTCTTGAGTTATGAATTATAGAAGTTGTATGATGTTGTGAGTGGTAGCAAGTGGCAAAAAGAAGCAAATCTGGGAAAAAAATTCAGAGGCCAGTCCAGTCTGAGGAAATCTTTCTGTTTTTATAAACACCTGATAGTTTTAAGTAATTTAACCATAACATCAATTCTTAACTAGGTGGTGATTCAAGTTATTCAGTTAAATCATTCAAAATCAAACATACAGAAATAAAATAAGTCAAATTACAGATTATAAGTGGCCCCGAAAATTCACTCAAAGTAGGGCCCATGTGTAAGCCACTTCACAGTTGGGTTGCAGATATAGATTAGCCCGGTTGTTTGGGACGTAACTCAGCTAAGGTTTCGGTGCTCCAATTTGGTGATTACAATTTGAGAAAGAACCTTAGCACATAAAATATACAAAGAGATAATGTCAAATATGTTAGACCGGAAAAAAATGATAACTCTAAGCGTCTCACAGTGTAATCGAGTAAAGTGATGGATTTGTGAAATGTAAGCTTTAGTTACCAGGGTTGATCCGAGGGGATTGATTCCAATTCCTAGTAAAATGATTCCTATAGAGGAATAAGAATATGGAATGAGTTTATATGGTGGATAGATGGAAATTATGGTTAAATGTGTGGTTGGTTTCCTTGAAAAGGTGAAAGGACTATCGGGACAGGAGCGGGAACTGACGAAGCAGCGGGATTGAGGGTGACTATAGATAAAAATGATCATTTTGCAAATTGAGTTTTAAAGTGAATGATTTGCAGTATTAAAATAAAGTTTAATGTAAATGTTTATGTACCTAAAGTAGTTTTGATCTGTGAAAATTTTAGTGTACATGTTTATCTTACATCCAATATATATATTTATATTAAATTATATATCATGCATATGTTAAGGCATTATGAAAGTAAAAAAATTCTATAAAGTACATATGTATGGCATATATATATATATATGAGTTTTCATGATAAAGTAAAGGATTTAAATGGATTTATAAATGTATTTTGATAAATGTTTCTTTCGATGGTTACCCTATTTATATAGTGTTATGCGACTGATATCGTGAGAGGTACCTTAAACGTGTAAGGATTTTAGGGTAAAGTTATAGGTTACTAACTTGGGGAGAGATTGGGTGTGGTAATATCCCTTACACGTGATGAGTCTTTATGGCGGAACCATGCAAAGCGTGAGTTCTCTACGCATGTAATGGTTGTATTTGGAATATGGCTGTTTCCTCACCAGTGTTACCTAGGAAGCGTGGGGTGTGTTTTATCCCACAGGTTCATGAGAAGAAGAAAGAAAGAAAGAAAGAAGAAAGTTTAAGGCATAAATGGTTTTAAATTATTATAAAGAAAGTTTAGGCATACAATGAATTTTTAATTGTATAAGTATGTATTACTTTAAAAAAAAAAGTTTAAAGGCACAAATGGATTTTGATTTGTATAAGTATGTATTGTTTTGAAAAAAAAAAAAGTTTAAGACTTAAGTGATTTTTAATTATATAAGTATGTATTGCTTTGGTATATCATAAATGTTATCTTAATAAAAATGTACACTCCATTTGGGCTCCTTTAGCTCGTTTCTTTCCATATGTTTCAAAATATTTTGGGACCAGGACAATTGCACCGGGTAAAGTACCTCACAATGCAGGTGATTCGAGCCATTGAGGAAACGACGTGATTTCATTGTATACATTTTATGTTGTATATAATGGATCTTACACTGTATATATGTATATATGTCATCATGAAAAGGGAACTCACTTTGGGCTTTGATCGGTGATGGGAGCGAGGTACGTAGGCGGTCGGCTTAAGTCAGAAGCTCAAGCCAGGCTCTTCGATAAAAATGTGCTAGAATTGAAGAAGTTTGAATGTTTTGATGATTTAGTAAATAATGTATGTTGTATATATTGTGTTTGGTTGGGTTGTGGACAGAGTGCTAAAATGGGAAGTTGAGAAGTTGAAGTTGGAAGATTTAGAAGTGTTTTAATGTTTCGGGTTTTATGGGAATTTGGAAGTCCCAGAAAGAGAGGAAACTACAGCCCGATTTTCTGAAAAATCAAAGTGTTTGAAAAATAAAAAAAAAAGAAAAAGGATTTGCCGGCTTCATGTTTCAAGGATTATCATTGCACAAGGATTATGTAAAGGAGTTGGCTCCATGGATTTTGTTGGTATTTTAAGAAAAGTTTCTGTCATTATGATCACCAGGAGATTACATAGGGTTCGTGAAGTTAAATCGAGGTCAGGGATCCTTCAACGTGATGAGCCATGGTTTTGAAAATGTTATAAAATTTGAAATTTTATTTTCATATGATTTATTTTAATGTTTATTTTAAATGTGCATATAAGTATTTATGTGGTTTAAATCATATAATTACATGACATATTATTTTGCAGTTGAAAATCGTAGAGGCGACCACCATCGGGAGAGCTCCTAAGGCGGTGAGTACACACAGAGATGTTGATGATGCTTATGTTCCTCCACCCCCAGTACAGTGACCATGCCTTGAGCCACACAAGCAGGCCACCACCGCCTCTGGGGTGATGGGAGGGATCGTCCTTGAGCAGATGGCTGGTTTTGGCCGCTGCGTTACAGACTCTCAGAGAACGGTGCTATGAGAGGGGAGAAAACTGAGGCATGGAACTGTGATGGATTGGGAGACTGAAAGGAAACTGCATCATGATTCTTGAAATGACGGTCTGCGGGTGGTGCGGTGTCTGGATGACGGATGGTCCACTTTTACGCCTTTCTCTCTCTGAATGAGCATTGGGGTGGGTGGGCAGTTTAGAGGAAGTGCAGAGGGTGTCTGGAGGCACGAGTTTGAAGAGTTTACAAATAAGTTTGTTCGGCCAGTTCACAGAGATGCAAGGTTGAGGAGTTCTTGTTTGGAGCAGAAGTTCCTCAGTGATAGATTATGACAGTTTTAAGGCTTCGTCAAACATGTCCCATTTATCAGGGGATGAATGAAGTTTGAAGACAAATTTGCTGTAGGTCTTAAGTCGAATGTCAGACCATAAATAAGCGTGGCATTACCACAGTGGCCGGTGGTAGAAATTTTAGTTTAGAGTTTAGAAAGGCCGGGTTAAAATCGAACTCGACCGATTGGAACAGAAAGCGGGTGGGTCGACGTGGGTTGAGTTCATCAACGGTTCAAGGGAAGAACCAGGTGGACCGGTGGCGGCGAGGCCGGTGGGAGACCTGATCTGGCGGTTTAGTGAGGCCCGCAGACGGGTGGCTCAGATTCCCAGCCAGTGTGCTCGGTGTGGGAAGAACCATTAGGTGCAGTGAGCTGAGACAGTTTATTGCTTTAAGTGGAGACTAACCGGGACACTTTGCCAAGAATTCACTTACAGATGGTTGCGGTGGATCGAGTGGGACCAGACGGAATGAAGCGATTGGTGCTGGTAAGTGGTGAGAGAGTGGGGGGTTTCAAGGCAAGGTACACTACATTTACTAGATACGGAGGACAAGGGTGAGGTCAACCATCGGAGGAGGATAGATGGGACGTGTACCAGGACACGAGGGCTACAAGGAGTGTTTATGGTCACTCATTGAGGCGGATAACACTTTGGAGGTGTGACCAGTCTTATCCAAGTTTTTGGTAGTGATCGCTTATATCTGATGATGGGTCTTCCTCTATATTTGTTACGTGAAATTTATTGCTGAGTGAACAGAGATACAGCTCATGGGTGCAGTATGGTAGTCTCCTTCCCTCCAGATTCCATATATCATCGATATATACATATGATTTGTAGAGTAGTTATTGAGGGTATGGGTTTTTATGACGATTGGTATTGTTGGACATCAGGACTTAGATGTGATGCAGGGATGAATTGGTTGTCTCGACATCACGCCACCATGTGGATTGTTTCAGGAAGGATGCTAAGTTCTATAGGCAGGAGAATCGAAATTACTTTGTGAGGTAAGAGGAAGATATTATCTTAGTATGATGTCCTGTGATAGGGCGCGGAAGAAGATGCTCTAGAAAGTCATATCTGGGTATCTAGCCTATGCGGTTGAGGTGAGAGATGAGGATATGAGATTGAGAGGCCTCTCCGGTGAGTGAAAATTTGGATGTGTTTCCATATGTGAATGTGAGATTACCCAGTGAGGTGATTTTGGATGAGTTAGCTGGAATGAAACCGATTAAGGCACATACGGGATGGCTAACGGAATTAGAACTTAAAGTGCAGATGGAAGAAATGGTCAACAGTTTAATCCCGGGCTAGAGCACATATCCTTAGGGACAGGTTTTTATTGTGAAGAAGGAGCTGAGGAACATACGATTATGTATTGATTACGAGAGAGTTGAATAAGGTAATATCCGTAATCGATATACCCTTCCGAGTTAAATGATCTCTTTTTGATCAAGTTCTGAGGGGAGCTAAAGTATTCTCTAAAGATTGATTTGAGGTCGAGGCTATCTGTCGGTTGAGAGTTCATGATGAGGATGTTCCTAAGGCGATTCAGACTGATGCAGACACTGAGTTTCTAGTCATGCCACCATTTGGACCTGAATCATCAAACATTTTGGATCTATGAAACAAATTTTCGAACCGCCCAGATCGATTTTGTTATCATGTTTGCCAGCGTACTATTATTGATATAATGAATGATGCCTGAGAAAAGAACATACGACACTTAGGAGATAGTCACGCAAACATTGGGAACACTCCGGTTATATGCTGGCTTAGTAAGTGTCGGTTTGGCTCGGTGTGCCTTTTGGGACACGCATGGTTTGCGAGAGGAGATCTCGGTGGATGCGAGAGAAGTGAAGTATCTTGAATTGGAAACCTCCTACGAGTGTTACAAGATAAGATTTTGGTTTGGCAGGAGGATATTCTGTCAGTTCGTTGAGGGATTCTCGAAGATAGTGCTTTGCTGACTAGGCGACGGAAAGAGGAACCTTTTATGGTGAGGCTTGTCGTGAGTTTAGATGAACTAAAGGAGATTGAGCCTGACTCCAGTACTTACACTTCCATGGGGTAGGATGAAGCAAGATTAATATTGTGATGCCTCTATGTGAGAGCTTAGGTTGTGCCATTGTCTGGAATGACAGGATGGTGCATATGCTTCTAGAGCATTGAAGAAGCATAGAGCAGTTATCCTACACGACCTTGAGCTGGTGCAGTATTTGCCTTTGGGATATGGGCCTTGTACCATATGGAACCACCCTGTGGGTTTTTACGGATCATAAGAGCTTACGTATCTGTTCAGCGAAAGACTAAACTGAGTGAGGAGATGGATTAGGCCCGATCCAAAGGATTATGAATGTACCGTGAATATCATCTGAAGGCGAGCGTGGTGCAGATGCTCTTAGTAGAAGACCCAGGACCCTATGCACGTGAGGGCGCCTTCCTGCGACTCATAGAATTGAGGTCCTGGGTGTGAGGCGGAGCGACCGGTCGAGTACTAGTTAGCCACATTTCATGTACGTCTGTATTGATGCGACGGAGGATTAGGAAGCAGATTCAAGATCCATAGATACATTGAGTTGAGAGGGTGAAGTAGAGAGTGGGACCGCGAGGATTGTGTGAGAGGATGGTGCCGTGGTCATGGAATGAGGAAGTTGTGCTGTCTGGATGTAGGTGATGTGAGGAGAGAAAGATATGGAGGAAGCCCACGTTCCTCCTAGCTTATCTTATCGTCAGGAAGCACAAAAGTCTGTCGCCCTAAGGAACACCTGTTGGGTGGAAGGGTATGAAGAGGATATTCGAGAGTTCGTCTCTAAATGCTCACATCGGCGAGTGAAAATAGGGCATCGAGGCTTTGCCAGGATGTAGCTACGATCCTCTAGTCCTAGGTGGAAATGGGAAGAATCACTATGGTTTTGGTGGGACTTCCACATTCTTAGATGTACATGATACGATATGGGTGATTGTAAATGGTGTGAAATCGACCATTTCCTCCTACTCCCGGGAATAATTCAAGTGGATGGATTAAAGCTACGATTATGGTAGGGTGTCAATGGCCCACATGTGTGGGTTCATTTAATTTCAGACAGAGATCCAGGTTACCTCACGGTTTTGTGAGTTACGAGAATGCCCTTGGCACTAAACTACCGATGCGGCTTTTCATCCCTGAGGCGGATGGCCATCAGAGGACCTAAGTTTGGATGTAGTAGAACATATCATGTAGTTTAGAGGCGGACACCATGTGCGATGATTGTAACCATCACCAGTTATCGAGACCGATGTGGTATGGCCCATGAGAGGAGAGAGAGGCTCTTTATGGGCTGATAACTAAGACTCCGATCTGTTGGACAGTGAGTCAAAAAGGAAATTAGTAGGTAAGGAAGTATTCAGTGACTTGTGATAAGATCAAAGTTATAAGGGATAGGCGAAAATTGCAAGCAAATGAGAAAAGGATTATACGGACAATCGCCGTAAGGACTTCAAGTTCGGAGTGAGGGGATATGGTATTTTGATTTTCCCCATGGAAGGGCGTACTAAGATTTGGGAAGCGTGGAAGCTAAGTCCACGATATATTGGAGCCATACGAGGATTGTTGGAAGGATTGGAGGAGTGGCATGATTGGGTTGCCATCGGCCTCGATCGCATTCACGATGTTTCCATGTTTCCTATGCTCGCTAGTACATGCGGACCATGTAGTTGACAGGAGGCGGCCGGTGGAAATGCGGGAAAATTTGGCGTACGAAGAAGAACCGTGCGGATCCTCGGCGAGTAGAGGTAGGTTCTGGCATGTGTTATTCAGATGGTGAGAGAGTGTTATGGAGGGTGAATGATGAAGGAAGCTACTTGGGAGCTAGGAGCTCGGTGCAGATCATTACCCTCAATTATTTTAGAGATAAATTATTTTCCTTTTCCTTTCTTTTGGAGTTTAGTCTATTTGTTTAGAGACCGAGATGTTCTAGGTGGGAGAGTTTTAAGCGCTTGATCAGGAAAGTGTCTGATCCTTGATCGGCAAGGCGTATCTGAGTATTAAATATTACATTGTAATATTTTGGAGATGCAAATTATGAAATGATAATTTAAGAAAACCCAGAATGTGGTAATAAAGAAGGAGTAAAATTGTCATTTAGCAAAGGATATGTAGGCATAATTAAGTTAGATATGGGCCATAATATAAATACTCCAAGAGTTAATGTGCAATATTGAATCTTGTGGACTTAAGTCACGATTAGGAAAAATTGTGACTGGACAGGACAAAATAAAAAGCCTCATTTTGGTCTCATCCTACTTTTTAGGGCTTCACGGTTTTAGAAGGAAGGAGGGAGAAAGGAAGAGGAGAGAGAGAGGAAGAAGGAAGGAGAAGGAGGAGACCAGTCAAAAAATCAGAATTATGGAATCCTTTATAGTGTGGATTTTTTATAGATCTAGGTTTGGATGAAGATTTGTTTCTCCTTTAGTCTGGGTTTGTGCGGCACATAAACTCTTGAATTGTTGAGGTTATAAGAGTAAGCTGATTGGGAGAAAATAAACATGGAATCATCCAAATTATATGATGTTTAAAAGAATTGGTGGACTAGGTTGAGTTCTTGGATTTTTCACCTGGGGTTTTGAGGTTTGAGGTTCCATAGCACTCCATTTCAAGTGTTGTGGAGTTGTTTTTTAGATAAATTCCATAGAGGAACTTGAAATTATATGAATTATGAGATTGTATGATGTTAATTGGTAGCCAGTAGCCCAAAGAAATGAATCAGGAAAATTCAAGGAATGATCTCGTGAAATGCTTTGTTTTAAGTTTGAGCCAGTTTCGTAATTTAGCCATAACTTGCTCATTTCTTATCCGATTTGAGTGATTCAAGTTTTTGGTTAAAATAGACTTCAAGGAAAATTAAACATATAGAAATAGGTATCGTCAAATTAAAGTTATAAGTGGACGAAATTCATCAAAGTAGGGCCGTGTGCAGGCCACTTGCAGTTCCGATTTTGAATATAAGATTAGCCGGTTGTTTGGACGTAACTTCGAGTTTCGGTCTTTCACGATTTGGGTGATTCCAATTTGAGAAGAACCCTTAGCATATAACTTCTAAAATAAATGCTCAAAGATAATAATAATATGAAGTTAAGACCTTGGAAAAAAAAATGGAAGTAATACAAGCTCACACAGTGTGTCCCGGTCATTAAACTAGTTAACATACGGCGCGAAATATATAACTTAAATTAGGATGTTAAGAGGATTGGTTCGATTCTAATAAAATAAATTCTGAAGAATAAGAATAAAATAAATTATATATGGTGGATTGAATGAATGTAGTTAATATTATGATTGTGGTTTCTTGAAAAGTGAAAAGGACTATGGACAGAGAGCAGAACTGTGAAATGGCGGGATTGAAGCGGTGTTGTGAATATAAAAAATGATATTTTACAGTGTTTAAAAAGATGAACAATTTTGATATTAAAATGAAATTTAATATAAATGTTTATATTTTTAATAGTTTTGATCATAAGTAATTTCAATGTACATATTTATCTTATCAATATTTATATTTATATATTAATTATATATATCTTATATATTTAGAACATTCATAGTAAAAAAAAATTGTATCAAGGCCATATGTATATTTGCATATATATATATATGAGTTTTCATGATAAAGTAAAGGATTTAAATGGATTTATAAATGTATTTTGATAAATGTTTTTCTTGATGGTTATCCTAACCCCATTATATGACATTATGTTATCGTAGAGGTACCTTAGCGTGTAAGGATTTGGTAAGATTGATTCTTGAAATAAAGGGAAATTAGATTATGCAGAGTAATATCCTTACACGTGATAAGGTGCTATAGTATTGGAACCACATGCAAAGCGTGAGTTTCTCATGAGTATGTTGATTATAAACCCAGAATGTCATTATCCCCTCACCGTCAGTGCAGAAAAGCATTAGGATGTGTTTACCCCTACTGAGTTCCATCGAAAGAAGAAAGAAAGAAAGAAAGAAAGAAAGAAAGAAAGAAAGTTTAAGGCATAAATGGATTTTTAATTGTATAAAAGAAAGTTTAAGGCATAAATGAATTTTTAATTGTATAAGTATGTATTACTTTAAAAAAAAAAAGTTTAAGGCATAAATGGATTTTTAGTTGTATAAGTATGTATTGCTTTGAAAAAAAAAAGTTTAAGGCATAAATTGATTTTTAATTATATAAGTATGTATTACTTTGGTATATACTGAAAATGTTATCTTAATGAAAATGTACACTCACTTGGAAATAAACTGGCTCATTCACTTCCATATAACAAAAATATTTTGGGCAGGAGACAGTCGCGGTCAGTACCCTCCACGTGCGATGAAATTGAACATTCAAGGAGACGGCGGTTGTGATTTCATTGTATCACATTTCTTTTATATAACTAGGATATTTTATCATGTATATATATATGTATATATTTTGAAAATGAACTACGTGGGCTTTGATCCTCGATGGGCGAGGTACGTGGCTGATCGGCTTAAGTCAAAAACCGAGCTGAATCTTCGATAAAAATGTGCATGGAATTGAAGAAAGTTTACTTGAATGTTTTGTGATTGAAATGAAATAATGTATATATTATATATTGTGTTTGGATTTGGGTTGTAGACGAGAGTCCTAAAATGGAAATTGAGAAGTTGAGGATTGAAGATTAGAAGTGTTTTAAATGTTTTTCGCGGGTTTTGTAAATTTGGGAAAGTCAGAAACGGAAACTACGCTTGATATTTACGAAAAATCGAATGTTTGAAAAAGAAAAAAAAAGAAAAAAATTTTGCTTGACTGCGTATTCTTTCTAAGATATGTTAGGTTGTAAAGGTTCGCTCCATGGATTTTATTTAGTATTTTAGGGGAAAAGTTTCTATATCCATTGGAGTGTCGGAGGAATCCCCTCGGGTTCATGAGGTTAATCGGTCGGGATCATGTGACGTGGTATCGAGCCACGGTTTGAAAATGTTATAAAGATTTGAAATTTTATTTTCATATGATTGTTTAATGTTTTATTTTAAAATTGCATAAAGTATTTATATGATTTGAAATGTATTAAATGACCTGTATTTTTTGAATTCATGAAAATACGTTGTCGTAGGCCCCCGTCGGGAGAGCTCCTGCAGGCAGTAGGTACCACCACCGAAGTCTTGATGGAGTCTGCTTATCAATTCCTCCACCTGATCTGGTGACCCTATGCCACAGAGCCACCTGAAACTGGGCCACTCTAGCCTCAAAGTCGTGGAGGGATGAGGTCTGCTAGACGGATAAGCTCTGGAGTTTTAGCCTTTGCATTACGTGACCCAGAAGGCGTGGCTTCTAGAGAGTAAAGCTAGGGGCACGGAGCTATGATGGATTGGGAGACACGGGAAAGGCTTAAGTCATGGTTAGAGAGATGGGCGATTACACAGGGTGATGCGGTCAACTATGTCACGGATCGACAAATGGTCCCACTTTTACGCACTTTCTCTGTGGAGATGGCTTGTTGGAGTGGTGGAGGCGGAGTTCCCGGAGGAGATCTAGAGAGTGTCACAGGCACAGTTTAAGGAAGGTTCTGAGGATAAGTTTGTTCGACGATTCAAGATCGAGGCTAAGGAGTTCTTTGAAATTTTGGACGGGGGCCTTCAGTGACGGATTATGAGGCGGAGTTTTTTGACTCGTCGAGCATGTCCCGTTCTTCGGGGATGTGAGTTTCGAAGACCCGAGAGATTTCTTTGTAGAGGTCTTCGTCAGGAGGTCCGGACATAGTAGCGGTAAAATGACCCACGATCTGGCCCAGTGTGGTAGAGGTATGGTTGGACTAGAAGGAGGCTTGGGTTGAAATCCCGAGGCTACGACCTGATCGAGGCAGAAGCATTAGTGAGGTGACGTGGGTTGAGAGTTCCAGTCGCGATTCAGAGAGGAGGAAAGACACGGTGGGTAGGTGCGGGCTGGTCGGGGCTGGTCTAGCCCGGGGTTTAGTGAGGCCCGCAGAGACGGGTGGCTCGAGGGTCAAAGCACCGAGGTGTGTTTCGGTGTGGGAAGAACCGTTATGGTGGTGCGGATTGGGCGCAGGTGGTTGTAGTCGCGGACCAGTGGGACAACCGCGAAAGTGCCGATCAGTTTATGGCGGTGGATCGGGAGTGGAATGAACAGGACGGAAGCGGATTCCGATCTTTGGTAGAGTCGAGTCAGTCGGAGGGTTTCAGATAGAGGCCCACTACATTTACTAGATACGGGGACAGTGGTAGAGGTCGGCCGTCAGGAGGGCTGATGGGACGATATGGACAGACTAGGAGTGTTTGAGTCCCTTTCGACCAAAGGCGGATCTTAGCACCGAGAGGTCTGCGGGTATGGAAAGCCCATTGAGTTAGGAATCCATCTATATAGCTTGCTTTGAAATTGGAACTCCCATTCAAACTCAAAAAAATCAGTCTATTAGAAACCACTAAAAACGCTCCAGAATAATATTGTTCTTTAATGGTTTTGGAAGGGAATTTGACGAGGAGGAAAATCTGGCCCGAGATTGAGATTCAGGATTGGAATCAAAGTGCAAAGCTTTTTTGAGTTTGTTCTCGACTCATTCTTATTTCAAGTGTTTTGGTAAATTACCCGAATAAATCGGAAATGATTATGAATTAGCGTATCAGCGAGAAATGATGTGCAAGTGAATATATGAATTTAAATGTGATATTTAGAAGCGTTTGAAAGCCCAGGAATGAATATGAATGATAAAATCGGATTGTAAGCAGATCAGTTGGTCTCCAAATCTTAAATAGAATCGATAAGCCGATGAGCGAATCGTGGGATGCACTGTCGCCATAGTCACGAGCCACCCCGAAATTATCGTGTCCCACTTGGTGGATGCGCCAATGACATCAGTCATGATGGGCGTGGCGTGAAGAAATGTCACCAGGCGGGATGCCAATCGGCATCGAATCATGATGGCGATATGGCATTTAAATTGGTACCACGTGTCGGGGGTGCGCAAGCGGCATCGTCCATGATAGGAGACCGGTGCATTAAATGTATAAGCACATTCTGAGATGATAATAAGGACATGATTCATCAAAGCGGAATCGATTCGAAATGTGAATTGAATGGTCAGTGGAAATAACCAACATTGGCGAGTGTAAATGGGATTTTATGTATACGCTTAAATCTCATAAATTAAATTGTGAATTAATTGTTGCATTGAAAATGCATGTTGTGATATAATAAATGATTGTGAAATGAAAGCATCAGAAAATTGATTATGAGTATATGTTGATATAATAGGCATGGTTTAACGTTAAATGCATGTCGAGTTAAATTGGAATATTGGAATATAAGCATAGAAACCATGCGCGCCAAAATGCTTAGCGTGTAATTTTATCTGTACGAGGTTTGGTAAATAGGGAAGGAAGGCAGAGATCATGAAGCGAGTCATAGAGACGAGATTGCGGCGAATAAGTATATACCCCTCCATATGCATATCATTTCCTTTTGAACATAGGATATTTTGTGAACAAAATAGTTGGCTAATGAATTAATGTTTTGTTTATATATCATTTGGCGTAAATACCTTCATTATAATGCATTTGTAAATAAATATTTATAGACATCCGTTTAATCATGCTTCCTAAATGGTGAAAACCTTAAAACGAAATGACATAAATAAATGTTTTGATAAGATAAATAAGCGTCGGAGTAAACCGAAACAAGTCCGGACCCAGCCCTTGGGTTCATGGGGTCGGAGTTCTGACACTTTTAAAAAACTTAATAAAATGTAAAATAAAAGAATTAAGCAGGCGTCCACAGGGAGTTTCGGTAGAGATCCATGTAGGGTCGGACTCGGGGGTCGCCACATGGACCTTGAGTTCTTGTAACTCAACAGGCGCCATTCTATGAGGGAGTCTTAGGAAATAGATGATACGGTCTGACTAGTGACAGTACATCCTCAGAGTGATCATATGGGTTCACGGAAAAGCATTCCTCATACTCACAGACCACTCGAGGGTGGGCTCGACTCCATCTGCGCCTGGGTCTTCCAGGTATGCGCTTGTGACTGGCCAATTATTGCAGTGCACCTGGAGTCGTACGGCTCGGGTACTTGTCATTAAGCATCCACTAAAACATAAAAGCCAAATGTAGTAGTCACTGGGAGTGATATTATGATGCAAATCTGTGGGCTGGTTTTGTGTCATTCAGTCTACATCAGGATATTATCAAGTCCAGCATGTCCGGCTCTAAGATTACATCGTGGTGAATCACTAAGATCCTCTAGCCTCAGTCAGATATCGTTGGCACTCTTCCCTGGTTCTGAGGAGGGCGATGTGACTCTTAAGGTTTTCAAGCCTCTGGCCCAAATCACCATCGTGCACTTGCCTCACCGGACAACCATGTTGATAACACTCCCTCTAATGCCATATGGTTGTCTTGGCTACTCAGGTCGCATCTTCCAGGGAGATTTTTATGATGTTACCTCGGATAGCTAACATTCTTCCTGTCCTCCAGGCTTTCTCCACTTTGGCCCATGCGGCCCTGAGAGTATCGTGACGAGCTAGTCAATGAGCTCCTTCACATGACAAACCTTTGTCATGCTCTTGTTTTAGTTCTGGGGCTCAGGGCTTTTGCATGTGAGGCAAGCTGGCTGGGGAAAGCGGTTGGTTGGAGTAGAGGCTCCGTTATGTCATTGCCTCAGGTTCTTAGACTTTGACCCTAATCCCACCATCTTAAGAGATTTACCCTCTGACTGAATCCCTGTATCACAGTAATATTGGGGTGATCTCATAAACTTTGAGATCCTTCTCCTTGTCTAACTAGTGGTATGTGCTTGACTACTAATAGACCCTCATCCGAACTATAGTAGTTCATTCAATTTTTCAATTACTAAAAGTTTATGTTCCTCAAACCCTGATGAACTAAATCTTTTTATATATACATTCTACCATGTATATACATTCTATCAATATATAACATAATCCATGTCTGAAGACCTGGAAGTACCCGATGAATGCGATGAATTCATTGATTCTATCTGAAGTCTGGTAATCTAGCATACCATGTGATCACATTTATAGTAGTGGTATGAATCTCGGTGCCAGGATGATATGGCTTGGGCGTTTGTTACCCATAACTACATGCTCTGACACATGCTGACAGAGCTAGCAAGTGTTAGTATACCTGACTCTGAGTACAAGCAATGTGTAACAGTACTCGGATGTGATCTGCGTACTTATAGGGCCACTGGTAATCATAAGATGCTGTTAATTGTGATCTGTTATCAGGTGCACATCAATCTTAACTATGACTGTGCCCTCAAGAGCCTGAGTGTGGCTGCAGCTTCATTTTTGAAGTTTGTGGCACCCTACAGAGTTAGTTGTTGCCTTATCGACCTAAAACTATTGGATATGGGTGACTAATAATCATTGTGTCCCATTCTTGGGATCATAATTTTAACAAAAATCAAACAGAGTCTCTTTGTGGGGAGCTCTATCAAATCAACATGTCTGAAAACATGTTAACCTGCCTCGGATAAAATATAATGCCATGACCTCATCGAGTCACTTGGTAAAAAATGACACACAGGTCCAATTTATCCATGATCATTAAACATGCAAAATTATATTTAAAGCGATTCTGGGTTTAGTGCAACTACTTGCTCTAAATATTAAACAGTGCAAACAAGTTGTTCCAAAATGTTTACAATATTAACAGACCACCTGTCAGGCCTTCTTCCCAGTGTCTTGACCTCAGATGGCGGTGTCTCGTCTCTGTCTTGCACAAATTTTCCCGCTAAGTTGAATGTGATGTTCAAACTTCTCTGAAAACACTCCTACTGAGTGCATGTGATTGTCGTGTTGTGATTCCACACCATTCTGAGCTAGATTGTGCGATCTAGGTTGAGATTACGCATCTTAAATGAGGATGAGATGGGGCTGACCATGTACCATGCCTGAGTCATGCAGGCTCTATCACCTAGTACTAGAAGCCCATTCAGTGTGAAATCATCATTTGGATTATAGATGATCATTTCAGCTCAATTAATTTGTTTCCAAGCAAACTTTTTGGATCATTTACTCTCAATGATCTTCTCTTCTGGCTCATTTGTCTTTTTGTGGGTAGAGAATTTTCAGGGTCTCATCATAAGCTTTGCAATCCTTCCTACACTTTCACGGGACACATATGTAAAGAGCCAAAGATGGAAAAACTCACTAGAGTGTCATCCTAGCATATGCACGACCGTATGTTTATTTTTATTTATACGTAGTGCTGCTGTTGGGCGTTGTACATCTATCTGAGCCACGATCGACCACGAATGCGGTGTTAGTTATAACCCATGCCTCCCACACCATTTCATCGTGTCCCGATATATACGATGCAATCATTTCATACCTATACCATATCACATTATAATTGAATGCTATATGAATGATTCTATTCATACACATCACCCGTGTATCATGGACAATTATGTCAATCGACATAAAATTTCCAAATGATCATACATTTCAGTATGACCTATATTTACACATATATCAACATGACAAGTCATCACGATCAGCGAGTAGCCATACTTTATCCTCATGAGTGCGGCCTGCCATGTCCCTAAACCGCTGAGCAAACGTCTGATAAGCTGTCACTCTACAAAAACTCATCACATGTCATCATTCAAACACATGATGACCTCCACGATCAATTACCACAGCATATCTCAAACAGTAATGACTTGATCGTAAAGACCGGTTATTGGCATGGGAATTCCTACAAAGCATTCCACACAACAAGCCATAATAGACCCGCAGGGAATAGTTTAGGCTCGGTTAAACTGATCCCCTAACGGTCCAAAATCTAGACCAGACATAGCAACAGCCTAAATTCTCATGATCCACGAAAATAGACCCTGCTTGAAAATGCAGAGAGTCAATTGGGTGATTCAAAGCCTACATGAGTTCTGAGATGTCATTGTCTTTTCATGGAGCACTAATCCAAATTCCCCCTTTTTCTCAATCGTAAATCAGTCCCAAAATAACCCAGGATTGTGAGATTCAAAACGAGGTAACTTTGTAGCGATCCGGGATTATGGACCACTGCTTGAGATTGAGGTCGATTTGAGTGATTCAAAAGCTAACCTCAGTTCCTGATTGCAGCCTAATTTCAAAAGAACCTTGTCAAATTATATTGGCAAAAATCAGCCACAAATCTGAATGTATTGGAGTCAAAAGAGGCACTATTCACATCCCAAAATTTTGCCCAGCTTGGCCCTTAGAAAGGCTGAAACAGCGAAACGACCTTGGGCATAAGCCTCTTCAGCAATATTCAAGTGGAAAATAAGCCAAAGTGGGAGGACTCCACCTCTTAGGCGTAGAAGAGCTGGAAGGAGGTCCTAGAGACACCTTCTAAATCCAAAAAATTAGGTTTCGCAAAACCTCTTCTTTGGACCAGTTGAAATCCCTCCCTTTTCGTTCCCACGCGTAGCCCTTGTTGAGTAGATGAACTTTCGTTCTTGACCAACAAATTCAGACCGACGAAACTCCGTAGATCGAAGAGAGAAGTCTTGGGACATCTCTTTCTCTCCTCTCTTCCTCTCTTTCACATTTTGCACAGAAGGCCGACCCTGCCAATTTCTCTTTTGTTTCCTAACTTAATGCTTAGTTAGACATAGCTCACGTTGTACCGTGTCCTTGAATTATCAGTCAGTTTACGCACAAAAATCATTTTATTTCATCCCGGTTCAAGTTCAATTTATTTTAAATCAATTTTACTTAATTTATTTTCCACTTACGAGATTTTTCTCAAAAATATGTTTTTGAGGTCTATCGGACATTTGAACCTCAAAAAATCATGAAAATCCGACTATCTCGAAATTTAACGAAATTTGTCTGGGTAACTAGATTTCGTGAGAAAAATCCAATGGTGAGGTCCATTTCGTCATCCGAGATCTAGAAAAATTGTAAGACTCGAGAAAATTCAAATTTTCTGAAAATGGTAAAATCGTAATTTCAGTCAAAATCCGCAAATTTTTCTAGATCTCGGATGGCGAAACGGACTTCAGTTTAGGTCGTCTCATGAATCTGGCTACCGGTGAATTTCGTGGGTGCGAGACGTTCAGGAATTCCGTTTTCGAACGCAGAGTGTCGGGTGCGAAGTAAAGCGGGTTTGAGAGACATGATGTGACAAAGTCACCTTCACATATGCTCATATGACACATGCATGATTAGAGAGATGATGGAGATGAATGGCCTAGATTGTGCCAAGTGTCAAAAATAAAGAAAATTGACAAATTATGAATTATTGGAAATGTTAATGAGAATAAGACAAAATAGCAAATAGTTGTCTTCTTCATTTTTTAGACAAAAAAGAGCGTCTACGTCATTGGAATTAATCTGATGGGTTTGGGTTTTTAGTTTTGGAGAGAGAGGGCTCATTCTCTCTACAGATTTTGGATCATTCGGATGGTGATTCTCGACGGAGCGAGCGAGAGTCGATCTGCGACGGGCTGCGGCGTGGAGTGCAGGTTGGTGGAGTTTCGACAAATCCAAGAGGTATGGATCTTTTCCTACTTGTGTTGTTCTTTGGCTAAGAGTCATGTAAATGGTTGTGGATGTTTTGAGGCTTGGATTAAGCGAAAGTGTTTTAGATATGTGGCTGTTCCCAGATCAGTGGAGAAATCCCGTTGTTGTGGCGTGAGCGATTACCCGGCGGGGTTTCCTTTGTTCCTTGAATAGTGACGTGATTTTTTGTGTGAATTTTTATGATATTGAGTGATTCAAAATGAATTGCTTGTGTTTGTTAATTAGCCCATGTGAGCTAATTTTGGTGTTATTGATGTGAATTTAATAACAATATTTATGTGGATTAATTATGTTAGTATATACATGTTTTATATATATTAGCATGAGTTTGTTGGGATTGGCATCATGCATTCCATATGCACTGAGGAACCCTAGAATATTAGGAGTGAGTGCATGACACGAAAATGAAAGAAAAACGAAAATGTTTGTGAAACGAATTTCGACGGAAGATTTTCGAAGGTGTATGCAGGAGAGTTGTCAAAGTTCCGTCCGAATGGGCCTGTGATTTGTTTGGAATATCAAACCAGGTCGCCTCGGAGGGTAGTCAATGTATTCACAGAAACTCAGTAGCAAGTTTTAGAACAAAAGCTTTTGTTTTGAAAGCTTGATATTTTACTACGCGTCGGCTTAGGCATATGTGAGGAGTCGGTGAGGACTCGGGGCGTAAGTTTGGTCATGTAGACATTCGAGTAGGTTCATGTAATTGCTTGGATGTGATTGTTTGTCATGGCATGTGCACTTAGGTGGGGAGTAACCCATGTAGGAAATTATCACTACTGGGCTTTGCTCACTCTGTCGAGGGATCACTATTTCAGGTACAGGGAGTGTACAGGAGGACGGCGCTCATTAGAGGCCTCGTTTAGAAGAAAGCCGGGTTGTGGATTTGGGTATTCGTTTTGTATAACATGTATTAAAACTCTAAATTTTGATATATGTTTGGTAAAGAGTAATTTATTAACTCTTGAACTATTGTATATAGTTGATGTATTTTGTGGGTATTAATACGGGGGCTGAGTGGCCAATTATTTTACTCGCATATGGACCACAATGTGGTCATTGTAAATTGTTAGAGACGGGTTTTGTACCTTGGGTAAAGCTCCCCGTACAAAGGAGACTCTGGAATTTTCATAGTGGTGTCCAGGTTGCAGAGCATCCACAGTGTCCGTAGGTTAAGCGGGTTGTCTTGAGACACCCGGTTTTAGGCGTCGCGAGCTTGGTATCGGAAGCGTAGGTTATAATCATAGGCTTAATGTCGGATGCTGGGTTTTGCAGTGTGTAAAAACTGAAAAAATAAATAAATAAATCATCATTTATTTGGATTTATCTTTGGGAAAGAGGAAAAAAAAAAAAAATATATATATATATATATATATATATATATATATATATATATATATATATATATATATATATATATATATATATATATATATATATATATTGGTAGTTTCAGTATTTGGAATGAGAAAAAAAAAAAACAAGCGTTGCGAAATTGTCTTCTTGCCGTGCGGTGTTGAGAATTAAGCGTCTGATCCATTGTATCGCGACGGGCTAAGCACAGGAGCGGTGGGGCGCGCTTGAACCTGGCCTTGTGAGCCGTAGTTCGGCCCGCGATCGTCAAGCTGGCTTGCGATAAGGCTTAGCGCTAAGCGGCCACGGTAACGATCTGTGGCTGGGGGTGGGTCGCGATACAACAACCGTGGAAATTTGAGAGGGGCGACCTTGTGTTGCTGTCTGATGCGGCCCGAGGCTGCGATCTGACGCTCGGCGCCTGATCTGGCCTTGGCCCATTTCTACGACCACATCTGTGGCCAGCGACACGTAGCCCAGCACTTATGACCTAGTCTTGGGTGTGTGTGTCTGAGGGCTGCGACTGGCCGGCCGGGCTGCGACCACGGTCGACCCTGAAGCCACGATCTGGCACAGCACGGGCCACGACCTGTGGTTGTGACATGCCGTGGCTGGGTGCGGTCTGTGGCTTTATGCGCGCGAGCTGGGCCCAGGGGTGTGCACAGTGCGCTGGGCTCAGTTTTGACTCGGTCTGCTTGTTTCATTCCAACTGTTTGAATTCTGTTCATGAACCTTATTCTGAAGATTTAAAATAATAATAATAATAAAATAAATTTTTTTAATGAAACAAAATAAAATAAAATTTTTGTTGCATATAATTTAATATATTGAATTATTGTCTTGCATTACTTATGAATGCATGGACATTGTGTATGAAATCTTTTTACGTATATGAATAGTGTCTCTGGGGTTGTAGTTAAGCCTTAGAATCTTTGCATTAGAATTTAACTTGCCATTTTAGCGTGGCCAGATGGCTAGTCGAGGCGAAGGGCGTAGAGGCGTCAGGGTGTAGTCGAAGCCTCGATATTTGGCCAAACGGAGCTTTCTGTAGAAACGTGGTATTACGGCTCTTCTTGTGCATGAGCTGGTGCATCGAGTAGCGAGGAGGTCGCTAGTAACCTCTAAGGTTTAGGGCACATCTGCCTCGGAGCATTCCACGGGGAGGAGATCAGGTGAGTGGCGGACCATTGGTTCATCTCTGGTCGAGAAGGTGTTAGAGGCTAATGGATTCCTCGACGTGGGATCGATGCATTTGCATTCCGGTAGAGGGTGAGGCCCAGTATGGTGGAGCTGGCGAGAACCTCTGAGACACAGAAGCGATGACATGGGAAGAGTTCCGGTTTGTTCATGAAGTAGTATTTTCAGGATCTTGCACGTCCTTGAGCTCGAAGTTCTAGAAATTTGAAGCTGAGGGATAATAAACTTTTGATGGATTATGTGGCTAGGTTCAGATTTGTAGTTTCTTGATATTTACGTGACCACGGATATGGCCTAGGTCAGGAGATTTGAGAATAGGCTAAAGTTGTCCATTCGGGGCAGGATTGTAGGACTTCTTTATGGGACCTGGACTCTTATGGATTTGGGCGCGACCGTAGAGAAGTCGAGGATGCTGGGCACTCAGATCAGGTGTTGGCCTTGGGAAGGTGGGTCTTCATACCAGGTTAGGAAAGAAAGCGAGGGCTTCTAATTCACGAGGTTCGAGGCTGCAGCCATCAGACGGGGACATAATAGAGTTCTTAGGTCAGCCCAGAGATGGTGTGTTATCATTGCCGGCCAGACATATCGGGAGGTTGCCCAGGAGACGGGGATCCTGGGTTTCGGGACGGCCTGAGTCCCGGTGGCCAGTAGAGACGAGGGAGAATCTGATGTATATTCCTCCACGGCCCGTCTGGTAGGAAGGCGGTTCGGTTTCGGGGAGTTGGGCTCCGGGATTGAAATGGGCGGAGGGCGGTTGCTGGGGGTGAGCGAGGCGAGGCCCGCTGGCAGGGCGTCGGGGTTTGAGGGCGTGTCTGCGCCATCACCACATCGGTGGAGTCAGCGGATCAGCCCGATTATCTGGGGCGAGGATAAGGATGATGTAGTGGTTCTGAGTTTAGAGATCTGGGATTCTACTCATAGTGGACCTGAGGGTCATGGACATGTCTGAGTTCGACGTCATCCTTGGGATGGATTGGTTGACAGCTTACAGGTCGTCATCGATTGTGAGCGTAGGAGGTTCACGCTACCACGGGGGCGGTACTCGTGTTATTTCGAGGGGGAATGAACATGATATTTTGCCTGAGACGATTATCTGAGTCCGGGTGTCATGGGCCAGGTTGTGATTAGCTAGCAAAGCCTTACCACAGGACGGGTAAGGCGGACTTAAGTCACCTCGATGATGCTGCCCGAGCAGGGATGTTTTTCGGATGAGCTCTTTGGGATTGCCTCAGTAGGGTTGTAGACTTATTTCGAGTTACACCCGGTGCCAGCCCACGTCTCTATGATTCCTGCGGATGGCACCGAGTTGAGTTACGGGAACTGAGTCCAGCTACGAGGAGCCCTCTTTGGGCCAGGGGTTCATTAGGCAAGGCACTTCATAGCAAGTTACTCATAGGTTCTATTCTGAAGAAAAGAATAAAAGACCCTTTGGCGTAGTTGAGTTCAAGGCGGTTGAACGGAGGTTCTGATCGAAATTCGATACTTGAATTCTTGGGGATTGGCTGATTTGTTTGATCGATTGAGAGGAGCACGAGTACACTCGAGATAGACCTTACATGCTTGGTTACCATCGGTGAGGTTAGGGAGAGACGGATATCCCTAAGACTGCGTTTAAGACACATTATGGGCACTTTGAGTTTATAGTGATGCCCTTTGGATTGACAAATGCTCGCCGGCTACATTTCATGGACCTCATGCATAAGTATTCAGCCCTCTCCGTCAGTTTATGTAGTCGCCGTGGATGACTTGTTTTGATGTACTCGGAGTCAAAGTGGGAGCATGAGTATCAAGCGAGGATTGTTTCACCGATTCACGAGGGCCATCGGTTGTACATGAAGTTCGATGAGTGCGAGTTTTGGCTGTGAGTGCAGATTTTTTGGGACACATGGTGTCAACATCAGGCGTGTTAGTAGACCTTGAGAAGGTCGGCGAAGTGATGGGTTAGGGAGAGGCCGAAGTCAGTCTTGAATGCAGTTTCTTGGGATTAATTTGGGTACTCGGAAATTCATTGAGGATTTGTCGGTCAGTGAACCTATGTGGTGACTCGGGAAGGGAGGTCGAAGTTTGATTGGGATGGCCAGATGTGAGAAGCATTCAAGGAGTTGAAGAGGAGGCTTACCCTCTTTGCTCCTATCTTGATAGTCCGGACGGGGAGACAGGGGGTACCTGATGTGTATGATGCCTCGAGGCGGGATTAGGATGTGTTTTGATGCGATCGGGAGGGTAGTAGCTTATGGTACCGATCGAGTTGAAGAATCATGAATGAATTGCCCCATGACATAGGTTGCGGTAGTAGTCTTGCGCAGAAGATTTAGGCGCCCTTGCCCATATAGCGAGTTCGAGTGTACCGGACCTGAAAGTCGAAGTATATTTTGTATCTTGATTGGACCTGACATGAGGCGTGGATGGATGGAGTTCATGGGGATTATGACTTACTTTGCATTACCACCAGTAAAGCGAATGTAGTGCATTTGATCTTTCGGTCGGAAGTCACTTGGGGCATTGGCTAGTAAGCTTCAGGAGTGGCGGATGCCCAAGGCGTAGGGACGGAGTTTGAAATTTCTGATCTGTGACAGATTAGAATGCGTTGGGAGTTTAGTAGCTCTGCATCTACGGTGAAGCGGAGTGATCGAGTCCAGACGGAACGTAGCGAAAATAGATGTCATCGGGAGTGTGGTGCGATCGAGTCACAGTGAAGTTGGGTAGTCACATAGATAGTAGTCTTCGATACCAGGCGGGTAGTGGTTCTGCCCAGGTTGGCCGTTGAGATAGGAGATTCTCGGGGAGTTTCAAATCGATTTGTCGTGCGTCCAGTGTACGAGATGCGTCGGGATCTTCGTGCGGATATCTTCTGTGGGATGAAGAGACACGTGAGGGCTTTGTTCGAAGCGATGTCTCACGTGTCGAGTTCAGTGAGCACGAGCTGACATGGCTACTTGACCATTGGGTGGGCTGAGTGATGAAGCATCCGATGGATTTTGTGACCAGCTTGCCATAGAGACATGATGCGTATGGTGGTAGTGGTAGGCTCTGAAATCGGCTATTTCTAGCGTGCGGATGACCTTCACATTGGAAGTCAAATGGGTTGTACACATGAAGATGGTCAGGCTATTTACATAGTGCACGATATCCATAGTGTCGGATAGGGACCCGAAGGTTCTGACACACTTTTGGAAGAGTTTCGAGTATGGAGTATATGGTGACCCGTAGCGAGTGTCTTTGTTGCAGACGGTTAGGTCGACCCGGAGAGGACTATCTGAGTGTTAGAGAGGGACATCTTTGAGCATGCGTCTGTATCATAAGGGTGGCTGGGAAGAACATTTTCCCTTAGTGGAGATTCACTACAATAATGATTATCAATGAATATCACGGATGGCACCATGAGGCATTGTATGGGGCGTGTGGATGTGGATAGATTATGTTGGGTAGAAATTGGAGAGGCTCCATCGCTTAGTCACGATCGATTAGAGTACCTCCAGGAATGCAGGCTTGTCGACGAGCGTCTTCTCACGACTCAGGCTGAAGCCAGTATGTTGATGTCTGTGTCTGACCACGCAGAGTTCGAGGTTGGAGATCGTATCTTCTTGAAGGTGATGCCTAAGAGATGGTGAGTCAGGTTCGACCGAGTGCGGCGAGTTATCACCCGAGGTTTATTGGGCCCCTTCGAGATACTCTAGGAGTGAAGCCTTTGTAGCGTCTTAGGTTGGCTTTGCGCGACATGTCGGTGTCCACACGAGGTATTTCACGTCTCCATTACTCGGAGGTACACTCCGGATCCGACTCATGTAGTGGTTGGGGAGAGATTGGGGTTGACGGATGGGACCTTAGGAGGGACCGGTGTGCGACCATGGATGGCCCAGGGATCGGGTTTCATGACGATAAGGCCCAGTGAGGCTGAGTGAGGAGTCTTGTCAATGTGCAAGTGGAGTGGAGGAGTCGATGTGGGGTGCGAGGACATGATCGACCACCTATGCTGTAACGCCGTCCACTAGAGGGTCAATCGGTCGTGCTCTTAGTAGGGCGCATGTATTATCAAAGATTTTCTTAATTATTTTAAGTGCCATTGTAATATTATTTTTTTTAAGTAGTTTTTAAGGATGAAATTGTGAAATGATAAATTGATTGAACCCGGAATTTTGTACTAGAACAAGGGTAAAGTTGTAATTTTCCAAAAAGGAGATGAAGGTCATAATAAAAGAAGATTGTAAGCTATTTTAGAAATAGCAAATTTATGGTACAAATAAGATGTAGTTTGAGGACCCGACTTGTAATTAAAGGGAAAGAATGATAATATAAAAGGAGTTGAGACAGACAAACATTTCATTTTTGGTCTCACAAAGCTAGGGCTTCACGTAAAGGGATAAGAAAAGGGAGAAGAAGAGAAGGAACAGAAGAAGAAGAGGAAGAAGAGGAAGAAGAAGAAATTCAAGTATGTTTTCCATGGAGATTAGTTCCTCCTTTTTCTAGGGTTTTGTTGAGAGATCACTCTAACCCTAGAATTGTGAAGTTATGTGGGTAAAACCCTAATTGGTATAGAATAAACATGGAATCCATCCTAATTATATGGTTTTGTAGGAATTGGTGGACCTTAAGTTGACTTCTTGGGATTTTTACCTAAGGTTTGGTTATAAGAAGTTCCAAACCACCAATACAAGTGTTATGGTGTGGTTTTGGATAAATTTCATGTTGGTTTTTGAGGTATTATGGAATGGAGAAGTTTGTATGAAGAAAATTGGGTACAGCAGAGTAGCGGCATTTAGGCAAAACCACGAGGATGTCTTGGAATTGCGAAAGCGGGGTCAGTACCGATTACCCATAACAAAACCCATTTAGTCTGCGGTGCAGAGACTAACGTCTGCAGTGCCATCTCTGAGATAATGTTTAGTCACAGAGTCACTAAACATAGTGGTGCAGAGTACCACAGTGTCTGAAAACCCATATTTTCGTAATTTCGCATAGTTAAGCCCACATTCGTACACCGGTAGTATGGGGAACCTAAATAAATGATTAAAGAGAGGTTCGGAGAAGAGGAGCTCAGTAAGCATGGTGAGTGAAATGCTAGTTACTAAAAGTGACTTGCATATGTGAAATGCGTTAAGTATGTACGATTACATGACCCGATTAATATTTTCGTAAGTATTCGTTTGAATGTGACTAAAAACAAAGGCAGGAGAAAGTTATTGGAGTCGTGCTCAGTTTTGGTAAACAAAAAAGTGAGTCATTTCTAAACCTATTTTCAAATACAGTGTATTATACATATAAAGCATTTCTTGGTATTTAATGTAGTTTTTGTGATTGTAAACCATATTTTAAAGCGTGATAGGTTTATAGCTTGATAGGTTTAGCAAACAAAAACAATAGTTTTGGTTAAAACCATATGTGAAAAGCAAATGAAGTAAATGGTTTTGATGTAATTCGATATACTTTTAAAAAAAAAAAAGAAACAAGCAAGCGAGTATGGTTTAGGTTGTAAAACCATATGTGCAAAACAAACAATGACGAGCAAAGTATGTTTTATAAAACGGGCTGACGAAAATCACATAGTTTAAGCGAAGCTATCTGGGGTGGAGGAGTGTGCATGTCGTGCACGATTGGTGTTGGACATCCATTTCATGCATTTTAGAATTGCACAGTCGGCCAAACTTAGTTCATCATCATGGCATTAAAGGGGCAAGTAGCACGTCTTTGGTATATAGGGTTAGCAGCCTAGCCCAGATTATAGTGATGTAGACGAGGTTGTTCCACCATATTTACCGGAAAAGGGAATTGAGCGAGGCTCTTCCACAGGTGATGGACCGGTCAGCCTAGACACGGACCACGAGCTTAAATGTTTGCTAGAATTATAGCAAGCGAAGGCCTCTAGTGGTTTGAATCTTGATTTATAAACAGATTTCCATGCGGTTTGAAATCAACCAGGTGCAGTCCCAAGCCCGGGCTCGTGTTTTTTATAAAAGTTTTAGGAACTTCATGGCGGTTGAGCCGGGCTCGGAGTGTTTTATAAAAGTTTAGGAACTTTAAAGCAAGCGGTTGAGCCAGGCTCCTGAGTGTTTATAAAAGTTTTAGGAACTTCATGAAAATTTCTGTTAGAGCCCAGGCTCAGTGTTTATAAAATGTTTTATAAACTTTAAAGCAAGCGGTTAGGCAGGCTCCGTGTTTATGAAAAAAGTTTATAAACTTTTAAAAATAGTATGACCAACCAAGAGAGGTTTATATGAAAAGTTTATAAACTTTTTAAAAGCGAGTAATGACCAATAGAGATTTATGAAAAGTTTTGTAAACTTTTAATGAAAATAATGAAGTGAAAGTTTAGAAACTTTTTAAAGTAATAATGAGTTTCTTGAAAATGTCTTGTTTCTGGTTTGAATATACTGGAAACAATAGACATTTTACTCAGCATACCTCGGCAAGCTCGTTTAGGCTCATTCTTTGATTTAAAACTATTTTTTGAGTCTGGTCTGTAGGATGTTGGAGCATATTAAAGATTATAGACTTTTAATATAGAATTATTAATTATTAATAATCTTTTGTAAGGAAATACTTTGAATTTATAGTGGAAGTAATATGTATGTGTATGAGTGTAGTTTGTGAAAATGTTGAGCACGAGGCTCTTTTGAAAGAAACGTTCTTTGATTGCCATATTTGGAAAAGTGTAAGTGTGTTCTGAGTTTGGAACATATCACATATGCGGTAATTATCTTGCGAGATTTTACCAAATCCTTAAGTTGGAAAAAGAAAAATTTACATATGAGTTTCGAGGAAAGCAACACGACCGCTACGGATTTTACTAGTCGTTAGAGTTACGGCTGAGATTTAATGGGGTGGGCGAAGCACCTGCCATTGTAGGGAGGTGTGAAGTTGTGTCATATCCCTTCTTGTTTAGGGATGAAGGTACATGGTTTAGTCGTTTAATATTTAAATGACTAGTTTACATGCATGGTATAGTGCACGTTGCATATGCATGTGGTTTGTAGTGATTGTGCAGAATTTCGGGACGAAATTCCTTTTAAGGAGAGGAGAATGTAAGGCCAGAAGTGGAATTTTACGAAAAAGTAAGGTAAGAATAATTTCGATTGAGATTCAAAATTTTCTAGATCTCGGATGATAAAGCGGACTTCACGGGTTGGAATGAGTCTGAATCTAGCTACCACATTGAATTTCGTGGTCAGGGACGGTCGGAATTTCACGTTTCGAGGCAGGGTCGTAAGTGCGTAAGCAGGTTTTGAGACATGTGATGTGACCAAAGTCGCGCTACATGTACTCATGTGACACATGTTGCATGATTAGAGAGATGATGGACATGAATGGCCTAGGTGTACCAAAGTGTCAAAAATCGAAAGAGTGACACATTAGGAGTGTGGAAATGTGTAGGAATAAATGAAATAGAAAATAGTTGTCTTCTTCATTTTGAAGGACAAAAGAATGTGCAGTAACGGAATTGATGCGATGGTTGGGTTTTTAGTTTTGAGAAGAACCTTCTCTAGATTTTCGACCCATTCGGACCCATTCAGTTTTCTCAGCAGACGAAGAAAAATCGATCTGCGCGTGAGGGTGCTGCGTAGTGCCGATTTGGTGGAGTTAGACAGCTCGAGTAAGGATCTTTTCCTCGCATGTTATTCTTTATTAAATATATAAATGAACAGGGATAATTACGGGAAAAACCGTTAAGCCGTGTTTCGGTCTCGAAAACATTTAGGCAAGGAGAAAATCCCATTCTTGTGATGTGAACGAGTGCAACCCGAGAGTTTGCTTTGACCATGAATAATGTTTGTGGTTTTTTTGTGTGAATTTTTGTGATGTTAGGTGATTCAAAATGAATTAGCTTTGTGTTTGTTAATTAGCCCATGTGAGGCAAATTTTGGGTATTGATGATGTGAATTTAATAACATGATTTATGTGGATTAATTATGTTGGAAGTATATACATGTTTATATATATTAGCATGAGTTTGTTAGGTTGGCATCAAAATTCCATATGCTGGGGCACCTAGAATATTAGGAGTGAGTGCGTAACTTGAAAATGAAAGAAAAAACGAAAATGTTTGTGAAGCAGTTATTGGAGAGATTTTTCAGAAGGAATTGCCTTGGAGAGTTGTCAAGGTTCATCTCGGAGGCGAACCCATGGCCCATTTAGGAGAAATGTCAGTGATTCGCGCCGGAAAAGTAGTCGATGTATTCTAGAAACTGGTATGAGTTTTCGAGAACAAAAGGCTTTTGTTTTGAAAATTAGATATTTTACTGGAAGTATTCGGCTTAGGCATATATGAAGTCGGTGGGGACTCGGGACATACGGGATTAGTCATATAGACATTAATTAGGTTCATATAATTGCTTGGATGTGATTATTTGTCATGGCATGTGCATAGGTGAGGTAACCCATGTCGGAAATTATCACTCTGGGCTGCCCACCTGTCGAGGATCACCTTTGGTACGGGAGTGTACGGGAGGACGGTGCTCATTAGAGGCGCATTTAGAGAAAGAAAGCAGGGTTGGCTTTGAAGTGTAATTTTATTATATAACGTCTTAAACTCTAATTTTGATATATGTTTGAGCAAAGTAATTTATTAACTCTTGAACTATTATGCCTGGGTTGATGTATTTTGTGGAATTTATTAATGTGAGGGGCCCAGTGACCGTTATTTTACTAAGCATGTGGACCACAATGTGGTCATTTATATCAGTGATAGGATAGGATTTTGCTTTATTGGTGCAAACTGGTGTAGAAGGAAGCTGCGGATTCTCTTAGTGGTGTGAGTTCTTTGACATCAGTTAGGATGGCAGGATCATGGGACATTGATTTTGAGTGGAGGAGTTGAGGTTGCAACCTGTCTTTATTCTGTGATTTATCATTTGCCATTTTTCGAAAAAGTCAATTGTTACGGGGTTAAAATCAGTTATGAAATGAGGTTAAAAATACATTCCTCCATCATATAAAGTCGTTATATTCTCTGACACTGATTAATCTAAAACAAATGACTCATATTGTAGCTGAATATTCTACTAAATTTGAGAAAGCTAGGCTTAGGTGTAGTGAGTTCCTTGCTGAGGATCAATTTGTTGTCTACGCTCGTTTGTTAATGGTCTCAGGTTCAAAATTCAAATGATGGTTAAATTACATGCTCCACACAT
Source organism: Tetrastigma voinierianum (assembly GCA_016808115.1). Lineage (NCBI taxonomy): Eukaryota > Viridiplantae > Streptophyta > Magnoliopsida > Vitales > Vitaceae > Tetrastigma > Tetrastigma voinierianum. The sequence continues at coordinate 494,781 of JAEQBH010002981.1, read as the reverse complement.
TATAAAGGATGCATATCAAAAAGCCTTAAAAGTCTAGAAGTTCAATAGACCCTCCTCTTTTGCACACAAGGTCGTCAGATTACGATTACATGTCATCAATGACAATACTAGGCCCGATAACATTAGAAGACCAAGGTCTGGTTGCGTAACTCTCTTCTGTTGCTTCTCTACATTGAGTCTAAAATTTTAGTAATTCATCGATTAATGCATCGTAAGTGTCATCCACAGGGTCATGTGTGTCGTTGTCGACGTGCATTGACATTAGATGTTGAACATAGTAGTTTGGATGATAAGGAAGACCAAATTGTTGATCCTTTAGATTATTCTAGTGATGAAGATGATCTTTATGAAGATTGTGATGATGAAGCGTGTGTTGGTGTGGTTAGATGTGTGCTATCCACAACTGTAGATAATGATAATTGGAAGCGTACTAGTATTTTTCACACAGTCATACAGAGTGGAGATAAGAAATGTAAGTTAGTGATTGATGAGTGGATTCAGTAGATATTTGGTTTCTAATGTTTGTTGTTAATTGTTAGAAACATGAAAGTAGAGTCACATCGAATCCTTTTAGAGTAACATGGGTGAATGTATACTTTGCACATCGCTCAGGTGTAAAGTCTCTATTGAATGGGGGATTATAATGATAAATCTATTGTGATGTGCTACCATGGATGTTGCCCATATTCTTTTAGGTCACCCTTGGCTTTATGATCTTAATGTTACCAATTTTGGTAAAGATAACATTTATTCCTTTAAGTCTGAGGTAAGAACATTATTTGAGACCTGCCCAAGCCTAAAGAAATTATGATAGTAAGCTTATGACATCTCTAAACTTCTTAAAAACGGAATTTTCATATTTTAAAATGCAAGGAAGTTTGAGAGAGAGGTGAAAGTTAATATGTGTAGCATTGAAGTAGCAAAAGTTCCATCGATTCCTCAGTGTCGATGTTCCTTTGGAAGTGAATTTGCTAGATGATTTTGTTGATATGGTACGATGGGTTGCGGTGAAATTTACCACCTTTAAGAGACCTCCGACATCTTTATGGAGCTTAGTTTCGAGGTTCAGCCTCTTATGGCATTATAGGATGGTCCCAAAGAAAGAGGGAGTTGAATAGACGAGTAGAAGAACTTAGAAAGAGGATTTATTTAGGCATAACTGCCTTAGTCCTTTATCACGATTACCAATTTGTTGACACTGAAAGATAGATCTTAGAGAATGTGTGTGGATAGTAGAGACCATCAATAAGATCACGATCAAATATAGATTTCTATCCTCTTTAGCGTGGATATGTTGGATCTATTGGCTCGTTTCTAGTTGGTTCTCTAAGATAGATTTGCGTAGTGGTTATCATCAAATTTTGTGATGTAGGCGGGAGATGGTGGAAGCTGCATTTAAAACCTGAGATGGTTTGTTTGAGTGGTTAGCCATGCGCTTTTGAAGCGTCTAATCTTTCCTGGTACTTCGTGAGGAGTTTATTACATGTCATGTGGCGCTCATTGTGGAAGAATCTCTTGGGTGTTAATGGCTACTCCTAGCGCACCATTGATCTTGTTCATTTCTGCCGCGTGGAGTGTGTTGAGCGCAAAACTTTGCAAGCAATCAATGACTTCACGTCTTTGAGATTAGGTGAAAGATTTATACAAGTAATGAAGAGTATAAAGTGGTTGTTGATGTGCATTGTAAATCTAAGGAATTTAATGTTGGTGAATATATGTGGATTCAGCATTAAATCATAAAAGAGGTCAAAAAACGTTTTAGAAAACTTTATCTAGAGCCATAGGCCTTGACATTCTATCATTCATAAAGTAGGATCTAATGCGATTATCAATGTAGAGGATTCTTTCATGAAACGACTTTTGAGCGCCCTACTTTCTTGTACAGTGTGTTTTGCGCAGTGAAGAGTAGCGAGTCTTGCCATTTTGTGCGCCAGTTATAAGTGATACAAGGAGATGGTGGATATTATCGGCTGATATTGAGTTTGTGAGCTTAGGAATGGTGGTTTAAACCGTTTAACACTTTTGTCAAAATGGCGCGGTTGTCTGAGTCTGATCTTTACTTGGATGGGGAGGATGATCTTGATCGTTGGATCGCCGTTGGTTGCTACCTTTAAATCTCCTTTCTTGAATTCGAGTTGTTTTTCAACGGGAATGATAGGCGTAGAGGTAGGTCCATATACAGGCGAGTCGATGATTATTTTATTATTGTGGTTATTTATTTAATCATCTTTTTAGGGATTTATCACATTAGAGTTTTCTATTAGTGTCTATAAATAGCACCTTATATTATTGTTTTTGGTAGACTTGATATAATATTGAAGCTTCAAGGAAGCTTGTTCTGTTATTTTATTTCTTTTCTTTTAATTTGTATTGTTTATATTAAAATTCGTAATTTCTTGATGAAGAGTAGGGTTGGAATATATGATGAGTTTCTACATTTTTTTAATTCTCAGCAGACTTTAGAGTCTTAATTTGATTACATAGAATAGAAACAACAATACAACTGACAAAAAAAAATATAACAAATTAAAAAATAATAGTATGGAAAATCATTTTTATATGTTTGGTTGCCTAATAAAATATTTTAAAGAAAATTTAATATAAATAAAATTAATTAAAAATTTGTATATTTTTAAATTATTTAATCTTTATATCAAAAGGTTAAAATAGGCCAAAATAAGGCAAAATAACGATTACGATTTAATAGCGATAATTGTGTTTTGAATATGATGAATGCCACAGGTACTCTTTATTTTTGATATTGTATGTAAATGAATCTTTATAATAATAAACATTTTTAATATAGTACATATAATTTATTAAGGTAATCATAAAATCTTCTGTCCCCAAGCAGATTATTTCTTGTAAACCAGCATTGTGTGTATTTCATATTTTTTATATTCTTTGCGATTGATACCGAATCAGTAAGATTTAATATGAATTTCATTTTTAGGAACCAAACCAATGAATTTTTATTTCTTTTCTCATTTCTACATAATGGTTCAAAAATCCAGTCATGCTGTAACATCATTTAAATCCCAATCTTATTTATTGATACCCTTACATCTTATCTTTAGATCTTAATCCTTTTGATTTATACTCTTATGTCTTATTTTGGTTATTGGCTTGGATCTTATAAGACTAATGGAATGAACTTTTCATTCTCGATTTCATATTTTGGCATTTTAAATAATAAATAACACAACCTAATGCTAACACAGAGTTCATGTTATCAGCAATTAAACATAGGACATTGACCTGCAAACCAATCTCTCTCTTTTTTTTTCCTTTTTCTTTATTAATTTTTATTTAAAAAGAAAAAAGGGAAAAGGGCAACGAAAGGAGACGAGAATTAAAGGGATGGAAAAGTTCATGATGGATGGATGAATTTTATGCCTGCAAGGAGCAGCTATTAACTGTGAGATTCCAAATCATAGAAATAGAGAAGATACATGGGAGGGAAGAAGAAGCTTCTGCAATTAATAGTATGGGCATGGCTCTTATACAGGCCTTCAAAATGCCGTAAGTAAACTAACCACCTGGAATCAATAGCAGCAAATTTAATTTTCCCATTACATCATACACCAACCTTAGGGGCAGGGTCATTAATGGCTTGATCTTCTTTTTCCAGCATCTGTCCTCATCCTCTTTCCAAGTTATTGAAGAAGAGCTCATGTACCTTTTTGGCTTCTAGTGTCGCCTGTCCATTTGTAGCACACCATGAGATTCTTACTTTATTTTCATTAAACCAAGAAAAAAAAAAGAAAGTATGTCACCATTAGCAATTATTTTGAGATAACCAGATCTCCTGGATGTATAAGTGATGGAGAACGTTCCTAATCCTGGCTACTGCTGCTTCCAAGCCTTGGTTTTTTCAGCCTTGGTTTTTTCTGTGAAAATAGGCTTTTTAGCCCTCATGTCTTCACTAGCAGAAATCCCTCGGATCAGTTGCTTTGGGGGACGAAGAGGATCAGGTTCCACCTCATTGATCTGCTCGTGCCATTTACCCGGTTCAGAGAAAGAAAGAAAATTTCTAGCTTCTTGGAAATCTGTTTCCGGGAATCCCATCTTCAAGATGTTGAAAAAGAGTGCATGCACTTCTCTAGCTTCTACTGTCACCTGTCCATTTGTAGCATACCATGAGATTCTTACTTTATTTTCATTAAACCAACAAAACAAAATATCCTATAAAGTTCAGTTCATCAATAATCGGAATTTTATGATGTCGCTATTAGCAATAATTTTGAGACAATCTTCCTGATATATTCTTTTAAGTTTTAATCACATTGTTTAGTTGCAAAAACGAAGATTTGAAATATGAAACTGTTCTTGAACTAGTTTTCAGTTCAATGAAAAGGGAAAAAGGAAAAAGGAAAAACTCATGGCCTAAAAATAGCTGAAAAATTATCAAACTTTACTAGAAACCAAACAAAGCAGAAAAGAAATTTTCCAGAAACCTAGAACTGCACAGAAATCCATTCTCCAAAGTACTGGATTTCCCAACACATGAGGCAACATCTGGTTTCATCTTAGTGGGACTCTCAAACAATGAGAAATTGTACTAAAAAAATTGCAATTGTTTAGGCCAATAAGAACTGTAGACATTTATCTTTGAACTTGTAGTCATGGACACAGAGGTCCCAGCAGCAGAATCTCCAGAATTCTGACATGAGGAGCGAGGTACCATGTATCCATTTGTAATTTTCCTGTGCTGAAATGCATACTTTTTTTAAGCTACACAGTTGATGTATTTTAACAGGATCGATGACGAGCTTCATTAATAGCCCACACTGTAGATGGGGAACAGGGAAAAGAGGATAATAAGAGACAATTTTATTGATATTTGACAGGAAAAATCCAGGAAATCTAGAACACGCTTGGGAAATATATGCTTGGGCTAGAGTATACTTTTAAAGCTTTCTAGCTTCTAGCAACATTAACCATCTACCCAAATAGTTAAGATGGAAGCCCTGTTGAATTTATTTGAATTAAAAAAAAAATTATCCTAAATTACTCTCATAGGCCAGTGTGAAAGAAATTCACTGTATAGAAAATGCCTATAAGTAGTAGTCATAATTCAAATCAAATACCAATTAAATACCTAAGCAAAATATTGCATCTTTAATGGGAAAAATATAAATGTTTCTAGATACCATTAGAATCTAAAAACCATCATTTCCTTGTAGGTGCTCCAGACAAGCTTCCAAAGGAAAAAAAAGGCAAACACCTGATACCCAGCATAGACTATTATGAGCAATCCTTTAAACAACATTTGATGCTTTATGAAGAAGCCATAAGGTTTTCTCTTTTAAAACAGTTTATCGGTACCCAAGGGTGTAATGAAGCAGTAACACAAAGTAAATATGTGGACATACCTCATGAGAAAACCCATAATGCTGCATTGAACTCTTTAACATGAGCAAAATATCAAACATGAGTTCCATCACTCCATTATACTCGAACCTGTCAATGCGCAGGTCAACTTTCGTAAATCCAAAAGATTATTCCCTGGTGCACTTGTGTAACTAGAACTTTCAACTCTCTTCCACAAATCCATTAGCAGGGGTAGAGTTTTCAGACCTTCCTTGTCTATTGTACTTTGGAGCATGCTAATGACATTCTTACACTGCAAATATGGATAAATTTCAGGTGATTTTTATTATATGCTTATATATAATAAATAAATATCGATAAAAAAAATATAATAAATAAACAAGTGTAACTATCCAAAAAGAATGACAAATGTAAGACAAGCAATAATTGAGAGGTAAGCCATTAGTTACAAATGTAAGACAAGCAATATTTGACAGGTAAGTTACACATGCAAATATCTTAACATGGTTGTTAACCATGTTAGATTGCTATGGTTGTTAACCATTGATGACCCAAACGAGTCATGTTTCCCAGTAAAAAAAGGAAATCAAATAGTGGTCCTTTTTCTGCAGCGTGGAACTTGTTTGCACAGGTTTCTTAACTTGTGCAGAGTCAGTTACACTCACCCGTGGTGCAACTGCCTTTCCCCTATCCACTCCAAAATCACTTCTAATAGGATTTTTCTGAATATCACATTCAACTTTTTGCTCTCCCTTAACAGAGAATGCAGTAGTTTGTGTCTCCTCTGTCCCAGCAGATAGAACTGCTATGGGTTCCTTCATCACAGTAGGGGCACCTGATATATGAACTGTTGACGGAGTTGATTTATCTTGATTAATTGCTGCAGCAGGAAGAAATGCTTGCGGCAACTGTGATTCCATTGGTGGTGGAGCAATAAATCGAAGAAGCTCCTGAGGGAGAGTATGATCTCCTTTCTGTTCAGTTGAAGTAAAATAAAAAAAATTCACACCTCAAGACTTAAGCAAATTAAAGGAGCCAATAAGTGTCTTAAGCAAGGAGATGAAAGAAGTAAACCAAAAAAAAAAAACAAACATCCACATTTTCTGACCTCTAAATGCACACATACAAGTATATGGGCCTCCATCATTAGGAGGAACTACAGATTGTGGGAAAGATCGATTCGACTCTTTGTAGTACTGCATTTGTAAGGATTCTTGGCCAGTTAGTGTGTTTTTTGCATGTAATTGATGGTCCACTCCCTGGCTCATGTTCACAGATGGTTGTGGGGGATGCATGGGGGACATTCCATTTCCAATCACAACTACCTGTCTAGGAGGCACCTGACTCTCTTTCCCTTGAACTGAAAACTGCTGCACCGGAATGTTGTTAGTGTTGCTAATAGTAGCACTTGGATTTGAGCCAAATGGACTTGGTACAGAGCCAGAATTCCCAGAAAAAACACTTGAAAAGTAACCATGGAGAGAATTCCCACTTGCAACCGGTGGAGAAGTCACCTGCTGCTTTGGGCCTTGGAATGGTGATGGTTGTGCGCCCATGTTGCTTTCACAAGGTTTTTGCGGTGGATCCATCCTAGTTTGCATCAGAAGCAAAAACTCTGCCATAAGATTTGTATTTGCAGGTAGTGACAGATCAATATTGTGAACAAGTGCCCAAGCCTGCATTGCTTGCAGCTGCGCAGCCATTGTAAGCTGGGTTTTTGTCATATTCTGGATGCCTTGTTGATTCTGCACAGGCTGCATAGGCCCTGTAACATTTCCAGGCAATAACTGTCCAACTGTTGGCATTATAGATGGCTCGGACTCACTCCTCTGGTCTGAAATGGGCTGCAGTTCGGCTTTCAGATTTCCCATCCAGGCTCTTTGATCCTTCCAAGATGAAGGACCAACCAATCCCCTTTTAGCTTGCTGTTGGGGTTGCATCCCCAAAGCCCCCTTCCTGCCGGCTGACTGGAAAATGAATCGCATATTAACTTCGTCTTCAATATTTGATGGTTGCTCCAATTCTAAACCCATGTCCTGGTTCACCGCTTGATTCTGGGAGACACCATGTTGTTGAGCAAAACATGGTGTATGGAGCTGCTGCTGTGGATTACCGGGCTGCTGCTGTAGTTGCATGGAGCTGGAAGGTGGTGCAAAATTGCCCCCTCCCATGACTCCTTGTAGACTTCCAGGATAAGCTAGAAGGGCTTCATTTCCATCAAGATTTTGCAGAACTTCCTATTGTAATGACAGAATGAATATATCAAATAGAAAGTAAACAAACACTATCCAAGAATTTAAAACCTGCTTACTTAAATTCTCAATTTCAAAATTCACAAACCAGAAAAACAAAAACAAAATTACACACGCAATTAACCCAAAAATTAAGAAACCCCAACCAGCCGGGACTGTTGCTGTTGTATGTGATCAAACCCTAGGTGGGGCGTCGAAACTGCAGACGAAGAAGAGGACGGCAACGCAGTCGACGTCGACATTCCCGGCTGACCCACCGCCGGATTCCGGACGGGCCCAACACCAGATTGCATCAATCACAAAAACTGGAAAATCCACCGCAATCAAACCCTTGCAATTCCCTCAGAAATTGCCCTCCGATCACAAGTTTGAAAAACACCCGCCAACTCTTTCTTTAACCATGGTTTGATAACCCATCCCCCCTCTGTTCGGTTAGTCTCGATTCACTATAGACCCTCAATTCTCAAACCTCTATTACAAAAGTTCCCATTCCCACACAAAAAAAAAAAGATAAAATAAAATAGAGAAGACCCACTAGTTGAGCATTATTTCTAAATTCAACCTATTTTGATAAAAAAAATTTCTAAGTAACCTAAATATTTACTTATATTCCAAATTGTTTTCATGTAATTTTTAATTCCATAAATCGCCTGAAGGCTTTCTTCAAATTTATTCCAATTTTTTTAATAAAATTTACTTATATTAGCTTTCATTCTTTTATATTAGCTTTCATTTTTTTGACACCTAACCATTTTAATTACAACGAAGTAAATTGTCTTACTTTCATTCTTATTACATTAGATTCGAAAAAATTTTATTTTTTATTTTTTAATTCTTTAAGAAATATTTTTATATAATATTTAGTTTTATTTTAATATAAAATTCAATTTTTTTATATTTACCAATTTACCCTTGTAGAGAAATTTCAAATAATTAATTTAATTTTCAAGTCAATGTTTTAGTTGTTTTTGTCTCAGGATAGATATTGTTTTAAATTATTCCAGTGCCCCAATATGATTTAATACATATGAATTGTTGAAGATATTTGTTGTCATAATCTTAGGCAAAAATTAAATCATGTTTTATGGCCTTAGGAAAAAACTCCTCCCATGTTTTCAATGGTCAGATTCTTAATTATAACATGTTGGTTCACATGTTGGTAGACAAAGCTGGACAACTAGACTTATTATATTAAGTATAATTCGATTTTGGTGAGGATATTCTAAAGATCAGTAGTTGTGATTCACAGTGACAAATAAGGAAGATCAGATGATGATATTAGGCGGATAAAATCTGGAAGATTGAGCATAATTTGGTGGTTGTCTAAGGAAGACAAATATTTCTCAATGGTGAATATGGAAGGAAATTAGTCAGCTTGATTGATGGGTTTTCTATGGAAGACAAATATTCAGCTTACTTGATTAAGCAATAATAGGAAATGTGTGATCCAGAATATCATGGTTCAATTCTCTTAGAGAATGACGAATAGAGATCTCGTCTTTAAGCAAAAACACAGAAGATGAGCATGCAAGCTAGAAGAAAGCGTTTTTTTGTATCAACATACCAGTTTTGAGGTATGGCTCAACTCTCTTAATGTTTGGTAAATTTTTATCTCTTGTTGAATGATGTTGTAGGGCTTGTGGGAGTCTAGATGGTGTTGGAGGAATGAGGGGTGCTCATTCTATGTTTCACTGTGAGAGAATTAGGCAAAGAAGGCGTTAGAGAAAGGGGGAGTCTTGTCTCATATAAGATCAACTTGTAACCTAATTGATATATAGTGAAATCCTTTGCATATGGACTCAACCTTGCGGATGTAAGCTTGGTTGAACCGTGTGACTAATCTCTTATGTTATTACATATATGTTGATTTGTTTTCGTGCTTTTATTTTTGTTAGAATTGCACTCTCTCCAAAAATGGTTCATGATATGTGAAACCCCAGAAAATCCAAGATTTTGGATAAAGGGTAAAATAGTAATTTCGGTTGAAAAGCCGGAATTTTTCTAGATCTCGAATGATGAAACGGACTTCTCGGTTGAATTCGATGCCATGAGATTATTCACGTCGAATTTACGTTTGGATTAGAAGGTGGTGAGATTTCATGTTTTTCGAGGCGTGAGGTGTCTATTGACACATGGCAAGATGAAGGGATGCACCTTTAGTGTGCACTTAGCGCCAAAGGAATATTCACGTGGTAGCTTGGGTAACATGTTCCATAGTGTATTAAGCGTATAGAGTATGATGTCGCCAAAGAATTAAAATAAAGAAAAAGGTGCCAAATGTGATAACCACATTGACAGGAAAAGGAGGAGGAAACTTCCTCCTTTTGACCGAATGATTAGTTTGCTCCAAAAGGAGAAAATATTACGAAGGAGAAGAAAATGAGGAGAAAATGAAAGGAAATGAGATGAGAAAAGAAAAGAATGAAAAACCCAAAGGAAAGAAAGGAAAGAAAGAAGGAGCAAAAAGAGAAAAAAATTGAAGTAGAAAAGGGAGGAAAAGGAGAAAGGAGGAAGGAAAGGAAGGATTTTTAGGCTTCGGGCGATCGACGTTCGACGATTCGAGGACTAAAGTTGGAACAACGATTAGGATCTACGTGTGAATGACTAAAAGTAGGAGTTTGACAGAAACAAAGAGGTAGAGATATTTTCTCTTGGTTTCTTTTAGCTAAGAACTTTTTATAATGGTGAGGGTTGTGGGGAGGCGCAGGAGGTATAAATTAGTTAGAGCCTTGGGACTAAGGGGTATGGATTCATGACGGAGTTACGATTTGTGGGAGTTAGGGTTTTAATTAGAAACTGAAAGTTTCTAGGTGTTGTGGTTTGTTGTTGTGAAAATAATGTTTGGAACCGGATTGGTTCATGTTTGTGAAGGGGGCGTGAGGTACCCTGTTGAAGGGTCCCAAGTTTGTGACCTTCTTATGTGTTATGGCTTGCTTGAATGACATGCAGTGTGTGGAAACGTGATGTTGATGCATGCTCTTTGATGTATTAACATGGTTTTCGTGGAATTGGGTGTAATGTATAAATTATAATTTTAATGGTTTTATAAATGTTTACGTATGGTGCTCATTCATCGTGTAACACGTGAGGAAAATACGTGGCATCGTAGAACTCATGTGCGGTCACATCGTCAGTCAGTGTGGGTGCGAGTGGGTTTATTCAGGCATTGGTGAATGGGTGAGTGAACTGGGAATAATGGAGAATGAAATTAAAGTAGAGATTAGCTGAGTGTGTAAATATTCGAAATGATAAATTCGTGTTTAGGCGAGACAGAGTTGGGGTAGATTTCCCCGGAATTGAAAATCCCAAATGCTATTCACGGTTAGACATATGAATCCGTGATGTAAGTTCGTGAAAATGTTGAAAGGCGTGCGATCACGTGAATTAATAAACACGATAAGTGACATGAAACAAAGGAAAAAGAATTTGATAATTAAAATTGGAGGGTGATGAGCTTGAAAGTCATCCATTTTTAGTCCATTTTAAATACATTTTGATCTAAGCAGGCGGTTATGTGCGAAATTATGGAATAACTAACCCAAGCTGTTAAATGGCGGGGAATTCAAGAAAGAAGAATATTTGCGAAAAGAAGCGGAAGGTGGATGGCGTTAATGAGATAATTGGGCGAAAGCGAGTTGCGAAAAGGCGCACAAAAAGATGAAGGAACGATGCCGTGAAGCTTTAGCGACAATCAAAATGCATATCCAGGTTACCTTGATCAAAACTCGATCGGAAAGCGAAACACTTGAAACGAGTAGGTGAGAGTTAAAACTCAGTGAAGCAACCGGAAATGAAGAAGAAGGAACTTCGTATCGCGACATCTGGATGCGTCGTGACGCCGACAATGATACGAAGCGATCCGCCAAAGCGGTAGGCATTAGCGGCAATAGTAGTGAAGAAGAAATTCGCGACATCATTTGAATGATCGAAGCTTGTCGCGACATCAGGAAACTTGGAAGAAATTTGATAGAGGTCGCGACAGAGATAGCCTTGAAGCTATGATGGAGCTTGGTGAGATGAAGGCGATGTAACTCGAGTTGTTGTCACGACGGAGGATAGAAGTCGGCGTCGATGGCAACCCAGGTTGAAGCGCGCGGGTATGAATTGATGTCGACAAGGGATTGATGTCGCGTGACAAGAACCATCAAGTGAAGTACGCGGTGTAAGGCGTGTCGCGTGAGATTGTTGTCGCGACACGAGAAGCAATCGGTGGAAGCATAAGTTTCTTAAGGCGATGTCACGACAAAGGAATGACGTCGCGACACCAAAGCAACGGGTTGAAGCCTCGAGACCCTAAGTCGGTATCGCTGGCGAAGGTCGATGTCGGCGACACTGGAGCGGCGGTTGAAGGCTGCGAGCCATAAAGTGATGTGCGACGAGATCGATGTCGTATTTATCCGGAAACCATCGAGATGAAGGCGAGAAATGAGCTTCTTTATCGCGACAAGAGATTGGTCGACATCATGAGCGTTCGATTAAAAGGCTGCGAAGACTTGGTGATGTCGCGACGAATATACGATGTCGCGACATCGGGAAGAAATAATTGGGCAAAGGCATAAAGTGATGTCGCGACGAGGGCTAAATTAAGCGACATCGAAGACATATCGGTTAGAAAAGCGCGAATTCATTTTAGTGATGTCGCGACAAGAGATTGATGTCGCGACATAAGATTCATTGAAGCCTGCGAGAAGACGTGAGCTGATGTCGCGACAAGAGATAGATGTCGCGACATCCGCGAGCATTTCAAGAATGCATAGACTTAAGTTGATGTCGCGACGTGAGATCGATGTCGCGACATGGATGATGTCGCGACGAGTTTGGTCGCGACGAGCGATAACGGGCGATCCGCGAAATCCGCAGGCAGATGCGTTGGGATTAGGGCCCAAGCGAAACCATAAATACGCGGCTACCCCGGAAAGAGGAAGGCGACTTAGGCGGTGACACGAGCGAGGAAGTGCGGGTGGTAGAGCTCATTTTCTTTATTTTTAGTTTTCTTTTCTTTTCTTTCTTTTCTTTTCTTGATGTTGATGTTAGGGTGGAGATTAGATTTATCGTTCTAGTTTTTCGTTTTCTTTTACGGAATTGGATGTTATCGTTTTGAAGCGAAGCGAATCACGAGAATTCAATTCTTTTCAAATTCTGACACGGAATATTTGGAAGTTCGAATGAATTTACAGGTCGGCTCTTCCCGGCTTCATAATGCGGAGTTATTCTTGTGATCAGGAGAATCTTTGTAGTGTGTAATTCTGATGGTGAGAACTCAGTTTCCATTGAGTAAATGTTGTAGTCAGAATTTATCTTTCCTGTAGTTGTTTCAAACAGCTTGAGAATTTCAGTTTACGAATTTACTTCTAGTTTTGGGTTTGATGTTTTGATGCGATATCGGTTCTTATACGGGTTTAAGATTTGTTCCATTGCTCACGATTTCAAGGTCCTCTGAGTGACACAGAGAAGACATTCTGAGTTAAGAACATTTATTTGAAGGTATATTACTCTGTTATTAGAGATCTTAGACTTTGTAAGTTTACTTGGATAAATCCTCTTCTCACTTGAAATCAAAGAAAGAGTTGAGCAGGTTATCAATTTAAACAAGCGAAGAGTTCCTCTGGTCGGATGAGTGAGGCCCGATCCAGAGTGTTATTTGAGATCTAATCGAGGAAGGTGATCTATTCTAATTTTGAGGAAAATAACTGGAAGTTATATATCCTTGTATTAGATAACTTGGGAGCAAGGTTCTGATCCAGAAAAATGGGTATGAAGTATTGCAAGAAAAGTACGGATTAAGGAAAACCCTTTTAAAAAGTAGTTATCTCATTCCTGTTTTGAAAGAATGGGAAAAAATTAGATAATGAAATGTGGAGTGTGGAAGTCAATTTGTACTACTAAGCGCCTTGGGCTGATTTTAAAACTGAAATAGTCAAAAAATTTAATCAGTGTTAACTACGGAATTGATACTTGTATAAGCGGTATTCTTGATGGAATTTTCGAGGAAAGATATATTCGATGACCATTTATTTTCTTAAATATTCATTATTCTTTATTCTTTATATTCAGTTATTTGATTGCTCATTCATTTCCTTTGTAGTAAGTTTAATTCTCCAGCTCCTTAAGCTGGATCCCATTATCATTTATAGTCCCGAATAGTGATTGAGTGAGTCGGGAGTAGTTGATTTAAAGTGCTTGAGATCTGCATTGGGATCGATATACGGAACAAATCCATTTTATTGCCAATAGGCCTGTGCACTTGTAGAATATCATACCAAAACCAAAATTTGAAAATGATTTACTCTAGGAGATTTTTGGTTTATATAGTATAATGTTAACAAGTTTTATGGCGCCATTGCCAGGGATTAGAGTATAGTCCTTTGGCACTGGTGTGATATATTAGTACATGTGTTTTGGTTAGGGTTAACAAGTTTTATGGGCGCGTTCTTAGTGGTTAGTTAATAGTTCTTTGGTAGTGTAAGTAAATTTATGCATGTGTTTTAGTCTCTCAAAACGAGTTTTGGCGGCGGATTCTTGCAGTCGAAAGAATTTTATGGATCAATATTCAGACGAAATAAGGAAATACTAATTTGGACATTTTAAAAGAAAAAGAACAAAAATAGCTTTTCAAGCAGTGGTTATTTTAGCCCACTAACCTTCTTGAACCACATTTAATATATTTGTTGTTTATTAATCCTGATAATGGGAGTGTTTTGTTTTCGAAAAACTTTGATGCGTAGGAATGAAGCGATACGATTCGGTGATTACGAGATTAGAGAAAACGCCCCAGACTGAAGACGAGACGGCTGCATATAACGAGATGAAGGCGAGTCGGAATGGGCACATAGAAGCGGCTAGAAGGCCTCCCGTCAACGATACTATGGAGGACTTAGAGCTATTATTGAGATGGAGTACTCTGCTGATCGAGCTGACCCGGCTATTGATGCGAAACAATTTTGAACCAGCCGGCACTAATTACAATGGTCGAGCGACGCTCAGTTCTTGGTCATCCATTTGAGGACAAGCAGGCACAGGAAGATTTCTCGGGATGGCTATCTGATGAAGTTGAATGGAGTGAGACCGAAGTCATTAAAGCTGCATCTATTCCCCTTCTCTCTAAGAGATACAGCGACTACGTGGTATGAATCTTTTACCATATGGATTACGTTGACACTTGGGAGCTGGTAAGGAGCCTATTTAGGCCGATTCTTCCCCCATCACTCACCTCGAAAGGAGGGGAAATCATTGTTTCGACGGGGGGAAGATGAGAGCCCTATATGTGGCTGGAAAGATTCAAGCAGTTCTTCGAGAAGATGTCCAATGCATGGGATAGATCACGAAGACTTTCAGGATGGACATCAGTATATCATGCCTTGAATGATATATCAAAGGGGATCATTGATGCTTCATGTCGTGGGCATTCAAGCGAAAAAATCTTTGAAGCGAGAAGGTGATGAGGACTGGCAAAATGCAATATGAAAACTCATACCGAGTTTTCAAAGGGAGCTGACAGAGGAAAGGGATCATGGAGCTGAAGCGAGATGAATGCTATGGAAGCAAAGTTGGATGCTATTATGCATCGAATGGACAAACAAGAGAGGAGAATTTTCTTGTCCATGAAGTAGACGATTGAAAAGAGTTGTTAGAGGAAGTGTGAGAAAATTTAATGAACGGTTGTAATCTGAGGAGGTAAATACTTAGGTGACGGAGGATTACCATTTCAAACCAATCCTAACACATGGCACATTATCACCCGGCACTTTCAGGGAACCATGAGAATTTCTCATATGGTGGAGGGGCTTCTCGAGGCCAGCGGACAGAACCCTCAGCCAGGGGTATCAGCTGACCCGCAAGGTTCGGCATCGACATCAAGGAAATGAGCACGGTATTGAATGAGGGTCGAGGGCTGATCTTTTGAGAGAGCAGTCTTTGCATTTAAGTAGGGGATAATAGAAGATTTATTGAACCTCCATGAACAAAAGTTTGCGAGAGTTGGAAACATTTGCTGCAATTCTCAGGTACCAGAACACCGCAATGTCACTGAAGAGCGCGGGGCAGTAGGGCAAGTGGCCCCCAACCTGAAAGCCGGAGGAAGATGCCTTCCCCAAGTGACACAAAAGAAGAATCAAAAGGCGCATGGGTAATGCGGCCGAAGTGGGAAGGAGTTAGAAAAGATGAAAGAAAAAAAATGACAGCAGCAAAGAAGAAGAAAGCCCAGAAAAGGAAGAATCACTGGAGAAAAAGAAGGGAAGGAGTGGAGCGGAAGGATGCTCAGGGCTCTGGGCCTGCGGTCCCATTTCACAGAGCTACGAATCGAGATAGAGGCGGGTTTTGCGAGGTTTTGAAAACCTTTCGGAAGCTAGAGATCATTATGCCACTTCACGAAGTGGTGACTCGGATGCCACTCTATCTGAAATTCCTAAAGGACATCTTGAGCAAGAAAGAAAGATAGTAGAAGAAGGTATCGTGAATCCCTCCCTTTGCTACTTGCGGTCTGTGATAAGAAAGAATTGCCGAAAGATGAAGGACCAGGGGGCTTTACAGTTGCATCATTGGAGGAGTTATGAATTCGAGAAGCTCTGCAGCGATTTCAAGGAATTAGTATAAACTTAGTGCCCTGCCTCTTTGCATTTGCCAGCGATTAAGTTTGGGGAGGTTATTCCCACCACTATTTACTCTTCAAAATGGCGACGGATGGAGTATGACAGAAACTTTGAAGGAGTCTTGGAAGATGTCTTTGGTCAGCATTGGGAAATTTGTGTTTCAGTAGACTTTATCGTGCGAATGAAAGAAGATTCACAAGTACCTGCCATTGGGGAGACCATTACCAAGCTCTTGGGTACGCTGCGATCGACATGCAAAAGGAATTCTTACCTTGAGGGGTTTGGAGAAGAAGCTGGCACTTTCAACTTGATCAAAAGCATACGAGAATATAGATATAGACGGAGAAAGTACGTGTAGTTGATGATGTCTATACCTATAACCCTGATGTTCACAATGATTGTAACGCTAAAATTTTTATCAATGAGAAAGAGATGAATTCCCAGTATACTGAAGATGACTACTCTGATTGTCCATACAACAGTTTTCATTCTATAAGTGTTGGGCACGACAACGAAATGACAAGGGAAAATAATGAAAAGGGGAAATTCATAAGAAACCGGAGTGAAGAAGAATTTAGTGTTAAAGGATTGCCAAGTCATTTGAAGTATGCTTACTTAGAATCACCCAGAAGAGAAGACCCGGTAATTATCTCTGCTGGAGCTGTTGACATTGAGGAACGAGAGGTTCTTTGCAAATCTTAAGAAGCATAAAGAATCTAGCTTGGTCCATTGAGGAATTGAAAGGTATCGAGTCCATCAGTTGCATACCTGAAAGTGCCTTTAGAAGAAACTTTGAAAGCCATGTAGAACATCGAAGAAGATTGAATCCGGTGATGAAGAGGAAGTGGTCGGAAGGAGGTACCGAATTCTTTGGAATGTTGGTTTTATCTATACGATTTCGAGATAGTCCTTAGGTGAGCCCGGTCCATGTGGTTCCAAAGAAGGGTGGGTTTCTTGTGATCCTTGATGAGAAAAATGAATTGATTCCAACTAGAGCAGTGACGGGATGGAGGCCATGTAGTGATTACGGGAAGTTGAATTCGACCCAACTTGAGAAAGATCATTTCCCTTTCTTGGATTTCATTGATCAGATGTTGGACGGGTTAGCAGGACACCCTCGCTTTGTTTTCTAGATGGGTACTCGGGATACAATCGGTGCTATTGCACACGAGGATCGAAGACCACGTTCACATGCCCCTATGGTACCTTTGCCTTGAAGGATGCCATTTTGGGCTATCATAATCTTTAATACATTCAGAGGTGTATGATGTCTATATTCTCGAGATTTGGTTGAAGAAGTGATAAATTTTCATGGATGACTTCCTTTGTGTATGGATCCGGCTTTGATCAATGTTTAAACAATCGGAACCTTGATACTTCAAAGATGCAGACAAACGGCTAGCGGTGGGAAAAATGCCATTTGTAGTAGCGAAGGTATTGTTCTTGGGCATAAAATTTACGCTCTTGAATTTGGGAAGTAGACCCGATCAAGGTATCCATTATCAAAACTCTTGCACCACCTACCCGCATTAAAAGGTAAGAAGCTTTTGGGGCATCTTGGATTTTATAGGAGATTCATGAAGACTTTTCAAAAATAGCGAGACCCATGCGATTCTTTGGGAGGAGGGAAAAAGATCTGGTTTAATTTTGATGATTCCTATGAGGATGCTTTTGAAGAAATCAAAATGATTGGTACAAGCACCTATAATGGCTGCACGGAATGGGATGAGGATTTGAAATAATGTGTGATGCAGGTGATTTTGCCATGGGGCTGTGTTAGAGCGAAAAGAGAAAGAGAAAGTATTCGAGGGCCATATACTATGCTAGTAAGACCTTCAATGAAGCCGCAGAACTACTCAACAGCGAGGAGATGCTAGCCATAGTATTTGCTTGTGAAAATTTAGGCAATACATTTTAGGATCCCATGTGGTAATTCACAGCGATCATGCAGCAATCAAATATGATGTCAAAAAGGAAGCTAAGCCAAGATTGGATAAGGTGGTGTCACAAGTGCGGAGTTTGATTTGGAAATCAAGGATGGGGTAAAGGGATGTGACAATGTGATACCGATCACTGTCAAGAGTAGAAAGAAACAAAGTGATGAAGAAGAAAAAATGTGATGTTAACAGAGAACTTCCCGTGATGTATAATTGCTGGTTGTTTCCTTCCAACTTCCATGGTATGCCGATATTGTGAATTATTTGGCTTCAGGAGTAATGCCTTCGAATTCAAATTTACCAACAGAAGAGGAAACTTTAACCGATGCCAGGGTATTATATCAGACACCCACTATTATTCAAAAGAGCTTACATGATAATAAGAAGATGTGTACTCAGAAGTAACATGCAACATTGTAAATGAATGCCATGCATCACCCTATGGGGGACATTTTTCTCCTCGAGAAAGAATGTACCACAAGATACTCCAATCAGATTTTATTTGGCCCACTATCTTCAGAGATCGGGCCGAGTGGGCTAAATTGTGTGATGTGATGCCAAAAAGATTGGAAATATCGAAGAGAATGAAATGCCCTCGTGAGGTATTTTATGATACAAATTTTGATGTACGGAATAGATTTTATGGGACCTTTTCCTTATTCATCATTTGGAAACCTATACATACCGCTAGCAAGAGATTACGCTTTCCAAATGGGTGGAAGCAAAGGGTTTGTCCAAGGAATGATGCTAATACGCTTGTGAGTTTCGCAAAAGAATATTTTGAAAGCAAGATTTGGAACACCTTAACTATCATTAGTGATGGGGGAACCCACTTTGCAAACAAAATATTTGCAAAACTCATGAAGGTGTATGGGATTAAGCATGTAATGAGTTTAGCTTATCATCCCTGCACTAATGGACAAGCAGAATTTCAATGTGAGATCAAAAGAATACGAAAGACGGTGAGCTAAGCAGAAAGGATTGGTCTTCCAAACTTGATGATGCACTTTTCGGGGCTTACAGGACCTGACAAAACCCCTAGTATTGAAATGTCCCCATACGTAGTTGTTCGCAAACCATGTCATCTACCTCTAATTGGAATACAAGGCAATGTGGGCCATCAAGCTAAACTTCGATTTAAGGTCGCAAGGGAAGAAAGATTGCTCCAACTGTCTGAACTGGAAGAATTGAGAAATGAAGCCTATGATAATGCTAGAATATACAAAGACAAGACAAAGAAATGACATGATCAGAGAATTTTGAGAAGAGTTCGTGAAAGGGTGGGAACAGTTCTCAATGCGAATTTATATCAAATTGTTTCCAGTGGAAATTAAATCCAAATGGAGCGGGCTACACACAAGGGTGTCAAGTACTACATCTGGGAGCAAAGCGTTGACACCGAGGACGATAATGGGGAAGAATTCAAAGGTCAATGGACATAGGTTAAAGCATTATCTAAACAGGAAGAGGGAAATGAAGAACTCCAATCGTTTTAAGGAAAAAAAGAAGTACCACAAATAAATAAGTCCAAACTAAGGACTCAAAATCGAAGTGCCTAATGGAGGCAACCATAAGGATTAATTTCTCTGATTTTAAGTTTTGAAATATTTTTCTTTAGTTGCCGAAATTAGGTCGTAGATGGTTTGTTTTTTTTTATAAGGATAGATTTAAATTCTGCAAATCAATTGTAATTTCTAATTAGATTTTTTCTTGAATATTGCAAGAACTTCAAGAAGGTTTAAAAGACATGAATGGCAAGGCAAATTGTGAACAATTCCAAAGAACTTGCGTAGTTACAACATGAGAAAAAGGAGGCAACCTTCTCCCTAACCCAATTCTTGTAGATATACTTGAATTGGATTGTTAAATCTACTGAGGATGCCTCAAGAGATGTCTAAAAGGGTTGTGAAATCAATAAGAGAATTCAAGGTTCCCGGTGATCATCGAAAGTTAGTGGCTTAGGTCGCGACAGAAGGTTATGTCGCGACATAAGGGATGTCGCCACAAAACATTGATGTCGTGGACTCGCTTTGGAGTATCAAGGAAGAAGGTATGTCGCGACACCACCGTGAAGTCGCGATGGTAGAATTAAGTTTCAAAATGAAAAATGATGTCGCGACAACCCCAACAAGGTAGGAAATAACTGGGGAATAAAAACAGGAATAAAAGGGATGTCGCAACATGATAATCAAACAATTCCTAAAAATCCACTGATGTCGCGACAAACTTAGCATGTCGCGACATAAAAGAGTTTTAATGCCATTAACTCACTTTAAAAAGCCCTAAATTCAATGATCTCAAATAAAAAGAGGCGAAATTGAAGTCGCGACGTGTTTTTAATGAAGCAATAATTAGCCCACAAACATTGATTGAATTGCAACTGTTGGAAACTTTATCATTCACTCCAAACCACATAGCTATTCACCTTCTTCCTCCTTCTGAATCTCAACCCCTGAAAACCCTAGCTTCCAACCTTTGAAAGCTTTTCTTCCGTTTCCAATGGTCGAATTCCCACCCTAGTCCCTAACCTAGACGAGATTACGAGGGAACATGAACAACCAAAAGAAGAACTGCCAAGAAGAACACTTAGACGATTCGTCAGAAGAACAATCGTGAGAGGTGCCATCGTAAAACATCCAAGTCTGCAAACTCCCAAGAAAGAGTAGAAAAGGGAAAGGGAAAGGTGAGAGAAGAAGAAGAAGTAGAAGATTTCGTGGTCGCATCAAGCTGCATCTCTGGAAAAATATTATGCTAACAAAGGGTTTGTCACAGAGAGGAGATTCAAAAACTCACATTCCTTTCAAGGAGATGATAGAGCGTAGAGGGTGGAGAGTCTCTGCGCACACCAAAATCGTGGTATACAAAGACTGGTAAGAGAGTTTTATTCAAATTTGGTAGGACGGAAGGATGGAGCAGTTTTTGTTAGAGGAATCTGGGTTTCATATGAAGCTAAGGCCATCAACGAGGCCTATGGCATGGCAAAGGTATTGAAGCATGGTTCCAAATTCAAGAAACTTTGGAAAAACCGTGATTTTGGAAAGATCACTAAGAAGCTCACTAATGGTAAAGTGCGTGATAAAACCAAGGAGAAGGAATGCCAAGAACATTGAATGTAGCTCACCGAGGAAGCGAAGGTATGGTTTTACTTCCCCGGGGCTTCCCCGCTTTTGGTTCCAACAAACACGGTGCACAAGGAGAGAACAAGAAGTCAAGGTCGTATACATCCTAAAAGGGTACAAGATCAACGAGGAGTTGTCATTGAAAATTCTATCACGAGGTATCACGGCGGACTAAAAGAGGTTTATCTTCACCCAAAGAACAATCACTCGTCTATGTTTGAAGGTCAGAAAGGAGTATGGGAATCAGAAGAAGAAGTACCCAGAGCTTCACCACTCCTTCTGACAAGAGTTAGCAAAGGACCAAGGAACCAGAAGAAAAGGGGAGTGCTGATAGAGAAAAGAGATGAAGCCTCAGCTGAAAGACCGGTGCTGAGACTCGTAGGGTTGCCGATCATGATCAGCACCGTAAAAATCCACCGACAACAATGATTTCGGGGCTTTTAGACAATGAAGGGCGTGATGAAGGCAAACTTAATAGACTTCTCCATTCCCTTAGCGCCTCCTCCCGTGCGGTAACAAATTTCCAACATGGAGAAAGCTCAAGGGAGCACAAGATCACTGATATCAGCTCAATGCTATGCAAAAGAGAATGGATGAAAAATGTATGGAGGGAACCTAAAGTGAATTCGTAGAAGGCATTTATGAAAAGAATTGAAAAGAAGAGACCAACAAAGGGGGAGGGAAGAGCAAACAGAAGGAAAAGGCATGAGACGGAGCTACAAAGAAGAGACCAGCAAAGTGGGGAGAAGAGGCCAACAGAAGAGGAAATTTGTATGAGAAAAATTTTCACAAAGAAGGGGAAGAGTTTAAGAAAGAAATGAAGGAAAGAGATCACAATCTGCTACAGAAACTCAAACTAAGTCATGAAGCTTTTTATAACAATCAGTTTGAGCGTGATTCTCAACTCCTAACATTGATAAAGAAAAGAGATACAGAGCAAGAAGCTAAATTTGAGGAGCAAATCAAGGGCTTAAGTTCTATACAAGTCTCTACAAGGATTTGAAAATAAATCGATGATGTAGACAAGAAGCAAAAAGGATACTGAATCCTATAGGCAAAAAGAATGTATTAGAAAATTTGATCCGACAATAATCTCTCCAAATTTTTAGGAGGTCATGACCGAAATGGAGAATACAAACGAATGGTCAAAGAGCAGGATGAGTTGAACAAAAAGGTTGATTCTAATGATTTTCATTGAAGAACAAATCGAGAGGGAAACCAAGAAGAGAAAGGAAAGAAGAGAATTGTGCACCCTGAATCTCTACCATTTAGGTACACTCAGACCTGGTGATCCCCAACATCTTTGCCTCGCTATTTCCAAAAGAAAAATAGACCTTCTCCCCCGCCTAACCTTCCTAATTCCTTATCCCATTTGAATTGTATCCAACTGTTGAAATTGAATCAGAAATAAAATAAGAAATTTTAATTGAATTGTTGTGTGCTATTTTTAATTTGTTTGTTCAATATTGTGTTGCTTTGTGGTTGCATAGTTGGGAAAATAAAGGTAGGAATTAGCCTGCATCAAAAACTCAACAGATGTCATGAGTCGAATCGAATGAAACAGCTTAGATTAGGAATAAGCTCGAAATGTAGAATAAGAGCCAATGAATACGCTTTGATTGAAACACAAAGTAAAAGTGACTTAAGTCTAACCGTTGAGTCCGTAATAGAGGGAAGTAATGAATTGAAGAAATAAAACATATTTTCGAGATCAGGGTATGAACAATGAGCCAAGGAACCTGTTGATACAAAGAGTTTAACCACTCATCAACAAATTAACGCGAAACTCCCACGGTCAATAATGCTGGCTAACCCAGATTCTAGAACTTGTTAGATTATTGATTGAGGCGAAATCCTGTGTGATGTACCTCGACAAGAAATGATGCAAAGCATTCTTGAAAAAGTTGTGAGCTATTCAAGCTTATCCTAACTATATGCTAAAGCATATACCTTAGTTCCGTAAATTGAGCCAATCAAGCCTTAATTTAAAAATCAGCCAATTTAAACCCCAAACCTTCCAAAAGAATCAATCTTCCAGTAAAGAACCTGTGATTACCTAAGAACTGAAAGAGGAAGAAGGGAATCAAGTTTGGGGGAGGTTGTTTTTGAAGAACTCAAGGAGAAAAGATGGAAAGAGGGGAATGAAAGGAAAAGGGTCAAAAACAGAAATGGGATAAGTTTTACCTTGTAGCCTAATTCTCTTGAACTATTAAGTTCTTAGGGGTGTTTCAACACCTAGTACCCTAATGTCATCCGGTACGGGAGTTACTAACCTAAAGTTCATAAGGGTGTTAGAAAGCCTAAGAAGGTAAAACATTAAACAGCCCCGAATGGTGACAAACAAAGAAAATTCCCATGGAATACAAATGAGAAATGGCGATACAAATTGGAACGGAAGAAATCAAGGAGATGTCCCAAAACAGTTCAAAGGTTTATTAAAGAAACTACAAGGAAAAAGGGTAGTAGGAGAAAGAAAGAGAGAAAAGTTCAGTGGTAATCTTAAACCAAAGTTCCTTTCTATCCTACCCCTACCTGGGCCTAATATTACAAGCCCAAAAGACCTCGATTGATCTCATGGAATTACCTTAAGCATTAGTGGAGATCAATATGAATAAATAAGCTTATGGAATTTGAAAGGCAATAAACAAGAAAAACCGTGAAGGACCTAGGGAGCTTAAGCGAATAATTGCGAAGATGAGAGTGAAAACAATTTATTTTTCAATGTGATCCAATGATTGGTGTTGTTTGTAAAACAATTTCAATAGTTTGGGCTTGTATACTATAAAGAATAGAAACCAACCTTGAACTGACTAAGCTAGATGTACGTAAAATAATGCATACTCAGGATTAATTAAATTGAATGCTACCGCGTAACAAATCGTGAAAATGTCCTTAAAATTTTCTTTTATTTTATTTTTGAGGGACAAACAATTTTCTTTTTCTTGCTTCGAGGACAAGCAAAATTTTAAGCCGTGAGTTCGGATGTGAGCTTAAAGTCATCCATTTTAGTCCACGCTCGATCTATTTCATCTAAACAAGACTGATTTATGTGCAGAATTATGGAATAACTAACCAAACTGTTAAATGGCAGGGAATTCAAGAAAAAGAAGAATTTTTGCAGAAAAAGAAGCAGAAGGTGGATGAGCGTTAATGAGATAATCGGGTCGGGCAAGTCAGTAAAGCAGAAGCGCGCACAAAGATGAAGGAACCTGATGTCGTGAAGCTTCGCAAGAATCAAAACGCATATCCAAAGTTGCAGCAAAGAAAACTCCACTTAAACGGCTTACTTGAAGAACAAGGCAAATGAGTTAAAGAAACTCCGTGTGAAGCAACCAGAAACGGGCGAAGAAGAAGACTTCATGTCGCGACTGATGCTGCCGCGACATCGACAATGATACGTATGGGCCATAAAATGTTAGTCGCCGCGACAATGTGAGCGGCGAGAAGAGGTCGCGACATCCACTGAATGATCAAGCTTGTCGCGACATCAGGAAACTTGGAAGAAATTTGATAGAGGTCGCGACAAGAGAATCGCTCGTTTCATGCATTATACTGGGTGATGAAGTCGATAACTCGTTGTTGTCAATGACAGAGGTGATAGAAGTCGCGACATCAAGAATCCACTAGCTTGAACCCAGTAAGGGCATGGAATTGATGTCACGACAAGGGATCGACATGTCGGCCAACGTGAACCATCAAGTGAAGACTCCGCAGAGCCATGTCGATGTTCACAAGAGATCATGGTCGCGACACCAAGAGCAATCGGAAGCCAGGTTCTGCCGATGTCGACAAAGGAATGACGCCGCGACACCAAAGCAAACCGGGCTTGAAGCCTGCAGACGTAAGTCGATGTCGCTGACAAAGATCGGCGTCGCCGACACTAGGAACGCACGCCCAAAGTCGCAGAGCCATGCGCGATGTCGCGACAAGAGACTGATGTCGCGACATCGTGAAACTACATCGGATTTAAAGCCGCAAAGAATGAACCGCCGTCACGACAAGAGATTAAGGTCGCGACATCACTTAACGCTCGCCAAAGGCTGCGTATGACTTGAGCCGATGTCGCGACAAGATATCATGTCGCCATGCATCGAGAAACCAATAGAAAAACCGCAAAGGTGATAAAGTGATGTCGCGATAAGGACCGAGGTCGCACATCGTGGCGACACGCTGAAAGTCGCATCTATTTAGTTGATGTCATGATAAGAGATTACGTCGCGAAGATCCGGAATAACCATTTGAAGCCCGCAGAAGACGCGGAGTCGTCGCTGACAAGAGATGGGGGATGTCGCGACATCACGAACGACCGCCCAAGGCCGCATAGACTTCAAGTTGATGTCGCGACGTGAGATCGATGTCTCGACATGGGATGATGTCGCGACAAGGGATTGAGGTCGCGACTCTGAACAAAGAACTCGCTGCCCACTGAAATCCACAAAACCGAACGCTGGCTGGGATTAAAAAGCCCAACCGAAACCCTATAAATACGCGCAGCCTACTCGTAAGAGGAAGGCAAATATGTGACACGCATTTGCAGGTTCGGTATTAAGGCTCTTTTATTTTAGTTTTCTTTCTTTCTTTCTTTTTCTTTTCTTCAATGTCGTTAGAGATTAGATTAGATTTATCGCTCTAGTTTTCGCTTTTCCTGAATCGATGTTATCGCTGTTAAGCCGAATGCGTAATTCAATTCTTTTCAAATTACTACCTGGAATATTTGAGTTCGATTAAACTTCGAATTCGCTTCCAAATTTCATAACGGCTTATTCTTGCGGATCGTAGAATGCTATAAGTGTAATTCAAGAATCAGGAACTCAAATTTCCATTGAGTAAACGTTGTAGTCGAATTTATCTTTCCCGTAGTTGTTTGCAACAATTTGAGAATTTCGCCACGAATTTACTTCTAGTTTTGGTTTGATGTTTTCGATCTCAATATCGCTTTATACCCGCTAAGATTTGTTCCATTGCTCGATTTCAATGGCGCCCGGAGCCGGCTACTGCAGAAGACATTCTGAGAGTTAAGAACATTTCTTTGAAGGTATATTACCCTGCTATTAGAGATCTACTGAGCTTTGTAAGTTTACTTGATACTTTCTCACTAAATCAAGAAAAGAGTCAACGAAGTATCAATTTAAACAAGCAAAGAGTTCAATTCTCAATCTCTGATAGTGAGGCCAATCCCGTGTTAGCCGAGATCTAATCAAGGAGCAGGGTGATCTATCTCTTTAATTTCGAGGAAGAGTAACTGAAGTCAGATATCCTCGTCACCGACAACTTGGGAGCAAGGTTTACAACCGAAAAAAATGGGTATGAAGTATTGCAAAAGAAAAGTACCTGACATGAAACCCTTTTAAAAATACGGTCTCATTCTGTTTTCGAAAGAATCAGAAAAATTAGATAATGAAATGTGGAGGTGGAGAGATCCAAATTGCATCACTAAACGCCTTGACAGATTTTAAAACCTCGAAATGATCAAAAAATTTAACTGGGTTAACTATTGTGAATCGATACTCACTATAGCAAAAGACTTCATGGGTACTCAGAAAGATAACTATTCAGTGACCATTTATTTTCTTAAATATTCATTATTCTTTATTCTTTATATTCCAGATTATTTGATTGCTCATTCATTTCCTTTGTATTCGTTTTTTAATTCTCCAAATTCCTTGCCGGGATCCTCACATCATTTTATGGTCCAAATATGGAGATTGAGTAGTCGTGGTAGTTGATTTAAAATTCCCGAGATCTCGCGATCGATATCCTGACTTAAATCCATTTTATTACTCAGTCGACCGTGCACTTGCACACTGTGCACTCAAAACCAAAATTAAAATGATTTTACTTAGGTGATTTCCGTTTATATAGTATAATGTTAACAAAAGTCGCAGGTCATTGCCAGGATTAGTTAATAGTCCTTAAGTAATCGGTGTGATATATTAGTACATGTGTTTTGGTTAGGGCTAACAAGTTTCATGGCGCCGCTGTCGGATTAATAAATTTTCGTAATAAAGGTCATAAATTTGTACATGTGTTTTGGTCTCTCAAACAGAGGGTCTCCAATAGTTTAGTCATGGTGTGTGACTGGTTTTATTCACACTTGGCATTCTAGGTGTGAGGGAGTCGATTGGGACTTGGGTCGTGAGCATGAGGGGTTGCATCTCATGCATGATATAGACATTTCATATAATATAAATAATTGTGTGAAATGTGATTGATTGCTTATATATGTCATTGCATGTGCATTTGCTTTAGGTGGGAGTAACTCCTTGTAGGAAAACTTTCTATCGGGCTTTGCTCTCACCCCGCCGTGAATTCCCTTTCAGTACAATAACTATCCGCGAGCATCATGACGCAGCAGGCGATAGCTTTTGAGAAAAAGCCGGAATGTGGCTTCGAAAGTAAATATTTTTGCTAATATGTATAAATCTTTTAAAATGTGGCGAAACTATGATAATATAGTTGATTATTATTTTTATGAGTATGGATTTACGCCCCGCGGCCATTTTACTCATGTGTGTGTCTCAGAACACGAGACGCCAGATTTTCCACTCTGCCGACGGGTAATCAACGGACTCCCTGTTCAAGGCCACATGATATGGTGCACCATGTTATATAACGTGGTCCAAAACTTATTAAACCAATTGGTAGAACTTCTTCCATAACAAGCGCTTTCCTTCATTCGTATCGAACAGTCACTGCCATTAAGTGAGATGTGTCACTCTAACGTTTGTTTGGAAATAAGGAAGAATTTCAAGGAAGGTGGATCGGTGGAGCGTCCTCCACTATTTTATGGGATGAACTATGCATATTGGAGAGTTCGAATGCGAGCATTTATCAGTACTCTTGAGGAGAAGGCATGGAAATTAGTACTTGTTGGATGGAGTCCTCCAACAAAAAGGGATGATGAAGGAAAGATTGTACCCAAGCATGAATTAGAGTGGTCGAGCAAAGAAGACAAATTGGCAAATAACAATCGAAAGGCACTCAATGCAATTTTTAATGGAGTTGATCTTAACAAACTCAAACTTATCTTCACCATAGAATCAGCTAAGGAGGCATGGGACATCTTACAAGCAACCTATGAAGGGACTAATACTATTCGAGAATCAAGATTTCAACTTTTGACAACCAAGTTTGAAAACCTTCGTATGCAAGAGGACAAGACGATTGGAGAATATAATGCATGGGTATGCGACATAGCAAATGAGGCGTTTTCTTTAGGAGAGAATATTCTTGAAGAAAGGTGTAGCGACCCCCGAGCCCGACTCGACCAAGTTGGTTGATCCAAACCGAAACCCAGGGACTCCCGACCGAAACCATTAATCAAATTCATTTATCAAATACATTTCATTAGTGCAAGCATTTTCATTCTCAAATCTTTGCGGAAGCGGTTTCAATTTGAGCAAGCCCATAAACATTTACATTTAACAAAATACATTTACAATGAAGGCATTCCATGCCTTTTCAAAATGATTTATAAAATAGATATTCATAGTTCAAATTGTTTTTACAAAATATCAATGTTTAAAAACAATGGAGTGAATGCATATGTCGGAGCATACTCCGCAATTCTTTCTTTATGACTCGACGCTCCACGATCTTGGGTCCGCTTTCAATCACTCGGTACCTACGCATTGATAAAAACAATACGCTAAGCATTTTCATGATTAGTGGTTCTATACAGTTCTCTATTTCATTTCAATTCAATACGAATCATGCATTTATCAAAAAAATGCCTTTATACAATGTCTAGTGTAATGTAAAAGATACTTATACAAATACACTTTTCAAATCATTTTACGCTTTTCGGTTGCGATTTCACATATGACTATAGAGTCAACATTCAATGGCTGCATTCCGCTTGGTGAATCCCGTCCGTTTGTCATTCAAAAGAAGAATGATTTCACATTCAATATTAGAATCTCATATATGACCATAGAAGTCAACATTCACGACAGATTCAATTGGTGAATCCTGTCATG
Source organism: Tetrastigma voinierianum (assembly GCA_016808115.1). Classification (NCBI taxonomy): domain Eukaryota; kingdom Viridiplantae; phylum Streptophyta; class Magnoliopsida; order Vitales; family Vitaceae; genus Tetrastigma; species Tetrastigma voinierianum. Next base: position 465,572 of record JAEQBH010002981.1, on the reverse strand, counting down.
TTTGTCATTCAATAGCAATGTGATCTCACATTTAACAAATAAGGATACCTTCGTGACGAATTCAGTTGGTGAATCCCATCATGTTGATCAGTCAATAATGCATTTCAAATCAATTTACTCATATGCAGTAAATTCACTTATAGTTCAAATAAACGCACACATGAAGATATTTGACAAACATTTCGAATACTAATAATTCAAATCAATATATATATTTCACAAATAGAACTTGAGATGAGAAATTGAGTCACAAAGAACAAAACAGACAGAGAACAGAGAACAAACCAATTTATCAATCCATTTTCTCTTTCAATACCGGTCCTAGGTCAGGTTGTTGTCTTTACCCGCACCTAGTCAAATACAAATTCTCCACTCTTAGTGGTTGAACAATTAATCGTACTAAACGAATATCACTTATGCAAAGCGAAGCTTCACCGAGGCGGCGAGGTACGGTACATTTTTCACTTAGTTTTATCCTTATTTGAACCCCCATTGATCATTTATTAGGGTCCCCAAACATCTGCACGACACGAGGTGCCTAAACAAAATCCGACAATTTGCCTTCAGGAATGCTGTTGTCTTCGCCACAAAGGAGAGCATCGCTACGAGAAGCGGGCGGTTTATCACGCGACGTAGCACCGCTACGCTCACCGAACCCTTCGTGGTGGCCATTTTGCCCCTGGCCACTGGCGGCGAGGCAACCACAAGCATGAAGGCCCGATTTTTCCCAATTTTTTCCTCCTTGCTCATTTTGCGATTTTCTCCAAAAATCACTCAAAAACTCAAAACAAATTATGGAAAACTCTCCCATAGGCATTTTAATATTATCCTTAAACCAACCATGAGCAAAACCCATGGATGGATTAGGAGTTTTCTAACCCAAACATCATTAACGAAATTCTAGGGTTTTGTTCTTACCTTGAAATCACTTTGCACTTGAAGCCCTAGCTTCCTTCTTCCTTCCTCCTTGCAAGACCTTGCATAAACATGGAGGGATTCACACCAATCTCCAAAACCCTAGCTCTTCTCTCTCTCTCTTGTCTCCAAAACGTTTTTGCACAAATGAGAGGTTTCTAAGACCAAATGTGGTCTAATACCACTTATCCACTATAAGGCCATGTTTGTCACATCATTAAATCCCATTTTCCATTTTTGGCATTTAAGCTCATTCTCATTAAACTCTTAAGTCTTCATTTACACATTTCCAAATTTGCCATTTTTCACTTGAGTTTATTTCCTAAAGTTCAATTAATTCTCCTTTTAGTACACACTTAATCATGCTTCATATTCATTTCACATTTATCAATTAAACAATTTACCAGTTTTCCAGGAAAAACCCAAGTTTGGCTCAATTTATACCCGGAATATGTAATAAAAATTATTATAAAAATTCTAGGGTATTTTTGGGGCGTTACAAAAGGCTTGTTTGGAAAGATCTTAGATCTCTTCCCAAAAGATTTGTCTACAAGGTAACCGCCATAAATGAAGCCAAAAATATCAAAACCATGAAGCTCAAAGAGTTGGTGGGTTCACTCAGGACATTTGAAATGTATCTAGAAAATGAAAAAGGTACTACTTTCTCACACTGTAACTTGGCTTTAAATACTAACTATGATGCTTCAAGGATGGACATGAATAGGGGAATAAATTGTAGAGAATGTGAAGGCTGTGATCATATTCAAGAAGAGTGTTCCAACATCTTATCATCAACAACAACTTGGAGTGATGAATGAAAGTTCAATATGACTAAGCAACCTAACCAAGAGTTAGGGGTGAATTGGTTTTCTCAAAAAAAATTTGCACAACTACAATCAATCTTTAATTTAAATGCAATAACACTAAATTAAAGAGAAAATGATAGAGAAAGCAAAACCCGGATTTATAGTGGTTCGGCACAACCTTGCTTACGTTCGCTTCTCCTCAACCTTCAACCGGTGAGGGTTCCACTAGTAGCAAGCTCCAAGCCGAACTTCTTTCTTTACACTTGGATTATGGCTCAAATGGGCACCTCTTCAAGCTATACACACTCAAAGTTCAAAGCTCCAATCCTGAGCTTGATTACACTTGGATTTTGGCTCCAATGGACTCTTCACAATTCCTTCCAGCTATACACACTTAAAGTTTTCTCACTTAAGCACAATGAGACACTTTCTCTCAAGCTCCTCAAGATATTTCAAATATAACTAAAGTTTTGATGAACACAAAGATGCACTCTACAATATTGATGAGAATCAAAGCACAAAGGATCCGTGATGCAGGAGCTTCTAGAACATTCATTAGGAATCCAATCTTAATTATGGAAAATTCATATTCGGGAGGCTGTGAAACCTTGGAGACACATAATATATTTCTATTTCCAAGTGTTTTGAGTTTTATTACTATTTTGATTTGGAGTTGTTTTATTTTAGAAATATTTATTTATCCATGTCAAAGTAGAAGTTGCTTTATTTAATTTATAAAGCTTGTTTTGCTAGTCAAATAGGAGTTGCTATTTCTTTTTAGAAAAAAAAGATTTGCTTCAGAGATTTGTCATTGACTTGCTCGATTTGTCGCTATTTCAGTTTATTTGTTCCTCGATTTGATGCTATTTTTGAGCTAATTTGTCCCTAATTGGGTGTTAATTTGTTCCCGATTGCATCTATTTTAGTTGATTTATTCCTCTTGATTTGGCATGATTTGTTCCTGATTTGTCGCAATTTAGAGCTGACGGTTCCCGATTTGTCGCTTTAGAGCCGATGAAAGATGATTTGCGGGTGATTTTTATTACCAAGTCTTGTCCTAAAAATTACCTAGTTTCCTTTCTTGTTTTTGGCCGAATATTTACTTTCCTTGTGACCGAATATTTAGTTTCTATTCTTCATATTTTTTAGTCTGTTTAAAAGTTTGTTATCCCTACATTCTAAAGTTTAAGCATTAATAAAATTGAGAGTTTAAATTTCTCTTTGGTTCTTAAAAGAATTTTTTTAACTTATTGGTTATTCCGTGGTGTTCATCAACACTTATCAATCTGGATTCCATCAAATGATCATGCGCCCTCACATACCAAGGTTCTTGCTTCTCTATAAGCAACGGGTCAAGGTCTTCCATTCAAGCCAAATACTAAAGCGGTTCTTCCGAGCTAATCAGATCATGGGTCTCCTCACAAGTTGACGAGGTTCATACATTTGGTATTAGAGCAACAGGTTCTATTTTTTTGGTTTGCCTATTTTTTACGTTTTTTCTTTTCTTCTTTGTCCGAACCCAATTTAGTCACCACTTCCATCCGTTCTTTCTAAATTTCATTCAATCCCCAATTTTAGTCACAACCTAATATTTACTCCATCCCAAGTCTGATTTTCTTCATTCTTGATCGGATATAACTTTTGTTTGTTTTTCCTTTTTCTGAACGGTCCATTCCGAGTTATAATAAAAAATAAAATAAAATAGAGAAAAAAAAAGTAAAGGAAAAGGATCCAATCAAAAACTGGAAGCCGAAAAAAAAAATCTATAAGTTTATCATCATTCTTTTTTAGTTGTTATGTCCTTTTTTTTTTTTTTTTTTTTTTGCTTTAAGTAAAGCTTGAATATTGGTTAACGCCACCAACCTGTCCTTTGATAGGTTTTTGATTGAATTTTGCGGAAAAATCTGATTTTGTTTTATTAGTTTCAAAAGAACTAGAAAATAAATTCTTAGTGGAAAAAGACAAGAGTGGTCAGATTATTAGAGTGAGAAAAAGCCAAATATATTGTGTGAAAACACGAGTGAACCCGAGTGAATCGGCCCTTCGAGGAAAACCCGTGAGCGAGTGATTTGTGAGGTCCTACTTTTTTTTTTTTATCTAACCTTGTTTTTGCAACACTATGTCAAACAACAACGCATCTGAAGGTGTGGCGCAAGGAGTTGACATGAAATTCATTATGCAGGCCTTAACTAGCGAAGTACAGAGAATGTTTAGGGCTAAATTGGAACAATTCCATAAGAGGGTGCAACAAAGCTTTGAGTACCCACGAAACCCTCCCACAAGGCGTAGAAGGGAGAGGTTGCCAAGAAGAGGGGCGTGGGTAGAAGAAGAAGAGTATGATGGAGGAGATTTTGAGGATGAGAATGGTTATGATTCGACAGTTAGTAAATGTGGAGGTACTGGGACAAAGAAGATAGAACCTAAAGATAATAATTTGGGAAACATTAAGATGAAGATTCCATCTTTCCAAGGAAAGAATAACCCGAGGCATATCTTGAGTGGGAGAGGAAGATAGAATTGGTTTTTTATTGTCATAATTATTCAGAAAATAAGAAGATGAAGCTTGTTGTCATAGAGTTCTCAGATTATGCCATAGTGTGGTGGGACCAACTAGTGTTGAATAAGAGACATAATAGGGAGTCATCGGTGGAAACATGGGAAAAGATGAAGAGGGTGATGCAGAAGAGATTTGTCCCAACTTACTACTACCGAGAATTGTACAACAAGTTGCAAAACCTAAGGCAAGGTAACCGAAATGTGGAGGAGTATTATAAGGAGATGGAGGTTGCAATGGCTAGAGCGAATATTGAAGAAGATCGAGAGGCTACCATGGTGAGGTTTCTAGTGGGTTTAAACCAGAGATTCAAAATGTGGTAGAATTGCAACATTATGTAGAGTTGGAGGATATGGTGCACATGGACATCAAGATTGAGAATCAAGTCAAGAGGAGGGGTAGTAGCAACACACGTTCTACACTTACAATTCAAGTTTATCTACTGAAATCGAATCACTTGGAGGGGCGAAGAGAAGCCACCCAACGCCAAGCATAAAACAAAACTAAACAAGAGGGGGAACAAACTAAGGAAATCAAGATAACCCGATTCTCTTTTCACTTTAATCGGAATCGCGGATATTATGTTTTAAATGCCGTATGTGGTTCATATAGCAAGCCAATGTCCAACAAAAGAGCCGCGGTAACGCGACAATGGTGACAAAATGCACAAATGAGTCGGATTTGTGATTCTATGCCATCCTTAGAGGATGTCGATGATGAGGAGTACGCTGTCCAAGGAGAACTAATGGTGGCCAGGAGGGCCTTAAGTGTGCAAGCTAAGGAAGATGACAAGATGCAACGAGATAACATTTTTCACACTAGGTGCCACGTCCAAAACAAGGTATGTAGTGTGATCATTGATGGGGGAAGTTGCACGAATGTCGCTAGCACAACCATGGTGGAGAAACTAGGAATGCCAACAAGAAAGCATCCTTGACCTTATAAATTGCAATGGTTGAATGATAGTGGGGAGCTAAGGGTGAATAAACAAGTGTTTGTCTCTTTTAGCATTGGGAAGTACGAAGATGAAGTTTTGTGTGATGTAGTTCCAATGCAAGTCGAGCACTTGTTATTAGGAAGACTATGACAATTTGATAGGAAAGTTAAGCATGACGGCTTCACCAATAAGTACTCGTTCGTGCACAACCAACAGACCGTCACTCTTGTTCCTTTAACGCCAAGTCAAGTTTATGAAGATCAAGTGAGGTTGAAAAAAAAAAGTGAACAAAAGAAAAAGAGTGAAAAGAGAGGAACAAAGAAAATAGTGAAAAGATAAATAACAAAAGAAAATGTGAAAAGAGAGGAGCAAAAGAAAGAGTGACAAAAATCAAGTGACTGAAATTTAAGAGAAAATGAGAGAAAAACCAATTTCTATGCAAGGGCGAGTGAGGTTAAGAGAGCATTGTTCTTAAACAAGCCTATGATTATACTTTTGTACAAAGAGACACTTTTTAATATTAACCAACTTTACACTTCTTTGCCTAGTTCTATTGTCTCTCTTTTGCAGAAGTTTGAAGATGTCTTTCTTAAGGAAATTCCGAAAGGGTTACCTCCTTTCCAAGGGATCGAACATCAAATTGATTTTATGCCTGGTGCTACCATTCCGAATCGACCCGCTTATAGGAGTAATCCCGAGGAGACAAAGGAACTCCAAAAGCAAGTTGGTGAATTGATGGCAAAGAGATATGTGAGGGAGAGCTTGAGTCCATGCGTTGTTCCAGTAATTTTAGTTCCCAAAAAGGATGGACTGCAGAGGATTTGTATTTATTTTCATGTCATCCACAACATTAAGGTTAAGATTCGAGGACGAATCTTTTCAAGGAAGGGGGGAATGATGAGAATCAAGCACAAAGGATCCGTGATGCAGGAACTTCTAGAACATTCATTAGGAATCCAATCTAATTAGTGAAAAAATTCAGATCTGTGAGGTCAGGAAACCTCGAGCACACCTAATATATTTCTATTCCAAGTCATTTAGCTTTTATTACTATTTTGATTTGGACTTGTTTTATTTTAGAAATATTTATTTCTTTATGTCAAAGTAGAAGTTGTTTTATTTAATTTAGAAAGCTTGTTTTGCTAGTCAAATAGGAGTTGTTATTTCTTTTTAGAAAAAAACATTTGTTTCAAATTTGGTGTTGATTTGCTGCTGATTTGGTGATGATTTGTTCCTAATTTGCTGCTATTTTGGAGTTGATTTGTTCTGATTTTGTGCTATTTTTTTCCTGATTTGCTGCTATTTTGAAGCTAAGTTATTCCTAATTTGCTGCTATTTTACAGCTGATTTGTTCCTGATTTGCTGCTATTTTAGAGCCGATTTGTTCCTAATTTGCGACTAATTTTTATTACCAAGTCTTGTCCTACAAATTATCTAGTTTCCTTTCTTGTTTTTAGCCAAATATTTACTTTCCTTGTGGCCGAATATTTAGTTTCTATTTTTCATATTTTTTGGGGCCTATTTAAAGGCTTGTTATCCCTACATTCTAAAGTTTAAGCATTAACAAAATTGAGAGTTTAAATTTCTCTTTGGTTCTTAAAAGAACTCTTTGAACTTATCGATTATTCCATGGCGTTCATCAAGACTTATCAATCAAATCTCCACACCACTCAAGGTCTCACATACCGCTGGGTTCTGGCTTCCTATAAGCAAATGTGTCGAGGTCTTCCATCCAAGCCAAATACTAGGGCGGTTCTTCCGAGCTAATCCGATCACGCGTCCCCTCAAGTCGACCTGGTTCAGACAAATATGTACATGTAATGCACTCACAATCTTAGTTTGAGAATTGATTCACAAGAGAAATGATGTTTAAGAGGATATTCAACCAGTGTCTTATCCAACAAGTGATCCCTCACACTATTTATAGAGTGGGAACTCAGATCACTTAAGTTGCCAACCGATCGACCGGTTACTGTACACTAGCCGTTTATAGTCATTGTACACAGAAATGTTACCGTTTTGTAACCGTTGGAATCCGACCATTAGACCAACCAGTCGACGGTTTCATACAACCAATCGACCGTTTCCTCTTTTGGATTTTAGATGAGCTACAAAATCCAACCGGTCGAGTCTCACAACTCTTCCAATTTCACAACCGATCAACTGTTTCCCAATCGATCGAGTCTCACAACTCTTCCAATTTCACAACCGGTCGACCGGGTGAAACAGTCGACCAGACTATTCACAAGACCGGTTACTGTTCACACCTCGACCGATTACCTCTTTAAATGTTCAAATTCATGTTTTGTTTTATTTAAAAACACTTTTAAACCTTACATAAACATTGAAGCTCATTTCAGGATTATAAAAAACTAAGGTTTTATGCTTAAACTCAAGTTTTCAAAAGATATGCAATTTTGGTTTTGAGTTTGTGAGTGAATGCATGTAAATGATGATATCCTAAATTGCACCAATGCATTCACCTTACATAGATTCCTAAGCTATCAAAATATTCACTTGGTGCTTAAGCTTGGAATTTTGGTTACTTGTGATCTTGGTTCTTTAATTTAAGTGAACTTCATTTCCAAGTACTTGATCAACTTCATCATTGTCATCTTTAGTTTATATTATCTTCATTTGATGTTTGATCAACTTCAACCTATCACTCAACTCATCTTTAATCATTAGTAACCAATAACCTTGGTTTGTTATTATCAAAACCTCAACTAAAAGTACTCTTAGGGCTAACAATGAAGAATAAAAAAACAACAAGGATGGAGAAGATATCCTCAGTGAGTCAGTGGCACTCGTCATTCATTCTATTAAAACACCTCCTCAAAGTCGATCCCAGATTTCTAGCAATGACACTTAGTTCACAAGATGGTCTACCAAGTGGTGAAGCATATGACCCTGTTTCTACACTTGGTCAATTAGATGGTGAGACAATTGATGCAGAAAGCAGTGATGATCAAGACATCTCTTATGAAGAGTTGACCCAATCATACCAATCCATGTATGATACATGGCTGCAAACCATGTACATGAACCAGAAGTTGATCAAACAAAACACACAATTGAGTAAGGAGAAAAATGAACTTCTTGAGAAGGTGTGTTCCCTATAAACAAAATTGGAAAAAGATGATGACATACAAGTTGAACTTAATCAAATGAAGAAGTTGGTCAAAATGCTTAATTCTGGAAGCTCAAAATTAGATCATATTTTGAGTCTTGGAAAATTTGTAGGAGATCATGTTGATTTGGTTACATTGGTACAAGATCCAACCCAAAAATAATCTTTGATCAAGCCACAAATTCATTTAACCCTCAAGAAGCCAAGAAACAGAAGTTGGAAATACCCAATATGAAAGTTGAAGAAAATAGCTTAAAAAGGAAGTTGATCCCTAGATGCCACCATAGTAATCATCTAGGACATATCAAACCCCACTGTTTTACCTACTTAGCATGATCTAAGAAAGAAGAGCAACAAGAACATCCATTCTTACACTATTGGGATGATCAAAGAGGATGATAAGTTTGGTGCACAAATTAAGAGGGAGTCAATGCTCAAACCAATAGGGTATCAAGCCAGAATGAAGAGAAATGGAAAATTTGTGAAGAAACCAATGTTAAACAAGATGTCAAACAATATGTCTCACAAAAAAATCCAATGAAATCCGAGCTATTTGGAAGCCGATCAAAGGAAAGTATGTTGGTAATACTCAAGGGGAAAATGATTCAGTTGTCAAAAGGGAAGTTCGCATAAATAAAGATGGTCTGGAAGATGGTCCAAAAGATGTTCTAGAAGATGTTCAAACAACTTGTGCTCAAGTTGTTACTTTGTATGTTCATGAATATCCTACTTCTAAGCATGTTACAACTATTGATGTTGATGCCCCAGGAGGTACTGTTGGAGTTTCTAAAGATGCAATAGTTGAGGATGTCAAGGTTGGTGTTATTAAGGATGTTGCACGAGGCGATATTGAAGAAGCTCATGTATATGCTTATGAAGATGTTCCAAGTAGTGCTCCTATTTTTTCTTACTTTATTTGGTGATTTGATGGGGCTAAACTTCGCATTGTTCCAGAAAGTGTTGCACCATCTGCAACACCAAGGTCTATTTCTCCTACCCCTATGGTTGTTCCAAGCCCCACTGCTAGTGGTGACACTGAACCAATTCATCTCTCATATCAAGATCCGTAAGTGTTGTTCTCTTTGGCCTTCTCTAACAAAAAAAGGGGAGAATAAACACTTATGTATGTGTCTGGAGTTATGGTGCTATTTGATTAGCTCAACAATACATCTCTGCTGAACAAGTTACTGCTTATTGCTCCATGGTTTCATATATTGTGACTTCCTTGACTACGTTGGGTAATCCTGGTTTTATTTTTGCCAAAGAATGCCAAAGAGATAGATTGTTAAAGATATTTGTTGTCATAATCTTTAGGCAAAAATTAAATCATGTTTCATAGCCTTAGGAAAAAACTTCTTGCATGTTTTCAACAGTCAGATTCTCAATTACAACATGTTGGTAAACGAAGTTGGACATGTAGACTTACCATATTAAGTCTAATCCGATTTTAGTGAGGATATTCTGAAGATCAGTAGTCGTGATTCACAGTGACAAATAAGGAAGATCAAATGATGATATTAGGCGAATAAAATCTTGAAGATTAAGCATAATTTTGTGGTTTTCTATGGAAGACAAATATTAAGCTTGCTTGATTGAGGCAAAATAGGAAACGTGTGATCCCAAATATCATGGTTTGATTCTCTTAGAGGATGATAAATAGAGATCACGTCTTTAAGGAAAAACACGGAAGATAAGCGTGCAAGCTAGAAGAAAGTATTTTTTGTATCAATATACTAGTTTTGAGGTATGGCTCAACTCTCTTAATGTTGGGCAGATTTTTATCTCTTGTTGAATGATGTTGTTGGGCTTGTGAAAGTCTAGATGATGTTTGGGTAATTAAAGGAGTTCATTCTATGTTTCACTGTGAGAGAATTAGGCGAAGAAGACGTTTGAGAAAGGGGGAGTCTTGTCTCATATATAGTGAAATCTTTTACATCTGAGCTCAGCCCCACGGATGTAGGCTTGGCCAAACAACGTGACTAATCTCTTATATCCCTACATATATGTTGATTTGTTTTTGTGCTTTTATTCATGTTAGAATTGCATTGTCTCCACAGATGGTTCATGATATAATGCACCAAATGTGGTCTAGAACTTATTACACCAACCGGTAGATAACAAGCAGTTTTCCTTTCATGAGTGATTAATATTTGAATGAACTTTATTTATTCTTTTTTTTTTTTTGACATCAAAGCAAGAACTAGCATTAAGAATTAATAAAGACAAGATATAACCGGTATGAATGACAACCGTCATTCCAACCATAAAGTCAGGGTGCCTAATAGCATTTCTGGCAAGAATATGGGCAACAACATTGTTTTGCCTCTTAGTAAAAACCACATAAAAATATTGTTCTCCTTGTAGAAGGAATAAGCAATCCTTGATCAAAGCATCAAACTCACTAAATCGCGATGTTTGCTCGCAAAGCTCAGACTTACTTGAAGTGAATCGCTTCAAATATCACTGCGAAACCTAACCGCTCGATCCAAGACAACGCTCCCTGTGAAGCCCATAGCTTCCAACTCCCCTCGATGGAACAAGCCATGACTCACCCGAGAGGCGTATGAAGAAATAGCCTCAGAATCACGAACCACAATTCCCCAACCCGATTCGCTTCCTCCTCGTGACCACGCATCTTATATTGCATTTTACAAAGCTCTAAGGGGCGTTGCCAATGTTGTTGAACAACAGGGGGTGAAATGACTTGGCTGACAGGTTTAACGCTCTCTTTAATAGAGATCCAATCAAACAAAATTCAAGAGCCAAATAAACCGTTCTCGCTGTTGATTCATGTGATCCGTTCCAGTACTGATTGTTACGTTGGATCCATATAGCCCAAAGCACAACACTGATTTTTCCTATAACCTCTTTGTTTTGAGTTTTTATCAATTGAAAGAACCATTCTACAAGGCTTTCAGAAGTTTTGGCCATAGAGTCAATCAAATCAGACACCTTCAATTGCGACCAACAAGATGTAGCAAAAGGACATGAAATAAATAAATGCCAAGCATTCTCGAGGCTATTTGCACAAAAAAGACAAAGGGCTGAGACATCGATACCTTTGGATTGGAGTTGCAATAGAAACTATTTTGTGAGGTTTTGTCAATTAAATGAGTGCCTGAACTTTGACTATTCTTTAATTAGTTTGTATTTTTCTGATGTATTTAAAAATTCTTATTTATAATATTTCATTTCATTTATTATTCTTATTAATATAATTATTTTTTAATATTTCAGAAAACAAGTGTATATAACGGAAAAACCTATAAACTATAATTTGAAAACAATTTTATGTTCTTTTTTAACTAAGGAAACATATATTTTTTATAGACAGCAAAAGAAAACATTCATAAAGACAATCATCGGGACTATTAAAATTCAGTTGAAGAATAAGTATTATATTTATTATATATAACAGAAAACTGTTCTGAAAAACTGTTACCAATACGACAAGATTATTAAAATTCATACTAACAAAAGATATTTGAGCGGTTATTAAAATTACAACTAACGGTATCTATTTAATCAATGTAAACTATTATTTGAAAACAATTTTCATTTTTTATTAATCAAACTTTTTTTTTTTTTTTGTATTGAATAGAAAAAACCGCTTTTAAAGACAATTACGGGATAGGATGACTAAAATTCAAGTTAAAAATAAACATTGCAGAAAATTGTTTTGAAAAAATAGTTATCATTTATCAATACGACAAGAATTACTAAAATCCAAATTAGCGATAGATTTTTGTACGGTTACTCAAATTACAACTAAATACTATGTTTATTATAGATAAAAGAAAAATGTTTTAACATCAATGACAGAATTACTAAAATAAAATTAACAATCGAGAATTACTAAAATCCGGATTAACAATAGAGATTTGAGCGATTACTAAAATTACAACTAATTGCATATACTTAATTGATGTAAACTGTTATTTGAAAACTATTTTATTTTTATACTCATCAAACAAAAATTTTTTTTTTTTTCATATAATACAAAAAACAAACGTTTTTAAAGATAACTACCAGTCTGAATGACTAAAATTCAATTCGAGAATAAATTTTTTTTTGAATACAATTTAAGAATAAATATTGTTTTTATTATTTAAAAGAAACTGTTCTGAAAACTGTAACCAATACCATATAATTACCAAAATTCAAATTAATATTCTTAATTCTAGTGGTAAAGGAATGAGACATGTTATAGGGGAAAACCCAGAATCCAAGAATAAAGTTGTCAACCCTGAATTTTGATTAAATAATGCGATTCTCATTGGATGACAAAACTCATTTTTAATATTTTGAAAAACAATTTTTGAAAACCGTTTGGAGTCGCCGTAATTATCTATCAAGTAATAGAGTAGAGCATGACTAAGGCTTAATGTTTGGGCATTGATCTAAAGTTATTATTCTATCAATTAATTCATTGATAAAAGGAAATATCAATTTACTTAAATATTATTTTATTTAAATGGCATTGGTTCTTGAACTTTGGACCCATGCGTTTTTTATCATTCCTCTGTTTAAGTACTCTTACAAATTTAAAACCACATAATCAAATTCATTTCTATTTACTTCTTTTTTTGCCTTTTCTAAAAATTAACAAGAATATATACTGGTTTCCTAAACGCAAAAAATGTACCACAATTTTCATTTATTCTTTTATAAAAAGTCCTTTTAACTTAACTTCACAAAGAGGTTAGGTCATAAGAAAATGATTCATTTTTAGTTAGATCACAATAAACTCACTCATTTTCTCGTTATATGTATATTTAATAATATGATACTAAATACATGTATAACTTCTAGGATTGTTAAAAAAAAAAACTATGCCTATCTTAAAATTATGCCAATAAGATCTACCTCGGGTGTTTTTTAATAATCTAAATATTATTTTTTAATAGGGTTGTGTGAACCCCGCATTTTCGGCTATGATGTGTTTCCCACTTAAAAGGCGAAACTCGTTTTTATTTTTTTTTTAAACGGTCTGGAGTCGCCACTTACTTTAGTTTATTTTTTTAATAGAAAACAAACTAAGAAATAAAACTTTAATGTGACTTCTTGTTTAGAAAAGATATGTCCACGAAACCGAGTTCAAATTCGAAGGACATGTTACTTATTGAGAAAATACTAGAGCGCCGAGTGCCCTAAAGACAGTTCCCATCAGAAGACTCGAAAATTCTAATTTTCTGGAAAAAATGGTAAAATAGTAATTTCGTCAACCGGAATTTTTCGTGATTCGTGGATGACGAACGAACTCTTCACTGGCCGGACCGTTCTCGAATCTACCACCACGCCGACCCCCGCTAAATTCCGAGACAAATTTCGAATTTCACGCTTCGAGGCACCTATTGCCGGTGCCATATGACGCCTTAGCGAAAAGACACACGATATGAGAGCAGGTGGTGTGACAAGGGCCACCTAATACATGTATCCATGCGGACACATGTCACATAATTAGCGAGTGAGAAGAGATAAATTACTTCTATTAAGCTCACATTGCACTACTTTAAGGTCAAAACTAAGAGGACAAAAGCGTAATAAAACGAAAAGAAAAGAACATCTTCTTTTCGGGGCCTGGTATCCAATAGTGAGAGGAGAAAATAGAGCTTGTAAGAGAGCGTTGCACCTTCTCTCTAAGATTCACGCATTTGAACCGCCAGGTTCTCGTCTGAGCAAGAGGAGAAGTTATTCACGCTGTAAAGGGCTACACGCGGTATCTCCACTTTAAGCAGTTTCATTAACTCCAGACAGAGGCTCTTCTCCTCCTACTTTGGTTATTTTTTGCTTGTTTCATTCAAATGGAATGGATGGTGTGAGGCCGTGGAGTGGTCAAGCTTTCTTTGATTAGTCCCAAACCTTGGACTGACCATTGAAATTTTGGGATCGGATTTCGACGTCCCGAACTCGACGGCGATCGAAATGGTCCTTGTATGCTAGTGTTGTATGTTATTGCTTGGTGTTTGAATAACATGCAAATGGTGTGTTGATATGTTATTTCTATGTTTAAATAACATGTTGTGTGTTAAATTTTGTTAATATATGCATGTTTGATATATTAACATGAGATGTGTGGAAATGACATAATGCATTTCATACGCATTGGTACACCCTAGAATAGTAGGTGTGAGTGCATGACAAATAAAATCGGAGGGTTGTCCAAACAATGATTTCTTTTATAAACCTATTAAAAAAATAAAATTTTATCGGAAAGTTGTCTGAAGAATTGTGTTGGGAAATCGTCCAACAATTCACGTCGGAGAGACCCATGAATTGTTTCGGAGGGTTACCCAACAAATTCACCTCGGAGGATTGTCCAACGATGAGCATTCGAGGGTTGCCCACACCAAACAAATATTTTTGTTTGAAGACGATTTTCATACATGGCATAAGCATGTGTGAGTGAGCCCAAGTGAGGACTCGACATGATCGACATGTAGACATCTCGAGTAGGAATCATGAATTCACTTGAATGCGTGTGTTTTTCCATTGCATGAGCACTTAGGTAGGGAGTAACCCATGTAGGAGATTATCACTACTGGGCATTGCCCACCTCGTCGTGGGATCCCCCTTTCAGGTACAGGGAGAGTTCGAGAAGAAAGCCGACATATGACTTTGATTACGTTTTTGTAAAACATGTATGAAATATTACAATTGAAACTATTATAATATAGTTGGGTATATTTTGTGAGTATGGATGTATGGGCCCGACATGGCCATTTTTACTCATGTATGGGTCTCGTGATATGAGACACAGGTTTCCACAGGTTGACGGTGGTCAACGGGACCCTCAGGAATGGGGCGTCACAGCTTGGTATCAGAGCCTAGGTTTATAAATACCTAGATTTAGATGTCGATACTGAGAGCTATACTACTATCGCGAAGTTAGGCATAATACTACCTAGACTCAATAGGTATGGGTTAGATCATGCATTCACAGTACTCACGACAAGGCGCGGATTATGTGTCAGATGTGTTTTGTGAATTTGTATGCTTGGTAAATAGTATATAGGAAAATGTTGAACACTAGGGTCGAGAAAATATAACTCCTAAGTTTGTGGAATTTTGAGCAAAATGGTCCAAAATTAAATGAAAAAACTGGACAAATGCTCTGGCTAATATAATCATGTTGTGTTCTCAGGAATTTTGGAAGATTATTCCGCTGCACAAGGAAAAAGAGTTGTAATTATGTTTTAAATCAGGAAATATATGCATGTACATCAAAGTTTATATATTTCGTAGTTTGAGAGTCAAGCTATTGCATCTTAGGAGTAGTGTGTTTCAGAAGCTAATGGAAGATTTTGAAAAAATAAAATAAAATTATGAGGTTTTACTGGAGGATTCTAGTGTAATGAGAAAATTTTTGGCTGGGCTTTACAAAGGTAGAACAAACAAAAAAAAAGAGAAAAAACAGTGCAAGAGAAATCGTGGGCCACGCCCATTTTCCAGCCCCGGGTCGCGATTACGCCAGGTCGGTCGCTGATTACGCCAGTCGGTCGCGACAGTAAAGGCCCGGGGCACGCTACGCCGCGAAGGCCGCCGCGCCACAGAGCGCCAGCACTACCGGGAAAGCGTGCACTCACAACGCCGCAAAGACGCTGCCGCCGGTGACAAGGCGCTGCGGCGCCGCCATACGGATCCTATACCAGCGAGGTCGCGACGACCAAATTTCCGTGGTCACGACACGCCGAGGTCGGACTACCGTCCGCTACACGATTCAGGTCGCCGACGATATCGGCAGCGATAGCGGCGTGGCGCGCAGCGACATCGACACGACAACGCCAGAACGCCACCTACGACAAGGCGCGGGCGCATGCCGCAGCCGACACGACACACGTCAAGGCGGGTTTCGAGCGCAAATAACACGCACGACTGGCGCTCGTATGCTGGACCTCGGGTTCTGAAAAAGTGCGCACTATGCACACGACCCAGTTTTGAGACAGTGCACTGTTTAGGGTCGCTGTTTGGATCACTGTTCATGAACACTATTCACAGGGTTTCCAAAAAAAAAAGAGTACAAAAAAATAAAATTTTTGTTTATGTATGACTTAATATATGAAATGTCATCTTCAGACACGGCGAATCCATCGACGCCAGGTATAAAAACAAATTTCTGTGATGTGAATAGTTTCTGGGTCAGCTTACGCCTGTAGATACTTCATTAAAACTCAACTCTGCCATTCGACATGCGTAGATGGCTACCACGAAAAGAGGATCGGAGGTCGTCCACGAGGTGCTAGTCGCACCACCACTTTGACCAAATAGCCTTGTAGAGGCCGTAGGGTCAGAAATGGCGCTTTGCACAGCTAGCGCAGCTGGTGGACAGAGGTCCGAGCCGCCTCTAGAGATCTGTGTCCCAATCATCCTCCCATGCCATAAAGCAGATCCACGGTGGCGACTACTGGTTTATGCAGTTGAGGAAGATATCGAGACGATGGAGATTACCTACGATACGGCCAAGATCGTAATTAGCCAGATTCACCAGAGGGCGAGGCCAAAGTGTGGGTAATCCAGGCTGCCAGACCTCAGTGGACATAGAACATGGGCAGAGTTCCATAAGCTGTTCATGGGTAAGTATTTTCCGGTCACTGCTAGATATGCGAAGGCTCAAGAGTTCCTAGAACTCGGGCAGGATGGCGACGTTGATGGAGTATATTAGATTCTGTAGTTAGCCCGTCTATTAACAATCTATGCGGCCACAGATGCGCTAAGGTTAGGGAGATTGAGAATAGGTTGAGATTGTCCATTCGGCGTGGATTGTAGACTCCGCCATTAAGACATGGACTCTATGGTTGTAATCCAGTCATAACCATAGGGGGAGATAGAGGGATGCAATTCCGAGTACTGTGGATGCTGGTGTCACTGCAAAGAGGAAGAAGAGTTAGTCTTCTTCCGGGGCCGGAAAGAAGTAGAGGGCTTCTAGTTCACTGCGGATTCTGCAGCCGCGCCATCCGCCGTGGACATATCGTGGTCACACAAGTCGGGCGTGATGGTGTGCTTCCATTGCTAGCAAATGACATATGAGGAGGATCGCCTCTAGAGACGTGGATCCTGTGGCTTCGACAAGGCGCCCGTTAGCCGTGGGACAGAGCGGATACGCTTTATCCTCCGCACCCTAGTATGGGCCGAGAAGCCAAAGACGCCCCGTGGAGCCGCGACAGCGCTCCCATTACACAGCGTACTCCAGAGGGGCCGATCATGGTCGAGGCAGAGGACGGCGCCCACGCGCAGTGACGCTGCGATTCAGTACTCTGCCACGCCACATCATCGGCCGAGCCCACAGAGCGTACTAAATATACAAAGGTAATGCTCGCTTATCTCGCCTACGGGTAAGAGTGTTATTTGATTATGGTGAAGCCGTGATCTCATTCAATAAGGTATCGCCAGATAGTGTCGGGCTTAGGGAGGTCGAGGCCATCTCGAGAGCCCTTGTACGTGAGTTCCTCCCAGGATTGGTGGCGAGGATGTGGAAGATATGTCGAGGTTTCAGCCAGAGATCTCCCGGGATTCTCGCCTTTGATGGACCCGAGGTCACGGACATGTCGCAGTTCGACGTCATCCCTGATGGATCACCGACAACATACAGAGTCGTCATCGATCAGGAGCGTAGGAGGGTTAACGCCACACGACAGACTCGCGATCGAAAGATGCCAGGGGACAAGCATGATATTTCCTTTCGCCTGCACTGTACGAGCGTCTGTGTGTCATGGACAATTGGAGGGGTGGCTAGCAAGCCTTATCCTAGAGGATGAGGTGAGACCGAACTTAGATCTACCGGATGTTTTTCCGGATGAGCTACCGGGATTGCCTTCGCAGAGGGTCAGACTTCTCAGATCGAAGTTACACTCCCCAGACGCCCATCTCTATGACTCCGCATAGGATGGCACCAGCTTGAGTCAGAACTCAAGAGTCCAGCCTACAAGAGTTACCGGACAAGGATTCATTTTCGACCGAGCACTTCACCACGGGCTCTCCGGTTTATTTGGCGAAGAAGAAAGACAGACCCTTCGATCAGGCATTGATCGGGCCGATAGCTTGAATAGGTTACGATCAAGAATCGATACCATCACGAGGATTAATGACTCATGACCACCGAGAGGAGCACGAGTCTACTCCAAAACAGACCTTCGTGACCGATTACCATCAACCGAGGGTTGTGGAGACAGATATCCCCAAGACAAACGCTCAGACGCCAAGCAGGGCACTTCTGAGTTTACAATGATGCCCTTTCGATCGACGAACGCACCGCAGAGCATTCATGGATCTCATGGTATAGGTGTTCCAACTCCTATCTAGATCAGTTGTTTAGCTTTTGATGACATTTTGATCTACTCCTACCCGAGGAGGAGCATGAGACTATTTGAGGGCTGTTTTGCAGCGCCGAGAGACCATCACCGTATTAACCAAGTTCGGCAAGGCGAAGTTTCGCTTAACGCGAGGTTTTCGCAGACGGGAAAATGATCGCGTGCCGTTGACCCCCGGTAGCGTCGAGGCCAGGATGAGTCGAGAGACCGAAGTCAGTCTTCGAGATACGTAGTTTCTTGGGATTGGCTGGGTACTACAGGAGATTTATTGAGGATTTCTCCTGATTAGTAGCACTTATGACGAGATTGACTCGGAAGGAGGTTAAGTTTGATTGGGATGACCGATGTGAGGAGGCATTTCAGGAGTTGAAGAAGAGGCTTACTTCAGCTCCTATCCTGATAGTCCCAGAGAGAGGACAGGGGTACATGTTGGTATTGTGATGCCTCAAGGCCTGGACATTGGGACGGTTTTGATGCGTACTCGAGAGTGGTAGCTTATGGTTCCCTCTGGCCAGAATCCATGAGCACTACCCCACACACGATACGGAGTTGGCGGCCGAGTCTTCGCCTTTGAAGACTGGGCGCCACTATTTATATGGCGAGTACTAGACGCATCAGACCACAAAAGCTCTGAAGTATATTTTCACGCAATGGGACTCGACCGAGGCAACGCAGATGGATGGAGTTCCTGTGAGGATTATGACTTCACCGCATTACCATCATGGTAAGGCAAATGTGGCGCTAATGCACTCGCCTAAGTCAATGCAGGAGCATCAAGCTGCGATAGCTCCTGCAGAATATGAATGCTCGAGACCGCTGACGTCGCCATGCGATAAATGGAAAGTGCGCCAGTATACGTCAGAGTTTAGTAGCTACACCGCCCCCTCATTGAGCAGAGGATCGAAATCCCGTGGACAGGACATGGAGATAGTGTCCATCAGGGACCGAGTACAGTCTGGTATAGGTGACGAGGGCTGGACCATCCACGCAGATGGTAGTCTCTTGTGATAGAGGATGGGCAAGGGTTCCCGGGCCGACCGATTCGAGAGATCCAGGAGTTTCACAGTCTCAATTTTCCGCGGCATCCAAGTGGCACGGTAAGATGCACCGGATCTTCGTCGCAAGATACCGGGAGGTGATGAAGAGACACGTGGGGAATTTTGTGTTAGACGATGTTCACTGGTCGTGAGTTGGAGGCCGAAAGCACTAGAAGCCGCAGGCTCTTCACCCATCGAGGTGGTCAGAGCGGAAGTGAGAGCACGTCACGATGGATTTTGTGACCCACTTGCCACAAACGTCGCAGAGGCATGATGCGGTGTGGGTGATAGTAGACCAGCTCACGAAGTCGGCACATTTCCTAGCCGTGCAGATGACCTTCACATTAGAGGAATTCTGTCGATTGTATATTCGAGAGATCGTCCGACTACATGGAGTACCAGTATCCATAGTGTCGGATAGAGACCCGAGGTTTACGGCGCACTTTTGGAAAAGCTTCCAAAAGGCTATGGGCACACGACTGACCATGAGTATAGCTTTCCACCCACAGACAGATGGTTAGTCAAAGAGGACCATAAAGGTGTTAGAGGACATGCTGCGAGCATGCGTCCTGGATCATAAGGGTAGCTGGGAAGAGCATTTGCCCTTAGTGGAATTCGCCTACAACAACGCTTATCGCGAGCATACGATGGCACCATATAAGGCATTATATAGAGCCCATGCAAATCACCGATATGTTGGACCGAGGTGGGAGAGCTCCATCAATGGTCCTCGATTCGACAGAGACACCTCCAAGAAGGCGAGCTTGATACGATTAACGCCTTCACGCTCGTGAGCCTAGAGAAGAGTTTATGCTGATGTACGACGAATCTCTAGAGTTCGAGGTCGAGATCACGCCTTCGGCGCGATGTCTAAGAGATGAGTGGTCGTTCAAGAAGTGCTGAAGCCATAAATGAGGTTCATCGACCTTCGAGATACTTGAGATGGTAGGCAATCAGAAGTATACCGGCTAGCTTTATCATCAACATGTCGTGTGTCCAGTGAGGTATTTCATATCTCCATACTCCAAAGGTACACCCGTGCATCCAACCTGCGTAAAGGGATCGGGAAGAAATCGAGGTCGGCTACCGCACGTAGACCTTCAAGGAGGGACTAGTGCACATTATGGATAATGATCGTGTTTTTACGACAAGACCGTAGTATTAGCGGAAAGTACCGTGGCAACACCGCGGAGTGGAGGAGGCAACATGGGAACGCCGAGGACACGATGCTGGGCCACTATCCTTCTCGTTTATAGGATAAAGGTACGTGATTTAGTCGCTCAATGCTTAAATGTGACTAATTTACATGCATGGCATAGTACGCATTATGCATGTGATTCATAGGATTGCATTTTAATTTCGATGAAATTTTTTAAGGGGGAAGAATATAAGACCCGAGAAATTATAATTTCAAAATGGTAAATGGTAATTTTGGCCAAAATCCGCACTTTTTCAGATCTCGATGATCTAAACAGATTTCACCGTTGAATTGTTCTCGTTAAATCTAGCTACCACGCCTTAATTTCACAATTCCAAGATACGAAATTTCATGTCTTTCGGAGCAGACCGAAAAGCCGAGTGCTATATGGCGACGCTATGGCGTACATACGACATGAAGAAAGGCGTGGGATACGGTTAATGATTAAGATGTATCTCGCTGTGGACACATGTCATATGAATAGTGAGAGGATAAGAGATAAATGGCTTTATTGTCATGGTGTCAAATGGTCCTTAAGGTCAAACTAAGTTATGACAAAAGTGTAATAAATGAAGCAAACAACATCTTCTCTTTTCGCCCGGTATCCGATGTCGAGGTAAAAATAGAGCTAGAGAGAGAGTCTACTTTCTCTCTAAGATCTATGGTGTTCCGACTGCTTCGCTCGCTGTGGCAAGAGGAGAAGCCAGCCCACGCCGCAAGGGCTATGTAATGGATACCGCTGGCGGAGCTCGGCTAACCCGAGAGGTAGTTCTCTCCTACTTGGCTATGTTTTGCTTAAGAGTCATTCAAATGGAATGGATGGTGTGAGGCGTGAAGGAGGGTCAAGTTGATCATCCCAAACCCGACCGATCGTTGGAAATTTTTGGGACCGACTTGAACATCGTCCTGGATCGATTTAATGAACCGGAAATGGTCCTTTGTATGCTGTTGTATGTTAATGCCGTGCTCGAATAACATGCAAATGGTGTGTTGATATGTTATTTCTATGTTTAAATAAATGTTGTATGTTAAATTTTGTTAATATATGCATACTTGATATATTAACATGTGTTGTGTGGAAATGGCATAATGCATTTCATACACACTGGTACACCCTAGAATAGTAGGTGTGAGTGCATGACAAATAAAATTGGAGTGTTATCTAAACAATGATTTCTTTTGTAAACTTATTAAAAAAAATAAAATTTATCTAAAGTTGTCCGGCTAATCAGATTGGGAATCCCAACAATCTACGCCTGAGAGTCCATTAATCGTTTTAGGGTTACCCAACAAATTCACCTCGGGCTGATCGGCTCCAACGTATTTATATCTAAGTACGCCTTACGCAATTAAAACAAATATTTGTTTGAAGATTCATTTTCATACATGACATAAGCATGTGTGAGGGAGCTCTGAGACCTAAACATGATTGACATGTAGACATTCGAAAGTAGAATCATAACTTACTTTGAATGCGTGTGTTTTTTCTGGCATTGCATGAGCACTTAGTGGGAGTAACCATGTAGAGACATCACATCGGGCATCGCTTCACCCCGCCGCTGATCCCCTTCGTACAGTGAGTGTTCTAGAAGACGACGCTCATTGGGAGGTCGCTTTTGAGAATAAAGCCTGACATACGGCTGACACGCCAAGAAACACGACAAATATTACAATTGGAAACCTGGTTGCACATAGTTGGGCATATTTTGTGAGTATGGATGTATGGGTCTCGACATGATCTATTTTACCATGTATTGGTCTCGTGATACGGTATTAATAATAAGTTTCCGCAGTTGATTCGTGGTCAACTGACCCTGAATGGGGCGTCACATCTACTAATCAGGTTATGGAAATTGTGGTCATTGATTGATTAACAAATAAATATCAAGAACTATCTCTCATAATTACACAAGTGTACATAAAAAATCAACAAATAAATAAATAAATAAAATAAACGAGTAAAGTCAAAGAGGAAAGAATATGAACCTTGACGGCGAATCGTAAGCGCTATTAATAGAAGACAATGTTAGTGTAATAATAAATATGGAAACATTCATGATTAAATTAGGAAAACAAATTGAACATCCAGTGCCAAATTATTTAATAAAAGATACATGAGATGTTGGGCCTCCCACCCAAGCCCATTTATTTGTTACACAAATTAACTCCATAATATTTCATTTTATAGGAATTGTAAAATTGATCATGTGTTTGGAATGTTTGAAAAAAATTAAAGTTTTGAAAACTAGAAATTTGAAATTTTAGAAATTAAGAATTTTGAAATGAATTTAAAGTTTAAGAATTTTGAATTGAGATTTTGGAAATTAAAATTTGAAATTAAAAACTTGAATTTTGTAAATTTGTGAAATTGAATTTAGAAATTTGAAATTAGAAATTATGAGATTTGAATCTTAAAATTATGATACTTTGAATTTTGAAATTGAGGAATCGTAATTTTGAAATTGGAAAATTGAAATTTTGAAATTTGAAATTGTGGCACTTGAATTTTTAAATTAAGAATTTATAATTTAAAAAAAATGGAATGAGAAATTCGAAAATTGTGGATGTTAAAATTTTGAAATTGGAAATTTTAATAAGTTAAGGGTGAGAGTTTGATGGACTAAAGAACCGATCAAATAAAATGACCAAATGACATAATGAGTTTAGAAAACATCCTTTATATGTCTATATTATAGTACAAATGTTCAAAAGAACCTAATAAAGTCTCAATTAATCCAAATTTACAAAAATACCCACAAAGGTTCAAAACATGGCATAATAGGGAACTCTAAAAAAATAAATCCCAAAAAATACTTAGAGGTTGAATTTAGTGACAAGAATTCCTAGAAACCATTCTTTATGTGTCTATATTACATAACAAGTCTCAAAACAAAGTAGCAAAGTTATAATTAAACACAATTTACAAAATTATTCACATAGGTTCAAAGCATGATAGATCCTGTAGCTCATCAAAATAAATCTTAAAAAAATATTCATAAGTTGAATTTAATCATGAAAATTTCCAAAACTGATCAATTATGTGTCTACATTATGATACAAGCGTCAAAAGCAATTAATGACGTCTCAAGAAAATTTAATTTACACAAACAACTATAAAGATCTAGAATATGACAGAACATGCTACTCATGCAAAATAGATTTTTAAATCTAACTTAAAAGTCTTATAAAATCACACAAAAAATCATATAAATCCCTTAATATTTATAAAATGTATAAAAAATAAGTTTGATGACATAAAATATGAAATTGAATTTTTTAATCAAAAAGATTCATTCATGGTCCAGTGTATAATTACTGCAGTGGATATAAATTCAAAAAATCATAGCCCTATCTATACAGAATATACATGCATGATTTATATGTCAAACTTAAACTTCAAGATGTATATAATTTGGAAAAAAATATGAAAAATAACTAAGAAAATCATCTACTATTTTAATTTAATAAAAACATAGGTGTCCGGGATTTCAGAAAATAGGAATATGTCTAAAGATTACACATATATCTCATTTAAACGTAGAAGTTTTTTTAACTCAAAGAAAATACCAAAATCAAATACAAGAAGTCAAGAATGCTATACAGTCACTAGAAAAAATGTTTAGGCGTTGGAAGGTACTCACCTTGAATTTTTATGATGAAAATATTGAATATCGTTGAAACTTTTATTCTTATGAAGCTCTTTCCTCCAGGCTTTCTCCTCTCCTCCCTTGATCTCATGGCCTCTTTCCCCAAAAAAATGATGATCCCCAAGCTTCCTCCTCCCCTTATTTATAGCCTTTTTATGAACCTTAGAATGCCCCCTATGAACCCTAGAATGCCCCCTATGAACCCTAAAATGACCTCTATGAAACACTAGAATGTCCCTATGAACCCTAGAATGCCCCCTACCTCAAAACCTTTCAACCTTTTTTATTTTAAATCAAATTAAATCCCCTCAAATAAAGAAAAAATCAAGTCAAATAAAATAAATATATAAACTCAGCCTAGCTAAAATTTGGGTCTACAAATATGCCCCCCTTTGATAGAGTTCATGAGTGTAGCGAATGCGAACAATGGAATGAAGTGAAAGTGTAAAAAGTGAGTGGAACGAGATGAACTCTATCGAAGAATAAATGAGACCCCTAAAAGTGTCCACAAAGACACTGAATAACTCACTCAAACTCAAGCAGCTGAAGGGGTTATAAGAAAAAACATCAAAAACAAACAACAAAAAGAACAAAACAACTTAGAGGCCAATAAAGTTATGACATAGATCCAACCTCCCTTTAAGAAGGTCATCTCAAAGGTGAAAGCTATATCGAAATTTGAAGCGCTTTAAGTTACTCACTCCCATGGTGTTAGAACGATCGCGTGCTATAAACCCGAGAAAATTTAATTTTCTCGAAACGTAAATGGTAATTTCATTAAAACTGCACTTGTTGGGACTTCTGGATGACGAACTGACTTCACCGTCAAATCGTCTCGCGAAATCTAGCTATCACGTAGAATTTCGTCAAATTCCGAGACAGTCGGAATTTCACGCTTTTCGAGGCACGGAGAGGCTTGGCACTTTATGAGTGGTTCAAGAGGTGCCACGTGTCCTGCTCATAATGGGTCAAACATGAGCTCAAGTGGGACCCATGAATGACAAATGGCACCTGTGGAGCGGATAGGAATCCATGGAAGAGATAAGCCTGATAGCGAACTAAGCCACCAAATTGACAAGTGGACGTATGAGAGGACAAGTCTCTTCGACCAAGTTCTCCCCAACCTGCCTGGGAGAGAAGCAGTGTGGAGCAGACCAACCGAAAAAGAGAGAGAGATCTTTGTGGAGAGAGAGATCCACCTCTCTCTAAATTTCTACGATCGACCGACTCGCCTCCCTGAAGCACAAAGAGGCAAAGCTCGTTCCCCCACTCGCAAGGGCTACGCATGGGTACCCCGCTTTATGGAGCACGACAAACCCGGAGTGCAGAGGTTCTCTCCTACTTGCTTTATTCTTCAACTAAGGGTCATTTTAATGGATGGTGATTTGTTAAGGCCTGGATGGCCGTGTTTTCAGTTCCATCATATTTGGACCGAGTGAAGAAATCTCATGGTTTCTGACAATCCGTGAATCGCTTTTGGTTTTCAGGAGGATAAGTATTACATGAAAATAATAATGTCAATAGATTTTGTGGACAACCCCATGATGGATCTGGTTTGGCTTGTTTATTAGCCCATGCGAGTTTAATTTTATGCTAGTCGCTATAAATAAATACACATGGTTGGTATGTGAATTTGTTAATATACGCACGATCGATATATTAAGACGTATGCTGCAAGAAAATGGCATAATGTGCATTTCATATGCACCGGGAAACCTAGAGTAATAGCGTGAGTGCACGACTACTTAAAGAAAACTGAATGGTCAGGAAAGGAATTCCAGCCAAGATTCAAGAATCGTTTTTGAGGGTTGTCCAACAACTTCATCTCGAGGACCCATGATCAAGCATTTAAAAGTTATCCAAAGAATTCACCCTGGGAGGGTTGTCCAATAGATTTTACCGAAACTCTGTGAGTATATTTTCAAGAACAAAACCTTTGCTTGAAAACGTTGTTTTCACACCGCTTAGGCATGGAGGGCTCGAAGTGGGAAAGTGGCGAGTCAGCATTCTCATCCATTTCATGTAGACATTCGGTAGGAACATATATGTTTTTCTCAATGCGGTTTTTCCATCGTGACGAAAGACTTCAAAATGAGTAACCCATGTGTAATAATTTCACTATCGGGTATCAAGCCAATTCGGCCGAGGGAAAATTATTTCTGTGTATAGGAGTGTTCAAGACGGCGCCACTAGAGGCCACTTTTGAGAAGAAAGTCAAATCGTGGCTTTGATTATATATGCTCGTGAAACATGTCAGAGAAGAGTGTAATTAACTCTTGAAACTATCAGAATATACGATTATGTTTTGATGAGTATGGATGTATGGGCCCAACGTGACCATTTTTACTCATGTATGGGTCTTAGGATATGAGACACACAGGTTTTTCGCAGGTTGACGGTGGTCAACGGGACCCCCGGGATCGGGGCGTCACATGTGCACTGTATAGCGATCAACACCCATCATGCTGACACAAAATTGTGAACGCTCAACAAAATGGTGAA
Source organism: Tetrastigma voinierianum (assembly GCA_016808115.1). NCBI lineage: Eukaryota > Viridiplantae > Streptophyta > Magnoliopsida > Vitales > Vitaceae > Tetrastigma > Tetrastigma voinierianum. The sequence continues at coordinate 438,539 of JAEQBH010002981.1, read as the reverse complement.
ACTAATAAGGGAATAAGCTCCGAAGGCAAATGGTTTGCTGATGAGAACTCCATAATGGTTAGATGTAGACTCGTAATGAACTAATGAGCCAGTAGGTGCAAAGTAAGACAATCGAAAGAAGCCATGCGACGCGAGGCAACAATGCATGTTGAATACTGGTAACAATATCTCTGATGAAAAGGAAATATGAGGGTCTAAACTAAGATGACGACATTTTATTACCTTGCTGATGATATGAATTAAGTAATTATTATGTGTACTTATTGAAAATAAAGAATGGTTTACAAATTATTTATAAAAACAAAGTCGGTGAATCACCAACAAGAAAAAATTGTTCTATAAAAAACAAAGAAGGGAGTGATCGATGTGATGAGTATGAGTCGCCATTTGTTGATGTTCAGGCTCAACACGGATTATACATGAAACCATAAAGACCTTACTCCGCCCCAATTCAATGGAGTGGTCGAATAAAGAACCGCACTCTAAAGGAAATGATGAATGCAATGCTAATAAGTTCTAGTCTACCACAAAACATGTGGGGAGAAGCCATCTTATCTACTCATTACCTTTTGAATAAGGTACCTAAAAAGAAAGTAGAGAAGACTCCATTTAAGTTATGGAGAGCGACAATTACCATCCTATAATACATCGCGAAGGTGGGATAAATCACCAAAGTGGCGCCTTCCACCGAAAAAGCGCGAAAATAGATCTAAGATACACCGACAGATTTTCATCGTTATGCACATAACAGATCACATCTGGGATTTCTTGTCTACTTGTGTCGAATATCCCAGATATTCACAAAAACACGATAATGGAATCGAGGAATGCATAATTTTTTGAAGATGTATTTTCATGTAAATCCAAAGAAGAGTCATTTCATCGAAACGAGTGCTTAAGACTATTAATGAAATAGTCAAGATCAAGATGGTGAGGTAAAACCCAGACGTAGTAAAAGAGAAAGGACAGAAAAATCTTTTGGTCCATATTTTCTAACATATGTGCTTGAAAGGGAATCTCGGACTTTCAAGGAGGCAGTGAACTCTATAGAGGGTCTCATGTGGAAAGAGGCTATTAAGAGTGAAATTGATTTCATACTACATAACCATACTTAGGAACTAGTGGATCTTCCACCATGTAGTAAACCTCTAAGCTCCAAATGGGTGTTCAAGAGGAAAAGGAAAGTAAATGGATCAATAAACAAATACAAGGCAAGACTTGTGATCAAATGTTACAGGCAAACTAAGGGCCTAGATTACTTTGACACAAATTCTCCTATGACAAGAATAAACTCCATAAAGATGGTGCTTGCAATTACTGCACTAAGAAATGTTGAAATACATCAAATGGATGTGAAAACAGTCTTTCTAAATGGAGAATTAGATGAAGAAATCTACATGGAGCAACCTTAGGGTTTTTTAACTCCAGACAAGAAAAAGTCGCCAAATTAATTAAATCTTATTTGTGGATTAAAACAAACACGAAACAATGGCATGAAAAAATTTGACAAATTATGATATCATGGATTCAAAATCAATGTATGTGACAAGTGTGTCTATGTCAACGATATGGAACATGGATATGTCATTGTATGCTTGTATGTAGATGACATTCTTATTGTCGGTAGTGATGATAAAATGATTATATCTACTAAGAACATGCTGAAATCAAGATTTGACATGAAAGACTTAGGACTTGCTGATGTTATTTTGGGGATAAAAATCAAAAGAACATAAGATGAACTCATTCTAAGTCAGTCATATTATGTTGACAATATTCTTGGAAAGTTTGATAAAGACAATTCTGGAATTGCCAAAACACCAATCGATGCAACACTACATCTATCCAAAAATAAAAGAGAGAGTGTTTCTCATGTAGAATACTTCTGAATAATAGGTAGTCTAATGTACTTAATGAGTTGTACAAGACCAAACATAGCCTATTCGGTTAGTAAATTGAGTAGTTATACGGAAACTAATCCACAGAGGCGAACATTGATAATTATAAAGAATTAATTATAATACTTAAGGTTTCTTCGTGATTATGGGTTCTTCTCTGAGATATCTCTTTAGCTTTGTTGGAATGATACATTGATGTTAATTGGATAACAAATGTTAAAGACTTAAAATTCCATAGTGGTTATGTGTTCACATTGGGAGGAGCAGCAGTCTCATGGAAATCCTCAAAACATTCGGTTATTGCTAGATCCATAATGGAATCTGAGTTTATAGCACTAGACAAATGTGGAGAATAGGCTAAATGGTTAAGCCACTTCTTAGAGGATATTCTAAGGTGGCCAAAACCTGTGTCTTTAATATGCATACATTAATGATAGTCAATACACTATTAGTGAAACACAAAAAGCAGTATGTATACTGATATTGGACTGGAGCATATTCGTCGTAGACACAATGCCATTAGACAGCTACTCTCAAGCTGGAGTTATCTACAGATTATAAAATATAAGGATACTTGTTGAATCTGCTAACCAAATGGTAAAACAGAGATTTGGTTGAAAAATCATCGAAGGGAATGAGACTAAAACCTATAAATGAATAAGTTAATACAATGAATACTCAACCTAGCTGATTGGAGATCCTAAGATCTAGGTTCAAAATGGACAACTAAATTGTAATGATTTTAATTTGATCAGCAGGGATGCTTAAAATTATCCGTTCTGTGATGAAGCAGTGGTACTCATCTGAAGAAGGTTAAAACATATCTTTTAATGATTTCTATACATTTTGGAAAGAGTAACATGACCACTCTTAAGTTAGGAGATCGCACATGTAAGGTAAAGTGGGTAGCTTCAAGAAATGATTAGGGCACAGTGCTTTTATTAGGCTCTTGAGAAGCCGGCGCGTGTTCGTGTAGCCCAGGCAGGGGTCGGGTTAGCTACGTCAACCTGTGAGAAGAATTTATACGTCTCGCGTTGAGACACACACATCAAATACATTGTACATGGGGCTACATCCGTACTATAAAAATAATCAACTATATTCTTATAGTTTCCATACTATTTACAAGATTTCACATATTTGCAAAAAATATTTACTCAGCAGCATTTGGCTTCTTCTCAAAATTCTGCTCTTGCATGCGTCTCGCGGATAGTCACTTGTGCAGAGATCCTTGTGGGATGTGGCCGATAGAAAGTTTTACTCCTGAGGGTTACCTTTAAAATGTATACGATGGCGTATATAAACGATTAATCACATTCATACAATTATTTACTAGTATATGAAATGTCTTTATCATGCATGAAGTCACGACATATTCTCACAACTGAAGTCCCAGGCTCCCTCACACTTGGGTACTTGAGTGTATTCACTAAATCATTTGTGTACTATCTGATGACTAACCATTGGAATGACCCTCGATTTTTTTATCAAACTTGATTTCCCTTTTCTTTTCTTTTTTCATGGGCCCGCAGTTTAGGGTTTACAAGTAGAGGGCCTTGCGCACCCCGACATTTTTCGCTGAGACTTCGTAGTCGGGTTATACAGCAGTATGAATAACATTTGGGACTTTCACCTGCGGGATCTACCACGACTTGCTCGCGAAACGTAATTTATCGTTTGATGCATTACCTTTTTCGTGAAACTACTGTGGACTTTGTCCCATTTTCCGAGTTCACGACCCATTCACTAACCAACTGGTAAATAAACCATACCACCTTACACAGGCGACTCGATGTGTAGTGCATATGGATTGCATGATGCGATGCATTTTCCTCGTATTACGTATGAATGAGCAACTACATTGAAACATTTACGGACCACCAAATTATATTTTATACATATAATCTACCTCCATGCAACCCATTGTTAATACATCGAATAGCATGCGTCAATCACGTTTTACTTGCTGTGTTGACCAATGTGCTGCGTAAGGAGTCCTGAGCTTAGGACGTAATGAGTACCTCAGGCCCCCGCTTCTGAAACATGAGACGATGGGTTCGAACATTATTTTCTGACAATAAACCCACGACACCTAGAAACTTTCCAGTTTCTAATTATAACCACAACTCCACGGTCAAGTGGCTGGTCATGAAATTCATACCCATTAGTCCCAGGCTGGAACTAATTTCTACAGCCTCTCATGGCCTCCCTGGCTTAACCTACCATTATAAAGCCTTTAGTGAGTAAACCAAGTAGGAAAATATCACTCTGCTTAGGTTCATCAGCTATTTACAAATAATCATGGCGTGGGTGCTAGTGCATAACTAGTACTCAGCTATCGACGTGTCAGTAGTAGAAACTTGAAAAATCCTTCATTCCTTCATCCTTTCTCATTTTCCTCCCTTTTCTGCTCTGCAGATTAACTTCTCTTTTCCTTCCTTTTTGCTTTTCTTTCATTTTAAATTTCTCAAATCTCACATCTTTCCTTTCTCTTCATTTCTCTTCTCCTTTGTCATTCTCTCAGCTTTGGATGATGTGGCCAGTATGCTAGTCGAGTGATTTCCTCCTCATTTCCTTAAGTCTCATGTGTAGCTAGTAGTTTAAAGTCTTTGTTCGCTATTTAACATTTTAACATGACGTGTCGCGTGGAACCGATGTGAGCTATTGGAATCATTCTCACACATGGCAATTATGAGCCGCTCCTAACTTATCTTAAAGTGTCACACTTTTATGGTGCCATGTGGCATCCCACTAACATAGCGAAATTGTGTCATCAGGCATGCGCGTCGAAAATGTGAAATCCAGGCAGCTGGAATCAGCGAAGTGGCGTGGTAGCTAAATTCATGAGAGCGATCTCAGTGAATGGTTTCGTCATCAGAGATAAAAAAATTAAGTTCCGGTAGAAATTGTATTTTACGCTTATCAATCTCATGGATTTTAGGGTTTTAAGCGTTATTAGTAAAACGAACATAAAAGTGAGAGCCCAGGCTGAGGAATAGTCTTGTGTGATGTATGTCATCATCTACTGGAAATGACAGAAGCGGTTGAGACATCGTGTTCTTTGTTTAGCCATGCATTAAACATACTTCTCTAGGAATGTTCAAAGGGTAACACCTACCTCTCTATATAGGTTCGATCGAATTACTCTGTATCATGAGAAGAATCAATGAGTCTGTCCTTTAGTGTCAATTTCATTTATGTGGAGAATTATTCGATTTTATCAATTTGAATGAAATTTCCTTCTTTGTTTTGAAACGATTGAAGTTTTTTTTTAAGTTTTGAGTAAATGCATTTTAAATACCATTACGGGAATTTATTTTTCAATTCTTCCATTGAAGTTGAAGTAAATCGGAGAAGCGATTCATTTCAATCTATTTGTCTAAGTGCATATAAAGAGTTTAGACTCTTTGGAAAGATATAGAAAAACAAAGTAAGAAAAATCACTCTCATATTCACCCCACATTGAGATGCAGTGTTTTCAGGTTAGTTGGGTGATTGGTAAACAAAGTGTTCTTCTTTGTCACCTGAGCTATCATTCCTCACGGGAATCAAGCGTGAAGATTTCTCAAGGCACCGTCAGAGAAGGCGAATCTGCTTTAAGGATATCGTGTATGCACAAGACTCGATCTGTTTCTTTCGTTTGGTTATTTTTTTCTCGTGTAATCTTCTCTCTCTCCTTCTTCTTCTTCTTTATCATTTCAGTGTATTCGAATTTTTGTATACTTGATGCCTAAGTTCAAAGAAATCATGATCATCAGTCAGTAAGGCTGGATGAGCCACAGACGTATCGATAAGTGGTGTGAGGTAGAAGTGATGGCGTGAATCCATAAAATAAGATGATTAAAATGTTTCAAAATTATTAAAATATTATATAAATTATTACAAAAAATAGATACAATTAAGTAAGCTAAAAATTTAATAAAACAATTTTTTTTATGTATTTAACATTATTTAAATAGTTAATGAAGCATTCAATGAATGATATTTATGATTTACAAAAATATGATTTATGGTTTTGTTAATTTATTATTCTTATTTTATTTATAATATTATAATTTGAAATTAATTAGAAGTTGTTGAATACAGTTTGTTAAAAATATTTTTCGGTTGGAAACATAATGAAAATGAGGTTGTAAAGTGAATAGTCGTTTATTTTAGATCAGCAAGCGTTGTTTTAGTATAATATTTTAAAGTGCATATATACCAAAGCGGCGTTGTTTGGACTACAAGGAGGAGCCAAAACGTCGTTTTGAATGGAGTTGTCCACTTATCAACGGCGTCGTTGAATGGTGACAACACTCTAAAACTCTGCGCGTGCTGCGACGTCGTTTGGGTTTATTTAAAATAAATAAATAGCAAGCAGCGTTGTTTTATCCTCTGACGAACGACGTCGTTTGGCGGTGAAGCTGACCTAAAGAGGAACCTTTATTTCTGTAGTAGAGGCGAAAAGATGAAGAATGAAGGAGGAGAGAAGAAGAGGAAGAAGAGAGGGAGAAGGAAGAGACATCTATACCTACTATTCCTGCTTGAACTCAAAGTCGAAGGTGCGCCTCTAGAGTTTGGACAACCCAGATCTTGGAGCACAGATACTGAGTTTCAGACTTTGGGCTGCGACGGGTCGGCGAGCGCGAGGAGTTAAGTTAGGTTTTTGATTCAAAAATCTCATGTCAAACGTAAAGATTCTTTCTTTTTGTAGTTTGCTTTTTCAATTTTCTATCGAATGAATGAAATTTTATTTTATTTTTATTGGTGTGATTTGAAATTCAATCAGGGGTGTTTTGGCTTTCCAGAGGAATCTCTGAATGTTTAAAATTTTTTTAGATTTTTTTGGTTCTTCGTATTCGATTCTCTGTATTTTCATAAGTCGATCGGTCATCTTCATGAGCTTCGGCCGGGTCATAGGGTTTCAGGGTTTTATGGGTTTCATAGATCCACTGTGTCAGGTATGCGGTGTCGATGCTCGCGATTAGCTATTGAGTCGATTATGGATCGATCGAGTCGTGCTGAATTTCCAGTAGATTTTAAACCTAGTAACAGTCTGTATACACCAAATGGCCATCGACATAGACATTGAAGTAAAGCAAACCAATCGCGATGCTAGCAATGTCACAAAAATGCATTCGAACAAGATACTTATGCCCTTCAACAACATCAAAACCCAAGTGATGTTAAAATTCGGAACGGTTGCATTCGAACTACTAATCCACTCTGCTTAAGTGTAAAGCATTATCAAGACGGAGCTTCCTGCTTTGCCCCCCTCCTTCATGGTACCTAATTCGACCAGTAGTATAAACCTTGCTTGAACCCTCACTAAATTTCAAGAATTCCTCATCAGGAATCCAAGTCCTCAACAAAGAATCATTGAATAGGGTAACCTTAGGACCTCCAACATTGACCCTGTACATAACATCAAGTGCTTGTTTCGTCAGCCCATTGAAATTCTCAACACTATCACCATTCACAAACTGAGCTGTATCAGCAATCAAATCCTTTGGGGCGGAAATCACCTCAATAGCATTAACAAACACAAATTTCGATCTCGTCGATGGTATAAACCTAATTACAACCTTTTCAGCATCGACCCAGATCAAGTACTCCTTAATTCTAGGGTTCTCGCTATCGTGACCAGTGAAATTGCTCAAAACCAAAAATCCATTAACGAAAACATGGAACAGAGCATTACCAGCATCGTAATTGGCAGAATTCAGCTGGTGGAAATAAAAAATTGCCGCGTGAGTTCCCTTGTCTCTGATCTCGAACTCGTACTTCGATGGTTTTGTGAAAACCCTAGCCGTGTGGTAGATTGGGGACAAACTCGTATCAGGATTTGAGTCCCTGATGGAGATCGTCCGAGTCCCGTACAGAAACGGCGAGTCGGACTTGACCGAGTCTCCGGTGAATTTCCGGTTGTTTCCGTCAACGGTGACCTTGTTATAGTATCCGCAGTCGATGAGGTAATTGTCAATGGGAGAGAAGGGTGGGATAGAGAGGAGACAGCTAAGATGTGTAGAGAGAGAACGAAGAGGAGAGACAAACTACGGTTTCTGTAAAGATTCTCCATGAGAGAGGAACGGCGAGACGTCGAAGAAGAAGAAGCAGAGTGTGAGTTAAAGGTTCCATTGAAGCCGAGTTTAAACTGAGTGAGTTGACCGAGTCGTGGTCTTCCTTAACGCATTGACCGCTGTCAAAATCCTTTTTGGGTTTTCTTTTGCAGTGTTTGGCCTTTTGCGCGTGAGGGCCAAACAATATAATTTTGCTTTTCACTATTAAATATAATAAGATTTTATATGAGCTATTCGGATATGACTCAGATGGTAAAATGATGGGATTAAAAATATAAACGTCAAATCTTTTGAATTCTGACTCATAAAATACTCGAATTTGATTCAAATTAATCAAGTCAAATTCGAGTTCGAGGAGTTTATCGAGTTGAGTTCGAGAAATTTATCGGGTTGAGTTCGAATATCATAATACTTGACTCGAGTTTCTTGCAAGCTTAATCGAGTTGAGCTCGAGCTTGGCCTAGTATCAATTCGACTCGACTTGACTCGATTACACTCCTAAGTGGATACTCTTAAATGGATTAAGCATATGGGACATCTAGATGAATTCAAAACGAATACTACAATATAATATATAAAGTAAATATATGTAAAATAAATAAATAAATAAATAAAATATCGTTATAAATTCTTGATTGTCTAACATAAAATCATAAAAACGAAATATTTATTTAAAAAAAAGGGTGACTTGACACGTGTGCATGTTGACTTGGTGAATATTAAAGGTGGCACGTGGCAGCTCCGTTTCTTGGGCCGACATCTTGCTTCGAATTATTTGGACCGTATATAGCCCCATGATATTGATACGGTCCAAGCACATTATTTGTAGTAGCAAATGGACTGCTGTATGAGGCCTGCTGAGTCCAATTTTATTGGGAGATTAAGCGGTTCAAGGGTCTGGAGTTGGCCCACGTTGGTGAATATGAGCTTGATTAGAGGTGTAATCAAGTTGAGTCGAATCGATTCAGAGTCAAGTTCAAGCTCGATTCGATTAAAAAACTCGAAGCTCGAACTCGACTCAAACTCGATCGAGCTTTTTTCCACATGTTCGAAACTCGATTTGAAAAATTGTTGAGCTACTCGAACTCGACTCGATAAAGCTCGAATTAATTAAAAAATAATAAATAATTATACTCAAAATTGGGTGAACTTGAAATCAACTCGATTAATGAAATATTAAAGCTTGATTAAGTCAGCGAGCAACCGACGGTATTATGAAGACTCGAACCTCGACTGACAAGCCACTGCCGAAAGCCCGAGCTCAACTCGATCAACTTTGAATCAAATTCGAATATTCTACGAGTCGACCTCGAGTAGCTCACGAGTAGCTTGACTCGTTTACACCATTAGGCTCAATTGTGTTCAAGTGGTGGAGGGAGATTAGGGGTGTGATCGGGTGCACCTCGAGGATACCGAGCACGTTTCCCATTAGGTCAAACTAGTCAAAAGCCAAATCAAACAGTATAAAATTGTTTTTGTTTAAGGTTGTGTTTGGTTTTTGGAAAGTATCAAGTAAATTAATAAAAATATTAAAGAAAATAGATTTTCATATTTGGTTCTTTAATAAACCAAATATTCAATTTAAGGTTGTGTTCGGGTATTGCGATACTCGAACTCGACTTGACAAGCTACTCAAGCTCGAGCTCGAGCTCAACTCGATCAACCTCGAATCAAATTCGAATATTCTACGAGTCGACCTCTAGTACCTCACGAGTAGCTTGACTCGTTTACACCATTAGGCTCAATTGTGTTCAAGTGGTGGAGGGAGACAGGTGTGGATCGGTGCAATTTTCGAGGATACCGAAAGAATGCTTTCCCATTAAGTCAAACAAGTCAAAAGCCAAATCAAATAATATAAAATTGTTTTTGTTTAAGGTTGTGTTTGGTTTTTGGAAAGTATCAAGAAAATTAATAAAAATATTAAAGAAAATAGATTTTTATATTTGGTTCTTTAATAAACCAAATATAATTTTAGTCATCACATTCCTAAATTGATTTTATTGAAAGAAATATGATGGCTGTTTTTTCAAATGATTAAAAAATATTTGAAATTTATGAATTGAGATTTTTAATCTGACATATTTGATAAAGAAGATATCATATAATGCTTCATAACTATAATATTATATTAAAATTGATAGAATTAAGCCTATATATTTCTAATTCTTGTATAAATGAACTCTAAGGGAGCAACAAAAGTAATGTACAATAAATAAAATCAAGCAGCACATTAGCAAACTTATTCACAATAGCATCATGCATTATACCGTTCAAGTTCATATATAATATTGGAATGTAATAACTCAAAAATCTTATGCTAAATTAATAGAGAAAGTACAATAATATGAATATTTGAGAGAAAATATAAATAAAAGTGTACTTACACTTTTCTTTGTTCAGGTTTTCTCCCTATGTTATTTATTTTCCTTTTTTACAAAGGTATGGTACATGTTACATAAATTTTATACGTTTTTAAAGAAAAATAATTTTATTAATTCAAACATACAAATTGCTAAAAACCATAAATGATGAAATAATATTCAAGTTAATAGCATATACTAATGACTAAAATATCTATGACTCCAATTCTTCAATAGACTAACGACAATAACTTGATATCTTCGACTGATTGAATCTATTTTGCATGTTTGAATTGCTCCCACATAGATAAAACATCATAACAAGACAATGAAAAACACCACATCGTAACAAGCCGACAATAAATCAAACACAACAATGAGACAGTGACAACACAAATAACAAGAGAAGACCTAAGTTTTTGTGAAATAACCATTTTATTGAGCAAGAAAATAAAAGAAATAGACATATATGGGTGATTACAGGCCAAAAATGATAAAAAAAAAAAAAAAAATCACCTCTAATTGTTTGAGGAAAAGGGGCAAAAAGAGAACAAGACAAGAGGAATGGAGGGGAGGGGCGGCTAGGAGCATATGAAACACTCCTTAACCCTAGCATTCTCATGATCGTTGCCAATGAAATTGCTCAAAACCAAAAGAGTGATGTCCCAAAACAATGTTTTTTTTTTAATTTCCAAAATAATATATATTTTAAAATAATGTCCAAACTAGTGCATCATAGCCATATCATCAAAACTATAGTTGGTGACAATGATTTTAAAATTTTTTTAAATAGTTAAAATCGTAGTTGATGACTATAATTTTAATCAATTAAAAAAATTAAAATCGAACTCGCCAACTACGATTTTAACTTTAAGACTAAGACCGTAATTAATAAAGTCTAGCTCAAATGGTTAAAAGGTACGATGGACATAAAGAGGAGAGGTGTTCAGGTTCTAGTCTCAGTAGAGACAAAATTGTGAGGAAGGAACAAAATACTATGATGAATGCAAAGTGATTAGATGTCAAAAAAAAAAAATTTAAATCTTAGTCAATAGCTATGGTTTTGTTGACATGACAATAATGCATTAATTTGGGCATTATTTTGAAGCATGCATTACTTTTGGGAATTTAAAAAAAACATTATTTAAGGAGAGGCACGTATGGGATCCGTTGCACAGCAATACAGAACATGAGTGAGCGAGAGTGAGCTACACTTGCATTGATCGATATAAAATCGCAATGTCTTTCATTTGGTTAAAAAATTGATTCATTGGATTCCTCTTACTAATGGTAGGTTCAAGTTGAATTTTGATGGTTCTAGGATAAATAGTAAAAGTGTTTCAGGCTGTGTCATTAGAGATTCTAATAGTATTATAAAGATGATGACTTGTAAACATTTAGGCAATACCTCAATTATTCTAACAGAATCTATGGCACTTAGAAATTGTATTTTAGATGCCAAGAACAATGGTTTTGTAAGTTTAGAGATTGAAGGCAACTCAAAAGTCTTAATTGACTTTTAATAAGAGGATCAATACACCTTACTCTATTAGGATATTAATAGAAAATATTTGGAAGTTATTTAGGAGTCTAAATATTCATAATGGTCACAATGTTGATAGCCAAAAAATTGGCTATCAACATCATTTATAATAGCTTTGTACATCTTTATCCTTAAGGCCATGTCTGGGTACACAGACAAGGTGATTAATTTTGTACTTGACCGGGACTAACTGGGCTCTGACCAGATCGGGACAAATTTAATAATCGTCCCGTGTTTGGCACAATCAGACAAAATTACGACTTTTATCCTACGTTTAATACATACCACTAAGGTGGCTTGTTTTTTTACTTAATGTCGAATATAACTTTTTTTGAGCTTAATACTAAATAGTACTTAATAAATATTAAGTATTAAGTTTATTTACTTTTAACATTAGGTAATGAGTAGATGACAACGATTCGATTATTTTCGGTTCCCGTCCAGCCCCATTCTTAATGACACTCGCTTAATTTAATTTAATCTGCTTTAATAGGTTTGGGTTTATTTTCTCAAATCCGATACTGGTTCGTGTATTGTTATCAGAAACCCGAGAAAATTAGAAATTTAAAAATTGGCAAAATGTTAATAAAATAATAAATTGTCATAAGGGTTCGTAGAAGCCTAGAAATTCCTTCTAGATCTCTGATGACCTAAACGAATCGCGCCGTTAAATTCGTCTCATGAATCTGACCTTAAAAGTTTCATTTAATTATGAGGCAAATGGAAATTTTTCGATTTTTCGTGATAAGCTGCCAACATTCTAAGGGACGATTTTTACAAAATCTCGGAAGTTAGGAATTGTTCGCTGTTTCATTTAAAAATAAAGTCGAATCGAAAAGAAATAAATTGTTTTTAAGTAAACGAGCTCGAATGAAGCAATATGAATCATGTATCCAAAATAATAATATAAGCCCCGCCATTATATTTTAAAATAATTTTTATTATTTTATTTTTATACTTTTAATATAAATAATAATTATTATTATAATGTTTTTAATAAATAATTTATAAAATTCATAATATTTTATTTGGATGAAAAAAATATTAATTTTAATATAATAAAAATAAAGAAAATATAAAATATTAAAAATAAAAAATAAAAACAAAATAATGTGTAAACTGGGCGAGTTTGGGAATTTTCCCATCTCCTCGTTCGGGTCCCGTTTAATTTTTAAATTGCATGTTTAGAAATCAAAAAATAAACGAGTGTTTTGATAATATATTAGTTAATAATTTTGTTTAAATTTTTTAGTTACATTAATTATTTTTTTGTAAAAATTATAGAATATTTTGTCCTCTAATTTAGTCTGTGAGACCTACTCAATTTGGGGTTAAAACTAAGACAACTCACCTTCATGCCACACTAATTTTGTCCCCAATAGTCGGCCCCAAGATCTACCAAACGCACTTTAACTAATTTTGTCCAAAAATTAGTCTAATCACCCTCAGTCCCGCTTACCAAACACGGCCTAAAGGTTTGTAGTTTCCCTTCATAAAAAAAAAAAGTAAAAATAAAAAATAAAATGGCAATAGCAAGTGTCGTCCGTAAATCACAGAGAAGTATCGTTCAAACCATTAAATGGTGATGTGATGGAAAAGGTACCATACAGTGCGCATGGGATCCCTCACCGCCGTACCATGAAGCGCTAACTAAGAGAAATCAAACAAGAACCTGTGTCCCAGATCCGCACTATTCTTCTTCATTTTTCTCAAGGCTTCGCGCCAAGCATCTTCTGCGCATTTGATTTTGTTGTTCACTTTGTCTGCGTTCTTCAAGTATGGATTTGATTTTTTTTCCCTCTTCTTCGTTTTGTTTGTCTGCGTTTGGTGCTTATCATCTTTAGATTTGATTTTTTGTTCTTCACTTTGTCTGCGTTCTTCAAGTATGGATTTTATTTTATTTTTCTTATTCTTCATTTTGTTTGTCTGCGTTTGGTTCTTTTAGCGTCTTAATCACTCTCCTTAGTTTTTCAGTTCTTATTCATTTAGCGCTATCCATTTCTGATACTACTTTGGTTTTTGTGTATTTTTCTTAAGTCTTAACGAAATTCAAAATGCCGATGAATTGATAGAAATTAATTCAGCTCTTTGTCAGAGAGTTTGTTGTTCTTTTTGGATTGAGACATTGAGTTATTGAGATATTGCAGATATCATCCATCGTTTTGTTCATTTTTTTTTGCGGTGTGTATTGTTAAGGTATCTCATGCTTCAACTTTCATGCTTTTTCTTTGTAATAATGAGGAAAGCCTTCGAAGTGTGTTGTTCATTTTTTTGGATTGAGAATATTTGTTGTTATTTTTGGATTGAGACATTTGAGTAAGTGAGAGTTGTTTTATTCATTTTCTGGTGTGTTGTTCAAGTATCTCATGCTTCGATTTTCATGAATTTTCTTTGTAATAATGAGGAAAACATTCGAAGTGTGTTCATTTTTTTGGATTAAGAATATTTGTTATTATTTTTGGATAGAGACATTGAGTTATTGAGTTATTGAGATATTGGAGATATCATCCATTGTTTTGTTCATTTTCTTTTCTGGTGTGAGTTTGTTCATTATCTCATGCTTCGATTTTCATGCATTTTCTTTGTAATAATTGTCAAATATGATTTCCACTACAAAACTGATTCTAAAAGAATTCAACCCTCCATTTTTTTTTCCTTAGTCAGGTTAAATTCTAACTTGCTACATCCTTCTCATTTTTGCTATAAATAGAGATGTTGTGTTGGAAGGAAAATCATCCCACACATCTCTTGCATTCTTTTAATTCATAGTGAATAAGTGATGAAGAGAGAAGAGGGTGAAGGAAGAGAGGTGAAGTAGAGAAAATTGAAAGAGAAAATTGAGAACAATTTTCTCGGAGTGTTATAAACACTATATTTTTCTCCTTATAGTGAAAGATCTACAACAGCCCATGGAGTAGGCAAGTTTGTGTCAAACCACGTAAATTTTGTGTGTCGAGTGATTTATTTATTTTTGCTCCCTCTCACATATCTGGCAGATAGGGAATTATGTTATTTCCCAACAACTGGTATTAGAGCCTTCTTGTAAGGACTCTAAGATATTCTTAGTATGCTCTGTGGTTGCAGCATTGTCTAATCTTCCACATCAAAAATTAATATTTTTGAGCTTCTTGTTATTTTTGCATGTGAGGTTACTATTCATGTGAATAGTAAATTTTGTGAATAGTGAATTGTTGCATGTAGTATCAACCTATCAACGGAGGTGTTCTCATACATGGTGTTTTGCAAGAATTGTCAAAAAAGATCCAGAGGAAGTCAGATTTGAGTGGGAGAGATGGTTGTAGACGAAGTAAAGGTGAAAATCGAAAAGTTCAATGTCGCAGATTTTGGGTTTTGGAAAATGCAGATAGAGGATTATCTGTATCAGAAAAATCTATACCAGCCTCTCTTAGGGGAGAAGCCAAAATCCATGAAGAAGGAAGAATGTGATATTCTTTATGCACAAGCTTCCTGAGTTATCCTGATCACTTTCAATTCCACAATGTCAGCTTCAATATAATAAAGGAGAAGACCACAATGTGTCTTACGGTTCTCACAAGCATACGAGAAGCCAACCTGGCCTAATAAAGTGCACCTAATAAGGCTATTATTCAATCTACGGATGGCGAGCAGCATCTACTCAACATGTGACACCCCAAACCCTGGGTCCTATTGACTACCATTAACTCATGGAACTCCTGTGTGTCTCATATCATGATAACTGCAGATGAGTAAATGACCCAATAGTATCCATCATCATACTCGCCCATGTCAGCTACAAGACCATACATTTCTATGCATCTAAGAGCATACATCACTCCTAACAAAACATATATTAATACTAGTTTGTTCTAATATATACACAAACAAGAAACTGAGTACACGCTCGCCCAAGGGCTTTTATAATCCTACTTAAGAGCTGTCGCCACAGACTCACTCTTAATTCCGAAGAGGGGTCCCACGACCAAGGAGCCAACGCCAAGAGATAAATCCTATAAGGGTTATTTCACCTAGGGTGCACATGCAAATGATCATTTCACACCAAAACCAACAACTAATCCGCACACACAACATCCCATCATGGAAAAATCTCCATATGTACAGATGAGACCACACTGATATCGCTCGGCACCGTCAACCTCGACCCACCACCTAACGGGCGCCACGGAAATCAAGATCGAGTCACCCAAATTCCCATCTCACAACTCGTAGTCTATGTGATATTTATTTAATCGCTTCATGTTCAAAGGGATCGTAACTTTCTGGTCTCATCGCGGCCCTTACACTCCGACATTTTTCTGCCAACTGGATACTGTCAACCAGGCTGTGCCACCGGGAGGGGGCATCATCCCGCACTTGCCACGGCCTCCACAGATTTACTTTCATTGCAAACACTATGGAACTCCACTGACTGGTCCCATTCCTGCTCCCACACGATTCAAGACTGTACAGCACAATCATATCACAGATATAATTTTTATGGAATGGTGTTACAAGACACCAATGTGAAGGTAATTGTGCCATCAAGACTCAAAACCCATGACCAGCATTTAAACCTTCTATATTGAGATTCTACAATCATACATTGGTAAAAGAGAACACTAAGGGTCATGCTTAACACAACATTTCATATATTTAATACATACGTGTAAATATGTTATTATTCCATATTCAATCAAGACATCACATAAGCATGCACTAAATTTGATCGCTTCCATAAAAATTCTGCAAGACATTAATCAAGAATAACAATAACTTTGATTTTTTGTCCTAAAAACCTAAAATGATATAATAATACAATAATCATATTAGTTCCGCAAAATTCCCCATGTTAATATCAGCCAATTTCGCATGTTATTCATCAACACTGTCATGAAAAATTCTCGCATGTTAACATTCATGAAAGCTTCATAAAATTTTTTGTATGTTTTCATGCATACACACACACTGTCGAGTTTTCTTCTGCCTAAAACCTAGAACATTCTGCAGTTAGCCACATGAAAGTCATAAAATTCTCGCATGTTTTTCATGCATACAATGATACACCAAACTGAAGCTTTTTCTTCGCCTAAAAACCAGAATACTCGCATGTTAGTCTTGCATATAAGGCTACACCAAACTGAGTTTTTTGATCTAAACCTCAAAATGATTCTTGGTAGATGGCAGATTGCGCATGAAAGTTCATAAACTACATATTTTCATAATACAATGATACACCAAACTGAGTTTTCTCACTTAAAAACTCTGTAACATTCGCATGTTAGTCATGCACATGGTACACACTGGAACTGGTTTTCTTGACAAAACTCCCAAAGATTTCATATCTGCATGAAAGCCCATAAAATTCTGCATGTTTTTCATTCAAACAATCACATAGAAAACTCAACCAAATGCCATTTCCATGGCCCCAAACAAGGAAATAACCAAAGAGGAAAGATCCTCACCTCAAGTGTGTAGATCAAGCTCGATCCACCAAATTAAAACAATGGAGGAAAAAGCTCCCTCCTCCCTTTTCTCCTTTCTTTTCTTTCTTCTTGGCTTCTTTTTCTTCCTTTCTTTCTTTCTTTCTTTCTCCCTCTGTCTACTAATGTTTGACATCTCTCCTCAAACTACCAAGTTGGCTCGACTTGTGGGAGCCCACCTAACATCCATTTGTTTGACACTTGTCACCAAAGACCAAGTGTTCCCTCTATGCCACAACTTCAACCACTTTCATGCTCATGCATGAGGGTGGCTTGACATTTGGCTCCCACGAACTCATGCAACTCTAAGGGCATGACACTGCCCACCTATAGTGCTAAGTGTCTCCCCACGCAAGTGCCACATGGCACCCCATGCGAGCCGTCTGCTCCGCCTCGCCAATGACGCACAAAACCGATAGTCTCGCATTCGACAAAGTTCATTCGTTCAACTGCAGATTTCATGAGATGATTCTAATCTAAGGTGATCCGTTTTGTCATCCGAGGTCTAGAGAAAGATTTGATTTTGTTTGTAAATTGGCCCTGCAGAGTGGACTTATCGATTCACCATTTGCAAGAAAAGAAAGAAAAAAATATTTTTTCCTGGTTTCACAAATTTCCTGCAATCTCATTCCACTCTGATACATAAAACAACAACCACATGCATATGCAACAGTCATTTAAAATACACGACTAGAAAACGCACCTTCCTCTCTCAAACAAACAAGAAGGATAGCTGGCGCGCATCTGTCCTCAAGGCTCCCATGTCGCTCTCCTCGACTCCTGGGCGGGCGCCATAACACCTTCACAAGCCTCATGCCTTGCCACGCAAACCTGCTTCCTTTGGCTTATCCATGATACGCACCGGTCCCTCTCGAAGGTCCCATCAAAGATCAACAAGCTCTCCCTGGTCCACTATAGTGACTGGATCTCGGAGTGTACTTCTGAAAGCATGTAGACGTTGAAACACCTCATGAACGCTTGACAAACCTTTGGCAACGCCAACCGATACGCAACCGCACCACCCTCTCGAAAGTACCTAAGGGTCCAATGTACCCTACGACAGCCTTCCTCGCTTTCTCCGACCGAATACCTCTCGAATCACCTTCAAGAAGACATGATCACCCACCCTCGAACTCTGTGAGGTCACCGTCAGATATCAGCGTAACCCTTTGCTCCGCCCGGCGCATGAGACGCCCGATCATACCCACCTCTCGAAGGTGTCTCTAATCAATAAATCTGACCAAAGGATGGAGCTTATCTCCCACCTCTGGCCCAACATATGCCTGATCGGTTGCCTCCCGTAGAGAGCCTCATGTGGTGCCATCCGAATTTTCGCTTGATAGCCGATATTGTGTGCAAACTCTACCAAGGGCAAGTGCTCCTCCCACTACTTGAGATCCAGTGACGGATGCCCCAGGAGCATGTCCTCTAAAATCTAAATAGTCTCGCTTCCGATCGACCATCCGTCCCGAGGATGAAAAGCAGACTCATCGAAAGCTACGTCCTACGGCCTTCGCTGGAAACTCTTCCAACTGAGTCAGAAACCTAGGATCCTGATCCGATACTATGGAGACTGAACCCATGCAACCGCATTTTATCTCCGTATATACAACCTCGCGCACTTCCAAAGCAGGAAGGTCATCCAGACGGGCCATGGGGCAAATGTGCCGAATTTGGTGAGTCGGTCCACTATAACCCATCGCATCATGTTTCTCGGGATGTCCGTGGCAGGTGATCACAAAGTCCATCGATGTGCTCCCACTTCCACTCCGGGCCATTCCAATGGTCGAGTAGCCCCGCCGGCCTCCCGTGCTCATCCTTCGACCAAGACGTGAGACACCGCCGGGACAAATCCTAACATGCCTCTTCATCCCGGGCCCGGGGCATCGGGCGACGGTTAGTCGCGCATTACATCTTCTGGTACACCTGATGTACAAATGAATCAGAGTAATGGACTCCTCGAGACCTCCTCCCCAAATCCATCGATCGTGTGGGAACCACAACTCGTCCTATACCCCGAAGACTACCATCTCAGGTGGGGATGGCCCAAATTTTCACCTGCACCCGATCAGACTCGCCCTCGATGGATACTCTGGGTCATCCCGCACTGACTCTATCACTCAGAGACGCAGAGCCACTGGCACTCCAAGGTACCTCGAGCTCCGGCCATCGCATCGCAGCCTCAACCGCCCACCGTCTCGAGCACCGCCATTCCTGAAGGTATACTTCAGCCAAGACTTCGCGTTTCTGGCTGTTGACAAATATCACATTTGCCTTACCGATGGTAAATGCAAAGTGAAGTCGAATTTTCCAAAAATTCCATCCTACCTTACGTCAAGCCATGTTGAGGTCCCGCTGCAGAAGATATTTACTTTCGTGGGTTCAAACACTGAACCGTCACCATATAAGTAGTGGCGCCAAATCTTCGTATAAGACCACGGCAGCCAACCTATGTCAGCGATGGTAATTTCGTCGCCAGATTTTAACCGCCAGAACCATAAGCTACAACCTTCTCGGATCGCATCGTAATTACACCTCTGTACTTGGGTTCTTAAGCATCACAAGACACTGTGTACCGTCTTTGGGACTATTGTGGATAGGTTCTGAAATAAGCCTCCTCTTTAATTCTTAACGCCGTCGCACGTAGTCATCCCATACAAACTTGACCTCCTTCCGGGTCAATCTTGTCATAGGCGCTAGCCTGGGAGAAATCCTCTATAAACCTCCTGTAATACCCGCCAATCCCAAGAAACTACGTATCTCGAAGATCGAATTTCTGGGCCTCCCAACTCATCACAAATTTCAACCTTCCCGTCCACCACACACTGCCGACACCACGTGTCCCAAGAAACCACCCACCTCAGCAAGCCAAAAACTCGCACTCTACTAACTCGAATACAACTCGATGATCCTCAAAGCCGTGAAAGTAATGATTCCTCAAAATGATCTCATGCTCCACCATCGGGAGTAGATTAGGATGTCATCAACAAAGAGACCACTCACAAATTGATCTAAATGTGGTTGAACACCCTATTCATGAGGTCCATGAATGCCGCCGGTGATCACAATCCAAAGGGCATCACCGGTGAACTCAGTGCCCATACGCCCCGAACGCCGTCTTAGGATGTCCGCTCCTAACTCGAACCGATGGTAACCAAAGGCGGTTGTCTATCTCGGAGTGTACTCGCGCCTCTTCGCTGATCAAACAAGTCATCAATCCTCTGTAAGGGATACCGATTCTTGATAGTAACCCCTCGTTTCAACCGGTCTCGTAATCGATGCATAGTCGAAGGGTCTTATCCTTCTTTTTCAGTAGAACCGGAGCACCCATGGTAAAGTACTGTCTAATGAAACTCCTCGCCCAAGAACTCCCGTATCCGGACTCCGAGCCTCGTAACTCAAACCTGCCATCCTATGCGGGAGTCAGAAATAGGCGACGTCCCAGATGCAACTCAATGAGGAAGTCCATGCATCTCTCGATGCAGGTGATCCCTGAGCTCGGTCCTAAAAACATCCCCGCGACTCGCAAACCACCCGAGGTGACTCACATCCCGCTGGCCTCACTGGCCCCTCCGTGGTAAGGCTAGCTAGCCAAATCCTACCAACCCACCCGTGCCACGTGAATCGTGACATGTGATAAAGAAACATCGTGACTATTCAAACACAACACAAGTGTACCCGGTCAAAGGCAACCCCGCATACGATCACAATCTATGACAACCCGATGTGCCGTCAACAAGTCCATCCCGAGGATGACCTCGAACTCTGACATGTCCATGACCCGGTCCACCTTGAGGAATCCCGTGATTCCTAACTCACATCCTCGACATATCCGATCACCCTCTCCTTAGTCCCTGTGGAGAACCTACATGCAATGGCTCGCCTAAGGTCCTTAAACTCTAAGCCCAATACTTCACACAAGACGCAGCGCGAATAAAGGAATGCGGCGCACCTGAGTCAGAATAACACCCTTGCCCACAAGCGAAAGAGTAGAACGCACTCGAATCATCACTGATCTACGCCTCACCGCTGGAGGAATGGCGTAAGACACGCCCGAGGCCCCGGTCCCGGGCCAGATATCGCGCCGACTCGACCCATACCGCCTCCTGTCTGCTCGTGAAACACCGACATGCTCGTGTGTCGCACCCCTCGAGAATGATGCAATCGGTTCCCCGCCCATGTCGGGTAAGGAGGAACATACTGAGTCTGCTCATGTCCCACTGATGATCGGGACTGTAGTGTCCCCTGATCCTGAAACCCATGTATCCGGGAGGGATACCGCCATGTGTCCCTACCGATGGCGCGAAAACATGTCATCTTCCCAGCCTGACTGGTAACCCGGACCTGGCCTTGGCCCTGTTGGCTACGGCCCCGCCCCTGAAACCCTCGTGGAACAGAAGTCCTCTGCTTCTTTCCCGAGCCCCGGCGAAGGTCATTCTCTTCTTATTACTAGCGACTCCACACATCTCGGATGCTACGAGCCGCCATCTACCTCTCGCTTCACAATCATAGTTGTAATTAACCATCGAGTCCATATCTTGTAGGTTATGTCCTACAATCTTACCCCGGATGGACAACTTCAACCCATCTTCGAACTTCCTGACCTTGGCTGCGTCAGTGGCCACATAATCATCCCCGAAACGTGCCAACTCAGTAACTCGCCACGCACTCAAGTACAACCATCGCCCTGGCCTCAACTCAAGGAACTCCTCTGCCTCGCATGTCCAGCGTGGGGCTTCCAAAGTACTCACACCCAGCCACGGTAAACCATCCCATGTCATAGTCCCCGTCCCGTGAAGTCGCACCCACTCCCACCGATCCGGGACTCACCCTCGCCGGAACGTGAAGCAAGCGAATCTCGAGTAGTGTATCCGAGGTGACTCATATCTCAGAATCCTTCACCAGACTGGGAATCACTGCGGTCGGCTACCATCGGGGTCCCTCCTCCTCGAACGCCGGAGGATGGTGTGTGTCTTGAACCTTCCGAGGTTACCGGGCACCTCCCCACCTCAGCCGCATCACCGCAAGCTGCGGGCTATCGCAACACCCATGGCCTCATGAAGGCCTCACACTCAAAAAACAGCGGTGGTCGACCATCACCCCGTGATCACCTCACGCCCCGCCCCGCCTTTCACTTGGCACGCCAAACAACAAGTTTAGAATCATTTTCGTGTCCAACTGTTAGCACACATGCCGACCAATAATATACTTAATATCCCAAACCATCCGCTTGTTTCGAACCCTACATACGCTTTCAACCCTAGTGTTCGTATTTCCTATATAAATCCTACCACATATATAATTCACGAATTTGCACACACAATCACGCACATACAACTGTGCCATAAAGAAAGGAAACACACAATGGCAGCATTTAATCCTCGTTCCTCGTGGACTCCAGTAACCTCCTCTACCTAGACCTTGATAAAAAACACTATGATCTGGATATCAATTTCCGAGCACTAGGTAACTCTAACTCAAGCTCCAACACCAAGCTATACCAGGCTATGATGCTCCTACACATTAACAGCATGTCCTAAACCCATGCCCCACCAAGCCCTAGGTATTCGTATACTAAGCCGGATACTAAGTCGTACACCTCTAAAACCCTAGGGGTCCCATTGATCATCATTAACCTGTTGAAACTCCGTGTGTGTCTCATATCAGATTCCATATATGAGTAAATGACCCAATAGCCCATCATCATACTTGTCCATACGGTTACAAGACCATACATTTTACAGACCATTACATCAATTCCTAATACAAAACATATATTAATACTACTTGTTCTAATATATACACAAACAAGAAATCATGTCAGCTCTTCGCCCGCCATAATCCACCTCTATGAGCTGGGCTCGCCCGCACCAACTCAGATTGCGCAGAAATCCACGTGACAAGAGCCATAACGCCAGCAGATAAACCCACAAGGGCTATTTTCCTACCCAGGGGTGCACAAATGATCATTTCACGTCAAAAACCAACAACCAATCCATGCATACATGTTATCCTATCATGGAAAAAATCTACATGCATGTATATGAGAAGACATCACATGGCCTAAGCACCGGTCAACCTCCGACCCACCACCTAACGCAAGTGCCAATGGGAAATCAGTACGAAGTCAATTCCGACTCCCATCTCACAACTCGGGGAAGTCTATGCGGATATTTATTTAATCGCTTAAGGCTCCGGCAATAATCCTTTCGTCTCATCACGCTTCTTACACCGGTTTTCTGGGTTTCACCCATGGATACTTGCCTAACCAAAGCTTTCTGTGCTCTTTTCACCCGAGGGGGTGGTATCTATCCCCCACTTCTGCTACGCCCGACACACTACTCTCCATTTTCATTTAACACCATGGAATCTCCACCTGACTTAGTCCACCCAAGTCACACACGATTCAAAGACTCAAATGTACAACCAAGCATCTATACACATCTCTCATGTAATGTGGTGTTACCAGACACCTCAATGTAATGCACTTGTGCCACAGACTCAAACCCATGACTCAATGTATGAAAACCTCTACATGGACATTCTACACCGTACACTATGTGTGTGCTATGAACACCATGTCTAATGCTCACAACATTTCATATATTTAACATACATGCGCCTAAGGGGTTAATATTCCACATATTCAAATCAAGACATCGTTATTAAGCATGCACTAACCGTATTGGTTCCATAAAATTCGCGATGAGCATTAATTCAAGTAATAACAGCCAACTTTGATTTTTTTGTCCTAAACCCGTAAAAATGCACAGTAATAATACGCAATAACCATATTAGTTCCAAATTCGCATGTTAATATTCAATTCTCGTGATGTTATTCATCATCATCAGTTCCATGAGTACTTCAGATGTTAACATTCATGAAAGCCCATAAAATTTTTAGCGTTTTTCTTATGCATACAATAATACACTAAGCTGAGTTTTCTTCTGGCCTAAAAACCAGAATATTCCTGGCATGTTAGTCATGCAAAGGAAAGTCATAAAATTCTGCATGTTTATGCATACAATGATACACCAAACTCGAGTTTTTCTCTTCGCCTAAAACCTAGAACATTCTGCATGTTAGTTCCGTATATATACACACCAAATCGAAGTTTTCTTTGGATCTAAAACCCCAAAACATTCTCGCATGTTAGTCATGCACGGCCCATAAAATTCTGCATGTTTTTCATGCACAATGGATACACCAAACCGAGTTTTCTTCCATTTAAAACCTAGAACATCTCCGCATGTTAGTCATGCACATAAGGCCACACCCAAACTGAGCTCTTCTTTGATCTAAAAACCCCAAAAACATTCGCATGTTAGTCATGCATGAAAGCCCATGTACTCGCATGTTTTACGGTACAATGATACACCAAACCGGTTTCCTACCTAAAACCAGAAAAAAAACAAAGATGTACAACATCACAATTTCGCCTCAACCCAGAAAATTCAGCAGTACAACATCAAAATTCAGTCTTAAAACCCAAAATTCAGTATGGACAACATCACAAATTCAAATTTAAACTCCGAATCAAGATGGACAACATCACATTCCAAAGATGTTTTCTATTCAAACAATCACAGAAAATTCAACCAAATGCGAGTCATACCAAACAAGTGAAACGTGAGGAGCGATCCTCACCTTCTGAAGTGTGTGATCGCCTGATCCACCCAAATTCAGAAAACAATGGAGGAAAAGCCCTCCTCCCTTCTCCTTTCTTTCTTCTCGGTTTCTTTCTTCCTTTCTCTTTTCTTTCTTTCTTTCTCTTTTCTTCTTTCTCCTTGTCTACGAATTCGTTTGCCATCTCCTCAAATCCACCAAGTTGGTTTAACCAAGGGGAGCCCACCTAACATCTATTTGTTTGACACTTGGTCAACTCAAGACCAAGGTTCTCCATGCCAACTTCAACCACTTTCATGCTCATGCATGAGGGTGGCTTGACATTTGGGTCCCACCCAACTCATGCAATCCTAAGGGCATGACACTTGGCCCACCCATGTGCCAAGTGTCTCCCATGCAAGTGCCACATGGCACCCCTGAAATGCACACCTCTATCCGATATCAACTCATGAGGAACCTCTATATCTCGCAGATAACGTGGCGATCCGATAAGCAGCCACTTTCTGCCGTATTTAGCTTTGCATAAGAAGTGGCCTCCACCCACTTTGTGAAATAACTCACAGCGACTAGAATGAACCCATGACCATTAGAGACTTCGGCGAAATCTTCCTGTCAATATCTATGCCCGGATCAAAACGCTGGCTATGGGGAGGGTCAATGCATGCAACTCTTATGGTGGAACGGTATGAGATCTCCATGCATCCGACACCTAGACTCTCGAACAACCGACAACAATCTGTCTCCATGGTTAACCAAAATGTACTGGCCCTCATAATCTTACGAGCCAACATATGTCCTCCCATGGGACCCACAAACTCCGGCATGGACCTCTCTCATTACCCGATCATTGAATCTCGATTCAAGCACAACAACAATAACACACCATCGGGGTCAGATACCATATAGTGGTCTCTCCATGTATCACAAAGCCGGTGGCTAACTCCGTCTCAAAGCTTTTTGTCCTTAGCCATTACGCCTGTGGTGGCGCCATATCTAAGAAACTGATAAATATCATGATACCACGGCATACCATCATCAAACCCCGACTCGTCAATTAAGCAACAATAAGTAGGAACATTTCTAGTCTCAACTAGCAGGGGGCGAACTACCACACCTTCAGGAATGTCAATCATGGAAGCCAAAGTAGCCAGAGCATCGGCGAACTGATTCTGCGCTCTAGGTAGGTGAGTGTAGCTCAGGTCGTCAAACCTCCCTACTAGTAACTCTAAATAAGCATGATATGGCCTAAGCCAGATCTCCGGGTCTTCCAATCACCTCGATCCTCTGCCTAATCACTAGATTAGAATCACCATCATTCCCATCCTTCTAACCAGCTCAAGTGCGCCTCTAACCCAAGGATACATGCCTTTATAATTAACAATGTTGTTCACAGGGTCGGATAATCCATCCTCAAAAGGCCAAACGACCGGACTCGGATATGATCGCCATGCGGAGAAATCAATAGAATACCTATCCCATATCCACGTTAGTCGCACCATCAAAGCACATGCTCCAACCGCATAAACTAGTCACCCCTACGCATCTCCTCATCCGGAAATCATCATCAATCACTCTACCGTCAAGAACTGAAGGAGCACAGGATCATATAATGCTACTTTATGTGACTTTGAGTGACATACTAAATATCAAACTCTATCAAAAGTATAAGCCATCTCATAAGTCCTGTCGGCTAAAACTCGGTCTCTGGCTGCAAATATCTCAAAGGATCTAAACGTAGAAACAAGCCGCACGAGTACTGGTCATGTAATGTCTCAATCTCCGAGTGCGGCCCAAACTAAAGCTGGTAGAAGGTCAATCATAATGTACTGCCTCATACTCTAACATCCTCGCTCAGATAATATAGCTCATCCCCCGGCTTAATCATCAAGTCAGCTAGAATGCACCCTAAAGCGACATCTGAAACTGACAAATATAATAAGAGAGGTCGTCTAGGCACGGGAGGTACCAAAACCCGAGGGGGAAAGCAAATACTCTAATCCGTCAAACGTCACGACACCGATCAACTAAACCTTAGGGCCGTTTCTTCCTAAGCCTAAGATAGCTCAAGTATCCGTTAGTCTAATAATAAACCCACATATTGCAACCCACCCAAGAAAACCTCGCATCTCGCCTCGGTCCGTGGTGGAGACATGTCAAGGATTGCTCTGATCTTATCAGGATCTACCTCAATAGCTCACACTAATCATGTGTTCCCAAGAGCTTCCTTGGTCACCTAAAAGTACTTCTAAGGATTCATTTCATCTAAAGTGATCCGATCCTCCGGAAAGCGCTCTAGAGCGCCCAGCGATCCGCCTATCACGGACTTCACAATCATATCATCTTACATGCACTTCAACATCCCCCGTGCATCATGTCAGCGAACAGTCAGAGAACCGCTTCTCCGATGTAGCACCTGCATTCTTCACCCAAATCCGCATGACTCTATAACAATAGGCGCTCCCACTCGATGAAAGCATGTCTTCCCGTCCTGGAGCCATCATAACTGGATTATAACCAAAGAACGACTCCATAAAAGACAACATCGCATGCCCTACAGTACTATCAACCAGCATGTCAATACGCGGAGAGGAAAATCATCCTGGCCAAATTTGCAGATCAAAGTCCATTACTAAACTCTAACCTTCCCGTCCTTTTTGGGAACGAGAACGACATTAGCCAGCCACTCAGGATACTCAACCACTGATATAAAGCCAACACTAAGCTGTTTTTGGATCTCCTATTTCACTTGTAAACCCAACGGGGTACACCGCTCAACTTCTGCTTTTAACTGTCTAAAGATGTGGCACCAAGCCAGCAGATGATGCCGAACTATGGTGGGTCAAGGCCCGGCATGTTCTCGTAAGACCATGCAAAAACATCTAAGTATGACCGTTAACCAAACAAACTATCCCTCTCAACTCAGCAGATAAGCGCCTGAACCGATCCAACTCAGGCTCATTTGTCGCACTCCAAGTCGATTGTCTCGATCATCAAAGCAAAAACCTCTCCTCTGAGGTCGTGGGTCGTGATCACTGCAACTCACATCCAAATCAATTCAGAAAGACTGCACATCAATATCAAACACATGTAATGGGTATTAGTGATCATGGAGCAATATCATTATCGCAAGCAGCGTAAAATACTCAAAAAGCTCAATCCATAAGAAAGAGTGAGTTACATCATCGAAACGCGAGATAACCTGACAGCACACTCAAAAGAAAGTAGGGTCCACGCACCGGACTCTACCACATCAGGACTAACAACATCCTCATGTACAAACGGAACATCAACAGAAATTGAGTGAGAACAAGCGGAATATCCCATCCGTCGGGATAGCGAGCACCCGCAAAGCCCAGATAGCTAAAACGCAGGGGTAAAGGGCTCCGAAAAACGCTACCGAACCATCCGATCCATATCCATCATCAACATCTCATCATGTAAGACAACACCATCTATCAAACCAATAGGATCGAAGGGAACTCCATAGCCATCCACCTCATCCAGGAAACACAAAGTCAACACACTAAAATGATCAAGAGAAGAAGGGGCAGGTATCACAACTCTAGAAGCACCGGGAGCTCCATCACTCAACTGGATCTGATGGACAAGACGCTTGCTCTTCTTCCCGTCGGCATCAACCCAACAATCATCCCGCCTTAAAGGCCGGTGGTGGGATGATGCTCACAAAATAACTGGCCAAGCACATCGTGGTACGGCGGGAGTGATAATCAACGGCATAAGAGACAGACGCGCCATGATCCTTCCTTGCAGAATCGCTGCCATGTATATGAAGTCCTATCCGTGGGAACATAAACTAAGCCTAAAAGGAGAATCAATATGATCCATCACCGATGTGAACTCTAAGCCCATGCCAAGGCCGCCCTAATCCCAAAGGTGAAGGAATGACATGCACCTCATAATATCAAGGACTGTGGTGTTACTATGACTATCAAAAGACATGGCTACGAGATCTTTACAAAAATCCTCAACCTCCACAATCTGCACCGCATCGAATGAAAACCCTGTCAACAACAGATCAACGTCACTATGGCTGATCTCTAATGACTCGGGGCTCACGAGGGGTACGCTCCTCCAATGGATCAGACAGCAATAACACGAATTCTCATGTGGCGTTGAACTTCACCTTCTCGAAGGAAGAAGAAGGGGATGGCCCCTACCAGGTATCCAAGGTCGACCTAGTCACAGTCGGCGATACCGGATCCTCAACACTGGGAATAGGTGGAAATGTGATAGAGCCTATAAGCAAGTCTAACGTCAAAGTTCCCAATACCTCTCGTCGTGTACTGTCATAAGCTCTGACCG
Source organism: Tetrastigma voinierianum (assembly GCA_016808115.1). Taxonomy (NCBI): domain Eukaryota; kingdom Viridiplantae; phylum Streptophyta; class Magnoliopsida; order Vitales; family Vitaceae; genus Tetrastigma; species Tetrastigma voinierianum. The sequence goes on along the minus strand of JAEQBH010002981.1, from coordinate 409,267 downwards.
TCTGTGTGGAAGGTGCAAAATCAGAAGGCCCAAATCCAAGAGCAATAGCAATGGCCAAAGGACAGTATATCTGTGGCTTTAAACTATCAGTCTAATGTGACAATCGGAAATACAACCCGAGTGAACCAACTAAATATAAAGGAGGCATACGGTCTTGATCCTCTGTGGAAGGTCATCAACAAAAGACTATGCATGTGGTTTCCGTCAAATTGCCAAGATATGAATAAGGCCATTCCGAGAGTAGTAGATCAACTCAGATCTGACCAATGCTCTAATCGCGCCTCCCATGCAGTGTATTTGCGCCAAATAGACTCCAAATAGATATTCGAGCTTGAGTACTCTACAACTGTCTAAGTATCTCATCATCCTCTCGCCTAACCTCCTCCATAACAGCGTCACCATCTGTAGGCCTAGCAGGTGCAGGAGGCTGCTGACGCACCACTCTACCTCCTCGAATAAATATATCGATATCACGGGAGTCTCGCCTCGATCCTCGCTGGAGTCAATATAAACAGGGTCCGAGCAGACAAGGCGAATGGGTCATCGTGCAAGGACGGCAACTCAGATAGGTGCGACATCAGGAATCAACCTGAATGGCATAGGTGTATGCGGACTCGAGGTTATTCCATCTATCTTGTAACTCCCATCCAAAACTATAGGCTCTGGTACCAAGTCATCCCATGATAACATGTGAATAACATCATCATCAACATCAAAATCTAAGAAGTGTATACCACCAAAGAGGAACCCATGAGAGAATAAGCTCCAAAGGGTTCAGAATACGCCAAAGCTACCCCAATCAAACTAAGCCCGGTCTACTGGGACCAATGGCATGTCTCTTAAGGCGGTACATCGACGTTGGTCACGCCCGGCCTCGATGATCAAGACAATACGCTAAATCCATCCCGAAATGTGGCGAATGACTCCGAGAAGTGGCTCAGCGATAACCCGCATCACCAAATCCGCCATCTATAAGCTCGGAAGAGCCCGTCCACTTCCGCATACCTAATCGAGAAAACTATCTCTCACTAGCTCGTGAATATCAATAGCCGCCTCGTGGAGCCTCAGCCCGTATCCAAACCGTGGCCTCTGAACCCTGCGTAGTGCATAAACTCACAGGCTGGCATACACTTGCTGTCAAGAACAGGAAGAAGATGAGACACAGTCGAGAATAATGTCCTCTCTAGAAGTCCGGGCGACAACAAATCGCCCGAATGGTCTCGCCCATTAATAGTACTAATAAGCACTAACATCCTCCTCGGTCTCGTCCTCCGCGATCTCTTCCTGTGAGTCGAAGGGGAAGAATCAGACCATAATCCTGTAAATACCTCCCAAATACCATATGCTGCCTCAATCACGCCCCAATATCTGCCAGAAAACCCATCAAGTGTCTAGCATACTTAGGCTGTAAACTCCTCATAAGCATACTAATCTGCTCTCTCTCCGACGGGCGATCTACCATCTGAACAATCTTCTCCCTCCAACGGGAGATAAAGGAAGTCACTGTCTCCTCTAAACTCGTCGCATAGCTCTAGCTTCCTGCAGACATCGAATTAACGTAAGGTGCCAAATGTCTCAAAAACTCCTCAATAAATCTTCCTAAGTCCCATTTGATCAGAAGCGTCTGCTGAAGCATACCAACTCGTGCAACAATTCACCAGACATGTGTGAATAACATACATCCTGCCTCACGTTTCGAGCCTCATGACAATAGAATACAATCTCAAGTGGACGCGAGGGCAGCCCCTGCCAGTATATCTCTCAATCTCCGGCATCCTAAAATCAGGTGGTAATCCAGTCGCGGGCGTACTATCAAAATCGTCCCAACTAGTAACTCCATCAGAGACTCTCATATGTCGAAAGCGCTGCTCTAGCCTATCCATACGCGCTCGCGTATCATCAGCGGCTGAAATAGGTACTACAGCCGATGGCATAGTCACCTTTGCCTGACTGTGGAGAACTAATGGCACATGAGTAGCTGTCAACTGAACACGCAGTGGAGGCGGTGGAGGCGGTGGTGCCACAAAATCACACTGAGCATCATCCTGAACCTAATCACGCAATTCATTGGCCCATCCCTCCCACTAAGTTCAGCTATGGCCTCCTGACCGAGGGAAATTGCCGGTGTAAACTCGGTCGATCAGAATTGAAGTTGTGACTCCATATCTCGTATGATCCTCAGACGAACTAGTCTTCCCGAACCCGATCCAAGAAGTTGCGGTCCTGCACTATATCACAAAATAAGACTCAAACGTAAGAAAACCGAGTAAGGCACCACTGAGCCGAAAGTAATAACAGAAATAGAGACCGGCCGAACTAAAAACCGGAATAGATAAGCCAACATTACGCCGTAGAACTGCCCTCGCTGAACCCAAAACTACCAATCTTGCATACCACCAATGTGAGGCCATAATAAAGAAACTATGAATCCATCATGACTAAAACTACTCAAGGTTCGCGATGCACCCACGCCAGCAGTGATAAATTCCCAACAGGATATAAACTCAACCTGCAAGCACAGTCAGGCCTCTAAAAGACAAAGGTGGGTGGGTCTTTAAAGGTCCCTAGCAGAGCCGATCAGACTTCCAATGCATAACTCCTACACACCTCCTCAAGAGACTCCGGTGCTTCCCATGCGAGGTGAAACACCTCCACACATGCACTTCCGACATCCCGTGGGGCGCCTATGATAAAGGCTCACCACTCAGCACTCAAGAATGCTTCGCGCACAAAGGTATGTGGGTGCATCCGAAAAACCTAAATGACATCTAAACCGTAGCATGCACACTGGTCACAAAAGTATCCTAAAAATCTAGCTCTCCTCGGGCATGTCTTCAAGATCACCAAGATTAATATGTCACTACCTCCAAAATGCTCACAAACACGGATATATCTCATCACTGTACTTACCCTATCACTAGCTCGGTCGAAAAGCAAGCAAGGAGCAATAAGTCTCCAACCAAACACACAACCAAGAAAGATAGATCGACCGAGACTAAAGATTTAGGGATAAGGGGATACGAGTGTGTCCCACATAGACATGCGACAAACAATCATGTAGGAGAAAGGTAGTCATGCAACAAACAGTCATGCAAAGCGCAGGTATATCATTCATATCTACACATAATCTAAGTAGGAGTATAAGATGAACATGGTGAGTATATAACAAATGATGAGAAACAAGTGACATAACAAGATGAACAGAAGAATCGATTGACGAAGTTAGCCGACCAATACTAATGATACAACACCAGGACATACGAAAAGATACAATCGCCAATTAAAATTCCTCGTTCTACACGGTGCATAAAAAGAAGTATCTATCAATCAACCAATCAAACTCCACATTTTCCTTAATTTGTATTCAAGCTTGACCCTCACTGTCACCAGTGGAGTCGCCATTTTGTGGACCCCGCATTTTTGGCTATTATGTTTTTCCCACTTAAAAGTAAGTAGACTGCTTTTATTTTTATTTTTTAAAAACCTATCAGAAAATGGGCTTGAGTTCGCTATTTTTTGTTTTATTTGTGCGGAAAACAAAATAAAGAAAAGTTAAAACCCTAAATGCTGGGACTTGTAATGTTATATATGTCCGGGAAAACAGAGTCTAGGTTCGGGGGTCAGGTTACTTATCGGGAAGGTACGATGGAAGCATAGCACCCTTCTAAGCCCCTAAATGTCGGGTCTCTATCAAACAAATTAAGGAAATTAGCGCTGACCACAACTAATAAATACCAAAGATAAAGAATAAGAATATTAAAAGTCAAGGTACGACATATAAATAAATAATCAAGCAAAGTCAAATGAGATGAATGTGTACTTGAACGGCATGTTAGAAGCGCTATCAATTAGGAAACGATGTTAGTGCAATAACAAAATAGAAACTATTCAATTAAATCGCCTTAAACTATACGCCAAATTATTTATTAAACGATACATTTAACGCCGGGCCCCACCTGCGCCATTTATATGTTACACAAATTAACTCCCCAAGATTCCATTTTTATTGGAATCAGTAGAATTAACCGTAAGCCGGTGATTTTATTAATCGCTCAAATCAAGTTTTGAAAATCGTAAGTTCGTTAAATTTGAAATTGAGATTTTAATTAAATTTAAATTATGAATTTTCAAAATTTAAGACTAGGGCAACTGAATCTGAAATTATGATTTGGAAATTGAAATTGACGCTTGAATTTTGAAATTATGAATTTTGTAAATTGAAGTTATAAACTCTTTAAAATTGGAAATTGGAAATTGTGGAACTTGAATTTTGGAAATTATGATGTTTGATTTTTGAAAATTAGGAATTTGCAATTTTGAAATTGAAACATTGAAAATTTGAAATTTGAAATTGAGATTTTGAGACTTGAATTTTAAATTGAAAATTTGAATTTCGTGAAAATGAGAAATTTGAAATTTGACACTTAAAATTGAGAAATGAAAATTTAAGAGAAAAAAAAAAATTGGGGATTTTATTAAATTAAGGGTGGGTGATAGTTCATATGTTAAGAAAAAATAAATTGAATTAAAAAAAAAAAACAACCAATTTAACTAGATAAACAAAAAGCAACAATATAATTACAAGGAAAATAAAATAATAAGACTATAAATTAAATGACTAATATATATATAAGACAATAAAAAACTATATATAAAAAAAAAGAATAAAAGAGTCGAAAAACATACCGTAAACGTAGCCTCTCTGACCATACCGCCTCAAGCTGAAATTGCTTCCAGCCGGATTGCCTCCCAAAATCGCCTCAAACAAGATTTCTCCAAGACTCAAACTTTTAAACTTCGGCACACTCAGACCTTCACTCAATGTGTGGGCACCCACAACCTTAAGAAAATAAATTTAAGGAACTAATATGACCTAAATTATATGCACCAATGCCTTAATTTATTCTCCAAAAATACGAATCGCGCCATTGCGCTCCAACCTTGGCTGAAAGAAACCTACGCTTTCCTTTTCCCCCCAGACCTTCTCATTCAAGATGAAATGACCCCTTTATGAAGAAGAGGCCCATTGCCTCCTTACAAAGGAAAAAAATCTTAAACTTAAAAAATGCAAGGTCCACAAATAGGTTGTAGAGGATTACCTTATAACAATTTACTAGAATCAACCAGCCATGAGAACATCCTTCACACCTCCCATATTGCCCTGGAAACTTAAACTCAACCAGATTTTCCCTTGCATTATGTCAAATAAACAGAACCTCTCTTCCCCAATATTTCCGCTGGTGGGAGCCAATAACAATGGGACACCACAATGGAGTTTATGCTTGGACTTTAAATCTTCAACTTTTACACCAAATGCGTGTTCCCATGGAACGCTACCGTAGTCTGAATTGGACTGCCAAGCCATTATTTCATAAAATGATGAAAGATTAGGGTTTCACTCTCCATATTTATAGATTTTAATAGTTTATTTATTTTTAATTATTTCATTTTTTTAATGTTATTTACCATTTCCCTCTATATGTATGAGAATCCGCCCTTCAGATTTATTTCTTTTTTAAATAATTACAAACTTGTGTTTTATCCCATTGATTTAGGAATAATCATAAAGAAGGCATAAAAAATTTTAAAAAAAATATCGCTCACTATAATTTCATAGAAAATAATGGATTAATTAAAGGGCCCTCAACTTTCTTTTTTTTTTTTTGTCATTTTTACTATTGTAATATTTAAAAAGTTAAGAAAATATTTTTCTAGTATTTAGTTTCACAAAGAAAAAAAAAATTTAAAACTTATTCAACTGATTATATGTTTTAAAATTATTTAATACTTATAGAGATGAATAAATAAAATAATTTAAAAGAAGTGTGGGGAAATAAAATATTGAGTATAAATTTGTTTTTTATTTTTTTATTTTTACACATCAATTTCATGCGGAAAGAAGGGAAAAATTATTGGATTTTTTTTAATCGAAAACAAATTATTAGTTTTATAGTACAAAACTAAAAATGACAAAAAAAAAAAATTAGTTGAGTCATATATGAGGGGGCAAAAATGACCTTTAACTTGAAAATAATAATTGCTTTCAAATATGCAGAAGAGACAGCACTATCTAAATATATCAGAATAATTTACACTATTCATTACATAAAATCTAACATTGTGATAATATTTATAATTTATTAAGATAATACCTGGTGACTCAAAGATACCTAAAAAACGATTATTTTCTCGTGGAACGAACTAAGCCATATATTTTACATTCTTTATACCTTCTTTATAATTATTCTTAAATTAATGGGATAAAACACAAGTTTCCCTAAATAATTTATAGATTTATTTTCTTTAATATATCATCATGGATAATAAATATTCTTTTCGTAATTACATTTCATATTTCTAATAAATTTATTAAAAAGGGATTTTTTTTTCCTCATTTGAGTTTTAAGAACTTCCATATTAATAAATAATAACAGTAAGACTACGGATAAAGAATTGCAATAGTCTTATCGTTTTGACTGAAACAAAATGCACTTTCCATGGAAAATGAAGAAGTGAGAGGAGTGGGTGGATGTTTTTGGTAATTTTTTCAAGATATTTTTATATTATTTTTGAAAATATTATACCATTAATTAAGATATTTATACCATATTAAATTTTAATTTGACATTTAATAAATTTTATAATTCTATCGGTGGAGATATGTCGGTATATGAAATAAATATCCATCCATTAACCAAAAGTATCCCTAACAGAGCCACAAAACTTTCTCGAATAGTTCTCAAATCATTGTTTTCTTTTTTTATATCTCGGTTTTTTTTCCAAATAATGCTGATATCGCTAATATAATACAAATACGAAATTCTTGCATTCTAAAAAAATTCGAATTTTTTTTAGTATTAACTTGATATCATATCACCCTAAAGTTTTAGCACTTTGATTCATCTTATTTCTAAAATCAATAAATTTATCTCTAAAAAAAAATTAATTTTTTTATAAAATATTTTTTTATTTAATTTATTTCACATTATAGATTAAAGCATCCCTTTCTAAACGTTTTTAAAAAGAAATAATTTAGAAATTTAAATTTTCTTTTTTGGATAGGGAAGTTGAAATTTTCTTAAATATCACTTCATTAAAAAATTCTTTCCACAATTCTATTTTATTCTTTCAACATTCTTTCATATTTTTTCCATATATTGTTCAATGTTCACTTCCAAATAAAATATTATTAATTTTTTTTTCTTCATATTTTAATCAACTTTCTTTCCCACATTTGCTTGAATAATAGTAGTTTAACATGTACCTATGTTGCAAGTGAGTGATATTATATCTCTTTTTATTTTTTCTAATTTAATCTCAAATTCAAATTTAAGTTGAATTTATTTTTTTATAGTTATATAATTTGTTAGGTCTTTTTAATTTGTATACTCATTATAATCAGAGATAATATCTTATTTAAGTTAATATCTTCTTTTTTTAAAAAGTTAATATCTATAAATTATTTTTTACATCTATTTCGAAATAGGTAACGGTGAAAGAAAACCCAAGCCACCCTTCTCTCATTTTCTCTCATATTTTTTTTTCAGAGCTCTATTTTCTTCGTGACAAGAAGGATTTACTATTCTTGGTTTGAAATCACTCATGTTTAATGTGCGATTATTCCACAAGATGCAGCTTTTATTTTATTTTTTGCTTTTGTATCTTTGTGGGCATTAAGATAAGTGCTTGATTGACTGGCTGTCATGTTGAAGAGGTTAATTACGTATATTCTAATAATATTTTATAAACTTTATGTCGATCAGATATTGAATGTCTATTGCAAGTTTAATAGTTTAAAAAAGGGATGGCTTTTTTATTTGAATCGTGCCATGTTTTTTAATAATAATGAAGACATTACACTAATAGAAGCTATTCTCAAAAATTATTCTCACCGGAACAAAATATAAACACACCATGAAAACCTATAAACACAATAACAAAAATTGATCAAGAGTCAAATTTCTAAAATTTAGTTTTCAAAATATCTTTTAATCAAATCACCTATCTAACATTTCCCATGTTTTTCTTGAAAAATAATCCATTTTGGGTAAAATGACCTTACTCTATTTCATGTATTTACATTAATTTTAAAGGAAGGGCTACTTTGGTAAGAAACAAAAAATTGATAAAATGATACTAAAAATTGATAAATGGTCAAATTTATAAAATTTAGCTTTCAAAACTCCTTTTAATCAAATCACCTATTGAATAAAAAAAAAAATCCCTTACCCTTTCATGTATTTACATTATATTTTTAAAATAAAGGGTTACTTTTGCAAGAAAACAAGAAATGTATTTTTGTCAAAAATGAGGCTAAAATTCATAAAGGTCAAATTTCTAAAATTAATTTTCAAAATATCTTTTAATCAGCTCACCATATAAGATTTCCTATGTTTTTCTTGAATATAAACCATTTTGGGGCAAAAATGACATTTTCATGTATTTACATTTATCTTTAAATATAATAAAATGTATTTTGTCAAAATAATGCTAAAATTGGGATAAAGGTCACCCTAAAATTTAGTTTTCAAAATATCTTTAATCAAATCACCCATTTAACATTAATTCTCATGTTTTTCTGAAAAAAATAATTCATTTTAATAAAATAGAGATTTTCATATATTTACATTATCTTTGTGAAAGGCTACTGATCGAGTTGATCAATGAAAGTAATCATGAAACGAGTAGCCGATTCACCCCCAATCAATAGAGATTGGCTGTAAAGTATACCAATCACTCATATTGACATGACTAATCAAAATGATAAAAGCTACAAATCGTACGCTAAACGCTAAGCATGAAAATTTCCATTTTTATCCTTCTCTCCCATAAACCTTTTATAAATCTTACCTCAATTTTCTTCTTTCCATGCAGAGTGATGTTATTTCGCTTTTTATATTGATGAAATTCACATTCATTTTCTTTTTTCCTATTATGGTTATGAATCTATGATTTTTCCCTTAATTAATAATATTATGCTTCTCCGACAAGATTTCTCATCCCGTGTTTACATCTAATTTTTTAATTTCTTTTCTTAATGATCAAAAATTGTTTTTGATAATATATAAAATTTAATTTTGAGATAATATTTTTATTTTTAAAAATATTAGTTTTCATAATTAATATTACCTATTTGGTCAATAGCAAATCACTGATATATTAGTTTCAAAAAAATTTTATATTTAGTAATCGTTTTGAATAATATTTTTTTATTTTAAAATAAAATAGAGTAATGGAAAATGATAATTTTGAGATAATATTTTATTCAATATTTTAACGATAATTTTAATTTCAAATTTATCCTTAATTATTTTATATAGATAAAGATTTTAAATAAAAATTTATTTTAGTTTATTTGTGATATTAATTTTAGTCATATTATAATATGATAAAAGTATAGCTCAAAATAAAATCTACATTAACACCTCAGAACCCTCTCGCCGGGACCGAGTCGGCGCGGAAAACTCTACCTGGAACGATAAGTTCTTCTTCCGATTTTCTCGATTACCTGGAGCTGGAGGAGGCCGTTCTGATTTTCTCGCCTGTGACACCTCCGCCGTCCACGTCCAGATATACGCCGTCGGATTCATCCGCGCTTATCTCATCGGCGCCGTCCGTATCCTTATCAGCAACTGCCTGCCGGACGCCGACCTCCGGACCGGAAAATTATCCGCAAAATCTCCCTCCATCACCGCCGTCCAGATCCAGCGGCGTCCTCCGGGAGTGTTCCCGGCGTTCAACGTGGCTGCGGCGGCCCAACGCCCCGGCGCCGACACCGCCGCCGGCAGCGAACGCGAATCTTGTGCAGATCTGATGACTCCTCTTTCGTCAACAGCACGACGGTCTCGCGATTGCAATATATTGGAAAGAGTGGCGGAGTAAAACGTAATAAAAATCGGACGGCGGAGGAGTGCTATGCGGGTTCGGGTTCGGGTTCGGGTTCGGGTTGCAAAGGAGGATTGATCTGAGTCCGTCAGATCAGAATTTCCAGATCTTCCCGCCAAACTTAAAGAATATCTGATGAACGGTCAAGATCGCTTCAACTCCAATTAGTTTTTTTACAGATAGTTTACAAACTACGGTTAGGTTGGGGCAATGGCAATCACGTAAATTCCGCCGTTTTCAAAGAGCCGCTGACAGGCGGGTGAGGAATGTAAGTGATCCCAGCCACTGAAATCTTGCCACGCCACGTTTTCAGGTGAAATCATCATATTTTTTTTATACTTTTTTTTACTTTAAAACAGATGAATCACAGTTAATCATATTACTCGTTTACTGCTCATATGGTACTTTTTCGACTGACTGATATCACCAGCCTCAATTTTTATGGGTGATTTGATTCTATGATTTTAACAAAAACATCCCTTTTTTTTTGTTTTTTGAAAAAAATAACATTTTTGTAAGAGGAAATGTAAATATATGAAATGAAAAAAAGGTATTTTTTTGTATAAAATATATTACTTTTCAAGAAAAAAACATAGGAATGTTCTATTTGTTGTGTTTTAACCACATATTTCATTTTTACCTTATAAGATTTATATATATATGGTTTCCCGACTCTCGTAAATAAATGAATATCGATGATCTACTCTAATCATTACAACCCGCAAAACAAACACGAAGACGACGCAAGGCGACTGTCGCCTCCAGCCAAGAAAGGCATTTTCAGAGAAGACGGAGGCTGGTACCACAAAGAATCTCCTACCTCATTTCGCGCTGACTTGCTTCTTTGTGGCGCTGATTTATTTCGTGGCGATGACTTATTCTTCCCTTTAATGTGAATCAAGCCCCGATAATCATTGCTAAGAGTTTCTATTCTATTGGGGAGGCGACGAGGCCAGCCATGGAAGCACCTCACACTTGTAATGTGAAGAGCCTCACTGGGCTACTGAGCCCTGAGTCAGCCGAACGGGGAAAGTGAGCACTTGCTAGAAGCCATCCAGATATGAAATAATCCAAGCTGAGCGAGGATCTACAAGCGCCCAGCCGGCCGGGCTTTTGGGCCTAACCCTCGGGGGTACCCGACGAGGATCTGGCCGGGCGCTCCTGGGCCACTGCCTCTGCCAATCCCTTGCTCTGGTTGGCCGATCAAGAGTGGCGTCGGCCCGCCTATGGTACCTTGCTAATGCTTCCTCTTGCTTCGCAGGAGGGAAGATCATCCTCGACGGAAACAAGCAGTAATAAGGTCGATCATTATATTATAGGGAACAATCTACCATTAATGTCAGCTTAATTTTCAACATAAATTTTTGTAACTTTTGAACCGTGATAGATGCTATCTGGGTCGCTTTTAGTCGATCCCAGATTAGCGCTATAAAAGGCAAGTGGCAGGAGATCGTTGTTCCATCGTTATCCTCGCTCCTTCTGAGAAGGATAACCGACATTGCGAAGTCCGGATCGTGGACGGCGATGATCGTGTTCGCTTGCTCGGGCCCGTCTTTCAATCGGGGCCACCAGAGGCCAGATTATTGAAATAGTCTAAAATGTCTCTGGTCTGGGTGTTCTAGAACTTGAATGGAGTTTGAGGACACCTCCTGCGGAATTTTGCAGGGATCACTTAACCTCCCCCCAGCCTCATCCTCTCCTTTCACTCTTTTTTTGGCTTCTGCGACAGCTTCTTTCAGCCCCATCTCCGTCTTTCCCTTCTTCTTGGCAGTGGTGACGGTTGCCTTGCCTGTTTTTCTTTTGTATTTTATGTTATAATGCTAAGTATGCCGTATTGTACATGACAGCCACGGCTAGCATCGCTATTGACAATAACGCTTTTTGGTGCAATTAATAAAATTGTGGTTTTTTAATAACTTAGCATCTTATTACAACTGTGTGTGGACACTCTACCTAAGTGAGGCCAATCGATCATAAAAACTCGTTTTTACGTCTGGCTTAATCTCTCGAGAGAAAGGCCTCTCGGGGCTCGCCCACTCCAGACACACAGCCTGAGCTCTAACCATCGTGATGGGCCGAGATCCCGGCACAAATACGCCGAATTAAATACACTGCACTCAGCATTTTATATATATAGATAGACATCATTATGTCGACATTTTTCCTTTCCAAGTATTTGGTTTATTTGCTTTCCTCTGATGAGACTAACCACTGACAAAGGCCTGACTTTGCGCTTGTCGTGAGCCCTCGTTGTGCACTCAAGACTTCCATTCCACAACCCTAGTAATGTCCGCTCTTAGTGGGTGGCCAGTCTCCACCCACAAAAGGTCCAAAGAGATGCACTTGCCTTATCACTTATTCCGCCAAAGGCTTATCGCTTCGGGGCTCCTGGGGTAATGCCTCATCAATTTATATATGGTCAGGGGCCCACATTCTCTCTCACCTCCTTTGATCTCCCAGAACGGCTGGTGGGCAGGGAAGAACTTCCACGAGTGGTCGCCCGAGGGCTTCTTGCAGGCGACGTACTTCGCAAGCAAAGATCATTGGGCCCTTGACAATGCAGGAACTAACATGACAGGGAGGTACCATGAGCATCAATCTGGGCTCACTGAGAGGCGACAAGTCCAAGTCAGTGGAGAACACAACGGTGTGTTTTTTACCCAGGAGCATCTAGCAGCCGGGCTACGCTTTCCCGTGTCGGCCATAGTTAAACAGTTTTTGCATTTTACCCGCAGCCTCGACCTCACATCCATCCCAACGTGATTATCCTAATCTACAAATTGGTGATTAACCATCCGTACCAACTTGATCTCATGTCAGGAGATTTTCATGATTTACTTTCAAAGGTGGCCAGTGGTTATTGTTCATGTCTGCTTATTCACATTGCGATCGCCAATAAGTTTCCCACTTAAGACTTTTTATATAAAGGGGCTGCATAGTGAGGGGTCCTAGATGGCACCTCGTTCCCCGTCGCCATTTAATGTTAACCTGCCTCGCCTTCTCGTGTAGTCACTGACTGATTGCCAGCCTATATCCCAACGTTCATTGCAGTTATGACGCTGGCGGTCCAGTGAAAGGTTTAGCGTGGGAAGGTTATAAATCGGTGGAGAAACCGAGCATCGGTACATCCACACTTTGAGACTTAACGGAGGCGCGCCACCGCCGGGTTTTCGCTTACCCGCAGAACATTTTGGCCAGAAGACACAACCCGACTCTCGGCGTTCCTCTGGTTATTCCCGTACCTTCGCCTTTGCACGTCATGGAAGGTATGCACCTTGTGGTTGTCGATGGCGGCGCTAGTTTCATGCAAGGCAAATCTGTGAATCTTAATGTAGGCGCCGAGTCGGGTGCACTAGCTTAGGTACATCGAGGCCATCTGGGCTTCCTCGAGCGGGTTATAGTTCGTCCTCTCGCCGTGAGAGAACCAGGACAGCCACCAACGCTCTCGCTCAATGAAAGGATGAGGCCTAAACACTCTCATTATACTCGCTGCCTACATTTTCCTGTTTGCTTCAGAGTAATTTTATAGTTTCTTTTGGTGGACTAGAATACCGAAGTTGATGTCTTTTTGTGAATGCAGAGCACTGGGGTGAAAAGAGCAAAAGAACGAAGCGTATTTTGGAGCAAATTTAACGCGCGACAAGACTGGCCACGCCGCGACGCCCCCACGCGATCGCCCTTCACGCCGCGACGCCCTATCGCCGTGACGCCGCCACGCCGCGGATTATCGTCAGCGACGCCGCCACGCCGCTACGCTACCAAAACTCGCCCCATCGCCGCGCCGCAACGTTCCGAATCAAGGGGGATCGAAGCGCACGGAACGCAGGCAATGTGCTTCGAGCAGAGTGACACCGAATTTCTCGGCGGAAGCGCCCGGAATTGTAACGCTTTTTCATTTTCTGATATTTTCGATTTTAGAACAATGTTTCCTTTATTAAATCAGCTTTTATATTTTTCTTTCCATTATGTTCTAGATCTCTCTAGGTTACACTCAAACCCCGTCATGTACAATGGATTAAAAGTTCGATAATCTATGTTATTCGCTTGTTATTAATTTGTCAAGATCTACTTATACCGCATTTCAATGTTATATGTTAATGTCTCTGCCAATGTTAGCATAATCGAACTGAGATCCGAGATTCGAGAGATGAGGGTATTCGTGATCCGGTAGAGTAGTTTCTAAATGGATTCTATATTGAGATATTCCGAACCTCGGGCGTAGCATTTGAGGTTAGAACATTTAAGCATTTTTAATACCGGTAGCTCAGATGCAGATATACTGATTCATTTTCCACGACACGGATATACCTTTCGAGAGAGATATCTCGTAGGCAAGATCACCTCGCTTAATTGTGACATATTATAAACAGATTATCAACATTTCTTTAGAAAAGTAATCCATCAAAGTGATAGGGGCGATTTAACCCTAGGCACCAACACCATTAATTCACTAGAATCAACAAATAAATTTAGTCATAGCTTTCCTACTTACTTTTTTACCCTAAACTCTTTGTTTATATCGTTTTAAAAGAAGAATCTCGTAGTCAATTTACCTTCCCCGTGGATCGCATCCGTACGCTATGTACACTATATTACTCATACGCTGCACTGCGCATTTAGTATTCATTTTATACACCGCGTTTCTACCGCCAAGTTTTTGCCGTTGTCAGAGAGGTTTAAATTGATATAGAGAAGTGAGCACATAGATAGTATTCGAATTTTCTTTATTTTGTTTGTTATTTATGCACTGTGTAATCAGCTTTGCTTAGTTTGCGGTAAGCCATTGCAAAGATGTGTTTCGCAAGTACATGCGACAAGAAATCGAACTAATCAACACTTGTGTGATCCCTGAGCTGAAGACTTCGCACGCATTGCGCCGAGAACAGAGAACGTAATGCATTAGAACTTCAATAGTCATGGAAAAACATCAAGAACAAGATTTTCGCGTTGAACAAATCGAACCACGTAGCGTAAATAGAATCAAGCGCCTAGGCCATTTATACAACCAGACGATCCTTACATGCTATTAGATGAGTTTGTTTTACCACCAACAGTTGTTCAGACAGCGATCAGACGGCCACCGATTCAAGCAAACACTTTCGAATTGAAGTCACCACAAGACAGATGTTTTCAGAATATATCGTTCTACTGGACACCCCATGAGAACTGCAAATATGATTCATCAACTCCGCCTGATACTACCCAAACATAACTGAGCATCAATAGCTCCAAGATCATACACCTCGCTCTCACCAGATAGATGCAAACATCGCCAACAGGTCACCCACTCCGCTGATACATGGAACTAAGAAAGTTTCAACGTTCTTCGACTCAAGATTACAACCGTGCAAGAGATCACGCTTTGGTCAACTAGAGGGAGGAACCCGCAGAAATGGACAGTTCCATGAATTATCGCGGAAGTAAACCTCACCAATCGACTAACCGGATGGATGCAAGTCCACACCTTCTAAGCAATGGTCTAAGAAATACAACCCGAATACACGATATGCCTCACCGGAGGATCATCATGAAGAAAACCATGCATCAGCGTGATGAGATATTGGAAGATGCCAGAACCAACACTAATCGCGGCCTAGAGAAGGTTACACCACAAGAAACACGGTGGGTGGCATGCATAATGCAAATTCTCAACAATCGGGTAAATCATGTGGCTCACCGACCAAAACGCCTGGGAATAGACAAATAGGAACATCATTTACGCGCGCGTATTCACCCATGGAGTTGTGTGAATCCCGTGGAGTGACGGACAATGTACGGAATGTTAACCGAAACACTACGTAGAGCGCTCAAGACGTGGTCGAGGTTTAATCGGGACCAATCACAAAGAAGAAGGGACCGTGATGGGGCAACAATACCAGAATCGAATCGTGGTACAAGGTGGCGAACAATCGAACCGTAATAATCAAAATAATCAAGGGTATGGATGGCGAATAACCGTAACAATATGCCATCAAACCAGCTAATGAACCACCTCCGAAAAGAAGTCGGATTTGAGCAAGCTCTGAAGACAGATGTTAACTTCAAGATTCCGCGCTCATGAATGAGACTAAGGCGAACATGCGCACAACAACCCAGCTAAATAATCAAGTTAAGCAGCACTGTAACTAAGGAGTTCGAGGCACACCCGCCAATGGCAAGCT
This sequence comes from Tetrastigma voinierianum, assembly GCA_016808115.1. Lineage (NCBI taxonomy): Eukaryota > Viridiplantae > Streptophyta > Magnoliopsida > Vitales > Vitaceae > Tetrastigma > Tetrastigma voinierianum. Next base: position 393,221 of record JAEQBH010002981.1, on the reverse strand, counting down.
TACTTCTACAGAAGGCAACCGGGTTCTCGCGAGCAATCTCGCAGGTAAACCCAAGAAGAGATGGGAATGAAAGACGTTAAAGCAACTAATACCGAGAAGTGGAGAGAATTGAATCACAGTGCAACCCCCACTGGTAGAAAGGGGGCTAGAGATCGAGGAGATCACACAAAATTAACGGAAAGATGATGCGCTAAAGAACAAACACAGGAGGAACAATGGCCAGAGACCTCTATGGCAAAGGCCGCATACCCGGGCCCCTTTACTCCACAACGTTCAAGAAACATAAATCGGATAAGCACCACGGTTCATGGATGTTTCAAAAAGTCGATATAAACATCCCATTCACGATGCCCTGCAGCAAATGCCTGCTATAAAGTTCATGAAAGACACTTGTCTCGTAAGAGAAGATTAGCATCGAGACTGGGTAGGAACTTTTAACCGAGGAACAAAAGGCTATCCTCTTCAGAGGAAGCATCAAGTGAAGCTCAAAGACCCGTGCGCCACTCATCCCGTGCACAATTGGAAATGCGATTTTGAGCGCCAGGTGATTCAGGGTGCCGCATTAATCTTATGCCCTTATCAATCTTGCTGCTCAGATTGGGAGAAGCCCGTCTGACACAAATACTCTTCAGCCTTGCATGATTCAAGCACCCGAGAGAGTTAATAGAAGATGTCTTATAAAGGTCACAAGTTTATCTTTCCACAGATTCATAGTTTTAGACAGGAGTGAAGATAGAGAAATTGGGACATTCAAAGACCTTTCTAGCAACCCAAGTGGTGGCAATGATTGATGTGCAGAGGGGCGAACTGAAGCTAAGAGTACAAGAAGAAGAAGTAAATTCAATGTCTTCGAGGCAATGAGACACCCAAATAAAGTGATACGTGCTTAATGCATGAGGTATAGTATAGCTATATGGTCTAACCAAAGTGGTCCCACCGACCCGGGAGGACTAGCCTAGTGGCGAATGCATCCGAGAACCCGAGTGACTGAAAGCGAAGAATATGCATGGATGGATTCCTTCAAGTAATAATAGAAGGAAATATTCTCAATCGCCAGCGGCGGAGCTAAACAAAATTCTGCCCATCAATGGAGCAACCACCCAAGATGGAACAAAACCCTACCTAGCCATCCAAGTATAAGATTCGGGGTAGAATCTACACTACCCGAATTATCTCATCATCCCTAACCGAAATGGAGGAAGAGAAGTTATTGAGGGTTCTTCACATCACAACAAGCACTCTGATGGTCTCTAGTCGACCTAAAAGCGGATCCGCCTTCTATGTGTATGCACCGTATTTTATTAGAAGATGGCCACAAGCCCTCAGTGGAAGCGCAGAGAGGTTGAATCCGACAATGAAGGAGGTAGTTCGGAAAGAAGTTCTAAAATGGCTAGATACTGGGGTGATTTACCCCCATTTCGCATCGCACGGGTAAGCCCCACTGGCGAAAATAAGAAGCGGAGGAACAATCACAATGGATCGAAACAATATCTTACCGCCACCAGAACAAAGAACGTGGAGAATTTGTATCGACTATAGAAAGCTAAACAAGGCCACTCGGAAAGATCACTTTCCACTGCCATTTCTAGATCAGATGCTCGATCGATTAGCCGGGTATGAATATTATTGCTTGGTGGGATATTCCGTTACAAACCAAATCGCCATAATACCAAGATCAAAGAGAAGACAACATTCACTGCCTCTCATGGTACATTCGCCACCGACGCCTTTCGACTACGCAATTCAAATTTTTTCGCCGATGCATGATGGCCATATTCTTCACATGGAAAAGATGATCGAGATTTTCATGGACGACAAGAATGGGAAATTCATTTGACAATTGTTTAGCAATTTGAGAGTCGTGCTAGCAAGATGTGAAGAGACCAATTAAATACCAATTTGGGAAAAGTGCTATTTCATGGTAATAAAGAGGGTATTGTCCTTGGACACTGGATCTCAGCAAGAGTGGGATAGAGGTAGATAGGCGAAGATTGAAGTAATCGAGAAGTTACCGCCACCTTCTTCTGCAAAGTGGATCCTCGTTTTTGTGCCATGCCGGATTTTATAGAAGGCGATCATGATTTCTCATGTATCAAACCATTGTCTAATTTGCTAACCAGGGATCCCATTCGAATTTGACTCCCAATGCGTATACGTTTCTATCAGACAGCGAAGGTTGATCTCTACTTCAAATACAGCCCTGCATTGGTCTTTCCATTCGGAGTCATGTGTGAGCGTAAGCGACTATGCGATCGGAGCAAAAGTACTAGGCGTAAACGAGAAAATCTTTTCAGGTGATTTACTATGCAAGGTGACTGAATGACGCTCAACTGAATTATGCCACTACTGAGAAAGAAATCCATAGCCATTGTCTTTGTTACAAAGCCCAGCTATATTTGATCGGCAACAGTCGCGGGTGCACACCGATCATTCGCCATTAAGTACTTGATGACCAAGAAAGATGCAAAACCCGTGATTGATTCGGGTGGGTCCTTTATTCAAGAGTCCGAATGAGAAATCAAGGACAAGAAGGCACTGAAAATTTAAAGGGCGTAATCACCTTTCGACCGGGAAGGGGCCGAGATGATGTCCGTGAATGACGAATTTCCGTGACGAAACTTTGCTTATCGAGGACAAGAGGCGCCTGGTTTCAGATTATGTGCACTATTTGGTAGCCAAAGTGATTCCCGTAATTTAACTATCGAAGAAGAAAAGGTTTTTTCAGACACCTTAAGCACTACTTATTGGGAAGAGTCACCTACAGCATCAGGCTGACACCAGGGATAAGGAGATGTGTTCAAGATGAAATGCTCGCATTCTCAACCATCACACACCCCATCGTGTGGTGGACACTTGGTGGCCAGAGAACAAATAAACAAGGTTCTACAACTGGTTTTTATTACCTCCTTATTTAAAGATGCTCATCATTTCAAGCCTACTCAGACACCACAACGAACGGGAACATCTCTAAAAGGACGTTTTCACCTATGCATCCTATCTCGGAGGTAGAGTTGTTCGAATTTATGGGATCGATTTCATGGGACTATTTCCTCGTGATCATGCCAACAATTTATACATCTTGTCGAATCAGATTATGTCTCAAAGCCGGTAGAAGCGATTCCAACACGAACCAATGATGCCAAGATTAGTGCTCAATTTCAGAGCAATATATTCTCACGCTGAACTCGAGCTTTAATCACGAGATAATGGTACGTGCATTTCTGCAATAAGGTAATAGGACAAGGTTTTACAAAGTGATGGTACGCTATCGTACATCTCTTGCATACCAATCTACAATCAAACGGCAAGCAGAGGTATCCAACCGGGAAATCAAGTACATCCCGAAGACAGCTCACAACCTAAGAAGACTACTAAAAGATAGACGATGCGCCCGGGCATACCGCACCGCATTTAAAACTCCTTAGGTATGTCCCCTGCTCGCATTTGCTTTTATGGCAAAGCGCGCCACCTTCCAAGAATCGAGCATCGAGCCTATCAGCCACTCCGACAACTAAACATGGACAGTAATTTCACTGGTGAAAACGACTACCCAACTCGAGCTAGATATCAGCCCAAGTATTAAGGAGAACGCCCCGTGATTTATAAGGAGAAGACTAAGGCTCCACCACAAGCACATCAATGTATAAAGAATTTACGTCCGACAACAAGTCCTTCATTCACTCCCGACTAAAGTTTCTTTCCCGGGAAATCAAGTCTCATGGTCCCGACCTTCACGTAACAAAGGTTTTTTTCCCATGGTGGGCGTAAGTTTCACATCCCGAAAGGCATATTCACAAATGGCCACCCAACGCCAAGCCGCATTTGCATGGAGGCGAAGCTGCATAAGCAAGTTTCATTCCTTTGGCAGCCGCACAGCAGTAGTCAACGATCACAGGAGTTTGAGTTCCTTTGACCACATCAGTTTCGTGGTCAGCTGAAAGCCAACGACATTAAACATAGCGCTTCTTGGGAGGCAACCCAAGTGTTCCTAAATTTTGTAGTTCCAAGTTCTATTAGTTATTTTCAGCAATTGTTGGTTTCTAGTTGTGTCCCCGAATGTTTCTGCTTGTCGGGTTTTTAATCACAGGACCGAAGCTATGGGGCATGTGTCTTTTCATTGTTCAATACCCGGAATGATGTTTACACGTGGAGAGTTCTCAAAAGTAAGAATTTCAGTCAAAATTCTCGCGAGACACCCCTTCGCCACGCTATGGACGGATTCTTTCACGCGTCGCGACGCCATTTTGAGTTTCATTACCGCCGCGACGCGGATTCTCACGTCAGCGACGCCATTTTTGAAGTTTTCGCCACGTCATACGGATTCTCAAGTCGCGACGCCATTCGGGCTCTCCGTCACGCCGCGCACGGATTCTCAAGTCGCGACGTCATTTTGCCATCACGTCATGACGTAATTCTCACGCTACCGCGACGTCATTTTTGAAGCCGCCACGCCGCGATCGCGGAATTCTCACGCGATCGCCGCTGGTCACGGCCTTCCGCCACGCCGCGACGGTCCCGCACGTCGCGACGCCATTTGGTCATTACGCCCTCCGCCACGCCGCTGACAGAACCCGCACGCCGCGACGTGACTTCGTTTTTTAGCCCAAGTTAGTTCATTTTACTCTTCACCACACACCTTCACTCATCGGAACTCCTAGCTCCCCCCGCATCCCACCAGACCGAATTAAGCCGGAGTTCATCCCCACCGGCCGCAGATCACCCTCGCCGAGCCATCGTAAGTCACCCTCTTTGGCCGCTAGTCATAGTGGCATCTCCACCACCAGCCCGAATTCTAGCTTCGTACAAAAAGAGTCTAGGGTTCATTGCGCGTTTTTTTTGTGTAGTCTATAGAGATCTTTTAGGTATTCATAGGTCTTTAGATATTCATTTCGGTCATTTAGGTTCCTTAGGGTCTTGAGTCCTATTTAGGGCTTTATTGAAATATTAGGTAGTTTTAGTTGATTTGTCAGGGTGCACATTAGGTGTGTTCGAGTTTCGTTTGTCAATATGTCCGCAAGAGGCAAAAGTTGCCTGCCAAGTGGAGTCGGCCCATCGAGGACCCGACTTGTCACACCCCGTATCCCGGACCGACCCGATTGGCGGATCCGAACCGGTTTCCTAGACGTGACCATGTAACTGGGACTCCTTTTACCTTATTTTTTTTTTTAAAAGCCAACTGGCACTGTGTTTATACCACATCTTATAACATAATCAAAAGAACTACCACCCGAAAGTGGTGTCCATCAAATCTATACACATATACCGAGTCCCATTTACAAATACAAACTTACTTTTATCTTACAAATCGTGAGTACCTGAACTCATGTGGAACCTTGCAGTGTGTCGGGCCCAGCCGTATGGATGTTTGTCGACGTTTTCCTCAGACCTACACGTGATTAAAACCCGTACAAGCTTACGCTTAGTGGAAACATATCTATAACTTATACAGATGCACATGCATATACACAATTATAATAAGTGTATAAACTACAATGTATATCAGAAATTTCATGCATTCATATGGACTTATAAGTACTTAAGCTCATAAACAAAGTTATGTTTATTCTGACTCCCGTAGGAGTTAAGGGTGGTTTATTCTATGCAGACTTATACTTATAATAGACTTATTTCTTCACCGACTCCTCGTGAGCGCGTAACTTATCTCTTATGTGACTTCTACTTATAATGTGCACTTACATCTATCTCGGGACTTCCGTAGGAGTTACGTAACTTATCTTATGTCTACTTATAAATGTGACTTACCATCTCGGGACTCCCGTAGAGTTACGTAATCCTATCTTATGCAATGACTTCTTACTTATACTCACGGAGTTTTACACTTGTTCGGAGGTACCCGTAGGTATCACAGGATTACGAACTTGTAATCGGTATCATGTGAACTTATTCTTATACGGAAGTACTTGTAAGTACTACAAAACTTATACAGGTACTTCGTATCTTACTTGTACTACGAAGTATATCCTGGTCTTACGGAACTTATACTGGTATTTCTGAGCACATACCGGTATTTCGGATCTTATACGTGTATTACAGAACTTACACATGTATTTCAGATCTCATACATGTATTACAGAATTTATAATTGTCTTACAGATCTTATACTTGTGCGAAGGTACTGAGGTACACATGTTTAACTAATCATAATCGTATGACATACAGAAGGATCGACGATGCATACACATATCAGGTAATGACATTAGTCCAAGGTGTACAGATCAGAATCGTATACATATACTTATTTTACTTATTACGAAAGTACCTTTAGGTACCATCGGACTTATACTTATTTTATCGACACGAGTACTCGTAGGTACTACGTAACTCACTTCTATTTACTGATACAAGAGCACCCAGAGGTATTACGTAACTTAATCAAATACAAGAGTACCGTAGGGTGATTCACGGAGCTTAACTCGATATTGTGATGTAACTTCTACTCGTGATACAAGAGTACCTTAGGGTATTACCAAACCAGGATCGTAGACAGACATATTCGATATTGTGGACTTATCGATACAAGACTTATTCACAAACGGAACTTATTCAGATATCGAGTAAATTCAGAGGTACTAGCATAACTTATACAGAGACAAGAGTACCCATAGGTACCACATGACTTATTCGTGATACAAGACGTGAACTATCATATATGAGTAACCGTAGGGTATTTACCTAACTTATCGATCGTGACTTATTCGTATACATGATAAGCATCCGAGGTACCACAGATTCTATACTTATTCGGACCTCCTGTAGGAGTTATAGAGTTTCAGAGTAGGAGCACCCAGAGGGTACTATTGTAACTTAAAATGCATACGTGGAGTTATCAGTCAATTTTAGCACTGCAGGCACTCGCGCACGTATCGATACAGACTTTATCTGACATGTGAGTGATCCGTAGGTACCGCAAAACTCATTCAGATGCGTGGGGAGGCACCCGTGAGTGACTTACAGGTCTTATTCAGACGTGCTTATCGATAAGAGGCCCGTAGGTACTTTAAGGTGATCTTATACAGAGATGGGAACTATTGTCAGATACAGAGTACCCGTAGGGTACTACGCAATGCATCGATACAAAACAGTATTTATCAAATACGAGGCTCGTGAGGTACCACGGTAACGTGATCGATACGTAACGTAATCCTATCGGGGATACGTGGAGTACCCTTAGTACCGCACGTATCAAAACAAAGGCATCGGTAGGTACCATGAACTCTATTCGCATACGAGTACCCGTAGGTACTAGCGTAACTTATTCGTGAGAGATTTATCATATAACCGTTTGACTTCCTAGACCGGGCAAGAATACGTAGAATAATGGTAAGACATGTTACATAGTACCAAGATACTATACGGCAACATTGGGTCAAGTCGGAGTGTCTTAGCACTTATCAGACAGAGTGCCAGAAGACTAATCGTATCAGAGTGCCAGAGCACTAATCGTAGCGTGAGTGCCGTAGCACTAATCAAGTACCGGCACTAATCAGAGTGCCTGAGCACTAATCGAGTACCGGCATTAATCGGGAGGTCAAGTACACCGTGAGGTGCCGAGCATTAATCAGAGTACCGGTACTAATCGTGAGTGCCGGAAAGCACTAATCGTGAGTACCGGCATAATCAGAGTGCCGAGCACCAATCGAGTAATCAAGTATTCACTGGGAGTGCCAAGCACTAATCGAGTACCGAAGTACTAACTTGCGCCTGAGCACTCAATCGTATACCGGGCGAATTAATCGCAGCGCCGCTGACTAATCAGACAGGAGTGCCGTGGTCATTTAATAACTGGTCTTAGGTAGTTTTACAACTATATGAGTTCGTGAACTACTATCTTATAATAGGCCATTGTTACCACTTACGCCAGCTCCACGCTACATCAGATTCCATATAGTCGGTAAGGTATGATGAGCATGTAATCATACCTTATTCGATATTCTTATTCTTCTATGAATCTACTTTACCCAGAATCGAGTCAATCCATTCGGATCGCCCAAATTTCAAGTATGGCATTTTCACAACGATTTCATTTAATTTCCATTTTACCGAGGGACAGATTGAATTACTTATTTTTCCGGGAGGTCTTAACTCATATTTTGACACTAGGTCCTTGTACTTATTTAAAGCTAAGATATTATGGTTCATTCCAACCGAATCACCCAATTCAGAGTACCGGAATCTCAAGATATCGTCCAAACAACTCTGGATCACGCCTATGATCAATCGATGCAGGAAATGGGCCGTACATAAATTTCACTTGATGGGATTTTTCGACCACTTAGAGTCAGAATTTGGAGATACCTTCTCTTAAAGTTTGGTCTTCCTTGAAGTCTATTTTACGTAGCCACTTGAATCACTCAAATCGGATAAGAAATGAGGAAGTTATGGCTAAAATACGAAAACTGGTCGAAACTCGAAATTGGTAATAGTCCTACCGGTGACTTAACTTCTACTCGGCAGACTTGCCAAAATCGACTAGAATCAAAGTTCTACCGGTGAACCTTAAGTCCTACCGGTAGAAGACACCCGAGAATGCCCAGAATGGGTGTTTTTCTCCCATTTTTCCATATGTTTGATCCCCAATCACTTCTATACCTCATAATCACTTCAAGATCACTTCAAATTCATCTTATAATCACTTTTCTACTCAAATCCTCCTTCAATACTTATCTTAGTTCAAAGACTTATCATGAATTATCAAAACCCATTCCAATATGGTTATAACTCACACAAACTAAACTCATGGATTTAGGATTCTATTCTAAACCCTAATTCAATTACTCTTAATTAACTGATGAATTCATCCTCAAAGAGAGATTTCATGAGCTTCTTGCGGCTATACGGGGTTTTACCCACTCCTACTTGCCATCATTTTTGGGTTAAGATGAAAACTCCTAGCAAACCCTATGTTTAGGACAAACTAATAACCAACCAAGCATGACAATTCATAAGATAATCCCAAACTACAGCCAAAGTTAGTTTCACTCTTGTGAGGCTAGCTTCTCTTCCTCTTCCTCTCTCCTTTTTGCTCTTCCCCCCTCTCTCTCTACGCTTTTTCCTCTCCTCAATTTGAGACCAATTTTGGTCTTAAAATCCCATCTTCTAAGGCCATGTTCGGGCCATCAAAACCCATTTTTTGCCGTTTTGCTTTATTGCCTTTTGTCCTCCAACTTCCCCCTTAATTACATTTTAACTTAATATTTACACTTTGGCCTCTAATTATATTAACATGTCTTTGATGTCCCTTGGACACTTACGGTTTTGCCCTTATAATTTGCACAACTTCCGAGTTTCTAAGTTTCTATATTTTCGCAGTTAATTTACGAAAATTTTAATTTATGCTGACATAATACCCTAACATGTTGAAAACTACTAGGGTATATTTTGGGGTGTTGGCACGACCTCAAGGCTCGATGCCTCACGGTGCTTATAAACGCTGAGCGCCGCTGGACGGCGAGTACAATTTGCAAAACCGATCCTTCATTAAGGAGATAGATTTCACCACCCCGATGATTTCTCAGAAAGACCATCGAGGCTAAAGTGGTGGCGTGCCTTATGCCAACCTCGGCCGCCGGCAATGAGCCGTAGTCTCGAGAATTTACGCCAACCTCGTCCCATGTTCTCAAAAAGGTCGCGCGAGGTATATCGGGTCAACTTCAACCGAGTCGATCAATAGTTCATAGTCTAACATGTCCACTGACCCTGATCAGCCCGCGAAAGCATCCCGACTACCATGAGGTCATCCGCCAGACACCAAAGGCCAGTGGTGAGTGGAGGATCAACAAAGGCGGGCCATGCGGTCAATTTCAAGGCCAAGCTGCCTACATCTAAGGTTTCGCACCACTTCATCACTTCGTCTTATACCCACTGATTTAATGCGTAGAGGTGACCGCCCGCCTTTGTTCAACTGGCCATCCCACAGACATATCATCTTGATAGTCATAGGTTATCGAGGATGCCATCCCAACCTGGATGCAAGATGAACCCGGGCACTTTTCTCGATATTTGGCTTCAGGTAAACAAGCCTGGGTGTCCTTCTGACGGCAATGAGGCCTGGCTTCTCATCCCGATCGCGCCATTCTGGCCAAGCTGGACACACCCGGTGTCCCGCAACCCGAGGGGGCTTCACGATCAGGTCACGAGCCCTGACGAGGACGAGCGGCGAGTATCGGGCTCGCAGGACCCTCGGCTATCCCGGGAGACTCGGCGCTCCCGTCTCAGCCCACTCTCCACCACTCATCCCACGGCACCTCCACCACCTCCCGCCAGCCCACAAAGGCCACCTCCTGGGCCCTTCACAGATTCGAGGACCCGGTGGCTCGCGCCAATCGAGCGCTTGACGCCTTCCGGATTTAGACCCAGAGCACCGAAGTCTCGGGTACCAGATTATGGAGGCGCTTGGCAGGCTGATATGCGTACGCTTCCGCCAATCAGCCATCATTCTAATAAAGAAGAATAGCCTATGCAGCCCACCGCTTCAAATTTTCCGGCTTTTCAATTATCCACACCAATTTCCACCGCGAAGATATTCAGGGGAGTTCCTACTCCTATGTTTTTATCCCGCTGGGGACACTGATATTTTGTTCGGGGGAGGGATTCGGGTGGATCGGGTACCATGTTTTGTGTGTTATGTTTGTCAGGTTTTGGTTTTAAATAGGGTGTAGTATTTTAAGTGGTGTTCCGTGATATTAGTGTGTTTTGTTTTTCATTATTTTACATCGCACTTTCATTTCATTAGTCATGTGTTAGAAGGTTCGATTATATTTTAAGAAGACTCGCTTGTAGAAATTGCCACATGAGTGCCATGTTGAAAATCGAGACCACTTGGATCGAGCTCAATTATGTAAACTCGTTTCACCGTATACATTTGCTTGATGCTCTGAATTAGATTGAATAGCTGGGAAAAGGGCTAGTAAATCAATCCCGTTGTCAAGAAACCGCTTCAAAAACCCTATCACACTCACACACTAGTGACTTTCGTGAGTATGCATAAGTGTCAACTAACTACTAAAGTTCGATCAACCTAGGGAGATTCGAATCCATTTGAGTGACGGGACACCTAATCAAAAGAGGATTGCCATCGAGCCCCAAACCAAAAGAGAAAAATACAAAAACACAGAAAAGAGAAAAAGAAAAGAAACATGACAAAATAGGTATATGCATAGGGAACAAGCCGGACTATCCAATCGAATCCCGGCACACCCGAGGGGCCTATTAAAGCCTAATGCCCGAGCCAACCGGGCCGGGAGTCATTGACTTCACCGCCCGCTACATGGGACGTAAGATGGATCATTCACGCAAACCTAGACCATTGAGCTCAACAGTGTTCCGTGGTTTGAAGGAATCAATGCCCGGTGCCCTTAACTAACTCGGTGGGGAGTCACCAATGGATCCTCGCTTACAGAACACTAACAAAACTTCTTTGGTACTAGTCTTCCGCATTGTGTTTTAGGTACGTAGAAATTTCTTAGTATGAGAACATGAATAAATGGGTGCGTCTTATCCCTTCCAGTTTAGCTTCTTCCTTTAATAAAGTAGCCGAGTTTTTAAGCTCAGGGTATCGGAACTCAGGCATATACCGGAAGTCACTCATTATAAGCACATAGGGATTTCTGGGGAAAGGCTATCAACACCATGGGATTTGATGCACTAGTCGGGCCACCTATCTCACCCGGTTACCGAAAGTCAATGACATCCTGTGATGCCTTTACCGAACATTGAGAAAACAAAGGTGAGCCACCCAAATCAATTTCTATTTTTCAGCATGTGCATTACTGTATTAGTGTGAGTTACATTATGCCTGGGTGGTGTGTCCTGTTTAGAGCCTGGGTTTGCTTATGACAAGGCAAACTTAAGTTCGGGTGATGATACCAAAACACTCATATTATACTCGCGGTCGGCCATTTTCGTTTGATTTGGTATACCAGTTTTGTGATCAGAATACTGAAGATGGTCTTTGCAACGGTGATACCAAGTGAAAATGGTTTTGTAATGAGAAGTGCATTTGGCTAAATGTGAAACAAGGCGATGAAGTACCGCCACGTCGCGACGCCCCATCGCCGCGACGCCCCTTCAATGCCACTACCCGTATCGCCGTGACGCCATCGTCAGTGACACCATCGCCGCTGACGCTGCCACGTCGCGACGTCGCCGAAACCGCCTCACGCCAAAAGCAAATTAGGTCTGTAAATCAAGGGGACGGGAAGATCAATGGTGTGGTTGTGGAGGCACATGTTCGAGAGCGTAGTGACACCGACTATGAAGCCGAACTGTAACGCTTCATTCTTTCTGATATTTCCTTCGATTTTAGAACAATGTTTCTTGCCAAAATGGGCCACAGTTTCTTCCACATGTCTAGATCTCTTTCTAGGGTTACATCAAACTCGCTGCCACAACGGACGTGAAAGCCTTGAGACCTATACGCGATTCAAACATACACTGGTCACATCTACTCATACCCGCATTTCCACCATATGTTAAATGTCCGCCAATGTTAGCATAATCGAACTGAGATCCAGATTCAAGAGAGATGAGGGTATTCAGATCCGGCGAAAAGAGCCTGCCGAACGGACAATAGAGACCCGAACCTCGAAGGTAGCATTCGAGGTTAGAACATTTAAGCATTTCGAATACCGAGTCGAGATAGACACACCATCTCTATCACAGATAAAGATTATACTCTATATAGAGATATCTCGTAGTGTGCATCACTCGCTAATTGACATATTGGCAACAGATCAACAATGCTTTCTTGAAAAGTAATCCATCGAACGACAAACATTTAACCCTAGGCACCAAATAATAATAATTCACTAGAATCACCAAATTTAGTCAAGTAGCTTCCCTACTTACTTTTTTACCCTAAACTCTTTTGTTCGGGGACACTGGCCTAAAAAGCGTAACCTTCCGTAGTTTAAATTTACCTTTCCCCGTGGATCGATATCCGTACGTTAAGTACAATTATATTATTTTGGGCTACGCGTGCACCCGCGCATTTAGGGCATTCATTTTATACACCACGCTGCCTGTCACGGTGCGTATGGTGACCCGCCCGAGCGTAAAGGTCAAGCGGAAGAGGACATCCGGGAGTCGTAATGTGCTTCTGGTCTAAGCGGGAGGATTTCGTGGTCTCGGGTTCCCGCCGACATGGAAGGTCCCTAAGATTCGAGGCAAGAACGCGTAAGAGAATGACTCCGGTTGTTCGATCGCCACGCCACCCGGCAGAGAAGCCAGACTTCACCGGCGAGTCACGTCGCCGTCCATCAAGAACCGGAACCGGGGCCGATCGGCCGATGATCGTACCGTCGGCGGGAAGCCCGGACCAGCGATCATCATCCCCGCTTTCAACTGGGCCTACTGTCGAATGTGAACCGGGACTGACTCGGCTTCACGATCAAAATTGAATAAGACAATGGCTCGATTGTACCGCAACTGATTGTTTATGGTTGAAACCTGCTGTGTCGCAAGACATGCGGCCGACTCCACCAGTACCTCCGCGCCGACTGTGATAACCAACAGCCTACTCCTCCCTCCACGCCGGCCTGAGCCCCCGAGGGTGAGGTGTCGCACCTTTCAGCCAAGAAGGTGAAGGATTTACCACGTCGGGAGCCGCTCCATCGCGGAGCCGCCCCTACCACCGACCAGGCAATTAGATCCGCGCATATATACCGGTGTCAGACGCCGGGTATGGCCCGTGGACTATACAATGACCCTCCCTGCCTCTACTCCGAAGGAGGATTTTCCGTAGATTATTAACTAATGATATAGGTCCGAACTCGCAATCTCGCCTGGGCCACCGAGTCAGGTAGGATGTGGAGTTCCATCGATACTAGTGCCATTACTTTCTGTTTTCTTAGTTATAACGGCCTCGCAAAGCCGCTAATGTTTCGGAACATGGCACCTTAACATCACAAGTTTAGCCCGGGCAGACGAGCGGCTAAGATTATATGCTCAAAGTGGGATGGTCGAACTGGATGCAAGAGTGCCTCATTAAAGAAGCGCCGAAGCCGCGCGTCAGCTGAGCCGGGAGGCTAAGGAGTCTCGCTGAGAGAGCCGCCGCCGAGGTCGAGAGAGATCAGACGCCGTGAGGCAACACGGCCAAGTGGCGAATCGAAGGGGCTGCCAATACCCGGTTAATGTGATAGAGTCCGGTTTCAAGGTCCAACGTGTGGCCCAAATGGGCCAAGGAAGATGTCACCAAGGCTGAAACCGATGCGGAGTTGCCTGCGAGGCGCTGGCCGCAACGGAGGAGGCTTATAAGAAGCGTACAGGAGAGAATGTACCAGCTTGGGCGCATGAGAGATCGCTCTAGCCGCTGAGCCCTGACTATGAAGTGAATGAGTTCGCCCGATTCCCGGAGAAGAATCACGACGCAGTAAACAACGGAGGTCGAAGTTCGATTCCACGGCGACGCCGCTATTCAATTACTTGGCTATGGTTGTCAGCGCTTTACGCACAACATCTACTTGAGAAAGCCACATATCCCGATGGAATGTCGAATTCCTTCCATCCCGCCACCCTGTGAGCCTTCTTACCAACCCCGCGCCCCAGCATCTCTGGCCACCCGCTCCTACTGATCCACCAGAGGTAGCAAGGAGGAGCATCCGAGGATTAGCCCGACTTCTGCCGGAGAAGTGGCGAATCTCCCAATAGGTCCCCCGACCTCGTCTGACGATGGGATTGGGGACGCCATAGCCAACTAGGATTTGAATGCCTTCATGAAACTTATATTTGCTCAATGGTCAGACAAACAATTTACTCTCGCCTTTCGCTAAGTTCATATAGCCGACGCTTATGTTATGCCATCGGTTTGCCGATTTTCGCTGAAGGTCAACTGGACAAACTGGCTTTCAGGGAAATCATAGGCACTTAGAGAACTGCCGCTTGTCAACACCGATAGCCGCCGACCGCCACCCAGACCACCACCACCCATGTGATCTACGCCGGCCGCAGTGTCGCTAACCGCGCCACCCGGGATCAGACCACCCAGCTGAGATGATCTATGCCGGGCCGGCAGTCGCTGAACCGCCACCCGGATCAGACTCAATTAGCCGAGATGTGATCTATGCTAGCTGGCGTGTCGGGGTTGAATCGCACCCGGATTTCGTAATTGCTAACATGGATCGCGCTGGGTCGGCAGCCGCTGAACTCCAAGGCCACCCGGGACTTGTAATTGGACCCTGTGTATAGATATGCGAAGACATGCCGGCGAGATACAGAAGATGATTCTTATTGAAAATACCTTTTCAAGCAAGTGGCATTCCACATTCTAAAAATGTGAGTTCCATATGTTTTGTTTATATAAAGATAGACCCGAACTCCCGCCGCAGATTACATACGGTCCCTCCTGCTAGGTTGGAACTTTCCCCGCCGTGGGTCCGTGAGTATTCTCAAAACTTTCTCGAAACGATCCTCTAGCTGAAACACCGAGGCCTTACGGTTCGTTATAAGAATCTGCTGCGGCGCTGTAGATGCCACTCGTATCACGCCGCTCCCGCATCTTGTCACTTGTGTCTAACTCTCTGACCACAGATTCTGTATTTCCTGATTCGGGCATAGTTGTTCGGATGGTAGGTGCACTCACCCCCAGTAGGGATAACAGCCCATCCCATAAGTGGAGTGCGGTAAAGGTAGATCGGCCGCCTCGGGGGCGGTCCGTAGCTCCAAAGCACTCGTAGCCTTCTCCACGATTTCCTTTTCATGAGTATAACCGCAGGCAACAATGTGGTTTCGGTTGAGGCTTAGTCAGCTATCGCCAGGTATCGGGGGTGGAGTACGGTGTTTATCTTCACTCCCGCAGTCTCGATAGACTCGCCAAATCATGCGTCACATCTGATACGATTGATCTCGTGGATGCCAACCAACGACAATGTTTTTCTAGATGAACCAGTAATACTCTGTCTTTGACGACGCTGGAGGCATCAACCCCATCCATTTAACGAAATAATCTGCGGGTGACCAACAATAGTTTCTTTCAAAAGCGCGAGTCAAGCGGTCCCACGATATCAACTCTAATCGGGCGAATGACCACGGCCGGAGATGAGACTAGATCTGTAATCGTGATTTCAAGATAGGGGACATTCGCTGGCAAGTGTCACATTTTTGACGTAATCGGCAAATATCCTGACTTCATAGTCGTCGCACCTCGCTGCGGCTCTGCGTGTGTGAGCTAAAGGTCTTCCGTGATTTCTCCGCATATACCCTCAGGTAACCCACCAAACACACACCGGCCTCGCTCTGTTAGACACTTCAGGTATGGCCCGCCTAGGGATTGTTTATACAGCTGCCCATCTACCAGGGAGAACCTAGCCGATTGAATCTGAATTTTGTGAGCTTTGCCTCCGTCACACAGTAGTTCTCCCGTACATGTAAGCTGCATGATCCATCCAGATCTGGGAACCTCCTCTATCCGACTTACTTGAGCAGTAGTATGGAGGGAGCCCAACATAGTTGGATTGAGATATATTGTCTCCTTTATTGGCAAAGAAGCGCTGTCGGGCTAAGGCATCGACTTTTCATTAGAGTCCCCGACATGTCTGCCCTAAGTTAAGAGGGTGTTCACTTCGCTGACTATAATAAGATTTCAAGCGTTACTGGGGTCCTCGATTCTCGTAATTCTGGCGCTGACTTATCCGCAACCGGACCGCAGTCACTCACCGAAGGCTGCCAGACTCCATGGCGAAAGCGAAGCCAAGAATCGCCATCAAGGTCAGATTCGACTCATCGTTGGAGGCGTAGCTTCCACCGGATCGCTTGTTCAATCCTTTCCCCGTCGGGAGGTCAATCAGCAGACCGATGCCGGGCCCTCATTGTCCGAAGCCCCGCCATCAACGCAGCGGTCCACCTCGCCTTCTCGTCCGCAAGTATCACAAAGGGATTTCTCGCGAGAAGTCACCGGGCGACTTGCCTTCGAAGTCTCGCTTAAAATGATGCCATATCGTCAATTCCATCGCCTAAATCCGGCCATCCTTCCGATAGATCGTGTTTATGAATTCAGCCCGGAGTGGCGCATCGCTAGGGCAACCACAAACTTTAGACGTTCCCGGGAAGTATGGATGGAGCTTCGCGTCATCCGGAGGGCTGAAAACGTAGCTCGCTCGAGGTGGCTATATCTGGTCTCCTCGTGATCGATCAAGGACTTGTCGACAAAGAACACAGCTCTCAACTCGCATCCCACATTCTTTAAACAAGGCGGCTGGACTGCTTATATCGTAGGTCGCTTAGGTAAAGATAGAGTGTCACCGCTGGACTCACAAGAATCGGGGCTCACGTATTAAGCTAATTGCTAAATGAATGCCCGATCGCATTCTTCATTCCATCTAGCTCGCCCCCGGTAGTGGAAGAAGGTGTACTTCAAACCCGTCGCGGAACGGGAATAAAAGCGCCCAAAGCGCCTAACCAAATGGGTCACTCGATCCCTTCTCGGGAGGTGGGAGTCGGATTGCAAGACGGCCTTAAGCTACGGAGGATTAGCCTCTATTCCTCGTCACCATAAAACCAAGGGATCGGACGGCCACCGACCTCGGGCGTAATATCAGTGGGGTTCAAGCCATACCATTTTCGAGGAGGTCGAACGTCTGCTGAAGATGAGCGCACACTCGCCGATTTTACTAGCATAATATCAATATAGACCTCCTGTGCTTTCGAGCAACGGCGAAACAGATTCACACAATCCTGAGAAATGCAACGCCAAACCGGGAAAGGCATTGAACAATAGAGACCATGGGGAGTGATGAAAGATGTTTTTTCCGCATCTGGGGAGTGCATGAGGATATGGTGATATCCCGAGAAGGCATCTAGAAAAGATAGCATACCATGCCCGACGGAAGCGTCCACGATCTGATCTATTCGGGGCAGAGGGAAGCTGTCCTTCGGGCATGTGTCATTGAGGTCCTCAGATAATCGACACATGTTACCCACTTGTTCTTGTCGTATCAACCACCACCGCTGGCCAATCAATCCGTAATTTAATCGCTTGACAATTGCTATGGAGAAGGTTATCGACCTCGGTTTTGATTACCAAGTGGCGGTCCGGATGAAAGCGCCTTACTTTTTCACCGACCGTCGGCGACGCGACATTTAACTCGTGTGAGGCGTAAGCCAGCTACTCCGCCATATCTACGTGAGTCCAAGTGAACACATCGGGCGCTCAACCGTAGCACACCTGCATAGTCGACCTTCTCCTCGGGGATAGAGGGTAGCCGACGATGCATCCGTCAAGGCTCAATCACAGCGCCTCTATCCTCCGGCACGCCACGCGGATGACTCCGTGATTGCTATCGCGAGGGTTGATCCTCAAGGTGTTCATCGAGCACTCGCCACTCGCGCTCCTCGTGAGAGCTGATAGGCACTGCCGAGCGGCAACCGGCTTCCCCCCGAAGACTCACCACCCAGACTCGGGCCAGTAAATGATTGTTTGGTGGTATGTGGATGGTACTGATTTCATGGCGTGTAGCCAGGCTTACCCAAGATAGCATTATATGGCCCCAAGTCTTCTACCAAAAGCATTTCGCTGAAAGCACGGACCAGCCTCTAATGCAAGGTGATGTCCCTAATCGACAAGTGTGGTGGGCCCCATCAAACCTCGACAAAACCCCGCTGCGAATGAGATGATCAACGGGACTCATCCGCTAGCTGGGCCTGAGATGGAGGCAATCGCCACACCGCCTCGGATCGACGAGGACCACGTGGCACATCAAAACTCGTTATCACATACGCTTAGTACGAAAGGCCGTGAGTGCAGGTGATGACCTGCGGTGTGGTTACCGTGAGGAAAGGGATATAGCCGCCAACCTAAGATAACCGGGCCGTGATCCCGATTGTCGAACGTGTTTACTCTAAGCCACCGGTCAGGGCCGGAGCATTCTCCCCTCCGGGCCGCTTCTCGATTGATATCGGGCTGCCGGGCCTAGCCCCCGCATAAAGTCGATGGCCTGGGCCGGGTCCCGAAGCATGTCTCTGCATCCGCAACAACCCCGTCTACTGGGGGAGCGGCCATACCTCTCTGCCGCCCCCGTGAAGTACCGCTCCGAGGTGGCCTACCCTAATCGCCTTTCCACCGTAAATTTCCAGGCTTTCGCGCTATCGTCTCGCAGCCACGGGTCCCCCGTGATAATCGCATCGTAGGATCCGTTGCGCCGGTCCGCACCAAGCCTCATGTGGGGGCCATTTGAAGCCTGGGAGCTCCCTACGAGGCAAGAGTCCGTCATAGGCGATGTTGAAAGCAGTGAACCGGGGGGGATCTTTCCTCTTCTGACCGCCCGTCTGGGCGCTCTCCGTCTCGCCGTCTGCTCGTTCTGACAGCCCTGTGAGACCCGCTTGCCGCTCCGGGAGGTTATCATGATGGCGCCGAGGCGTCGTGATGTTGTCTTCCAACAGAGACTGATCCGCCGTCAAGATACCTCCATACACGGGCGGTCTCAGTGGATAAAGACCTAAGAACAGGTGGCTCACCAAGCTTCTTCCTCTCTGTCTTCGCAAGACTGCATCCATACTGTAGACATCAAGTCCCGAATGGACTCGTCTTCCCGTTTAAGGATGGACTGGAGGGAGCTGATGTTTCCTTTTTGTCTGACAGAGCACAAGTATTGAGAGACGAGCGCGGCCCACAGTTCGCCAAATGTGTTTATTGATCCTCGGGGGAGCTTGTGAAACCAAAGCTAAAAGCAAGCCCTGAGGTCGGCCCGAACACCTTACACGTATTTTGCCGTCTCCACATTTAGGATCATTACCGGTTGAAATGCAAAGATATGATCATATGGGTCTAAGAACCGGGCCGTATTACGGGCGGCGGGTGGTATGGAAAGCCGCTGGGAGGATCGTAATCCAGATATACGCCCTGTGGGAGTGGAGAGCATGTCCTCGTGGTCCCCTGGACGCGATGAAAATCTGGCGGAGCGCAAAGTACACCTCAATGGCGTACATGGGATGGTATTGGTTTCGGGCTTAACCCTTAGGCTTTTGCCATTCTGGCCAAGTTAAGGGTGCCGTCAGTCTACTCCACAAAGATAGAAAATAAACTCAAATTTTAAACCAAAAAAAATTGAAATTAATTTAGGATTTCTTCAAATATTGATTTAAACTGCATTACACAGATATACGCTTACGTTAAAATAATGCCATCAGGTGACACTACCAAACACCCAAAGCTCACACTTACTTTTCCATTACCACCATCGCCGATCTAGCCATTGAACTCCGTGTGACATTAGACACGTGTCTAGTTTTCCTTTGCCTTAACATTTTCATTGTCATTTCGCAATCTGGATTTACCAAGGAAAATGAAGAAAATAAAAGACTAGAGTGATGATGTCCTAAAATGATGATTTTTTTACTCTAAATTCGTAGTTTTTTTAAAATATATATATAAATTTTGTTGATTTAGGTGGTAAGTAATGCAATCGATGAAAACACATAATTGAAAGTGCTACAAACTTTAGGATGCCGTAACATTCAAGTTAATAGCAAAAATAATTGGCTCAGACCTACTTAGAATACCTAAGATTTTAGATCTGTAATATACTGATGGACAAGATTTGATACGTAGCAAACTTTATCGTATGAACTGTCAACACAAAAACCTACGATGAAGCTAACCGTCAACGACACAATTACTCATCACAACATGTCAGCGACAAAACACGTCGTAATAGGTTGGTGATAAAAACACGAAAAAAAAAATAAAGGCAAACTTAAATCGGTCCGGAAGAAATCACTTTATTGGAAATGAAAAACATACCTAAAAAAAATGATGGAATGAGTGATTTAAGCCAAGAATTGTCTGAAAAAGATAGTAGTGTAACGATGACTAGGGTTTTCAGAGAAAAGTTTTTTTATCAAATCCATAGTTTTTTTTTTGAAGATAAAAATAATTTCATTGATTTCAACTAGCAATACATCGATATAAACATATAATCAAAATCGCTAAAAACCATAAATGATGAAACAACATTTAGGTTAATAGCATAATGAAACTATTCAAAGCCTATATATTTGATTGTTAAGTCTACACATTTGATATTACTATTGTGACTAGAATACCTTTGACTCTAGTTGTACAACATACCGACGACCATTGATTTAATTTCTTGTATCTGATCGTATATACTTTGCTCGTTCTAATCGCCTAAACATAAATAAACGCCACACCACGACGACAAAAATCAAAATGTCCTATTGAGACGACATAACCACGTGTCGCACCAAGACGATGACAATCACACTAGCACGAAAGTGACGACTAAATCATGAAAAAAAACATATAAAAACCTAGATTTGTGTAGAATAACCACTTTATTGAAAAAAAAAATGGAAAAGAGATGTAGATGGAGTGATTTCATGTCAAGAATAACAAAAAAACATCCCTCTTAACTTATAAAAAAAAAAGAACTAGCAGAGAAAAAGGTGAGAGAAATTGAAGGAAGAGTTGGCTGAGTCCTTTGATACGGCTGATTTTGGCCAGCTGGGCAAAAATTCGGGGATGGAGATCATTCATGACAAGAAAAATAGAAGGTTGTGGTTGTCACAAGAAAGATATGTTGAACAAATTCTTGAAAGATTCAACATGAAAGAGGCTAAAATAGTTAACACACCTCTTGGAGGTCATTTCAAACTCAGCAAGAGGTCGTGCCCTTCAATGGAAGAAGAAAACAAGAAAAATGGTCATATTCCATACTACTACCAGTAGAAGTGTCATGTATGCGTATGTACAAGGCCGTAATTGCTCATGCGTAAGAGGGTAGTGAATCGTATTTCTCTGCAAATTTCGACAAAGAGCATTGAGCCAAGAAAGTGGATCTTTAAATATTTGAGGGGAACGTCCAAACTTTGTTTAAGTTTTGGAAAAGGAAAACCAGTTCTTGAAGGCTACATAGATGCAAATATGACCAGTGACCTTGATGGTAGAAAATCTACATCCGATTATTTGTTTACTTTTGTATGGGGAGTCATATCATGGCAATCCTAGTTGCAAAAATGTGTGGCTTTATCAACACCGGAGGCTAAGTATATAGCTACCACCGAAGTTGGAAAATAGATAGTATGGATAAAGGCTTTTTTCAAAGAATTGGGTCTGCGATAAGATGAGTATGTGGTATATTACGACAACCAAAGTGCAATAGACTTGAGCAAGAATGCCACCTATCACTCTAGGACAAAGTATATCGAAGTCAGATATCACTGGATTCATGATGCTATAGAAATGAAACACTTTTAATTGAAGAAGATTCACACAGACAAGAATGTAGCCAACATGATGATAAAAGTCATTCCAAAACATAAGCTGAAGTTTTGTTCCAAACTCATAGGCATGGAATCCTGTTAAGGATTCAGGTGATTTCCTCATTTCGGTGTTGAATGGGTCTAGAGGGGGAGATTTGATGGGGTCCATCCCTATTTACTTTCTCCTCATGGTTTATTTTTCTTCGCCCCTTGATTTCAGGCTCTTAAGGCCCGGCTGTTTCCATTTGTTTTGGTTTTTTTTTCTTTCTTTCTTTATTTTTTTTCTTTTTCTCTCTTCTTGCCTTAAATCAAGCCACCATTCCCGGATACCTTCTCATTTTGCATATAAATTGAAGGCAAAATAAAGGCTTTAGACATCATGTCTCATTGAAGAAGAAGAAGAAGAGAGGAGTACAGAGGAGAGGGGCGAAAGTGCTAGTAGTAAATATGTAGAGACTCACCGTGAAGGTTGTTCTCAATTGAGGAATTTCCACACCGGGGGGAGTGTGAGGTTATCTCTATTTCTTGAGTATACCTAAGATCAGTATATTCTTAGGAGGAGTTGCACTATATGCCACTTTGTGATAGTGAAGAATTGTTCGGAATTTGTCCCGTGGTTTCTCTTCACTTTGAAGGGTTTTTCACGTAAATTTTGTGTTCTTCATTTTTGTATTTATTTTCTCGTACGAGACTATTCATGTATATGGTACTATTCGCGTATATGGTATTGTTCACGAAATACAGTACTATTCATCCAACGTCAACAAACACTACCAGAGAGTAGTATCGGAGCAATAGAATCCGATCATTCGAGCACCTAACAAGTGGTATCAGAGCCCAGGTTATCAACAAGTCTTGACCCACTGGGAGAAACTGGATTGCCGCTCCTCCGACCAAAGGCTCGATGTGTGAGGAGGAGATTGTTAGGTTATTCCACATCAATTGTGGAAGGGGTTGGTGATGAATTTATAAGTCTGAGGGAAAGCCTCATCTCATAAACTAGCTTTTGGGATTGAGAAGGCTCCAAGATCACCTAACAAAGAAGGACCGAGGAAGGGAGAGATTGGCTTGCCATTGAAATTGATTGGTTGCTTGAATGAAAAATTGGGAGGAAGGAGTAGGAATTTATAGGCACATATGTTGCACTATACTATATCAAAAAAAATTATATTCTACACGTTTTGTGGAAGAAAATTACATGAAAATTAAGATGTGATAGACTTTTTGATACGAGACCATAAAGACTTGCCCAGTTTGTAGGAAAGGGTGAGTTATTTTGGATCTTCATTTCTCTCAGGTGCACAAATGGTGCGGAAGAAGACCAAGGAAATTAACACAACTAATGGTTATGTGTTAGAGCATCTCTAACAATGATCTATTTTTTACTATATATATAAATACAAAGAATGACTTATTTTAATAAAGTAAAGGATGATTTGATTGAAAAACCTTTTAAAAATTGAATTTTCAAAAATTTTAATCTCATTTAATTTTGAAAAAAATACCTTTATTATTACTTGTAAAAATAACCCCCTTCCCTTTAAAAGATCCATGTAAATACACAAAATAGTAAAGGACATTTTAGTCTAAAATGAGTTATTTCTCAAAAAAAAAAAAAAAAAAAAAAAAAATCGGGGAGATTTTAGGACTTGTTTAGCATCGAGATTTTGAAAACTCGTTTTTGTTCTAAAATCAGGCCAATTGATCAAGATGCTGCGCACTTGCTTTTCCTACTAGGCATGCCCATCTATCCTCTACTGTGCTCCTGCGCACAATCCATGTGTATTTTATGTTCAGTACATATCTCATATTCCCGAATAATTATTGTCATCTAGTGATCATATGCGATATTTACAATTATTTATTTGTATCTTTGCATTTTTCATATATCATTATATGCATGAATAACTATGGTTACCATGTATGCTTATGAGCTATTTACTATAATTCCAATTTCATCAAACTATATATAGATGGATTTTAGACTCAAAGGGCTTTCCATAGAGTCCTAGCCAATTTCATCAATCTATATATGGATGGATTCTAGACTCAAAGGGCTTTCCATAGAATCTAAGAACATCCAAAACGGAGTTCGGACGAAGAAATTATGACCATCCGAAGTTGGAGGTCACTCATGAATAGCCAATCCTAGCCGGGTAGCAGCCCTGGAAAAACATCGATTTCAGTAAGGTTATGATCACCCACTATACTCCACAGGAATATGGCTGGAATATTGACTCAATGGGCTTTCCATAGAGTTCAAGAACACCCAAAACGGAGTTTTACTTCACAGTTATGATCGTTCAAGTCGAGGCCCTCACCCAGCCGGTCACCGGGCCGAAGCCGACCGGGCCGAAGTTAACCTACCGGGCCGACCCAGCCCGGAAGCCGACCGGCCGAAATGAATCCGCCGAACTTAACCTTCGGGGCTGAGCCGAATTAGCCGAGCTGAATTAGCCGAGCCGACTGCCGGGCTGAATCTTGGCCGAAATACTAACCGATTACACTATTCAGGATAAAAGGACCATAACTTAGGTTATAGAGGTCTGAATGGAGAAATTCAAAAGCCTAACATCAAGTTCATTGATGTGACTACAATTTACTTGAAGGACTCACTGCCACATTCCATTTATTTCCCACCCAAAAACCAGTTCTAAGGTCCAGTTAATGCGTAGGATAAAAAAAAAAAGGGTAATTTCCCTTGGTTCAAATTGCAACCAGACATTTCCTTTGGGGCAAGACACAACCAATAACGTTATTCATTTTAGCCATAACACCTATTAATGGCACACAAGGACACTTACTTGGCCCCGAACTCAAGCCCTTAAACTGTCTAAAAACAATTCCTGTCTCCCAAAGACATCGGTCTCTAAAGTCTTGGGATGGTTCACGTGGCCACTCACGACCTCACACAACCCATACCATTTGAATGACCCTTAGACAAGTGATTTCTCTAAACTGGGCGGGCAAAAACTCCTAATTTCTGGAGTTTGTCGAAACTCCCCAACTCCGGTCTCTATACGAAGCCCTTGTCGTGAGGATGAACTCTTCTTCCTGCTCCGTCTGAAATCGCTGGTCCGATCGCCGAGAAAACTTAGAGAGAAGGCGAGCCCTCTCTTTACAACTCTCTCTTTCCTTCCTTTCTTTCTCCTTTTCCTTTCTTATGGATCACCCTTTAATCGTATTTTCAAAGGAGGAAACTTCTGCCCCCTTTCCTACATGCCACATGCCTTTTCCTTGAATTTTCTTCATTTTTCTTTTATTTCTTTATTCTCCTCATGCTTGCTCCTTAAAAAGATATAAGCAGATCCAAACTTCGGGTCTTATCCCATTTTTATTTTAATTTTCCTATATAATTACCATTAGGTCCTCGATTACATTCTATTTGCACCATACTTATGGTATTTCTATAATAGTATATCCTCTTCTTATATTATGACTTTTGTGTCCTGTTTTGACAAATTACAAATTTACCCTTGCTTATTTTCGGGTTTCTCAGTTTTATTTCTCGAAAATTGTGATTTAACTTATATTACACCCTAAACATGTTATAAAACTGTTAGGGCATATTTTGGAGTATTAAATTACCTTTACGAGAAGAATCAATGTCTTTCTTAATATCGTTTCCACGCCTACTTACTCCCGTAATTTGTGCCACCATCATCGCACGAGCCGTCTCACTTTCTAGAGGGAAGATCTTATCCACCTAATCCAAAATTATCGATGATAAAATAGGTTCTTCTCCTTCTCGTATCCACTCATCTAATATATCATCATTAAAATATGATTCAGTCAATCGATTTACAAATCTTCATCGCTTCATTTTCATCAAATTCTAACTCCGGTTGCACATTGTAATGGACATAACCTAACTTATGCAACTTTTTCATTGCCAAACGATTGCGCAACTTTGTGTGAATCAATGGCCATGTGCTCCAATTTCTTTCACAACCTGTAAAACCCGAGAAAATTAGAAAATTTCAAAAAATGGAAAAATGATGATAATAATAATAATTTGCTAGAATGGTTTAGGGAAGCCTAGAAAATTATCTAGATCTCGGATGATGAAACGGACTGTGCCGTTGGATTCGTCTCGTGAAATCCAGTGAGCTAGAAAAGTTTCGTCAAATTATGAGACAGTCAAAATATTTTTACGATTTTTTGGGTGATAAGTCGCCGGTGACTACATAGACGAGATTTTTACGAAAATCTCGAAAGTCAGGAAATGGCTTGAGCTAAGTTCATTTAAAATAAATTAAACTTAAAAAAAATAAATTATTTCGGGTAGTAAACGGACCTTAATGAGAGTGGACACATGGCTCAATGTGAGCCAATGATCCAAAATTTAGAAAAAAAAAGAGGAAGGAGAAGGACGAGGGCTGAGAGTATGGGAGAAAAGACTTGGTGAGAGAGACAAACTTGTGATAATAGATTTACGAAAATCGGACCGTAGGTTTTCGTCGGAGCAAAAGACAAAGTTGATCCACGCATCGCAAGCTACGCGTGGGTACCAAAATCTTGGAGTTTCGTCAAACTCCACGAGGTAGGGAATTTTCCTACTTAAGTTATTTCTAAATTTCAAAGGCCATTTAATGTGGCTTCGAGGTTTTCTTAGAGGCCGTGAGAGGACGAAATTTCAAAATCCCAAAATTTGGGACTGAGTGGGAATTTTTAGATTTTTGGGACTCGTTTTCTACTACCCGGCCGACCCGAGACTGCTGATACCGGACAGATTTTTGGGATCAAGCCAGCAAAGCCCCGGATTGTGTCGAGATTTGCTTAATCTGGGACCGATGTCTTTGGGTTTTGCTGAGTTTTCTGCATCATTGTAATTTGTTGATGGATGGAACCAAATCGTGGTTCATGGCTGAAGGGACCGAGAGTCGCTCTTGCTTATGTGGGTCAGATTTGGGGCCGCTTTGTGTGTTATTGTTTGGAAAATAAATAACATATCGTTGCGGTGTAAAATCATGTTAATATGTGCTCGCATGATGTTAATACGGAAATGGTGATGAATGAAAATTATATGTAGGAAATATGGATTATCCGAATTTATAAATGTTGCATGTAGCATGACATAAAGATGAAGTGGTATGGTTAGATTTATGTGCACACACATCAAGGCTGAATCCGGTGTGTGCATGGTGTTGGTTATTCACCATCTCAGAATGTGCAGCTCTAAATGGGACAACGTCCAAAATCGAGACTCACGGCCAGGTAAAATAATAATAATACTAAATCACGTGTGTTCGGGCAAGCAGATGGGGCAAGATCCTGCAGAAAAACCCAAATTCATTCTCAATTAAACATATGCGTTTATGATGTAAGTTCGCGAGCACCTGGTTACGGCGGCTTCTCCCTGGTGAGACTCCAGGAAATTCTCCACCCACTAAACACGAGATTTGATAAATTAAAATCGAGGGTTGTCCACGGTGTAAGTCATCAAGTGATACACCAATGATCCGGTTTTTCACACTCCCATGC
Organism: Tetrastigma voinierianum; assembly: GCA_016808115.1. Classification (NCBI taxonomy): domain Eukaryota; kingdom Viridiplantae; phylum Streptophyta; class Magnoliopsida; order Vitales; family Vitaceae; genus Tetrastigma; species Tetrastigma voinierianum. Next base: position 365,504 of record JAEQBH010002981.1, on the reverse strand, counting down.
AGGTGTGCGAGCCTGGCCTGACTCTAGTTGCGGCAATGATGAGTCTCATCTCATGCATGATTACCGAAACATTCCATATAGGATTGCATTATTTATATGGAATATGATTTTGATGTTTTATGTATGCCATTGCATGTGCATTTAGGCTGTGGAGTAGTCTCGTAGGAAAATTTTTCATCGGGCTATCAAGCCACTTCACTGGCTGACCTCCCTTCGTGTACAAGGGGTGTGACAGAGACCACGCCCGACGAGACCGTGGTTATGAAGGAGGCCGGCGTGTGGCCTTGATATTGCTTTCTTGTAAAGTATTGTATAAAAGAAGTGTAATTAAATTCCTTTCGGGACTATTGTCTAAATAGTTTGGTATGTAATTATGGCAAGAGGGTCGGATCACCTACGGCCGTATCATGTTTTACATTCATATTTTAGATTTAAATGTGAATGAATGGATCCCGTGAAGGGATGTATTAAGGTGAAAGCGAGTAACTCCTGTCCACGAGTAGTCAGGATATGCTTGCATATTAAGTGACATTTTATTGCATTCGACCTTGCGTGGTCATTACTACTCACAGACCCTCTCGAATGGGTTATGGTTATACAAAGCTGTATGTCAGAACTCCCCGAACAAAGAGGTGATTCCTCGCCTAATTCGTGAAAATACGGATCCCGATAAACGGGACACAACAAAGGTGGTATCTGGGTCACCAAATCCATAGGAATTCAAAGAAAGCTGACGGTTGTCAACCCGACCCCCTGGATTAAAGGCCACACAACTAGATGAAGAACATGTTTGATTTAGAACTTTATAACACCTTTGAAGATGTGGACCTTCATCACTACAATTGTGCCACCATTAAGCTATTATTTAAAAAAAAAAAAAAAACATATTAGGCACAAATATATATTTAATAGAAAGGATGAAAAATTTTATTTAAAAATAAATAAATATAGTGAGTACCGGGAAGAGAGTGATTTATCGCTTTTCGGTTAAGGCACTTCCAAATTCTCTCGCCTTCAACAAATAATTTCACTTACACAATGTTCTTTTACTTTATTAATGCACATTATAAATATTAAAATATATTATAAAAATAACACAAGGTCATATAATTGCTCATAACTTTGTCTCGCCTATCCAAATCGCTCCAATATCTTGATAACCTCCTTTTAGTCCAATTTAACTTTCATATGGTGGGAATTGCTTTTGAATATTGAAACATTGGATTTAAAAAATATGCCGATTTAAGTAAAAAAATTATTAGTTTATAATACTTTGCCTCAACAAATAAGATAATAATAATCAGCATAAGGAGTTTTTGTGATACTCCGTAGCGCAAATGTCTATGCAATTGATTCGCCTCCCTTATGTCACGACTTCCCCAATACCTTTCCCACGTTTCACCGATGCCTTTATGTACCAGCTTTTAGCTCTATCCATCGCTCGTAAATGATTGATGCTGGGCTTTTTATCATGATCAACCAATTTCAAAATCCTCACCAGAGTAGCTCCACATGATTCGACTTCCTTTGCCTTCTTCCAAAACTAATCAGTTAAGATAAGGTTGAATACCTTATCTCTTAAACTCTTTCTGCTCCGATCTTTGATGAATTCACTTTTCTACTCATTTGTCAGGACATCTTCAAATCCCCTCATAGCGTATAAGACTCAAGGAAATAAATTCATATATAAATCAAGTTATTTCGGGTGCAAGAGATCTCTATCCCAGAACACTTTCATCACCGACTACTTTCGCTATTATAAATAAAGCTCTGGTGGATCATCTTTGCCGATCTAAAGTCTCCTTAACTGCTCATGTTTCCAATATCTTCAAGCACAATCAATACACGCCACAAGGAGACTAAAACAAATACCGTTGCTTCTCCATCAACAACAACATACCACCGCTTTAAAACTCAGCCATTATCTATGATTACTTGTATATGCTTTCTCCCCAACCTCCTAACAATCTTATCCATAAGGAAAAAGATGTAATCTCGCCATCTTGTGTATGTTAGTAAAGTTTCAACCGAAAAGGTATATCATGCTTCTATCACAATAAATCATGAAATTAAGTATAGAATTTCTAGTTCTAGAATTCCAACCATCACATGATGGTGCATCCATATACGTGCCATTCACCTTCAAATGTGTTTATATATACCTCAAGTTTCCAGACCTCCTCCAAATACGCATTGCTAATTTGGTATCCTGTAGGACCCTTGATACCTGGACCTAATTTTGCTATGATATCAATCATAGATTGATAGTAAGGCCCACTATCAGCTGCATTGAAAGGTATTCCATTGAAGAGAAAAAATTTAGAGATGGCTTTACCCACTTTCTTTGCACCTTCAGTGGAAAACATACATTTTATTGATTTTTGTTTTGAAGGAAACATGTAGGGATCAATCCCCTTTGGGGGTATGTTAGCTCCTTCTCTTATGATGAAGCTTTGTATCAGGCCACACTTGATACCAGCACCATAAGGTTATGAGGAAGTACCACCCCTCTCATGCTCGTGTCTACCTTCTTCAAAAAAACGACGACTTTCTCTCATTGCATGTTTCATTTGTCTTCTTTCGAAATCAGTCATCTCGACTTCCTCAACTTCATTAGAATCAGCCTCATCAATTTCATGAAAATGTTCTTCATTTAAAGAACTTACGTTCTTTTTTTTTCATTTAATTTTAGATTCAGCATTAGACATGTTTTTCTGCAAATCTAATGCTTTGTGACACTCCGCATGTACACATGGAAACATCCTTCTACTTGTGGGTGCCTTCCGTGTGTTGCTTTAATCTTGTTATACTTCCATGAATAACTTTTCCATAGTACTTACATTTGGGGTTTCTTCTATTACCATTGAATGATTTTGTATGCTCCCAACCAATATCATGTTTTAAAGCCATTCCAAAATGTTCACCTAACCATGTATAAAAGTAAAACAAAAAATATCATACAATTAAATTATTTTCTAATATAAATTTGTTGTATGAATTAAATTTATACAGTGGTAAACCAATTACATAATTTCGTTTTCAATTAAAGTAAATTAAAAGTGTTATTTTGATTAATTTAGAAAATTATAATAAGTATCTATATTGTTTTTAAAGATAGATATTTTTTTTTATTTAAATCAAAATTAATGAAATATGGGAGAAAAGATCAATAAATATTTACAAATTATTTATCTTATTTATTTATAATATATACCATATTAATTTAATATAATACAATTAGATTAATTATTTACTTATTTGTGCTTGTTTTCATAAATTGTAATTTTGAATTAATCTTATTTATGTTTAGTAAAAATAAATAAAAAATAATATTTGTATTATATTTATATTGTTACAAAAAATATGATTTATGGTTTTGTATTAATTTATTATTTCTTATTTTATTTATAATATATATATTAATTTAATATTAATACAATTAGATTAATTATTCTTATTTATGCTTTTTTCATAAATTATTAATTTTGAATTAATCTTATTTATGTTTGGTAAAATAAATAAAATAATATTTGTATTTGTATTTGTATTTTATATTGTTCATAAGAAAATATGATTTATGGTTTTTGTTAATTTATTATTCTTATTTATTTATAATATATTACCATATTCATTTAATATTAATACAATTAGATTAATTATTCTTATTTGTATTTTCATAAATTAATAATTTTGAATTAATACTTATTTATGTTTGGTAAATAAATAAAATAATATTTGTATTTATATTTTATATTGTTCACACAAAAATATGATTTATGGTTTTTGTTAATTTATTATTCTTATTTTATTTATAATATATATTACCATATTAAAACAATATTAATACAATTAGATTAATTATTCATATTTATGCTTGTTTTTCATAAATTAAATGTTTTGAATTAATCTTATTTATGTTTGTTAAAATAAATAAAATAATATTTGTATTTTGTATTTTATATTGTTCACAACAACAATATGATTTATAGTTTGTTAATTTATTTATTATTATTTTATTTATAATATATTACCATATTATGTTTAATATTAATACAATTAAATTTAATTAATCAATCCAATAATAACATATACACATATCAAATTTTCCATTATTCTTATTATGCATTTTCATAAATTATTAATTTTGAATTATTAATGTTTAGTAAAATAAAATAAAATAATATTTATATTTGTATTTATATTGTTCTAAATATGATTTATAGTTTTGTTAATTTATTAATTTTATTTTATTTATAATATTATATATTAAACTTAATTAGAAGTTGGTAAATACAGTTTGCTAAATATATATTTTGGTTGGAAACATGGCAAAAATGGGGGTTGAAGGGTTTAGAGGTGATAAATACAGTTTTGGTGATAAAACGACGTCGTTTTGGCCTTTTTAGAGTTGAATCATGTTTCTTTTGGGTGAGAGGAAAACCAGACACAAAATTCATAGTAGTGTTATCCCACTTTTATTGTGGAATTGGAATGGGATTTATGGCCGGACGGTGATGTTCGGCTTTTGCCTGCGGCCAAAGTGAACAGCTGATTTTATACTCTACTATATCATTTTTCTTCCCTCGCCACCAATAGTACTGTTTCAAATCTTGGTACATATTACCTCAGGAAGTAAGCGATGAATCGGTATTGTGGCTTTCATACATCATTCTTTTTCAATTCTGGGCATTGGTACCACTGTCCTTACTCTTATATTACAAACCTCCACCTCACATAGAATGATGGGTTTTGTCTCCCATTTTGACTAATTGTACTCTTTCTTGTAACTTAATATCATCTTTGCAGGCATCGATCTCTTCATACATTTCCAAATCAGGCATAACTCTCAATTGAGCTAACAAAACTCCATCAGATGCAAATCTCCATGCATAGTGTTTCAAGGATAGAACCAAAATTGTTCTTCTACTTAAAGCGTTAACCACCACATTAGCTTTTCCAAGGTGGTAATCAATTATGCAATCATAATCCTTGAACAATTCTAGCCACCGACGTTGCCTCAAGTTTAGTTCCTTCTAAGTTAACGGATGGCAAGACTCTTATGGTACGTGAAATGTTCTACATTTTCACCATATAAGTAATGCTTAAGCCATATTTCAAAGCGAATACTACCGCTACCAACTCCAAATCTATGTGGGATAGTGCATATGTAGTTTCATGTCTAGAGGCATATGCACCACTCTATTCCATCTTGCATCAATACACATCGAACCTATCTTTGAAGCATCTGCTATACAAGCATATTCTTTTGGATGGGGTTGAGTGACAACGGTGTATTGGTGTATTTTCTTTTAATGTTCAAAACTTGATTTGACACTTGTCTGCCACTCAAACTTTACCCCTTTGAAGTAACTTAGTAAGTGTAGATGCTATGTGAAAAGAATCTTTTTACAAGCGGGTGTAGTAATACATTGGGTTTTAATTGGCCATTAATCGTACATACATAGCGCGGAAAAATTTAAAGATTTTTTCCTTTTCTATTAGACGAGTCCATGTGATCACGTCGGATAGTCGGGGATAGAAGAATGTATTCGTGCGCTAGAAGATCCTTGTTGTGAAATGTGAGCAGGGGGGAGGAGGAGGAGGGCCTCGTGGTGTGGAGTCAAGCCCTCCTTGTCGGGGCGAGGCGGCGGCGGTCGCTGCCCTCTGGTATCCTGCAGGCGAGGCCTGCCGCAGAGCCGGGGAGGAGAAGCGAGGTGTGCTGGCCTTGGGTTGGGTCTCACGAGCCACGCCGCCTCTCTCTCAAGGGTGAAAATGAATAGAGATAGTCCGCGCATAGGGATCCCATGGGTTTAATTACCAATTTTAAGCCTAAGGGGTTGGTTTTAAGCCATTCTATGTAATGTGACACTATCAGATCCATAATGTTAACAATAAGGCTCGAGTCCATTCAGCGGGACCTGGATCATAAAGCGGCCTCTGTATTATGACCACAAATTTATGTGGATGTCAATAGCTGGAAACATAACTTTAATCCACACATAATAAATGTCGTAGTCCCTTTGTCTCCATGAGTGTATCTTAATTAAACACAGGTGTGGACCATCTCTCCTTTGTAAAGTTCAATCAGCTGCAATTTCCTCGACCTCCACAGCATAGGTAGTAATACAAATGGCATTATGCTTTATTAATTCATTTAAAACGTCCCTGACCCGATCTCACATGTGAGGGGCCCATGATATCTCTGAGGAAGTCTGAATCCCTTTCATCCACTCACGTCCCTCTCGGCGAGTTTATTCTATGTCTAACTCACGGTCGTATTACCACACCTGTGGATGATGTGAAAACGAGTGTCAAAACATAAAACTCTCATCTTAGGGAACTATAAGGTAGTGTTAGGTCGAGACAAAAAGGAAGTAGAAGTGTATGATGAGAAGTACTTGTATTATAATCCATATAGTATTCTCATGAAATTAGGTCAATCTAATACAATGTTGCAAACATGTACTTATGGTGACTTAATATCATATATCCATGATCGGTAGAACATGATCATCGGTGAACTCCATAGTCTTAATTCACTATTGCTCCACCAATGAATGACGGAGACAATTTAAGAATAGTATTCCATTTGAAGTCTAGGGTTCTATATCAAGTCACACACTTGATGACAATAAGTGGAATCGACTATTATTCATGGAGTAATCACCAAATTGGAAATATAGATAAATAATGAAAATGCTCTTGTATTGAAATAACAAGTAATAACAATTACACACTAATGCCTTGGGGCACATCACTATAATACTAATGAAATAATTTAAGAAACTTCTTACCTCTGGTACATTTTAAAAACGGTTTCAATTCCATGATCAAGCGATTTATTTGTTGAATCCACTCTAATACCCCTCTTATGAGCTTAAAATATATTTCATAGAATGACACTTCGTTAAGACAAAAATCAAATTTACTTAACTTTGCAAACAACTCTTTCTCTCTCAAGATCTGCAACACTTTCCTCAAATGCTATTCATGTTCTTGTATATCCTTAGAATACACAAAAATGTCATCTATGAATACCACTGGCTGATCGAATAGGGGTGGAAGACCGTATTCATCAGTCATGTAGTGCGGCCGGTGCATTTAGTCAGCCCCGAATGGCATTTACTAAAAACTCCATAATGGCCATATGGGTTCTAAAGGCTATTTTGAGACATCGGCATGCTCGCTCAAAGTTGGTAATATCTTGATCACAAGTTTATCTTTAATGGAGCTTGCCCCTTTCCTTTGATCGAAAAGATCTTCCAATTCTAGGAAGCAGAATGTTATTCTTCTGAATTACCTTAATTATTTCTTGATAATCAATGCACATCGAAGGAGGAGTGCCATCTTTCTTTGAAAAACAAAGCGGTGAACCCGGTGAAACACCCAGGTAGAGACAATCCCTTGTCCAATAATTCTTATGTAGTTGGAGTCTTGACTCTTAATTCAATTAGACCATATGGTAGGGTGCCTACTAGAAATAAAGTACGTCCCTTGTACAGCTTCAATAGATAGATACTTCTCTTTCAGTGATGAAAACCGGTAATTCCTGAAGGAAACACATCGGGAATTCTTTATCAGAATATTTTCTAGATTTACTGTTCTCTTGAGTCAGTGCAAAGCTAAAAGGCTTCCTGACCTTTTCTAAGAAAGGTCATGCTTATAGCGAGTTACATTTGACAGCAGTAGATCGAGATACCATGAACGATTTACTTTGATGGAGTCGAACATTTAAGCGATCTTGTTTTCTTATCACAATCAACTATAGCGATGTTTGGATAACAGTCATTCGAGAATTAAATCAAACTCATGACCAGGCAAAAGCAATCAAATCAGCCAAATTTCCACTATCATGGACATTGGGGGGGATTCTTATACACTTGGTTGACTCGGCACTGCGGAGAGGGGTGGTAACAAGCATATCATATGCTAAAGGAGTTAGTGGTAATTTATCACTCAATTGTTCAATGCATATATAAGAATGTGTAGCACACAAGGATCTACAAAGCATGTGCATTTCATTGTCATAAAGAGAGTGAAATTGCTCCATGATAACCTCACGGTGCATCCTGATCCTCCACCAGGTTTCTCTCATAGTAGCTGGGTTGGGGTTGCAATAGTAGAGGCGATTCTTGTCTCTGACGATACCTCTTCCTTTGCGTCTTTGAACTACATAGCACTTTACCTGTAAGAGTCAATGGGTACATTTGATCCTCGCATTTACTTGTGAGCATTTCTAGAACTTCCAGATCCTCGTGGATAGTTCACTATAAAATGGTCTCTGCTCCCACATATGAAACAACCCCTGGTTACTCGTCTACAACTACCATAATGATTTTGTATTGATGGGCATTCGGGTCTTCGTGCATCCGGTTGAATGCTGTCTGGAACGCTGTGTTGCTGAATGGGACCTTGTCTCCTACCTCTTGTAGTGAACCATATCACAGGAGTCCACTTGAGATTTCATAAGTCTTTCAGAAAGATGAAAAACCTCTAGAGAACTTTCTTTGCCGATTTCTTTCTCGATTCTTCATTTGGGATTTCTCAATTTTCATTGTTACTTGCATCAGTTGATAAAAATTCACTACTTGCAACGATGTAATAGCCGTGAGGTACCTTTTTATTGACTTCTTTAAGCCATCTTCAAACTGTCTACATTGGAAAGTTTTAAGTAAGGACTGGATTAAGTGCATACTTATAGGCGGCTAGCTTCTTTGTGCCAGCGACTGTCAAACTCTGACTGTATTCGAAATTGCTTCCATGGTCTTTTGTACTCATCGGTGACATACTTTGTGACTCTTGGACAAGAAGTCCCATGAGGTGGGTCAGGAAGCGGTGGATTTCTTAAGACTGGCACACCACTGATCTATGGTTGCACCTTGCAGCAATGGGTAGCATGTTGGCCATTTGGTGTCGGGTGGGCATTTGCTTAGTCGGAGCTCTTTTGTTCTCTCGAGCCAAAAATCGTTGACTTTGTCATATTTTCACAAACTTGTACTGCTATAGATTCTTTACTGTGCTTTCTTCTGGGAATCATTGGACTCGAGGAGCGTGGTCTGATCAAAGACCTTTTTAAATATCTTGAAATTTTCAGCAGGCTTCGCGAGCTGTGGTGGCTGGCGGAAGCTGGAAACGGACAGTTGATGGATCAGAAGTCCGCGGTTAATGTTTTATTTGTTTCTATCCCACCACTTGGATTGATCCATTCAGGACAATAAACCAGCAAGGGACATGCATTGGAAGCCCGACCTGATGACTATGATTCTTTTTAACCTAATAGTTTTCCATAAATCTGCAACATGGCTCACGATGCCTTAAAGGTGCAGCATGCCGATACCTAAGGCGAGACTCTTTTACCATATTTTTTGACTTTGGTGGGCTTATTTCGAAATTTAAATCTAAACTTGTAATGTCCTGTACATATATTCCTGAGTCCCATTTATTTGTACTTATATAAATTCTACTATTACAAAAATATTACATTTACATTACAAAACAAAGTTAAAAAACATACATATGGTGGACTCCTATTGTTGTATTTATTACAGCGATAAGCCCTCTAAATATCCTCTTCATTACGGATGAATATATGGACTCTACGTCCACGGGGCGGCGCGACTAGCTTTTAGTGAAGAAAAGGTGGGTTGAGTTTTTCCCGGAGGAACATTCTCTTTGGGTGCCCTTACTTTTGTTGTTATTTTATAAAGGGGAAAACCAAACAACCACGATGACTCCGATGCCGACAGTCTGAAAACTAGATTTTGGTCAGGGGACGGTGCCCTGTGGGAGAGTGCTCATGCGGGTAGCACCCCTCTATGGCCGAACTAGGTCTCTAGGTGAATTGGGTATGTGGCAGGGCATATGGGTCAGGGATCAGGATAGTCTCTTTGAGGCTGAAACAGTATACAGCTTGGATGGAGCCAGCCTAATTGGTATCTGGCATGCCCAAAAGCATAACTCAGCATGAAAGGCGAATCGCATTTTGAGCAGTCACTGGCCAGTGGCTTGAAGTTAGTCGCACATTTTGAGCATACAATAATATCAAAAGGTGAATCTCAGAAAGAAAGAAAGGGAAGCAGGAGAGAGCCATGCATGGCATCTAAACCACTCAGTGATGCTACCATTCTTTGTGCAGCCACCCACATTCATCATAGAAGCGGGCTCAACAAAACACTAGATTATTGGTGCTTAACTAATCACCCTTGGACCCACATAGACCTTGATTCTTAAGGATCCAAAATGGAACCACATTAACCTGAACTAAACCCATTTTAGACCTAAACACCAGCCCTACTGATCTGGGCAGAGTAGGTCGGACTCACAGTCACGAGCTTCAATTAAAGGCGAAATCAGTTTACCCTTACAAAACCCCGGCGGGCGTCCGGTTCCCTGACGAGTCGTCAGGTTGAGGAACAGTCTGAAAATTTTTTCCAAACATTCCCTTACAAAGTAAGGAAACCAAAAGCCACAAATGGTGTACAATTCCGACATGATAATGACTAGAGCTCGACACAAGCAACAAAGTACCCAAACTTCCATTCAGGCCAGACCCGATGGCCCGGGCGTCCAGGTTTCCCAGCGAGTTCAGCGGTTGAGGAAGACTCAAAAATTTTCAAAACCTTCCTCTAAGAGTCAGGAATCTAAAAAAACAAATTAAGTAGAAAACCAACTTGAATGGCGAGCGAAGCACAAGCGGCGCCAAAGAGCCAAATTCTTCATTTCGTGGCCGGTCGATGAAGCGGATGATCTGGTTTCCCAACCAGTCCATCCGATTGAGAGAGGCTCTCAAAATTTTTAAGAACCTTCCTCAAAGAGTCATGAATCCAAAAAAACAAATAGAGTACAAATCCGACTCCAGAATGAAGCAGAGCACAAGCGGTGCCAAGACTAAGCAATTTGGTCTAATAGCCCCGAATTCAGCGAGCGGATGATGCAGTTGGTAGCTAGTTCAAGCCGGTTGAGGAACTCTCAAAATTTGTAATAACGCCTTCCTCAAAGAGTCAGAGATCGAAACAAACAGAGTACAAAGTGCGACTCAGAATGACTAGGCAGAGCACAAGCGGTGCCTAGTGTCCATAACACGAGTCCCGCATGAACAACAAAGCGAAAAGCACATAAAAGAAATGGGAGAAGCATATAAATTTCGTACTGTAAGATTCACGATATTTCCCCCCTTTTTCTTCTTTCTTTCCGCTTCCAAAACCAGGTATCACTCCCTTCAAATCCGTGAACTCCTCTTGAAAACAAGAGAGACCCGCTTCGATTTAGATAAACTCATTCCTCATTTTTCTCCCTTTTCCCTCTCTTCTTCCTCCCTTCTCTTTTTGATCCCACCTCTCTCACGTTTTTTTCTTCTATTTCTCTCCCTTTCTTTGAGACCTCCATTTGCATATCTTGATCCAAGGGAACTCCACCTTGATCGAACTGACCATAGAAACACTCCTCATTCGAGTCCATAGGCGGCCCATTTACTCGCCCCAGCCATCACCAAGTATCCAAGTGGACTTCCCAAGGTGGGTTGCAAGCAACCCATAACATGTTTGTTTGGATCCAACCCATGCCTAGGAGCGTATGGGAGCTTATGGGCTAGATCCATATAGGATTTGGGCACGAATCCTGAGTGGCCCAGCCTTGGCCCAGCCCGATACACCGCTGTGGGTTTGGCGGGTAGGTCGATTGAGAAAAATTTGAAATTTGAGAATATTCCTTGAGAATAAAGGGAGTCCATGAAAAAAAAAACGGTGCTTGATTCCGAGTCGGGTGGGGAGATATTTCGATAATCCTTAGTGCTCAGGGTCGAACGCGATCTAAGTAATGAACTTGATTGAGATGGTGATCAGGTTACTAAAAGATTCTCAAATTTTTGATTACTTCCTCGATAGTGGAATCGAAAAAGAAATGGCGCTCGATTCAAGTTCGGATGAGGAGATATGTTAAAACAAACCTTAATTGCTCGGTCGGGCACCTTTCTACAGTAATGAACTTCTAATTTGGAAATCAATTGGTGGTGATCAGTTACTAAAAATTCTCAATTTTTTTTAGTTGCTTCCTCAATGGTAAGGAATTCATAAAAGCGGTATTTCTGATTCCGAGTTTGGGCCGAGGGGAGATATGATCGAAACAAGCCTAAGTGCTCAGGTCGACGCCTTGATAAGCTGAGTTGAGCTACAAGCCTTAGGGGCCCACACTTGCTGTATGTGGAGCTGATGCGATACGCCCAAAAAAGCTGGCTGATGACACTCCTAAGAGTGAACCATCTACGCACTCAATGGGCCATACTTCACCCAAGCCCACTAGTTTGAAAAGGCAGACTAAGCTAAAGAATTTTAATGGTGTTATATGAGAGCGATGGGTGAGTGTGACACCCGAAGGATAAATGCAAGTGTTGAGGGACAAAATTGTTAATGCAAACCATGCCCCTCTTCGAGTAAGTGAATATGAACAAGTGTATCGTGAATTAGAAGTGCAATGGAGTGCAGAGTGCAAAATGAACTGCAGTAGCAAAATCAGAATGACTTACAATTTATCCCCACCTAGTCTCTTGAAGGTAGCGGAATAGAAGTAAACGATTGAAGGACTTAAAAGCAGTATGATGCACAGGAAGATGAAGTGATCTTAAGACACAATCTTGAGGAAAAGATAATGAAATCAAGGAGATCTTAGGGAGGAAGGTGAGAAATCAAGGCAGCTCGGGAGGAAGGGTCAGGAGCAGAAGAGTACCCAGAAAGGGTTGGATCAGGGTGGAGCAGAAGGTAAGATACGGCCAGTGTCGGAAGAGTGAGATTCGAGGCGTCTGCAGGGAAGGTGGGATCCGGCCGAGTACGAGAAGGTGGGATTCGAGCGAGTCTGGGAAGAATGGTGGGAGTCTTTGGAAGGTGGGATCAGGGCGAGTACGAAAGGTGGGATCGGCGGTGTATCGGAAGTGGGATCGGGGCGAGATAACGAGAGGAGTGGGATCGGGCGAGTATCGAGAATGTGGGATCGGGCGAGTATTGGAAGGTGCAGGTGAGTCTGAAAGGTGGGATCTGGGCGGGTACTGGAAAGGTGGGATCCGGGCGGGTACCAAGGTGGGACAGGATCAGGGGCGGCTCTGGGAAAGGTGAGATCGACCAGTATCGGAAGGTGGGATGCAGACGAGGGTACGAAAGGGAGTTAGGACGGAGTGAAGGTGGGATCCGAGTGCAGGAAGGAGAGTGGGATCAGGCGAGTGCCCAGGAGGTGGGATGCAGGCGAGATGCTAGAGAACCCGAAGCTGAAGCTAGTAAAGTATTAAAGCAAACTCGGGGGGAAAGGGGTGAGCCCCAGTATGATGTCACAGGGTCTGCTGACCAGTGACTCGAATAGCGAGAAGCCGAGAACTTAATATGAGACGGAAATAAAGGGGTATGCCCTTGAACTGATCTCACAAATGTGACCAAAGGGTGAAAGAAGGGTTATACCCAGTCTAGGAGTATCAACGCCATGTCGAAATCCTCTTGTACATGGTCAAAGAAGTTAGGAGGCTGAAAATATCCACGATCATTCATTCATAGAAAAAATCGCCCATTTTATTCCATAAAGCGATATAGAGGTATGCCCAGTGTACCGCGTATGATATCTGCGAGTGCCTCGAAGAAAAATACGAAATGTAATTTAGAGACCTAATTAATACGAGACAAGAGAGAGCGAAGACATATGGGAGTGCGCGTGCACACTGCGGGTTGTGAATGTGAATTTGACCCAGGCAGCCCTTAGAAGCACTCTACTGTATGAAGAAACCCGGTTGCATGTGGGCATGCTCGAACTTTGATGCGAAATATCTCTAGGCTAAAATGGGCTTCCGATTGTATGCGTATGAGCCAATGTCTGACATGAAAGGATGGGGTATACCCCGGTGTGAGCGTGCCAAGCATCGAAGCTAATGGTATCAATGGTCCCGATTCTCTGCATCATGCATGCACGATCATGTGGACGATGCAAGCAAACTGAATGGAGAAGCAATATGTGACCTTGATACTCGAACGAACTTTGTCGGCATCCCGTGCTCGTCAGTGAAGCGGAACGCATCCATATAAAATGCTTGAAAATGAGCATGAGATCATGGTCTCGGGGCGGTCTTACGACTTCGGACGTAATGTAGACGAGGGTGAAAGGTGAATGAGCATGATGGGGAAGCAAAGGCCCCGAATACACAATAAACACTTGCCAAACCCCTTTATGCGCGCAATGTCAAATATGCTCCAATTATGTGAGCAAGGTGACTCGGCCGACATCGAGATGAACAATGTCAAATGACAAGTGAAGTGTACCGAGGACAAATCGCTTAAGAAGCGAAAGCGACGATCAGTAAAGTAGAAGAAAATGAAAGGGATAAGAGAGCCTAGTGAATGGATAAAGCGAAAAAAAGAAGAAAGAAACAAGGAATTTGCAGGATACAAATGCTTGGCAGTAATAGCGACAGCAGAAACTGACTCTAAATCAGGGAGCGTCGAATCAGCGAAGTCTTTCAAGATGAGAGTGGTGATCACGGTGAAGATCGGGGACCCGGCCGTGCGAAACAATCCAAACCTCATTTCCCAATGTGTTACCGGATCCATGGAGAAAAGATAAATCTGATATACTCACCCGACTTTAGAGGAATAATAAATCTCTCGAACCCGAATGACCTTTGATGACCCAGTATATAAAAGATTCCAAACAAACAATTTTTTGTTTTTTTGTTTGTTTTTTTTGTTTTTGTTTTTTTTTTTCAGTTGAACCTTAGTGGTCGAGATTCCATGCTAGCTTGCAATCGACTAAAGAACCTCGAGCCTCCGATCCCAAATGGTCCCTCGACACAGAATCCCGGATCTGTTGAAACTATAGGTAGACGAAGGGTGTGACAAACTTTATTGGTAGCGCTCTGGGATGGAAACCTTACGTCATCATCATCTGAGGAGATAAAAAGTGAAACGAATAGAGATGATTGAAACTAGACTCAAAGGCAGACGGTGTGAAGATGCAAAATGGAGAAGAAAAGAAGCATGTCTGATGATGCGAAAGAACAAACGAAGAATGACACAATGCTGCATATGCACACGGATCCAATTAATAAATAAAAGCGCACGAGGGGCGAGGCCCTGACCCAGTGCGAGAAAAGTATGCAAGGTTGGAATGAAAGAATAGGCCATAATAAACCGCGTGAGGCTGAAAAGGGCTGCGATAGGATATATATCGATGTATGGGTGTGCATTAGGGAATATGGCTGCCTCGAGGAAATGGCCACATCATGGCCGCGATCTCATGCATAAAACTTCTTTAGGTGATCCACGATGGCGGCCTGCAGTGATGATTTCTAAGTTGAGTTTATCGACGAGTACGCTCCCTCTCTGGTCGGATCTCGGATGACATAAGGCCCAAATTCCGATTCGGTCGAACTTGCAGGAATTAGTTGATAAATCCCACGAGGACCTTGAGATAGATTAGCCTTTTTTAAACTTCTTGGGCTTGACCCTTTTTTCATCATCTTGGGTCATTTTCCTCACGATAGGCTGAACATGAGGCTGCACGCCCTCAATCTCTCTAATCCAATTTGAGTGATCATAATGGGGGTGAGCCCGCTCGATCACGGATATACGTCTCCCCAATGCTACTCTCGAGATCAATCTCGATTTCAACGGGCGGCCATTGCAGCCTCCATTACCATATACCAGTAGTGCCTTGAGTTGGAGTCTGAAAAGATGTACGATAAGCTGAATGCGAAAGGGAGATTCTCGACCAAATCCCTATAAGTGTAGTCTTTCTCAAAATCCTCTTGATATTTATTCTTATTTGCGGCCTCGGCCCTTTAAGTGATGCATGGCTTTATATACGGATGATCGATGATCTTGAATACCATACTCTTGGGCCCGGTGTATCCCTTCACCTGCAATCAAACGCTTCTCTATCGAATCAACTCATGAGGACCCCATGCCCGGTAGATAATGTGCGGAGTGATGAATTTATGGCTTACCTAGCGGCCCATCGATCCCAGTAAAGTAGCTTCTGACTTAGTGAAATAATCAATAGCCACGAGGATGTACTCATACTTGGCTGGAAGACTTAGGTATGAGATCTTCCCGATAATATCAATGACCATAAACGGCGAGGATGTAAGTGCATGCAACTCGGGGAAAGGTGGCATGCCGTGATCTACCATTGCATTTGACACTCGGGACATCTGTCTGCAACGTGTCGATCTCCATAGTCGGCAAAAGTAACGGAGTCCTGCGCATGATCATCTGCGCTAGCTGTGGCCTCCCATGTGTGGGCCACGGGACTCGTATGAACCTCTCTAAATCACTTTCGATTTGCGGAGCGCGATCTAGACATAATAATAATAGGCCACTTGGGGTGATCTCTATAAAGGCGTCGCGATGGAAATCTGGTGGCGATTGTCTGATGCTCTCTATCCTTGGTTGCGGCATTTCGGGGGTAAGCGCCACATGATAGCGATAAATATCATGATGAGGTGGCTCATCACGATTCTCAATATCTCCAATTAAACAACGTGAAGTGCAGTCTGAGACGCAGTTTTTAATGTCGGCCGGTGGTCGCGATCACTCGTAGGAATCTCGGCCCACGAGAAGCTAAAGTGGCTGGCGCATCGATGGCCCGATTCTACATACTGGGCAGTAGCCAATATATCTCAGCTTGTTAAATAAAGCCTTGGTAGGTCTAAGTAAGCTTTGTGGGGCTTGACTTCTCATCTCGAGTCCTCCGGATACGTAGTGCAACAGCCTAACTAAGTTGAATCACTATGGATCTCATTTGTCAATGCGAATCCGGTGAGGTGCTCGGGCATGTGCAAGCCTTATACTCCAGCTATATTGTTGTCAGGCGGTGATGATTGAAAAGAAGCCTGCTTGGCTGAGATCATGGGAGATATGATCTCACCTTTGTGGTGATATCAATGAATACCAATACCAAACCGGTGATTAGCGACACCGTAGAAAATAAACTTCCATCACTGTAATCTTTAGTCATTGAAACAAATTCTCATCAAGGAAATCATAATCAATTGAGTACATCGCCAGATCTTGGCGAAATGAAGCCGTGCAATGCTTCCCTTTATCGATTTCGTGTCTCATATCTGATATAAACTGTCCCGATAGAGCCAACCGTCTCGCGAGCTTTGCGGTCATAGCGGTCGGTCGAACAAATGTCTCGATGGATCCCGATCGAGACTAAAGTATGGAATACTCTGTGTCACATAATTGCCTAAATCTCCCAGTAGCCCAAATCAACGCTAAGCAGGCGCTCAATCATAATGTATTTGCACTCGTATTCGAGCATCCTCTTACTCCCGAGATAATAAATGGCTGGCTCCTTTCTGAATCATCGGCGAGCTAGCATGCATCCCAAGCTATGTCAAAGAAGCGATAAATAAAGGAAGCAAGGGCCACCTCGGTGTGGGAGGCACTAAAGTGAGGAAAGTAAACATTCCTTAATCTTCTCAAAAGCACATTGACAATGTTATTCCAAACCTTAGGTGGTTCTTCCTCGAAGAGGCGAAGATAGGCTGTATGGCAACAGTCTAGCATTGACGGCTGTGTGTTGTGATGCTGCTAAAGCTGATCTTTGTGTTTCTCTTTGAGCGGGCATGTCAAGTATGGCCTTGATCTTCTGTGGATCAACCTCTATACCGCGCTCACTAACAATGTGACCCAACAATATCCCAGAAGTTACCCCAAAGAAGCACTTCTTGGGATTCAATCTCGTCTACGAACGGTCGGATCCTCTCGAAGAATCTACGTAATCTTTGTCGTGATGCACTTTGTCTCGAGACTTCACTATCATGTCATCTATACCTCAACATCTCTATGCATCATATCAGCTGGAATAAAGTAGTAGCGACTCTGTAAGTGGCTCGCGCATTCTTGACAAATTATGACTACGATGCGATAAGTACCAGCCGGTAATGAAAGAAATCTTCTCCATATCCTCTAGAGCCATCAACATCTGATTATACCCAAAAAACCCATCCATCAAGGACAACATAGGGTGCCTTGCAGTGATGTCAACTAACATATCGATGTGTGGGAGGGGAAAATCATCCTTAGAAATTTGGCACCCCATTTCGAAATCTCAAAAATCGACACAAACTCTGTAACTTTGCCATCCTTTTTGAGAGCAGGGAATGACATTAGCCAACCACTTTCGGGATACTCAGCGCTGCATTAGGAAATAACATTGGGTTGTACGAATCCTCCTTAACACGCAAACTCCATTGGGATGTAGTCCTTAATTGCATGGCCGGCCGGCATGTGGCGGAGTGAGGCGGGTGATGTTGAGCCCATAGTGTAGAATTGAGGCTTTGGCATGTCCACTCATACGACCATGCAAAATGCATCCAGAAGTATGACTGAGTAGGTCAATTCAATCCACTTCTCTCACTTCGGGGAGATAAGGAAGAGCCAATCCCCAATCTCACTATGGTGTCTGGTACACGAAATCTGCTCCGACTACGTGCTGCCGCGAGAAAGCGGGTGTAGCTCTGTTCTCTGCTCGCCAGGAATTGGGCTCGACTTACCGGTGGGTCATGTGTCTTCCACATCATCAACATCGCATATATGTGCTATGGGTGCTGGTGGTGCAATCAAAGGAAGGCGTCTTTGTGACCGCAAGCGAATGCCCCAAAATGCTCGTATCGTTGTTACAGCCCGAAATGTCATGTCAAAGCGGGTATGGGCAGGACATAGTCATCAAAAAGGTGGGTCCAGTGAGACGCTCCCTCAACTGACTTACGATATCATGGAGAGTAATATCGGTAGCAACAAGTCCATCACCATTAAACTCAAGCATAGAAATCCCAGGCACACATCTTTGCGGATTCAGGCCTGGGTGAGGAAGCATCCAGTGCGGCGATCTTAGATCATGTCCATAGCGTGGTGCTGGCGTCATAAAATTCTTACGTGCTCGGTATTAATCATAAAAACTCCAAACACCAAAAAGCATAATGGGACCCACGACTCATGTGAATACGACAGTGTCGATCATATCCATCTAGATACATGCTGAGTATCGGGAAGAATCCTCCGTAATATCATCCCCCGATCCATAGGCAGGTCATAGTCGAGGACCTCTGGAAACACATGGAAAACACTAGCGATCGATAGGTCTGACTATCATGGCCTCTCGGGTGGCTCGGTGGTCTTGGAACTGAAACACACATAAATCTGGACATTGATGCCGAATCTCGGTAATCTTTGAAACATGAGTGCCATGCGTGGATTGCATCTCTTGGTCACACAGGTAAGATGGTCGTGTTTGAGTGTGGAGGGTGTCGGATAGGCCACTTAGATGATGGCTCTCTTTATCTCGTGCGACATGCGTAATGTGGGTGTCAATCCTCAGGAAGGGATTAATGACCTAAACAAATCCCATATGGCGTGTGAGTGATCAAGTGTAATGATGTTTTACTAGTGGGACCTGGTTGGGCCCCCAATGCGAGTCAGTTCATCATGGACATTATCTCTCTCATCATCTTTAAGCATGAAGTCTTCTTTTGTTGTTGATCTGAAAAGACATGGGTGCCAATGTCTCTGTTTACATTAAGTATAAACTAACAACTTTGGATCTCGTCAAAAACAAGCCAGTCAAGTGCAGTCGTCTCACTTTATGACACAGTTTGCATGTCTTGTCTCACGAGGTAACAGCTTGTCTTGTTATTGTGTGTGATAATCTGCCCCTAGGTGTATGAACTACCTTCGATGAAGTGAAGATGGTATAACACCGCCTCTGTGGATCAAGGCGGCCCAGTAGGTTAAAGATGATTGGATCATAAAAACTTGAAGGAGTATACAGTATCCTAACTGGGCCAGTCATGACATGTAGTGAGTACGCATGGCGCTCCTTTGAGTCGTCGCTTAAGCTCGTGGAGTGTATCAGGTGCGTCGGATGGTGAAATCCCAGAAAGCGATAGGCGGGGTAACGTTGGGTGAAAGTTAAGGCGGGCCGTTATCCAGCCGGGACGGACGACACCCTACGACCTGAACAAGCAACATCGGTAGTGAGCAAAGGGCATTTTGTTGATCCGGTGGCAAATCATCGTCGAAAACTACATGCATGGCTACCATCGTGTCGAGAAAGTAGATCGATCGCAGGGTGGTAGTAGTATCCGCTCTAATCCCGCTGAGGAGCTCGATCAATGTACCTTCTATGTATCTTTGGATGGAGCCCGATAAGCTCAAAATGAAATCTGGCTTGGTGGTGATTAAGTAAGCGTCTCTCATCATCTTCCTGAATCTCTGTCTACAGCTTCCGATGACAAAGTCTATGTCAATGGTGGTGAGCTACCCTCCAACTCACCATGTGATCTGGTTCATCATGCATTAGCCCGTACTCCTCAGGAGACAGGAATGAAGGGTGTGTGGGAGGGAACATGATGAGCTATATCTCCCAGCAATCCTTGTTCATCTGATGACGAACATCATGGAATCGTCATAAATGGCACGGAGACTGTTGACCATGGGTGTATCCAACACAAAGCTGAGATCTGCATACAAGCGGATTGGCTGAGGAGCTCCATCCATCCCATCATGAATATCTCATCTCCCAAAACTCGATTGAATGTATACCACCGGGGATGGAGTACGACTCTCTCTGTAGTGTCATGAGTGGGGAG
This sequence comes from Tetrastigma voinierianum, assembly GCA_016808115.1. Taxonomy (NCBI): domain Eukaryota; kingdom Viridiplantae; phylum Streptophyta; class Magnoliopsida; order Vitales; family Vitaceae; genus Tetrastigma; species Tetrastigma voinierianum. The sequence continues at coordinate 344,881 of JAEQBH010002981.1, read as the reverse complement.
CGGGTGGTGAGTCACTCCGGGCGTACAAATCGACCCAACCATGATCAATCAAGTCTGAATAGCATGCCTGATGCTGCAGCTATACATACATCATGACCGCTCTCACGATGATAAACACCAGTGAAGATCTCGATCTGAATCAGAGGTGGGGTAAGGCGTAATTGGTGGTCTAGGTGATAGTGGAACAATCAAGGCCCCTTCAACGATAGCTGATCTGTCTGCTCGAAGGGTTTAATGAGACCAGCGGCGGCTGGCTTCCACTCGGCTTGAGAGAAAAGCGCAGTCATACGTGCCTCGTCGATCTATGCCCGCATAACAGCGCTATACAGCCCATGCTAGTGAATACGGGGCACCACATCCTAGTGTACCTGATGTCAGGCATCAGACCTTCAGTAGCAAGAAATCACTGGAAGGTCATGCTCCAGGTGACACCGCCCTTCATCGAGGGCAGTACGAGGGCCGATCCTGCGCCCGATCCTGCTCGATCTCGGGCTGAGTGTCATCAATATGTGTGAATTGGTGTGGGGGCCCGTGGAGTAGGCGTGGTCTCGGTCGACCATGCGTACAAATGCTGGCGGTGGGTGTGAGCAATTGGTGGTGGTGGAGGGTGGAGCGTATGGTCCTGGCACATTATAGGTCCACAAGAATTGACAATGGTTGGGCACGATGCCCATCAATCCTCTTATCCCGATCGATATAGCATCCGAGATGCCATGGTATGTCCGGTAATCTCATTGATTGGTCGGTAATATCTTCACGGGGTCTATCTCTTGATTTGATGTGATGCTTTGCGGCGCGATTAATTCCTATAGTCACCTCCGTCCGGATCAAGCCGGCCGGTCGCTCTTAATCAACAATCCTCTGAAGAGGGTAATTAAGTCCCTATGACTATCAATCAGGAATCGATCTGAAGAAGTAATGCAATCCGCATGAAATCCTCTGGGAATGAGGTGACATATGGCATCAATGACTAATCGGTTGTGGCTCCACATACAGGAGTGGGATTTTGACATTGTAATACCTCAAGGGTAATGTGGCTCAAAAGCTGATAGCGGGAAAAGGTAAGTCCTATAAGCTAGATGATTGTACCCCATATGGGATACGTAACCTAAGATTCTAACTGACAATAAAAATGAAAGCATTGTACACACACGTATGTATCCATGTGAAATCCTAGCTGAGGGCTATCTGGTCTTCATTGCTCGGATGTAGTCACCTCATGAATGCTCCCGAACATCGATATAGCCCTATGTAGATCTGTTTAAATATTAAGCTTGGTGAGAAGCAAACAATTGAATGACTCCCGAAGAGTAGCAATCGATAGGGAATAATGCGATATTGAGACTAATTAGATTCGAGTATGGGATTGCGTGTATACCACATTTTCAAACAAATCAAGCGTTAATGGAGGAGATTGTGTTGAAGTAGTCAGTCGTAGCAGAGCCTTGAAGTCAGGTGCCACTGTTGCACAGTCATGATGAGCATGGCTGGTTTTAGATCAGCCTTGAGCAAGCCAGCTGAGATCAACATGTGAACACACAGAAGCTGGAAACAAACCATATGGTGTATGCCCAGGCCTGCATTTGATGAGTGATCGTAGGTCATTTTGTGTGGCCTAAGGTCTGTTGGTCGATGAACCGTGTGCTCCAGAGTATACCAACAAATTCAGGCGATGATCTCTCTTATGAAACCAAAGATTACACAGGTTCGATCCCAATACAGATTCTCAATTTGTGATTTGCCCAATTCACGGCCGGGTATGACACTTGCTTTTAAATGAAGAAAAGGTGGGTTGATTTTTCGAATTTTAAATCGGAGTCACAGAAGGAGGAACAATTTTGGGTTGCCACTTACTTTTGTTATTTTATAAAAGGGAAAACCAAGTAAGAATTAAAAAGCCCCGATGACTCCATTATGGAAAAGCGGTATAAAAAGCTAGATTTACAGATTAGGGATCGGATTACCTCTCGGGAAGGTACCTCGTAGGGTAGCACCCCTACAGGCTTGGAACTCGGTCTCTACTAATTGTGAGATTGGGTGTGTAGGGCATATGGGTCACGAATCGAGATAGTCTCTAGGGCTAAACATACAACTCAGCGGACGAGACCTAATTTATATACTTACGAGAGCCAGGGCTCAGGCCGTACAAGTTCTTTTTTTAAAGTTTGGCCGCTGCCAGTATGTGGGGCCCCAGAAAGTTGGTTACAAGGATATTACTGTAATTTTGGGTTGACTAAGACATCATTTACCGTGGAAGGCGCAGCAGCCGATCACAGAATTTTCATGTGAGTTTGACAATCAGCAAAGAGAAATCGACTTCTGTGGATAGAAAGTTATAACCTTGGGATTGGCGAAGTGGTGTTATTCTATTATTTGATGTTTTGCAGAAAGCGACCCTAGGCCCTATATATACATAGTTTTGCGTGCCAAATGAAACCCTAGCCCGACACCGTCTTGAGCTCCAGCCACAAAGTTCTCGGCTTCATGGGCCTTTGAAGCTGGGGTCACTTTGAACCATGGCTGCCGGGTTTGGGCGTGGGAGCATCCGGCGCCCTGCTTGCACCACCGTGGCCCGGCCCGGCACGCGGGCCGCGGGGTGGCCGGCTCTGACGTGGCCTGCGGTTTATCCGCCGGATTTTCAGGTTACCCCGGCCACTTGACGGCGCTCATCCGCCCATTTTTGGACCCTGAACTCATTCCGTGAATGCTTTTGCAGTTCCCTCAGTTTTGAAGATACGGCGAGAAACAAAGTTGGCGACTGTTGGATCTAGTTTTGGAAAGCCACCACGACGATGGACCAAGGTAGTGCTGCTGTGTTTTAAGATCTCTTGGGCTTCGTTGATGATATGGATTGTATGAATTTTGGGCGTCGTTTGGTTAGTTTTCCATTTTAGATTGTTTCGAATGGCCAATTATAAAGTTTGGTGAAATAGAGTACCAATTGAATTAAAGTTTGGCAAAAGTGAAGTTGGATTAGTGAAATTGGTTTTATATATGAAGATTATTGGGCGAGTTCGATTTAAATTAACTCGGGTGGCGTTTTGGGTCTTGGGCACATAGAGCCTGCTTTAATATGTGGACTGTCGAGTCAGAATTTGGATGGTTTCATAGTTCTAAAAGTTATTCTAGGCCTTCGGGGGCATCAGTATTTGTTGGATTTAGGTTATTTGGAGCTAGTGGTGTTGGCGTTGCATATTGGGCATATGGCCGGTGAGAGACGATCCTACAGGGAGCGGGATGACATCTGATGCAATGAGTGGTTTATGTATTTTAAATGCTTTGGATATTACCTGATATAAATTGTGATTGGGTGTATGTATCTTTATTTGGCCCGAATGGTTGAATTACGCGCAAAAATAATTATTGGTTTCGTATAAACAAAGTTATACATTTAAACATGAATTTTGTCGACATTTTAACTATTTGGAGTTTGAGGTTCGTGGTTAGATGCGTGGTATTTAGATATTTTTGAATGCGTGGATTGAGGTTTTAAACACCTTGAAAAATTATTGTTTTAAAAATGAATTTTTGAGATTTTGTGAAATAAAATCTTGTTGTCTTGGGAAGTACATGTGAGTAAGGAAAGCGATTATATATTATTAGTTTCCACATTGTTGCTTCCAGGATTTACACGGAGGGGTTTATTAGTTGCCACGTGATGGCGGGTTTACGGAGTTTATTAGTTACCGTGATAAGGGTTTACGAAGGATTTATTAGTTTACCACGTGATGGTCGGTTTTACCCGAAGTTTATGGTTACCCACACGATTGTATGTGAGGTCGGGTTGCAGACGGTTTTATGATAGATTGTATGGTGATGCCACGTTTGTTAGTCTCTCCCGATTAAGTATAAGCATTTCAATGTTATGGTTATGATATTTTCATGGTTATTTTTCGACATGATGGCTACATATATTTATGCTCAAGTGCTTATGTTGTGAAAACAGTTCATTTTAAAGTTCTTGAAAATGATGTAAGTTTAAATTTTTTGAGCATGACTTTCATGTTGCTTGGACTTTACAGTAAGAGTTGGGTTTGTGAAATGTTTGCTAAGCGGGGAACATTACAAAGAGTGGACGTGAAGTCTTGAGAGGAGGAAGAGAATTTTTGAAAATAAAAACATTATTTTCCATATAAATTATGCCACTCACTGAGATTTATTCCTCACGTTTATTGTTTTAATATCTGTTCCCTAGGTCCGGGCAGTTCGTAGGGCCTACCTCGCGCCAGATTCAACGCACGCAGCTCTTTGAGCAGTTTGTAGTACTCTATTAATCCATCTGTCTTTGTTTTTGTTGGACCTGCTATTTTCATTTGTAACCTAAGTGCAAATATATTTGAATGCTCTGATATTAGTATTGAACTACATTATGGGTCCTTATTATGTAACATATTTGTGGTTATATGACCTACTTTTGGATAAAGTCGGTCGTGAGGACTTTTCTCTATGGTGAAATTATTGTGAGTGCATGTGTTTACTTCTTTCTTGGGTGAGGTTCATTGTGTATTCCCTATGGTTTGTATGTTGGGTTCACTATGGCGGGACCACCAGAAATGCCGGAGGACTGAGATTAGAGATCTTGTCATGGTGGTATCTAGCATGTAAAACCCTCAGCCAAAGAAGAGACGGGCTCTGGCATGCATGGTCCTATGTACCCAGCGCTACAAGGAAGGGTTAGTCGCACATTTTGAGCATACAATAATCTCTCAGAATTAGATATCATAAAGGAAGTAGGAGCTTCATACATGACATCTCAACCACTCTATTGATGCTACCATTCTTGTGCAAACTATATCTATTCTCAGACAAATGGGCTCTGACAAACACTAGATTAGCTGGTGCTTAACTAATCACCCTTGGACCCACATAGACCTGATTCTTAAGGATCCAAATGGAACCACACAACCTGAACTAAACCTCGACTTCAGACCTAACTGTAGCCACTACACTGAATCTGGAGTGAATGGGCTAGACTCGAGTCCGCGGGCTAATTAAAGCTGAAATGGGAAACCCTTACAGGCCAGCTGGCTGATCCGGTTCTGCTTAGAGCAGATCTGAGGTTGGGGGCACAATTCTGAAAATTTTCAGAACATTCCTTACAAAGTAAGGAAACCAAAAAATACAAACGGTGTACAATTCTGACATCGAATGACTAGGAACCGACACAAACAAAATAAAGTACGAACTTCCATTCGGAACTTGATTGATGATGGGTGATCCGATTTCCCAACTTGATTCAACCGATTGAGAGAGACTCTCAAAATTTTTCAAAAACCTTCTCTGAGAGTCAGGAATCCAAAACAAATCAAGTAGAAAACCAACTCAGATGACGAAGCAGAGCACAAATGGCGCGAGGCTTGGCTAACTTTGTTCTATGCCAAGCTGAATTCGGTCCAAGCGGATGATCTGGTTTCCCAACCAGTTCAGCCGATTGAGAAAGGATCTCAAAATTTGTCAGAACCTTTCTCAAAGAGTCAAGAATCTAACAAAACAAACAGAGTACAAATCCGACTCCGAATGACTAAGAACCAACACAAACGGTGCAAAGGCCCAAGCGGTGTTCCGGCCAAAAGTGAGATTCAACGCTGAGCAGGATGATCTGGTTTTGTAACCAAGTCAGCGGTTGGGAGTCCTCTCAATGTTGTCATAACCTTCCTCAAAGTCAGAATATAAAAAATAAGCAGTGCGACTCAGAATGATGAGAACCAGAGCACAAAACGGTGCTAGTGTCTGCTTGCGAATTCATAAACAACAAAAGCGAAAAGAAAAGCATAAAGAAATGGGAGGAAGCATATAAATTTCATACCTGTAGATTCACGGCTATTTCCCTTTTCTTCACTTTCTTTCGTTCAAAGCCCAGTATCCCTCCCTTCGTCCGTGAACTCGTCTTGAAACTAGAAGACCACGCCCTCGGATTTAGATAAACTCATTTCCTCCTTTTCTCCTTTTTCCTTTTTCTTCCTCCCTTATACTTTTTGATCCCACCTCTCCACATTTTTTTCTTCTATTTCTCTCTCCCCTTTCTCTCCGATCCTCCATTTCACATCTTGTTCAGAAAGGAACTCCCCTTGAGTCTCGAACTTCCCAACCATAGCCTCCTCTGTTCCAAGGTCCATAGTTGGCACATTTGCCTTTGTGTCACAGTCCAGAGTGGACCCAGGTGGGTTGCTGCTTCAATCCATATGTAGGTCAAAAGCTGGATCAACCCATGCCCCAGGAGGCTGGGGCTTATGGGCTGATCCACATAGGATTTGGGCACGAATCCACAAGAGTGCTTGCGCAAGCTAGCCCACACTTAGGCTGTATCACAGGTTCCCAATTGATCTGTCGATTGAGAAAAAATTTGAGCTGTTAGAGAATATTCCATGAAGAATAATGAGTCTATGAAAAAAACCGTGCTTGATTAGTCAAGTTGAGGGCCTCTATGACCATAAAAGCCTTGGTGCTCCCGATTCCAACATGCTCTGTGAACTGGTGAAGTAATTAGAGCTGGTTAATCTGATTCTTAAAATTCTAATTTTTCAATTTACTTTCTCGATGAGTAAGGAATCCAAAAGCGGCGCTCAATTCCGTTCCGGACAGGGAGATATGATGCAAACAAGCCCCGAATGTCTTTGGGGGGCCTTGCTGTGTGATGCCAATATTAACTAAAGAAAGCCCGATGACATTCTGTTGACATACTCAATGGACCTGCCTACCCAGCTTCGCAGGCTCGAGGCCAGTGGCAGGGCCTTTAATGGTGTTATATGAGGAAGCAGTGGGTGAGTGCTGACACAAAAGGATAAATCTGAGTCTTGAGGAATGAAGTGAGGGTCTACACACTGTGCTAAACATAGCTTAGTGGAAACGGATATATGAAGGCCACGGCGGTGGTCCTCGAATTCTGATATCACGTATTCAACGTTCATATATCGGAGATTTTCATATCTCTTGTAGAAAGTCTTGAGAGGAACTTATAAATCTTGTCTATGAGGGTACGTGTTTTTGTACATAATAAATTGATTACTTGTGATTTGGCTATAATTATTTCCATATATCATTATTTAGATTCTTATCCTTATAATTTTTTGCTGTATAGACCGAAAATAATGAATGAGAGGGACCAAACCTGACCAATGGGTACTGGTATGATGCAGTCTTTGAGACGAAGCGTGCGCGCCGGCGTAATAGGAAGTGCGTGGCACTAGCGAGTGCAGAAACGCCGTATGAGACGTGCCTGCCCATGTAACAAAAGTGCGAAACAGTAGGGTGCCATAGCCTTTGAATAGAGACATATCTGCCGTAACAAAAGTCTGAAACTAATAGTAGGGTGTCGTATGCCCGAGCCAGGAAGTGTCGAGAAGCACTAATGTCGGAGGCGTGCCACGTGCTTGAGTGCTATAGCACTAGTAAAAAGTCGTAGCAGCACGGTCGGATGATGTGCCTATTCATTCGCTATTTGGTCTTAAGCAGGCATACAATTATATGTATTATTGAGCTTGTTATATTACTCTTAATTACATTAGAAAATAAGGGGCAAGAAATAATGTTTGCCCAACGACAGGATCACCGAGGTTTAGAGCATTTTTCATATAAATTTTATACTTGTAAGGACCCTTTCATTCACTTGTTAGGATCCTCATTAATCTAATGGATGATTGCTAGAATTAATGGAAGAGAGAAAGAAAAACATATTAATTTGCGAATGCCTTTGAGGCGACGATGCTATGCACAGGCGGGCGGTTCGCCCTAGGCAAGCGGGTAAATACGCCTAGGCGGAGGCGGATTCGAGTCGGGGCCTCGGGTTCATGCAGAGCAGAGTTGACCTTTGCCTAGGTGAAGACCTTTGCGGCACTCCTTGCTTTGGCGAAAGGTGTCGAGCGAGAAAAAAATGGCGGTTTGGCCATTTCACGAAATCTTCCAACAAATCAAATCATTTCAAAACAAAACTACCAAACTTACTCAAACAAACCAGAAACACCTTTATTATGAGTTAGGGTTTTCCTAACCCAAACATAGACAAAGAGGGAGTTAGGTTAATTTCCTAACCTTGATCTTCTTGAAATCTCTTCCTGGCTTCCTTTTCTTCCTTTCTTCTTACTTGAATCAGGCTAAATCCTTGATCAAATGGAGAACTCAACCCCAAACTTCTTGCTCCTCTCCCAAACTGTAAATGCCCTAGCCAAAGCCAAAATGAGATATTTTTCCTATCCTAGAAGGCCATGTTTGGCTTAAGGGAGTTTGGCCTAAAGTTTGCCTTATTGCATTTTAGTCCTTCTTCATTATTTCTTTTGCAAATCATCTTATCAATATTCTATTTTAACATATCATCTTCTTGTGTTATGACCTTTGGGTCTTTGATTACTACCCAAAAAGTGCTATTTTACACCTTTATTAATACAGGTTTTGAGCACTTTTTGTGTACTCATCAACCTAATTAACCCAATTGGCATGTTAAGGATCTAGCAAAGCTACTAATCAAATTTTGTGGCAAGTTTTATTTGTTTTTTGCGAGGCTTTTATACAGTAGATAGAGTTCGGCTCAACCATGGAGAATCGAGTTCAACTCATAATTGCCGTCAAAACCGGAAAAGAAAGAAGCGGCAAAGTAGAAGAAATGGACGGGGCTGAAATTTTTGCAACCTGCGAGGAATTTTTCGTAGGTTGCGGCCACGCAACTTGCAGAGAAATGGCCTTCACATTACTTAGCTGTTCAAGTTTCCAACCTTTGTTCATCTTTACTTTTGACTTTTTGACTTTCGTCCCTTTTTGGTTTTCTTCCCATTTTGCCCCCATTGTAATAGTGCTTGTTTTGATATTTTGGTAATTTTGTACTGGGTATTGTTTATAAAAGACCCCAGGCATGACACTGTAAGGGACATCATCTTCATTAATAAAGTTTCTTTTTTGGTGGGAAGCTTTCAGCTCTTCCTGCTCTTTTCCAGTTTCTCTCATTTTCCCTCATTTTCTCTCACTTCTGCAGGCGACCCAGACACCCTCAGGGATGACCTTTCGGAGAATGAGTGGCTAGAAACTGCGTCCTCCTTGAGAGGAGAGAAGGCGATGGGTGGGATCGACCTTGGAGGTTCATGTTTTCATGCGGGTATCCCTCCCAGATTCTTGTTATCCTGTTTAACTTTAGGTTTTGATCCCTTTTTCGTCACCTTGAATGGTTATTACTTGGTAAGCTTTTGGGATCATTGGATACTTAATGTTAGATCCATTGATGTTTGTTAGTTATCATTTATGATCCATTGTAAGGCGAGTCAAGGTGATTTGTGTTTTAATGACCGAGAGCACTAATGGCCAATGGATGCCATTTTTCAAAGGATATTTATTAAGGGTCAATTTTTATAGCTAAATGAAGAACCGGTTTGGGGGATGACTATAGGTCATCCTCCCCAACCCGAGGAATAGAGCCCAATGACCCCTAAGTTTCCCTTTAGAGCTCAAATCTAGTAGCCTGATACTTCAAGTAGTTTTCTTTTATATTTTTCTCCACTTTATTTCTAGTTTATTTCCAGTTTTCAACCATTACACCCTCTGTTTTTACAAAATCCGAATCAATAATTCCTGCATTTTGGCCTTCACTTTGCACGTCATTTGTCTTGAAAAACCATCCACGTGTTCGACCCTAGAGCCAGCTATCTTGTGATAACATTGTTATAGTAGTAGGAGGAAATAGGTTTATAAATTTTGTTGATTCTAGACCACCCTACTGGCACACGAATCAGTCTTTAATGTCAAATTACCAATTTACTCTTAGTACTTAAATTTCCGAAAAATGCAAATTTTACTTATATTATACCCTAAACATGTAATAAACCACTAGGGTATAATTTGGTGTGTTATAAAACTACCACCATAGTGGTGTTTAAATTGTCTTGTACATATATATGCCTGAGTCCAACTACTTGGATTTACACAAGTTGCACTATCTCCAAAATATTACGTTCACATTTTATTACAACAAATCCAATTCGGGGACCTACATCAGAAGGACTCCTAATGCTATATTGGCCCTGACGAGTGCGAGATGTCCTGACGACCTCTTCAGTACCTACACGGATGAAACACCCGTGCTAAGCTTCAAGCTTAGTGGGAAAACAGATAACATATATGACCACTTGTGGTGGTCCTCAATTACAATATACATGTAAAATAATTTGCATAACAGAATGTTCAATCTCTCGTAGGAGTACATATATAATAGAAGTTTTATATCAAAAGATACTGTAGGTACACTACAGGATAGAATTGAGATATGCCTTAGCATCAAGGCTGATTGTTTTTGTTTTCTTATGGTTCATTATTTAGATACGTATCATATAAATGTTCGTCTGCATAGACCCGTAACAATGAATGAGAGGGACGCAACACAATAGGTACCTGATGAGTCTAAAACTCATCTAATTTTAAACCCAGTTTTCATGAATATTTTATGCTTAAAACTTCAATTTAATGAATAATTATATAGTCTTCACCCAAATTTGTGTTTTGCAGGAATTTAGAGAAAAGAAGCAGAAAAGTAAGAAAAAACAGCAAATTCGGCTAAAAATGAGAGCAACAGCAAAATTGGCTGAAGCGAGGCGGTGCTAATTAATAAATGTGATGTCATGTGATACTTTTCGAGGCAAAGTGGAAGAAAGAATGTCGTGGCATAAATTGAGAAGAACGCCTAAGCGCCAAGTGAAGAATGTCGAGACATTCAATAGCTATGTTGCGAGCAAGAGTAAGAAGAATGCTTGAGAGAGCAGTTGAAAGTTATGTGTGAGCATTCCATGACCGTGTCGCGACATAAATTATAGAAGAAGCCATGAGAATTAGTAAGCGACTGACTCCAAGCTTAAGTTCTGACCATAAGAAGAGGAAATAAAGTGAAGAAGCGAGTGAACTTTGTGTGATATAGTTTTAATAATCATGGCCAAAAGCTCAAGGAGCCAATAGTATAAAAATGTTGCAGCAATTGGACATCTCAAGGAGCAGTTTAAATGATGTGCGTTCCACATTATATCGTGACCCATAATTTGTGAAGAATGCTGGAAAAGTTTGTTGTGACATTCAGATGAATGTCGTTACATAAGGCAAAGCTAAAGCAGTGAACTTTGTCGCGACATAGTTTTTTTATGTCGCGACAAACTCCTCATAAGACTAGTAGTGCAAGGTAGAGAAGTTATGTCTCAAAAAACTCTCATAAGACTAGTAGTGCAAGGCAGAGAAGTTATGTCTCGACATTTCCAAAGTATGTCACGACCTGCTGAGAAAAGACAAAGAAAAGCAGTGTTACATTATTTCCTTTCTTGTCGACAATTTAGAAGAAAGAGCCATGAGACATCCCTTTGAGAATTATATTGTGACCCATTAGAAATGTATGTCGCGACCAAAGACTAAAGAGATTATACTTAGTTGCTATATTGCGATAAGCCGAATAAGCGAAGCCCAGAAGGGAGACTTCTATCTTAAGCATACATAGACTAAAATAAATGTCACGACAAGAATGAAATCATTGGGCCCTACACGAAACCCACGATCAGCCTAAATTCGGTCAAGTATTCATTGAGCCTATAAATAAAAGAGATAGGGGAGACAAAAAGAAGGCGGAGGAAGGACGCGAAGAATGAGTGAGGAGCCACCATTTTAGAGGAGACAATAGTAGTTAGATTTTTCATTTTTTTTTAAATTTTATTTTCTTTTATTTTCCTTTTCTTAGAACTGGAATAAGGGATCTGAGTTGTAATCTTGAGCTGAGATCAATAAATATCTAGTTCCATTTTCTGTCTGAACTTCAAGGCTTTTATGGGATTATTTATGGAATTATTTTCTAGATTATTTTATGGAATCCTTTTTCTTCAATTCTGTTTACAGCGTCAACGAATTTGTTTGATCAACTAGTCGTTGTCGTCTGTGAACCAGTAATCGAAGGCTAAGCTCTTGTTGGGAAGGGGTTAGGTGTTCTGGTTATGATTCGTAGCATTTAAATGATTGTTTTGGGTTTTGAAAACTAAATTGATTTAATCGGTATTGTTCATATGATGGAAACGGTTCTTGTCTTGATAGCCTATATACCCAGATTAGAAGTTGTATATGTGCTCCTAATTTCCGGGGAGACCCATACTGAGTAGCCACAGAGGAATGGAGATTCACTTAAGAGCATAGGATCGGTGACTTGGGGTATCTTTGGTGATATATTTAGAACTAATAAACTCATCGTCACTCGGAATCAAAATCCATTGGGTGGTATTCCTAACCTCTGTGTTCCAAGGTTCCCTTCTAGGTGACAAGCGGAAGTGTTCAGAGCCTGAGGACCATATTTTGTTATCAATTTAATGTTTAGAGTGTCGTCTCGGTTAATGAGAGACAATCTCTAGATCTGTGTTAGCTAAGATTCTAACAATCAAGGAGGAGAATTACAACTCCTTGCAGTTAATTATCAATTAGATTGAAGGAAGCTTGTGTTATCTGTCTATGGGGCAAACGAGGCTTTAGTTATAAAAATGAGTCATTGAAATTTTGGAAAGGAAAAACAACCAAATCTTAAAAGAAGGGTCATATCCACTAAGTAGATCTTTGGAGCCCTCACATTTGGTTTAGGAATGAGGTGTTCTAAACCAGTAAGGAAATGTATATATAGTGTCGGGGAGGCATTTCAGGCTATACTACTTGTGCTATTGAACAAGTTTAAGATTCAAACCCATAACAAATTGTTTTGGGAACACGATCTGGAATGAGTAGTCCATAACCTCATCCCATTTCTCGGTGTTTGGATTGCATCAACAGTCTGATGACCCCGGTATATTTTTATTTTTCTTATATTTATTTTGGAGTTTCGTTATTTAGGTTTTTGCTAGTTAGTTTGACTTTTAAGAATGGTTCAAACAATAGTGACCTTAGTGAAGTAAGGGTAGTTGGTTATAGATTCTCTTATCTGATCTCTGTGGGTCACGTCTCCAGGACTTAAAAGTCCACTTTATTACTTGTACGACCTATGCACTTATAGCGATTTAATTTAGACCAATATACAATTTTCTTCGTATTTTAAATAGAAAAGACCGGTGAAATTAAATTTTCGTCCCAAAACGTTGTGATTTCACAGGTAACGCTTCTTGGACATTTGTTGACAAACGAAGAAGAATCAATACTCGAAGGTAGATACAGTACTGAACAGAAGTGCTGAAGCACTAAACAGACGTGCCTACAACACGAAACAGGAGTGTCATAGCACTATGCAGGAGTGTCGTAGCATTGAATAGACGTGCCTGTCACAAGAAACAGAAGTTCTAGGTAGCACTGGACAAGAGTGCCGAAGCACTAAACAAACGTGCCTATTCATTCATTATCCGGTCTTAGGCAAACATACAATTATATATGTTTCAGAGCAATTCACACTGATCTTATCAGTATTCATGCCTATCTTTCACCTCAATCGGAGTCCTAACAAAGGAGTAATGGTTCTAGAATTAACAGAAGGAAGGAAAAAAAAAAAACAAAACTTCAGGTTCGCCAAGGCATGACGACGCCCGGCGGGAGAGCGGCCCAGGAAATTTGGGGCCGGGTTCAGACGAGTAGAGGCTTGGAATTTGGGCTTTGGGTTCGCCTAGGCGAAGCATACCTTCGCTGAGGCGAAGCATACCTTCGCTGAGGCGAAGCATACCTTCACCGAGGAGAAACAAGTTGTGTAGACCCCCGACACCTGTCCTTTGCCTAGGCGAAGAATGTCGAGCTTGAGCAAATCATTCAGCATTCGAATCCTTAAATCGGGGTTTCAGTGAGCCAAAACAAAGGCTAAGACACTCTGAGTCCACACAAACCAATGAAAATAACACAAATATGGGGAGAGTTAGGATAGTTTCCTAACCTTGATTTTCTTGAATCTTCAACCTATTCCCTTTTCTTCTTTTCACTTTCTTCCTCTTTACTTGAACAAGTAGAGCCCTACCAAATGGACAGATAGCAACCTAGAAAATGGTTCTTCTTCTCCCCAAAACCGAATGCCCTAGAACTCCAAAGCTAAATAAATGGAGAATTTCTTCTCCTAAAAGACAAGTTATTGTCTTCATCTCATTTGTCTCAAATTATCCCTTTGTTCTTTAGTCCTTCAACTCCCCTCAATTTGCAACTCAACTTATTAGTATTCTACTTTAACATATAACATTCTTATCTTATGTCCTTTGGGTCCTTAATTGTCTAATTACTAGTTTACCTTTTCTTTAATAATTCCGGTTATATCCTTTTTTCACATTGAACTACTAAATTTCCGAAAAATACAATTTGACTTCTATTATACCCTAAACATGTCATAAAACTATTAGGGTATAATTTGGGGTGTTATATGTTCGAAGTCAAATCCTTCTACTAGATCCTCTCCTCTCTGTAAACAAAGTTTATTCCATGGTTACCATCCGCTTGCTTTTGACTATTGCCACAGCCAAGGCTTGGCCCATTCCTCAGTTAGACATCAGTAACGCTTTTCTTCATGGTTATCTTCATGAGGAAGTCTATATGTCACCTCCTGATGGCTACACCAAGGCTGCTCTTGGCCAGCTATGTCGCTTGAGTCGTTCTTTGCATGGTTTGAATTAAACAAGCCTCCTGTTAGTGGAATCTTGAGTTTTGTTCCAAACTCACCCAATTTGGATTTACACAATCAGTTCATGGCGCGTCTATTCTTAAAAATCCCTAATTGTCTTTGGCTCCTTCTAGTTTACGTTGATGATGTGTTAATTACAGGTACTACTGAGGCTGACGGTATTCACAATTAGAAATTTCTTGATTTTGTTTTCCTGTCAAGGACCTTGGACATGCAAAATATTTTCTTGGTTTGGAGTGCACTCCATGATTATGAGACATATATGTTCATCAACGTAAGTATGTCCTTGATATTATTCGTGATGTTGGCATGATACAAACCGTCTACTTCTATTCCCATGCCCCAGGTCACAAATTTTCTTAGTTCTCCCTCCTCCAAGAGCCTGATGTTTATCCATTTGTCTGGTTGGTCGTCTGCCATATATCCTGCATGACGCGTCCCTAACGTACATTTATTTATACATCAGCTTAGCCAACATATTGCTGCCCCACGGCTAACTCATTGGGATGCCACTCTCTATTTGCTCCTCTATCTACGAGCTTCTCCTATCACTAGTTTATTATGCCTAGCAACAATACTCTTCACCTAGCTGCCTACTGTGATGCTGACTGAGCTTCATGCCCAACTACTCGACGGTCCCTTACTAGTTATTGCATTCACCTTGGCTTTGTTCTTTCCTCTAATATATATATAAATATCTTGCCTTTTTGGATTCTGACATAATATAACAAAAAGATCATTTTTGTTACTTCTTCCTCGGCAAGTCTTCTCTATGCGAGGTTCCTTCATGTCTCTGAACAACTCGGACGGTGCAGATTTGACGACTTCCTCTTCGCCAACAGCATCGACGGTTCTCAAGGATTGTAATATAT
This sequence comes from Tetrastigma voinierianum, assembly GCA_016808115.1. Classification (NCBI taxonomy): domain Eukaryota; kingdom Viridiplantae; phylum Streptophyta; class Magnoliopsida; order Vitales; family Vitaceae; genus Tetrastigma; species Tetrastigma voinierianum. The sequence goes on along the minus strand of JAEQBH010002981.1, from coordinate 329,443 downwards.
TGAAAGAGTTGGCGGGAACAAACGCATTCAAATCGGACGGCGGAGGAGTGCTATACGGGTTGGGGTTTCAAAGGAGGATTCATTGAGGCTGTCAGATCAGATTTTCCAGGTCTTCTCGTCAGATCAGCCATTCAACTCCAATTTGTTTTTTTTCTCGTGTTAGGTTGGGCAATGGCAATCACGTAAATTCCACCGTATTCAACAGGTAGGTGAGGAATGTAAGTGACCCAACCACTGAAATCTTGCCAGGCAGGTGAAATCAACATTCTTTTAGCTTTTCCTTTTCTTTTGAAAAGCCTTCTTTTTTTTTTTTTTTTTTTTTCATACTACGAGTTGCCTGAAAGAGCTCGCAGCTGGGTCTTGTAGAGAAGTGAGAACTCCATTCTCCTAAGAGCGCTCATCCCTTTTCAATTTCTTCCGTTGAGCTTTGGGGAAGAAGGAGATCTGAAGGTAAGAAACTGGTTGTTTGGTTGCTGTTCTTGAGAAAAGGTTTTTGTTCTCAAGAATAAAAAAAATAGTGAACTACGTTTCATGTATCTGTAGATGTTCTTTTGTCCTCCATGTTTTTTTAGTTGAAACAAGGAGCTTAAAAGAGTTTTTTAGTTGAAAAACCTTTTTAAATGTTCTTCCTGTTGATTTGAAATAGAAAAAAACTACAAAATGTTTGTGTCTGTATCAGATCTTTCAGAAAGTCCAAACTTTATGTAAAGGCTATAAATCTATCTTCAACTTTTCCATCTATGCATTAGATGATAGTTTATTTCACAAAGGAGAATCCTTTGTGAGGCGCTAGCCCCATGTATCTGTTGCTTTGTGCTGTGGTGAACATTGTCTCTGTCCCCCACATATATATGCTCCTTTTGAGCTTCATATCTTGATATGTATCTTTCTCTTATACTTTTGTCGCTGGTTTTTATGTGGAATCAGATGGTTTTTGTTTTGAAAAAATTTCCTATGTTTTTGGAGACTTTTTTTATCTGTTTGCTAGTTTTTATTCAATAAAAAATTATTAAGTTTTATTAATGGTTGTATAATTTGTGAAACACTGATGCTTGGAGTAGGGTTTCAAGTTACAGGAATATCTTTTGAAATGCTGTTGATTTTAACTGATTTATCCATGCCTTTGCATATGGTTGGCAAATTAGAGGTTTTTGAAAAGGAAAAGAGAATTGGTTGAATTACTTTTCATTGATGTCAAGGAAGGATTTATACAAGGTAGACTTAGGTTACACATTAGTCTCTCCTATAATTAAGCAATCACCAATCAATCTAACTACAATCTAGGAATACAAAAGGAAAACTGTCATACAAGGAAAACTGTTATGCACAGAATACATCTTCTATAAATGGAAGATTTTCTATGTTAATTTCCTAACAGTTTTTTTCCCTCAAACTTTTAGGGCATGTTTGTTTAAAGTTCTAAAAAACAAGGAAAGTATTGAGAACACGTTTGGTTCCTAGTTTTTTTTGGTTATGAAGAAACAAGAAGAACACATGAAACACTAAATAAGAACAATTTTCAGAGAATACCAAAATAATGTTCTCCGTGTGTTACAGACGATGAACAGAGGAGAGAAAAACAGAGCAAAAGGAAAGGAAGATATTCACTTTCTCTCTCTTGGTCATTGAATGTACAAAAAGGAGAATATATATGTGTAGGAAACCCTAACCAACTTGTCTAGAATATTTTGCAGCTAACCAATAACAAAAGAGAGTAATTGAAAAAATAAATCTCTATTATGCTAATACGCCCCCTCAAGGGATTCCCATCTTGCTGAGAAGAAGTTGCTGCCTAGTTGGATGGAGAGCCTTGGTAAAAAGATCTGCAAGCTGATTTTGAGTTGAAACATGCATGGTTTTCAAAACACCAGCTTGGATTCTTTCTCTCACAAAACGACAATCAATTTCGATGTGCTTAGTGCGTTCATGATAAACTGGATTGGTGACAATGTGCAGATCAACATCATTATCACAATAAAGGAGGGTTGGGTCTTGATGAGCAACCAGCAAATCCTTGAGCAAACCAAGTAGCCACACAACTTCACAGGTAGTATTTGCCATAGATCTGTATTCTGTTGAGGTGCGTGAGACCACTTGCTGTTTTTTGGATTTCCAAGAGATGAGTGAGGAACTAAGAAAAATGCAGAACCCGGTGACTGATCGTCTGGTGTCAGGACATGTACTCCAATCTGCAGCTGAAAAAGCCTTAAGCTGAAGTGCTGATTTTGAAGAAAAAAATAAGCCTTGACCTGGAGTCTTTTTAACATATTGCAAGATGCGCATAGCTGCACACATATGAGAAGTGTGAGGTTCAACCAAAAACTGATTGAGATGATTTACAGAATAGCTGAGGTCAGGTCGTGTAATAGTGAGATAAATGAGCTTCCCTATCAGTCTTTTGTAGCTTGTGGAGTCAACAAGTAGATCACCATCAGATTGGTTTCCATGGGAATAGAGGATGGCTTGCATCCTAAATAGCCTGCATCAGACAATAATTCTAGAGCATATTTTCTTTCACAAATGGAAATGCCAGTAGCTGATCTGGCAACTTTTAAGCCCAAAAAAAAAACTTGAGAGGACCTAGATCCTTCATCTTGAATTGCTTATTTAGAGAAACCTTTAGTGTCTCCACAACCTGTTGATTGTTACTGGCAACAATTATATCATAAACATACATTAGGATGGCTAAGAAAATAGAACCATGAGACTTGGTAAACAAAGAATGATGACAACTTGATTGCAAGAAACCTTCTGAAATCAATGCACTTGAAAACTTGTGGAACCACTGCTGAGACACTTGTGGAATCAATGCAAGGACTACCCCTTTCCACAAGTATAAGTCTACAAACAACATTAGAAGGCAAGGACTACCCTTTCCACAGTATAAGTCTACAAACAACATTAGAAGGCAAGGACTACCCCTTTCCACAAGTATATCCAGGAGGTAAAGTCATGTAAACTTCTTCAAATAGATCCGCAAGAAGAAAGGCATTTGTAACATCAAGTTGGTTTAATGACCAACCATAAATAGCAGCTAAAGCAAGCAAAAGTTTAACACTAACAAGCTTGGCAACAGGGGAAAATGTGTCAAGGAAGTAGATACCTTCTTTTTGTGTGTACCCCTTTGCCACAAAGTAGACTTTTGCTATACCTTTCGCGGAGCCATCAGGTTTAAACTTGGTCTTATACACCCATTTACAACCCACCAGGTGCTTTCCTTGAGGAAGAGACATGACACACCAAGTGTTATTATTTTCCAAAGCTTGCAACTCAACATTCATTGCATCATGCCATACTGGAGAAAGAACAGCTTGAGAGAAAGTTTGGGGTTCAGTGTGTGAGGAAAGGGCTAAAACAAACTTGAGAAAATGGTAGAGACAATCTATGATAGCTAAGGAAGCTAGATAGTGGATGAGATGTTGAAAACCAAGGATTGATATGAATGATTGGAGAGGAATGAGAAGCTAAGTAGCAATGATAATCTGATAAATAAGAAGGGGGTTTGATGACTTGTCGTGGCCGAGTAATAGGTACCGAAGGGAGGGGAACATGGACAAGATGAGGTGAGGATGAGGTTGGAGGTGCTGGTATATCAGAGGAAGCTAAAATAGGTGTAGGAAGAACACAGTCAGAGAAAAAAATCATTTTGAGTAGAAGCAAGCTGAGAATTAGCAAATGGAAAAATAGACTCATGAAACACAACATGTCGTGAAATGTAGATTTTGTTGCTTTCCAAATCAAGGAGTTTGTACCCTTTGTATCTAGAGGGATAACCTAAAAATACTGAAGCTCAGGCACGAGGAGAAAATTTTGTGCAATTGTGTGGAGAAGTTGACCCATTGGACAAACAGCCAAAGACACGAAGGTGAGCATAAGTTGGTTCCTTGTTGTTTAAAAGCTCAAACGGTGTCTTGTTTGAAAGTAATGGAGATGGGGTTCGATTGATTAAGTACATGGCTGTTAAGATACAATCACCCCAATAACAAAGAGGAATAGAAGATTGGAAAAGAAAAGCACAAGCAACATTAAGGATGTGCTGATGCTTGCATTCAACAACAGAGTTTTGCTCAGGTGTATCAATGCAAGAATGATAATAAAAAATCCCCTTAGAACAAAAAAAATCAATGAATGCTAATTCTGGGGCATTATCAGACCTTACAGATTTAGTAGTGGTGTTGTATTGGTTGAACACAAAGTTATAAGAATATGGAAAGATGGCATGAACATCAGCTTTAGTACGCTAAGAGGTAAACCCATGTAACATGAGTACAATCATCAACAATTGTAAGAAAATATGTGTCTAGTAGGTGTTGAAACATGAAAAGGACTCCAAATGTCTATGTGAATCAAGTCAAAAGATTTAGGTGACAAGTTATTATTAGAAACAAATGGTAGACCTTTTTGCTTTGCCATGTGACAAATTTTACAATGAGAAGATAAATGGGGCAAAGAAATTGGAATTTGAAATTGATTATGCAGAAGCTGAAGTTTTATAGGAGGTGGATGACCTGACCATGGATTGATAATCAGAGTTGAGTGTTTGTTTGCTGAAAACAGAAGATTACAAGAAGGAATTCCTAATTCAAGAAAGTAAAGGTTGCCTTGGCGTCTACCCTTCCCAATCGTCGAGCCCTGAGTCAGGTCCTGAATAAGACATAAAGTGGAAAGAAAATTAATACGACAATGGTGACTTAAGGTAAGAGCACTGACACTGATCAAATTGAAACAGAACAGTGGAACGAATAAAACATTGTCAAGAACCCAAGACTCATAGTTTTATAGTACCAATTCGATTAACATTGGTTATGTGCCCATTTGGTAAAGCGACAATGGTCTGGCTAGTGATGGTTGAGTGGGAAAAGAGAGAAAGATTACAGCAAACATGGTGTGTGGCACCTGTATCGATTATCCAGGCATCTTGAGGAACAAAAGGATTGAACAAATTTAAGGCAAAAGAGAGGTTACCATAAACATGAGAAATAGAGGGTCCTAGAGTTGTTGAATTCTTTGATGAATCTTGTGCGTGAGTGCGAAGTTGCAAGCTGAGGAAGGCAATGAGTTGTTGCACTTGATCAGTGGAAAGAGGTCTATATGGTGTCCCCGCGGCCATCGCAACAGAGAGAGAGAGCTGATGCTGTTTGGAAGAGTCAGCAGTTATGTGAGATGTGGATTGAAGGGAGGTCTGCTGCGTTTGGGTTTGTGAACCTTCGGACTTAGGCCTGGGCTTGTATCCTGGTGGGTAACCATGTAATTTATAACACCAGTTCACTATGTGTCTTGCAATGCCACAATGCGAACATATCGGACGCTCTTGTCTCAGTTTACCAGAAGAGAAAGGCACAACGACAGTTGTTGGAGTAGGAAGCAGAGGAGTCGACGACGAACTGTTGAAAGACAAGGAATCGACTAAAGAGGGAGATCTAGATTCGATTGAACGTTGTCTTTCTTGAACAATAAGGTTAAAGACCTTTGATATAGGGGGCAAGGGATCTATCATTAAGATCTGATCACGAGTTCCGGCATAGGAGTCGTTTAGGCCCATTAGAAATTGAATGATGTGTTCTTGCTGCTGGTAATCCATCCATGCTTTTCATACCACCACATTGACAGATGGGGATTGGTTGAAATTTTTTGAGTTCATCCCAAAGAGTTTTCAATCAGGTATAATAGGTGTTGACATCAAGGGACCCTTGAGTGAGGCCATTTAGGTTGTGCTTGATTTGAAAAATTCGTGGAGCATTACTTTGGTGGAACCGATCGTGAAGATTTGACCAAACAACTTGGGCGGTGTTTAGATACAAAAGACTATCAACGATTTCCTTGGATATGGTGTTAAGAAGCCAAGATGTAACCATACTATTGCAGCAAGACCAAATGCTGATCGTCGAATCCTCTGTGGGTGGTTGTGGAAGAGTTCCATTGACAAAAGCAAGCTTATTCTTGGCATTAAAAGCCATACTCATGGCTCGACTCCAAGTATTGTAATTAGGGCCAGTGAGTATATGGGATACAAGAGCTAAACTAGGGTGATCTCCATTATGAAGGAAGAAAGGGCAATGGATACTGTTCGTCGAAGATTAGTTTGGGTTATTTTCGGAAGAGGTAATATCAAAAGAGGAAGGAGGGGTGGGAGGCGGAACACGATTGTTGTTATTATTTTGACCTCCACGAGCCATTGTAAGAAAGGATTAAAAGAAGATAATGGTAGAGCAGCAGAAAAGGAAATGCTCTGATACCATGTTATGGACGATGAACATAGGAGAGAAAAACAGAGCAAAAAGAAAGGAAGATATTCACTTTCTCTCTCTAGGTCATTGAATGTATAAAAAGGAGAATATATATGTGTAGGAAACCCTAACCAACTTGTCTATAACATTCTGCAGCTACCAATAACAAAAGAGAGTAATTAAAAAAATAAATCTCTACTATGCTAATGCCATGTTTTCAAAAAGTGAAACACGGGAGAACTTTTAGTTATTCTTCCTTTTTTTTGTTCTCCATAAACTTTTTGTTTCATAACAGTTTTCAATAACAGGGACCAAACAGGGTTGCTTTGTTATTGTGTCAAATCAGCTTGATTTGAAGAAGACTAAAAAAAAAATCTGTATTTGAACCTGTAAAGAAAAACTAGAAAATGCTTGTGTGTTCGTATCACTACAATGTGGAAAAAAAAACAAAAGTTTTAAAAGTTTTTCATTTATGATCCATATCAAACTTTCTAGTACCATTAGAAAAGAACAAAATTTTCAAAAGTTTTTCATTCATTAACACCATATTTGTGTTATCTGAACACTGTTCTTCTCTTAAAATTGTGTCTTTTTTATTTATTTATTTATTTATTTATTTTTATGCTTTTCATGTTTTTCAGAAAAAAAAACAGTTTTAAAAAATTGGTAAAAAAAAGTCGGCTACCAAAGAGGCCCAAAATTTCTAACTCCAATTAAAGTTTTTTAATACTCTTCTATTTAAAAAAAAATACTCCTTTTCTTTTTCTAACCTCCCCTTGTTGGTTTTCTACCTTTATTATCTAAAGATTTGATGTTGAATCATTTTTATTTATTTCTTGCCTTTATTCTGAAAGTCTCTCCTCTATCTACATTATACTTTCTGAGTCTTAGATATCTTGGATTTTAGACAATCTACATCTGAATGTTTGGTGCTTTGGATCCTATTGTTTTCTGTTTTTGGATCTAATTGTTTTGGGGTTTCTCATTGTTTTTGGATTTTGTATATGGATATCATTGTTTTCGGTTCTTTTGATTTTGGATGATCTGCGTTTGAATGTTTGGATAATCTGAGACAAATAATACAGTTGGTCCTTTTTTTTTATGTATTTTGTGGTCATGGGTAAACTTGTATTGTGTTGATAACATTGATTATTTGATGGATAGTATGGCGTGGTTTGGGGTATAGGTGAGATAGAGGTTTTTTTTTGTTCCCTTTTTGTATATCTCTAGTGTACTCTTGGTAGCTTATTTGCTCATTTTTTTTTATCAATATATTGCTTTTAACCGATAAAAAAAAGTTGGTTCTCCAATATTTTTCTCCCTCTTTTTGTTGAAATATTTGGTTAAAAATTTTCAAATAATTCAAAATTTATCTAATATTCTTCATCTTTTGGTATCTATTATGATCTTTGTGTATTTTCCCAAGTTCAAATTTTGAGCCTGCTATATTTATATTTGAATTTTGTGCTCTTGTTATTCTTTGTAATGTTGGAATGATGACATTTTAGCATGTCCACCACTAACTAATTACAGTGTTAAATAAGTACAAAACTATTCTCAAACTAATTAGTGATCAAAGCTTCCAACCCCAGCTTGCTAATTAACAGCTCTTTTTGCTGTATACAAATGCCTGTACGCATGAGTTGGCCTCAAATTTTCTGTCACGTCCTCATTATGATGCTTTTTTTGGACGGGAGATATGGACTACCAGGAGGCTCTATATGGTCCCCACATACACGAGCGTTTTAAGCTGCTGGGAGTGCAAATTTCCCCATTGCACTGGCCATCAAGTTATTTCTGATATTCAAAATCATCATTACATGCTTTATTTAAATTGTTACATTGTACAAGCAGTGTAAGTCTGTCTTTCCTTTCTTTATTTTATTTTAATTTTTAATTATGCAAATTTATTTAAATTGTTTTTTTAACTAAATCAAATTGGAGCAGGGCAAATACAAGAGTTTTTGACGTGAATAGTTAATACAAATAAAAAATCAGATTTTTAATCTTTGGTTTGAAAAATGGCCGTGAGTGCGCGTTGAAGCGAGGTGCTTGTGGCGTCGTTGTGAACGACGGCCTTTAGGAAAATTCAAAGGCCGACATTCACAACGCCGGCTATTAAACTTAAAATTTTTTCAATGCCCGGCGTTCTGAACGACGGTTATTGAGTTAAACTAAAGGCTGGTGTTCCCAACGCCGGCTATTGAATCTTATAATCCCGACATCCATTATTTTCTCCCTTCCCCCGCTTATCTTCTCCACCTTCCATTCTTTTCTCCCTTCCCCCGCTTTTCTTCTCCACCAGACCCCACCTCGCGGCTGACAGGGGTCCATGCAACCATTGAGCGGATCTCCTTCGGGGTTCTTCTGCAATCCCGTTTTCTTGTAGATTTAGGGGCGTTAGGGTTTCATTTAGGATTTGATTTAGGATGTGTTTTTGTTTGCGTTTTTGGGGTCTAGTGATTAGATTAATGGGGGACATCAAACTAGGTCGCCCATTATCTTTGTGTTTGGGATTGGGTTGTTGATTTAGGGTTTCTTAGTTTTTTTTTTTTTCTCGGTGGACTGATAATTGTGATTAATTTGGTTTTTGAATAATACTATTTTTTTGCGGTGTTTGCTAGTTTTGTTTCGATTATTGGTGTAGTGATGAATATCGATATTAATATTAATAAATGGAGCGAAAAATAAAAGCGGTGTAGCGAGGGCGTGGATTTGGTTGTTTTATATGTTGTTTGGCTGAGAGAAGTGAGTAGAGGAATAAATAGTAACTGCGGTCTGTGAAGACTTAATTCCCTTCGTAGTACTTATGTACAGAGTATATATCAACGTATTATTGGAGTTACGATCTCATTTCGTTTATGGCGGCTTTTTAGAAAAAAAAAAAAAAAAAAACTCACTTCTTACCGGATGGGAAATCAACTTTATTTTTTTATTATTGTTATTATTATTATTTGTCTTTGAGCAACTTTGTGCTTGAAAAAAGGCTTTTGCTGAACTCCGTTTCATTTCTTCGTGTTTGTCAATTTTTTTAAACTTATTTTCTTCTTTTGCCCAAGACAAATAGGAGATTTAATTCCTATTGCAATGGGACCTTTCCTACTACGAACATGCAAATTAATTTCCCACATTCTCCCTTTTACTCTTTTATTTTTATTTTTAGTCTTGATTCAGGTCTTAGCATTCACATTTTAATTTTTATTTTAAAATTTTTACATAGCGATATGCTAGTGTTTTTATATTAAATAAAGGTCATCATCATATCCTTGAACTCTACTTTGGATTCATAAAATAAAAAAGAAGCCCATGACTTCTACTTCATTTGGTCACACCTTAACCAACTCACTCAAGATCCATTTTTTGAACTCATTGTTTGAATTCCCAAGAGCCACTTATGTTAAGCATGGCTGGAAATTCAGGGTTCACTTTGTTTTGCCTTTTTTTCTTTTCCCTCTCTTTCTTTCTTTTTTGTCTAAGATATTTATGACCTATTTGATTCATTTTTTGAAAATGTTTTATGAACAGTTTTTGAAAACAAAAAGATTAGTATTTTATGGGTTTGTTCGTGTTTTTCTAAACAGGCAGAGTGGAAACCTTAATTGTGTTCTTTATGTTTTCTTGTTCTTTTCTTTGTAAAATATATATATATATATATATATATATATATATATATATATATATATATATATATATATCCTCATTTAAAATTATGCTCAAGTGTCCCCTTACTTTCAATAAAACATCATTGCATATACAAAGTGGAAACCTCCGTAATAGTAAACCTTGTGTGATTCCATCTTAAGAATAATAATAGGAAATGAGTTCTTAGATCAACGTTTAAGATGTGTTGGAAGTGACATATAATATAAATAGCGTGCTTCACTATAATATCATAAGGAAGTACTTGAGAAGGAGAATTTTACCTATTACAAAGATAAACAATGGAATTAGTTACATAAATATTAAACGTATGGTCAAAAGTGATTATCAGTAGTAGTAAGTTTTAGCTAAACATAGAAAGGGAATGGGGAAGTAGGAAGACTATATGTTGTTGTTATTGTTGATTATAAGAAGAATGGGCCGATTAGGCCACGGCTCAAATTTGGACCACTTGAGGTCATTGTATGATATTGAGCCATGTTGGGTGTTTTTAGTATAAATTGTGTTGAGTAGAGCTACAGGCTCTGAGAGCTACTGCTTGATTTTCAATTAAATAATGAGTCTCGGAAAGGGAGCACGATTAGGGCCATTTAATTCCTAAAGAAGGTACTAAAGATAATCATCTCTCATATTATTTAATTTTGTTTACTTTATTTGAAGCAATTGATTATGTCTTGTTTCCTCATTCTAAGTAATGTGTTACAATGGGGCATAATGGGCGATAATGATGTGAAATATGGTGAAGCAAGCCTCCATTGTGCCTTTGGAAATACCGAGTTGACCACACGTTTTAGTTCTGTGGGTGATATCATATTTTCAAACACACCTATTGACAAGCGGAGTTCAACAATCCTGAGTGTAGTATCTCCCTAAAGTAAACTGGAAATCGGACAACCTGCACAATATATGAATGGCAGATCTGTGCACCTAATGTTGAACATGGTTAACACAAGCTGTCATTGAGGAAATTAGTGTTTGTTGAGGTCGTTTAGAATACTGCAAACCAGCGAATCAATCTATTAGTGAAGTGAAGTAATTACAGCGAAGTGGCTATGGTTGTGGAGCTAGTAAGCGATTCAGTACTGAATCTTTGGGAGCATATGAAGATGATGATGCTTGCTCTTATGAAGAAGGTAATGATAGATACGTGAAGATGTTGATGATGAATATGATGACACATGTTCAAGCCGATGGACATGTATCAACATTCGGACTCTAATCGGGTTTGGAGAATGAGCGAGGATATTTGTCTCTGTGCACATTATCTTGTGATGTATCGAATATCGCGGATGATGATGAGGGGACCGAATGGAGTCTTCATTCAATTATCACCTACCACCAACACCTTGTTTGAACATGTTGAAAACATAGATATTGCTATTGCAAAGTGGTTGGACTCCATGGGGCGAAGACAACAGATTATGCAGTGAAGGTAATTTGTAGTTGAGCTAGTTTTAATTTATAATCCCGAATTGCAAGAGGCGCAAGATTTACTCAATTAGAGCACATCAGGAGTTTAATTGTAGTTGCCTCCTCAAAAAAACCGCAAATCTTAAAAGTGTAAGAAAGTGAGAAGAATGTCAATGTCAATGGAAGCTGCGTGCCATGGTTGTGAAAGATACTAGCTTATTTGTGATCAACAAATATAAAGGGCCGCATACTTGTGTAAATCCGTGTTTGAACCGAGACCATCATCAATTGGACTCAAAGTTGGTTGCTGCTCACATACAGGCAATAATTAAGGCACAATTTATGTTATCCCCTGCTGCTATTCAAGCAATCGTTATGGAGAAATGGGGATATGAAATTTCATATAAAAAAAGCCTTGGATGGGAAGCATAAGGCATTTAGACACTTATTTGGTGATTTTTCCCAGTCATATACAGATCTCCCACGTTTGTTATTGGCCATAGAACAAGCCAATCCTGGATGTGTTGTCGGAAAACCTCACCATAGTATGCAAACAATAGACATTCAGTAGCGTGTTACGGGCATTCAAGCCATCTATTGAAGGGTTCGCAAATTGTCGTCCGGTACTGAGTATTGATGGTACACATTTGTATGGGAAGTATAAAGGGACATTGTTGATTGCTATGGGATGTGACTGAAATAATCAATTGTTCCCATTGGCATTTGCTATTACGGAAGGCGAGAATATTGATAGTTAGGGATGGTTCTTGGCATGTATCAGAAATAGGGTAACTCAAAGGACGGGGATTTGTGTTATATCTGATAGACATCCAGGTATTATGGCAGCTATGAGCGATCCTCATCTTCGTTAAGGATTTCATATACTATCAAAGGATCTGCATCGTCATCTTATAACAATTTTATGACCTTCAAAAAGATAAAGCGATGAAGAATTTGGTATCTGACATTTGTTCTGCGACAACACCACGGAAGATGAATAGGCATATGGCTCTATTGGGAGAATTAATCCCGAAGCCTCTGATGGTTAGAGGCGATCCCCTTTACGTTATGGGCACTTTCATGATGGAGTGAAGATATGGGATAATGACAGCCAATATGTCGGTATTTAACGATGTTCTTAAAGGGCGCTCGCGGCTTGCAATCACTTACGTGGATTGAGTTGACATTTTCAGCCTTGCGAGTTACTTTGTTTGCAAGAAGCGGAACAAGGTGTTGCTAGATTGACATCGATGAAGCCGGTTCACTCCCGCATGTTGAGTAACGAGATTAGGAATCTAGTATTAGTTAAGGCTAAGGTCAATGAAATTGTTCTTCACGATCACTTACGAGGCTGATTTCACGTAAAGTCGGGAGTGGTCGCATTCATCTTGAACTTAAATGTGAATGCACATGTGGTAAAAACGCGTGGTTTGTATAGCCATATCATTTGCGGCATGCTCGACGCCAGTGTGTTGATTTTTGGTTATTTTGTTCAAGGCTACTACCTCTGTGATCTTATTATGACACTTAGCGGCTTGTTTTATCCCATATTCGTGAAGGTGGTAAGCCTCACTATGAGTGGTCAGCGATCGTATCTGGGTGTAAACGGCAAGTCGTGGGTAAGTCTAAATCTTAGTTTATAATGATGGAGCGTTAGGGAGGGAAAGCAAGATAAAATGTGGGTTGACAGGGGTCACAATCGGTCTTGTAAAGTAGAAATCAGTTTAGTTACCGATATTAAGTAAGGCAATTAGTTGTTTGTTTGTAAATGAGGCCTCACCTTTTTTTTAGTTGTTCTGTATAAGACTTATGTACTATAGTTTATTTCTTGTAAACGAGGCCCCGAATTTTTTGTAGTTGTCTTGTATCAGAATTATTCTATTGAATGAAACATTCTTATTGTACGTGTTTATTGTAAATTGTATTTGTAATTAATATTGACAGCCATGTTGACAATTATTACGGATTTGTTATATCTTATTATAGACATGGCGTTCGAGATTCATGATGCGGATCAGTCGGATGCATGCGTGCTTGGTATTGAGCGGACATCGATCCATAGTAGCGAATCACGGTGGTCGCGTAATTTGTTAATTAGCAATTACTGGTTGTTGTAGCGTAGCAATTTATGCATAGCCACTTTAAATTTGGATGTTTCGTTGCTTCTGACGGGGATCCTCCGCCCTCGACAGCAGATGAGAGCCTTCATGACTATGTGGAGGATGGATATTCGGTTTTGCCATCCGTGATTGGAGTGCGGATTTTACGGTATATACCGTTTGGGCCACATCGCGATCGATTAGTTCACTTATCACCTCGCTCGTCGAGATGCGCGGCCGAGACACACACGTTTCATGTGCCGAGTGGGAGATGCGATTTCCTTACGAGCATCGCCATCCTCCTTGGCCTTCATATCCCTGTGGCCCGGCGATCAGCGGCACATGTGTGTTCGATGTGGCGAAATTTGTCGCATGAGTTGCTCGGTGTCATCCCACTTCTTGGAGTGCTGCTCCGGAACCCTTATCTCCTTGTGGTGGTTATGTTTCCAGTTATCCACCCCGCCACCTGATGCAGATGAGGTCACATTAGAGTGTTGTGCGCGTGGGTTCATCTTAGCACTTACTGGTCCTTCTTGTTTCACGAGACGAAGGGTGTGCATGTTCCCATGTGCTTTCTCCCGCTACTGCGAGATTTGACGCTTACTGCGACATATAGTTGGGGTGGTGCAGTACTAGCACATACATATCGCGAGTTATGCCGAGCCAGCTTGGATCGTAGCCGTGGTATTAGTGGACAGCCATTACACTCGTACGGTATGTAATAAGTAAGTGTATGTTGTTGTGTATGGATGAATTGGCTGCTTAGGCCCTTGTGCCTCATAATTCGACCCTGCGAGGTCATTGATACATGTTGGCAGGTTTTTTTGTACATGTTGTATTTTGGGTAGACCTCCTCGTACAAAGGAGACTCTGCCCGATTTTTGTTAAAACATGGGTCCCAAAATGGGACATGATATATATGATATTTCCTAACGCAATATAAAAACTTCAATTTTTTGACCAACTTTCTGTTTATTTTGTATTCAGCTATGGTCTTGGGAGAGACTTCACGTCGGGCGACCCGATTTTGGGCGACCACAGCGCGAGTCTAGCACCTTACCAGCTCATGCCTTACACAATGCGATCTTGCGTCTTGCGATGTCGGATGGTATTTGCACGGTGTCCGCGATGGATTACCGGCTGACCTCGGCCCGGAGCAGAGGTGAAACTAGCTCTTCCACTTTCGGGTGTAGGTGGAAGTACCTTTGACACTGGGTGCATAACCATCGGGTGTACTCCTATCTGAGATCATTTAGTCTGCCGGACTCACGATCGGGTAATGTTTGTATAATTATGGTTCTATATTAATTTCATTCATATTCTGTAAATTTAATGACACCAAAGTTTTCACATGTAGGTCTCATGCGACCATCGTGGGAGGATTACTTGACCATCTCCATATATACGCTTAGGCGTCGGGAGATTTGGCGGACGATGTCAGCTCATATGTTTGAGATTGTTGAGTGGCATCATTCAGGGAGAATTACACCGGTTGGGATGCATCGGAGATACATCCGACTTGCTCTTCACGAGACAACGCGGTTGCATCTGCGATGGATGCACGTGGACGACACCGGCGCGATTGGGCGGCGTGTCATGCCTAACATAGCATTATGGGAGGCGCGGCTAGGATCATCACTTCACCCCGCATAGTGGGTTTAGTGGAGTTTCATGATCCATACATGGTGAGCTGTCGTCGTATTACGGCGTTTTATGACACCACGGCATAAGGATGATATGAGGTTCCATACTACGTGTTGACCTTGGATATTTAATGAGTTAGAGTCATGTGTTTCTAAAATATTTAATTTTTTAATTAATAGATTATGTAATTATAATTCTTTCTTTGGTTCGCTCAAATCGCCGCCATAGTGCGAAACATAGCCATTCGCTCTCGTTTGATACCCACAGTGCTTTATCGACATACATCATATTATGATCGGTGTTACGAGATCGGTGAAGATATCGCATCGCGAGGGCACACTCGGGAAGCCGATACGCGACGTTTTTATTAGACCTCAGGTGTCGTCCACACACCATCGCGTGTCACCGACCGGATTGGTGGGGGAGGTAGGGGAGTTGATCGCCCGGTGCGTTACTTTCGAGATGGTGGGTCAGTCATGAATCGAACGGCGGGGCGGTCTGGTACGCCGAGCGGGGCTTCGCGTTGCCTGCGTGCACCTCGCGGTTGGCGCACGCGCGCGCGTCACGCCTGCCGCCCACTCCACATTGACCATCACCTTCCCTACCCCCGCGTACATCACCTTCCATACTCCCACGGACTTGCGTCCATGCGCTTATCGGTGTCGACCAAGCCGCGTCCATGGCGGTGGAGATATCCCATTGTCGTCACACCCTTTACCATCTCGCCACATTGCCTCCGCAGATGATACCATCGTTGACCTTTTACGAGTGGGGTAGACTTCCCGGCTAAGCGACCTGTGCTCGGCAGTGTACATTGACTACTCCATCCATCGGATACCTGGCTCCATCGGGTCCTGGCTCCATACGGCTCCCTCGGCTCCATCGGCTCCCTTAGCTCTCCTCCATCCACGGGACCCTATTGGTGGCCAGACTATTTATTTTTAGGCGCCGTCCTAAGAGAGAAATATAAGAGCGTCATCTTGTGGACACATTGATACATATTATTTTTATTTATGAAAAATTGTATGGAGTGAACAATATATATTTAAATGTTTGGTATCTTGCATGATTTGGTACATACATGTCTTTTGAATATTACGCATGTCTTTTGGTACATACATGTCTAATACTTCCTCGATTTTTTATCATAGTTCTAAAAAAATACACTCAATATTATTTTCTAAAGATAATCATTTTTTATACAACAAATGTAAATACATAAAATAATAAATTATATTTTTATTTAAAATGGATTATTTTTCAATAAAAAAACATAATACAAGTTAATTTTATAAATTTTTGAATTATTTGATATTTTTAATTAAACATTTCTTAAAAATACTTATGATTTGATTAAACTATTATTATAATATCTTTGTATCTATTATAATTATATATTATATTTACCATCTATGAGAAACATAATAGAGGGGCATTTTGTGGTTTTTATTTAAAAAAAACCAACCAAACAACAAATATTTTCATGGACTCTCCCATCCCAATTTGGTTTCTTAGTCATTGCCCCCTAATTTGGTTTTGTATAATGTATGAATAATTTTTTTATCCATGAGATTAATAAAGTCTTATACAACAGGATCAGAAATGGACAGTAACAACAAATATTTTTTTTAGAAGCTCATGGCAAACAGTAGTTCCATTTAATAGAATCAACAAGTTTAATTATACATATACTAAATTTGAAGAAGACTCAGAGTGTTTTTAATTCAACAAAATTCAAAAATATGTAAACAGATATATATATATATATATATATGTGTGTGTGTGTGATGATGTGTGTGTGTGTGTGTGTGTGTGTGTGTGTGTGTGTGTGTGTGTGTGTGTGTGTGTGTGTGTGTGTGTGTGTGTGTGTGTGTGTGTGTGTGTGTGTGTGTGTGTGTGTGTGTGTGTGTGTGTGTGTGTGTGTGTGTGTGTGTGTGTGTGTGTGTGTGTGTGTGTGTGTGTGTGTGTGTGTGTGTGTGTGTGTGTGTGTGTGTGTGTGTGTGTGTGTGTGTGTGTGTGTGTGTGTGTGTGTGTGTGTGTGTGTGTGTGTGTGTGGGATTGACGGTCCTTTTGTTTGACCCTTAAGAGGCATCAGAGCTGCAAAGATAAGTCGCTACCTGTGTGTGTGTGTGTGTGTGTGTGTGTGTGTGTGTGTGTGTGTGTGTGTGTGTGTGTGTGTGTGTGTGTGTGTGTGTGTGTGTGTGTGTGTGTGTGTGTGTGTGTGTGTGTGTGTGTGTGTGTGTGTGTGTGTGTGTGTGTGTGTGTGTGTGGGGGATGACGATTCCTTTTGTTTGACCCTTGAGAGCATCAAACTGCAAAAAGACCAAATTAAGCTACCTGAACCCTATGTGTGTGTGGGATTGACGATTCCTTTTGTTTGACCCTTGAGAGCATCAAACTGCAAAAAGACCAAATTAAGCTACCTGAACCCTATTCGTTTTTTTTTAACTATGCATTGCAGCACCATAAAACCCTCCATCTGCTTTTTCCTACAACCCCAATCCCCATATATATACAGTCCGCTATTTATGAACCTGAATGGGACCTTTTTGTGCGGCTTCCTGCAGTGGTATTATCATCCTGAACCCTCTTGTTACCTGACAAACCAAAACTTGATTAGGGAAAAATACAAGGTGCATGAGGACTGTTGCAGTGGTTGCTCTACGAGGGACAAGCACTGGTTCATTACTTGTAGCTGAGGGGGAGGGGGCTATTGGAGGAGAAACGAAAAACGAAAGACGAAATGGGAGTGCCGGGAAGGGGAAAATGCTGAGGGAAACTAAGTTTGAGCTTCTGACAAAGTTGCCACTTTAACTTGGTATCACAAGGAGGGAGTCTAGGGTTCTTTGCAATTTGGAATTTTCATTTTTTTTATCTGAAAGTTCATTTATATGGTTTGTATGGCTCTTTATATGCAACCCCATTTTTCACGTATATTTCTTTAACGTTATATCGTTGTAGTGATACATTAGCATAGGAACTCGAGTTTGAATATTCCATACACTTATCATCCTTGACCTTTTTATAAAGGTTTTAAAAATTTATTCTTTAATGTTCCAAAGAAATATTCCAAAGAATATGTTAAACAATTTCTGAAATCAGGAGGAGGAGATTTAACTACGGTCTCAGGAGATGTAAAAAAATTCTTATTGTATCGAAAGGAAAGGGAATCAAATCCAAATAATAGAATATCAAGTATTAACCCAAACATGCCCTTATCGTCTACAATTTTTACTGTTCTTGCTTCTCTATCCGAGACAAATCTTGTATAGGATGTGGCGACATTGCATGCACAGACAAAATCTTTGTATAGGATGTGAGCGTGACATGTAAATATGTAGCTAACAATTAAGTAAGCCAGTGAAATACAGATAAGTTAATTTCCATGTTTAAGTTTAATAGCCGACGAACGCTGGAAAAATTATAAGATTCAATAGCCGGCGTTGGGAACGCCGGCCTTTAGTTTAACTCAATAACCGCCATTTGGAACGCCGGACATTGGAAAAATTATAAGATTCGATAGCGCCGGCCTTTAGTTTAACTCAATAGCGTAAGTTCGAGGAATGCAGGGCATTGAAAAATTTAAGTTTAATAGTGGCGTTGTGAGCGTCATTTGAATTCTAAAGGCCGTCGTTCTAGCGTGACCGATACCACCCCTGTTCCATTGCGCACTAGTTTGATTATATTTTTCAAACCAGCATTAAAATTCGGATTTTTTATTTTAGAAGAACTATTCACGTCAAAAACTCCAAAAACAAGGCTAGTTCAAGAAGATGACACAGTGAATCCGTATCCGCGCATGTTTCAATCACGACTTGGAAATCATACATGGGCGTGTCTACACGTCACACGATGTACAGATTGCTCAGTGATAAACGGGTTCAAAGTGGTATGGAATGTTATATTTTTATTGTTTAATAATATTTTATTTCTTTCGTATCTTTTTTTTTTTAAATATTGGTTTTGTTTTACCTTTGGAATCATTGATCGGGTTTAGATTTTCTTTATCTTAAGTTTTATTAGGATCCTATCCGATATCCATAATTTCCCATAAGGTCTTAGAATGAAATCCATTGAGAAATCATTGAAACTATTAGGAAAACCCTAAGATCAACCTTGGCAAAATATCAATTATAACAGGAAAAATAAATGACATAAGGATTTACGTGGAAAACTCCTTTACCGAGGAAAATCCACGAGTCAACCAAGACAAAATCCATTATGTAATAAATTTGTATAATTCATGAATTTTTCGCGAATTTATGCATAGAAAACGAGATCAATACGAAAATATAAATGGGAATAACTAGAGGTGTTCTGCATTTATCCAAAAGATAGCCCTACGCTACAAACCTTATATTAAACCCGGAAAGAAATGCTTATACTACTCCTGACATACTACCGCCTCTCCTTTCCATTACGGATAATTTGAATCTTGAAGAAGCGCCTATTTATAAGTAAAATGCCATTTCTAAATTTCTAAATATCAGATGCAGAAATATTTCGGCCGCTTTGGCAGCAGTAATATTTGACATGAAAAGAGAAGGGGCTGCTTCCTCTTTTCTTTCATGATAGAAGAGCATTCATTTTTTCATTTTTCTTTCCATTCTTCATTTAATGAGGTGTAGCCCTCACGAGGAGTACTCCTACTCAAAGAATGATGATCACCTTCTTTTCGGTCTCAAGCCAATCATCCTCTGCATTAAGAGTAAGACCTTCCTTTTGAAAAGGCTTTGAGAACCAATCATGAAAAGCTTTTAGGTTTTCAAACACTTGAGGAAGGAGCAGATTCGAAGCCACCATAGTTCTTTCAGATCATTCTGCAAAAGAAAAAATCAATCCATATTAACCTCTACTCAAAAAAAATCAAAATAAAATAGAGCATAACAAATAAAAAAGTCCAGTAGCCAGTAGCCTGTAGCCAGTAGCCTGTAGCCAGTAGTCAATTCCATTTCGATGCATGAATTACATGTTGGGTTATCCCACATCGGTTGTGGAAGAGGTTGGTTATGAGTTTATAAGTGTGAGGGAAATCGTCATCTCATGAGCTAACTTTTGGGATTGAAAAGGCCCAAGATCACCTAACATTACAAAGATCTGGCTTTTTCTAACTTGCATTATAGTTTTTAGTATCTCATAATCAAATTATCTATTTACTGTCAATATACTACAATCAAGAATTATTAGTTCAATATTCAAAACATATCCAATCACAAGAGAACACAGAATCAAAAATATCCTTGTTGGCATTTAAACAAGTTTCTTTCAATAAATAATTCCACATTTTTTTTTCACATAAGATTGGTACTTATCATAAGAAGCCAAACTAAAAATGAATGATTAAGGACTCATTTAGAAATTGTTCTAAAGAAAAGGTTTCTAACTTAAAAAAAAAAAAAAACAGTTTATTTTTCATATATATATATATATATATATATATATATATATATATATTGAAATTAGAAAATAAAGTGGTATTTGAAAATATTTAATTGAAAAGGTTTTCAAGTTATTCATACCTCAGAAAATAGTATTTAACAAAGGGAGATTGAATTTATAAATTAATTATTTTCTTAAAAAAATTATATATATGAACTTGATTGTCATCGAAGATGTTGTCCTATTATATTAAAATTCACAAATTTTATTCTCTATCAAACAAAACCTTAATATACCATTAGAAGAACCCTAGCTATAGTGTTTCACATTATAGGAGAGTGAAATTAGATAAAGGTCCATATATAAAAGATTTGAACTCAACATTATCAAGACCTTTTTTTTGCATGTTAAGTTCAACAAAGTAGCAAAATCGAGACAGGTTTGTGGGAAGTCATATGTGTGTGAATAGTGTGGGTTCGTTACAAATGGTATCAATGTACTGGTTCTTTAGACAAATAAGTTCAATAGTGTTACCTAAAAAAAGGTAAAAGCAACTAGAATCAACTAGCCCTGAGAACATTCTTCACACCTCCAATGCAAACCTCATTGAACTTCATGTAGTCTTCCATAGGGCACTAAGTAATCTAAAATCGAATCGAGGTTTATATGTAAAACCCGAGAAAATCAAATTCTCTGAGAAAGGGTAAAACAATAATTTTGGTCAAAAATCCGAAATTTTTCTAGATCTCGGATGATGAAACGGACTTCATCGTTAAAATCGTCTTGCGAAATCTAGCTACCTTGTCGAAATTCGTCGAATTATAAAACAGTAGGAATTTCACGTTTTTCGAGGCATCGAGGGTGGTACGGGACACTTGGCACGTGATGAGTGGCTCACAGTGTGCTATGTGTCAAGTGCAGGATGAGTCAAACAAGAGCTCAAGTAGGAGCCCATGTGAGACATGTGGCAACACATGATTGGGTGACAATCCAAGGTGGATGGATAAGGAGATAAGGAAATCCAAGTGAACCAATGTGATAGTGACATATGGCAAGTGAGGACATCTCCCTTTCGACCCATCTTGGACAAGCTAGGTGGGATGGGAGAAGGAAAAAGGGAGAAAGAAGCTGAGGGAGGGAGCCACTAGAGAGGAACCTACACCTTCTCTCACAAATTTAAAGCGTCGGACTACGGTTAGCAGCGAGAGGCAGAAAGTTCTTCCTCGCGGCGGGGAGCTTTGCATCGAAATTTGGAATCGGGAGTTTTGACAAACTCCGAAGGTGGGGTTTCTCCTCTTGGTTTAATCCTTGTTTAGGAACCATACGAATGGTTGGTGTATTTGGGGTCGGAATGGTAGGTGCATTTTCAGTTCAGATGCGGGATGAGTCTTTGGGGTTCAGATTTGTTTTGGGCGATGGGTGAATTGTTTTGGGTAACTCCAAGATGAATTTCCAGACCATAGATTGGCTCGTGTTGCTGTTTGTGTTATTGCTAAAGATGAATAACATGTTGGTTTGTGTAATTATGTTAGTATATGTGTGCTTGATATATTAACATGAATTGGCATAAAAATGGCATATTGCATTTCATTTGCATGGGGACACCATAGAACAATAGGTGTGTAAGACCCGAGAAAATTCGAATTTTCTGAAAAAGGGTAAAACGGTAATTTTGGTCAAAACCCGAAATTTTTCTAGATCTCGGATGATGAAACGGACTTCACCATTGGAATCGTCTTGCGAAATCTAGCTACCACGTCGAATTTCGTCGAATTCCGAGACAGTAAAAATTTCACGTTTTTTGAGGCACTGGGTATCGGGAGCAGTAAAACGGCTTGTAAGAGACATGTGATGTGACAAAAGTCACATACTACATGTACTCATGTGACACATGTTGCATGATTAGTGAGAGGATGAAATGAATGGCCTAGATTGTGCCAAGTGTCAAATAGTGAAAGGAAGGGACATGATGAGAATTTTTGCAAATGTTAATGAGAATAAAGACAAAAGCAAATAGTCTTCTTCTTCATTTTGAGAGACAAAGCGTCACGATCTTTGGAACAAATTACGATTAATTTGCAGGATTTGAGATTTTTAGAGAGAGAGGCTCCTTCTCCTGCAGATTTTTCGGCCGTTCGAGACCGTTAGTTCTCGACGAACCAAGAAGCAAAGTCAATCTGGCAGCGAGGGCTGCGCGTGGACAGATTTGGTGGAGTTAGACAACTCGAGATGTAGGGATCTTTCTAACGTATTTATTCTTTGGCTAGAGCCATGTAAATGGTTGGGGATGTTACGAGGCTTGAATTAGTAGTGTTTTTCGGTCTCAAAGCTTTGAGGCCGTGGAAAATCCTATTGTTGTGGCTAGTAAACAATGCCCGACTAGGGTTTCACTGTTCATGTGAATAGTGACGTGATTTTTGTTGTGATTTTTGTGTTGTTGAGTGATTCAAAATGAATTGCTTGTAATTGTTAATTAGTTCATATGAGCTAATTTTGAAATTGTTGTCCAAATGATTTAATAACATGGTGTGTGAATTAATTATGTTAGTATATGTGTTTTATATATTAGCATGAGTTTGTTGGGATTGACATAATGCATTCCATATACAACGGGGCACCACTAAAATATTAAATTGAGTCACGTGACATGAAGAAAATATGAAAAATGTTTGTGGAAGGAATTTGGAAGGAATTTTCAGAAGGGGTACTTGTAGAGTGGTCAAGCCGGATCGCCGAATGAGACCATGATTGTTTCGAAGCGTTATCCAGCAATTCGCCTCGGAGGGTAGTCCAATATTTTTACCGAAACTTGGTAGTAAGTTTTCAAGAACAAAAAACTTTTGTTTTGAAAACTGGATATTTTACTCGCATTCGGCTTAGGCATATGTGAGGGAGTCGGTGAGGACTGGGACGTAGGATTAGGCGTATAGACATTCAGTGGGATTCTTTGTAATTGCTTGGATGATTGTTTGTGTGACTTGTGCGCTTAGATTGGGGGTATGTGTAGGAAATTATCGCTCTTTGAACTGCTCGCACGTCGAGGGATCGGTATTTCGGATCTGAGGAGTGTGAGGGAGGACGGTGCTCACTAAGTACGTTTAGAAGTCGGGTTGTGGCTTTGACATTGTCATTTTGTATAACATGCTAAATTGTGTTTTTAATATGTTGAATTAAGAGTAATTTATTAACTCTTGAAATATTATTGATAAAAAAAAAAAAAAAATTAACTCTTGAAATATTGTATATAGTTGATGTATTTTGTGGATATTAATGCAGGGGCCCAAGTGGCCATTATTTTACTCGCATGTGGACCTTGTGTGGTCATTGTAAATTGTTGGGACAAGTTTTGTACCTTGGGTAGAGCTCCCCGTACAAAGGAGACTGCCGCCGATTATATGAGGTGTGGGTTGCTCGACATCCACAGTGTCCGCGGAGTTGACGGGTTGTCAACGGACACGGTTTTAAGGGGCGTCCGCAGGTGTAAGTGCGTGACATGGTTTCGGTTGACCCAGCCGATTATTTATGGAATATGTCCCTTTATAATATATTAGAGGTTGTCCACAGAATTAATTATCGGGTATGTCCACTAATATACATGAAGGGTTGTCCACAAAGTAAAACAAATATCTTTGTTTTGAAAACAATTTTCATCTGTGGCAAATGCATGTGGGGGAGTCGGTGAGGACTCGGCGGGACAGAGACGTAGACATTAATTAGGGATATCCATGATTTACTTGAATGTTTGTGTCAATTGCCATTGCGTGGCTGACTTAGATGGAGATAACCATGTAGGAAAATTCAACCCTCACGGGCATTGCTCACCCCGTCGTGGGAAATAATTTAGTCTTGAAGGTACACTGGGATGGGACGCGTGGGGACTGAGTGATGGCGAAAAATTTATATATGGTCTTGTTTTTGTATTCTCGTTATGGGTAGAAGACCCAGTTTCTGTAATTGTAATTAAAGACAAATTGTAATTAAACTACGTTTGTATAATATATACATTTTGGCAAGTTTCCATATTCCCGATTAGCTGGTGATAAAATGAATTTAGGTTGATTTTATAGCATGCTGAACGAAAAAAAAAAAAAAAAATGCAGGGTATCAACTGGGGTGGCCTATTGCCCAATTCCAGCTTTAGGTCGCGACACTACAGCAGTGTCGCGATAGGAGGGATTTGGCGTGCACGACAGGCGCTGCACCTGACGGGGACTGCGCATGCGCGCGTGGAAGCGCACTTAGGCACATCGCTCTGAGGTCTGCAATGGGTGCTCTGTCGCGAGCAAAGATGGCTCGCAGGCGTTGCGGCGGAGATTATGTGTCGCAAGCGAGTTAGCGATGGGGATTTCCGATTGTCGTAACCTGGTTTTGGTGTATCGCGTGGGGGCTGCGTCTTGGGTTGGTTTTGTGTCGTGACATGACCCTAGATGTCGCGACAACGGCGCTTCAGTGGGAGATTGAAGTCTGTCGCGACAGGGTTTGGCTATTTGGTGTCGTGACATAGTCTTGGTGTCGCGACAGGGCTTGGCATTATGGGTGGTGTCGTGGCAACCGTGCCCAGCCTTGGCAGCCGAGTGCCCGGTCTTGTGTGACCGCGCCCGGTCTTTGTAGCGATTGTCGCCGTGCGCGCCTTGCGTCTGCCCGGCGAACTGCGGCAGTGCAGCATCTTTATTACCTTTGTTTGGGATCCTTGTTCATGGGCCCTTTAAAAAAAAAAAAAAAAGCACAAAAATGACCCCGGGATTTGGGGCGTCACATTATAGGTGGTGATGGGCAATCTGAATTTGATGGCAAAGCCATTCTTTAATTTAGAATATGGAAAATTAGGATGGCAAAGCCATTCTTTAATTTAGAATATGGAAAATTAGGATGACGTTTGTTTGTTTATTTACTTAATGCTTAATAGAACTTTTACTAAGTTGAATATTGAATAAGACTTAATAGTATTAAGTATTATATCATTTATTTTTTTAATATTATATTTCTATTAAGTATTAAGCTGTTTGTGTTTCCTTATTTGTTTGTATAATAATGATATAACTTTGATTTTTTTTAAAGGAATAGAAATATTTGGTTAAAATACCTTAAATAACTCAAAATTTGTAAAACTAATCATTTTCATGTTTTTTCTTGAGGAATGGCTTATAATGGACAAAAATGTCCTTTGACATTTTATGTATTTACTGTTGGATTATTTAAATTTATTTATGGGCTCATATGTGATTATTATGTGTTGTAAACCTCGAAAGATAAAGTCTAATTTAAGTGATATTCTTATGTTTCCTTTTTAGGCTTTTATGCATCATGTTTGCAATGTGTTTCCTCATATATATGTGTAGAGACATTTTAGTTTTCTCGCTTTGTCATACAAAAACAGAGTAATTCCTATGAGAAGCGACGCTAGAAGCATCACTTCCCTAGCATAAGAGGGGTCTTGGTCTCCAAATTAAACGTAGGTTCATTTTTTGAGATTTCCCATTTAATTCATAAAGAAAACAGAGAAGACTCGGAGGAACTCTCTAGAACTACGTTGTAATTTGGAAGGCCTAAATTGATCTCGATCTACATCATTTAGTGCATATGGATTCAGGTACACTTTCTTTAATTGTTTATGGTTCTTAATGATAAAACATTGATCTCAAGGTTTTAGGGTGATGGTTTTCACCATAAGGATTAGGTTTAGTTTTTTACATTTACATCTATCTTTGAAAAGAAAATTCTATTTTTACAAGAAAACGATAATGATATTTTTGTCAAAATGAGGTAAAAAATTAATGAAAGATTAGATGTGTTAAGGGTATTCTCAAAATACCTATATCTACATTTCTATGATAGGCGTGAGATTTGGTAATATGTCAATTTATTACTATTAGTAAGATAAAGTATTCCTTTACTTTAAAGATCTAAACAATTTTGATTAAGAGGGACCAATACACAGAAAGTTTAAAAAATTCGTTCTTCTTCAATTTACCTCATTTATAATTCTAAGTTCATAGCCTTTGCGGTAGCGTCATCGATGTTACCTATCAAATAAAAGGAATTTAGTTTTTAAAAGGTCTTTTCATCAAATCACCTTCATTATTATGATAAAAAAAATTGCTATAATATATATTATAACATATTAACATATTTACAAAATTTAAATGACAAATAATTTATTATTACATCATTCGTACAAAAAATAATATTAATTTTTTATTTATTTATATAACTACAAAATAGAATATATATATAATTTTAAAAATAATAGATTGACGAAAACAAAACTAAAAATAATTTGTTTTTTTTTAATATTTTGTAATATTCTATGTGGATTTTAAAATATTTTGTAGAGATTATAAAGTATGACTTCACAGATATAAAAGTACACGATATTTTGGCTTTTGAAACACTATATTTGGAGATGAAATTTTCAAAAATTCATAAATATGTTATGCAAAAATGGAAAGGCAAACAATCTAAAGTCTAAAAGCAATTTGCTATCCTTTTTTTAAACTTTTTTTAAGAAGAAATAATTTACAAATTTAACATTTCTTCAAATATCTCTCATTCAATATAAAAATATTGTTTCCGAAATTCTATTTTCATATTTTTGTTCTTTCCATATATTGTTCACTTTTTAAATTTAAACTAAGTTTGTTTCTCTTAAATAATATTTTAATACTTTTTCATACTCTTATTTTTGGTTTTCATACATTATTCATGACTGATTCAGACCCATTTATTTTCATTTATACTAGTAGTTTAACATGTATTTTCTAATTTAATCTCCTATTCAAAATATAATTTGAATTTATTTTGTTATAGTTATGTATTTTTAAGTCTTTTTATACTCATTATGATGGATCGGAGATAATATCTTATTTAAGTTTAATAAATTTTTTATATTTATTAGTATTTTGAATCATCCAATAAAAATAACAATAATGAAGATAGGTACACTGTTGGAGTAATTCTCAAATATTTATTCTCATCGGACCAAACCTTCTATAGCACGCTATTAAAAAAACTATACCTTACCATAACTGTATTAGTAATCAGTTGAATAAGTTTTAATTTTTTTTTTTCTTTGTGAAGCTAAATACTAGAAAATCGTTTTCTTAACTTTTTAAATATTACAATAGTAAAAATGACCAAAAAAAATTTGAGGGGCTAGACAATAGTTAAGGGGTAAAAAATGCCCTTTAATCCATTATTTTCTATGAAATCCTAGTGACCATATTTTTTTAATTTTGTATGCCTTCTTTACGATTATTCCCAAATCAATGAACTAAAACACAAGTTTATCAATTATTTAAAAAAAAAATCTGAAGGGCGGATTCTCTACATATAGAAATAATTAAATAACATTCAAAAAAAGAAATAATTAAAAAAAAATTAAACTATTAAAATCTATAAATATGGAGAGTGAAACCCTAATCTTTCATCATTTTCTGAAATAATGGCTTGGTCGTCCAATTCAGACTACGTCTACCCTCAATGGGAACACGCATTTGGTGTAAAAGTTGAAGATTTAAAGTCCAAGCATAAACTCTATTGTGGTGTCCCATTGTTATTGGCTCCCACCAACGGTAATAGTGGGGAAGAGAGGTTATGTTTATTTGACATAGTGCAAGGAAAAAGTCTGGTTGAGTTTAAGTTTCCGGGGCAATATTGGAGGTGTGAAGGATGTTCTCATGGCTGGTTGATTCTAGTCAATTGTTATAAGGTAATCCTCTACAACCTATTCTCTGGAAAACTCATACATCTTCCTCCTCTCGAAACATCAATATCCAAATATGAATTTATGATTCCAAAATTAATAGCTTTTGGAAAGCTTGATAAAACCAATATATTTCGTCACCCTTCGAGGAGAGGTGTATTGTCTGGTGATGCGAATAAGGATAACTTTGTACTCATGGTGAGGCATACAAGTTATGTTCTACCTGATGGTCATTTTGATAATAGTGGTATTAAACACATGATAGCCTTTATTAGATCAGGAGATAAAGATTGGACTTACAAAGAGTGGCAAGGTGTGGAAGATATCATTTGCATAAATAAGCTATTATATTTATTAGATGGATCCGGATTCCTTTTTTCTTGTGAGGTTAACAGTGATGGTTATAAACTAAGGCAAATTCCTTCCCATTCACTCAAAAACCGAGGCCCATCAGGGTCTCAGGAAGCTTAATATTGACCCCGAGGGTCCATACATCGTATCCCGGTATATATATACAAAGGAAATACCAAGGCCACACATCGGCCTCCTTCATAATCACGACCTCGTTGGGCGTCGTTTGCTGTCACGCGCAGCTTAGCAGGGGGTCCCATGAACAGGGTGAGCAATGTCCCGATAGAAAATTTTCCTACAAGGGATACTCCGCCCTAAATGCTGTCTGATGACATACATAAAACAACAAATCATATTCCATATAAATAATCACGTCACATATGGAATGTTCAGGTATCATCTGTGAGATGGGAACTCCTCACATGCCCCTGGCAGTCTCGATCGACTCCCTCACACTGCGACGTAAGCGTGAAAAACAGGTCTGTGGTGTTTCTCAAATGACTCGCTCAGTGGACCATTTGCTGAATTTTAATTTATCAAATCCAGGTGTGTTTCGTGGGTGAGTGAATTTCAGTCTAGCGTGAGGGGGCCGCACGCCTTCCAGAGCACTTTTCGCGAACTTACATTCTGGGACGCATATGTCTAACGAATAAAATTTAAGGTCTTTCACCACACAGAAGGGGGATTCGAGTCCATCTTGCTTCACCCAAATACCGTGATTATTATTCGTATTGTTTTACACAATTGTGAGTCTCGATTTTGGACCTTGTCCCGGTGAGAGCTCATACACATTCACGAGAATGGTGAATAACGATCTGTCACTACATCAGGCTGATGCGATGTATTTGTGCATATGAAATGCCGATCATGCGATGTCATGTTACATACACAATATATAAATTCGGATAATTAGCATTTTCCCTAATATAATTTCCATTCATCACAATTCCATGTGTATTAATACATCACGCAAACACATATTAACTTTGATTTTTACACCACAATGACATATTATTTATTTTTCCAACTATTTGCTACAAAATGGCCCCGAATCTCGGATCCATATAAAACATGGCACTTCTTGGTCCCTTCATCGCAAATTCTTTGTGATACCAAAACACACCTATAAAACACGAGGAACATCGATCCAGAGATCAACCAGCTCTGACCAGTCAAGAGACTGCCCGAGAAAATAGTCGAAAATTTAACTTGACGTCGAAAGAGTTTCGAAAGTCGAGGCCGGGTTGTTGAAAACAGTCTCAAAATTCCTAAAAATTTATACACTCAATCCACAAAAATTTGGAATTTGAAATTCTGACCTCTAAAGAAAAGGCCGAAGCCATTAAATAACCTTTGGAAGCAGAAATAACTCAAAGTGGAAAATTCCCTACCTCTTGGGTTTGGCGAGAGGCTTCGTCAAACTCAAGATTTAATGTCCACGCGTAGCTCTTGAGTGTGGTTTGACTTGCCTTTGCTCAGCGAAAACCTACGGTCCTATTAACGTAGATCTTAGAGAGAAGTGAAAAAAAAAATTTCTCTTTCTCTCTCTCTCTCTCTCTTCTCGCTCTCCCTCTCTCCTGTCTGTTCCTTTCATTCCCTTTTTTCATTTTTTTTTTACCTCTTTTCCTTTTTTCTTAATTCTTTTTTTTAAAATTTATCTTTCCCATTATTTCCTCCACTTGACACTTGGCTCAATGTGAGTCATTCATACAAGTGTACCACATGTCATGCCATGTGTCACCCGGAGCCTGATACTCAGCGTAAAATTTGGTGTCTCGGAATCAGGTGAAATCGACGTGTTAGCCCAGATTTCGTGGAGCCAGATTCAACGGTGAATCGTTTAGATCATCGAGATCTAATTTTCATAGATTTTCGGCGAGTACCGTTTACCATTTTAAGAAATATTGAATTTTTCCCGGGTTTTACATTCTTCTTCCTTGGGCAAATTTATGCGTCCCGGGAATTTACATCTGCTTACCTACGAACACATGCATATCGCGATAATATTCTAATGCCAAATATTCAGACCGCTGCCGTCCTCAAATGGAAAGGATAATATGGCCGCATCGTGTGCTCGCCTTCCCACTTTCCTCCTCCATCCTCATTGTTACTGACACTTTTATATCTTTCTACGGTCTTGCGTCATGAAAACGATCCTGGCTTCCTCAAAGGGATACGCTACTAGTCCCTCACTCGAGGTCCATCAGTATCAATAGTAATCTCTCCCCAATCCACTACATGAGCTGGATCTAGAGTATACTTCCGAAGCATGGAGACGTGGAACACCTCATGAGCATTTGATAAACTTGGTGGTAGCGCCAACCGATATGCAACTGTGCCCACCCTCTCGAGTATCTCGAAGGGCTCAATATGCCTCAATGCTAGTTTCCCCAGCTTGTCGAACCTGACCACTCCTCTCTTAGGCATCACCTTCAAGAAGACATGATCACCCACCTCAAACTCAAACTCTAGAGGTTGACGCCGTCTGTTGGCAAAGCTCTTCTGCCAGCTTTGAGCCTTAGGAAACTCTTCTGTATCAAACCCACCTTCTCCGAGGTGTCTCTAATTAGATTCGGACCAGTGATGGAACTCTCTCACCTGCATCCCGACAAATCGAGGATGGTATGGCCTCATATAAAAGCCTCATAGGGTGCCATTTGTATACTTGCGATAAGCGTTGTTGTAGAATTTGAATTCCACTAAGGTGTAAAGTGCTCCTCTAGCTCTCATAAGATCCGGGACAACGTCTCCGACATGTCCTCTAAAATACATGTAGTCTCTCCAGATTGACCATTTGTCGAGATGAAATGTTGTGCTCATCTCGTCAAGTGTGTGTCCATGGCCTTTTGGAAACTCTTCTAAAGTGTCTTTGAAAGTATTGGACTCACGTCTATCTGATGAGGCGGCACTCTATGTAGCCGGACAATCTCATGAATATATAACCAACAAAATTCCTCTAGTGTGAAGATCATTTGCATTGCTAGAAAGTGTGTCGACTTAGTGAGCCGTTCCACTATAACCCATATGGCATCATGCCTCCTGTGTCCATGGTAAGTGGGTTACAAAATCCATCGTGACATGCTCCACTTCAGCTTCATTTACCTCTAATGGTTGGAGTAGCCTACTTTTGGCTTGCGTGTAGGCGCCGGCGCTGGCGACCGTGAGACATCATTCGGTTTCGGAAATCTCAAATGTGTCACTTCATTCGCTCCACGTATCTTGCGAAGATCTCGGTACATCTTCCGGCTTACTGAATTTTGCAATGAAAGCGGGGCAGTGGAACTCGAGGAGGATCTCCTCTCCCGAATTCGGTCGGTGGGGAACCATAACCCATCCCACATCTCGAAGACTACCATTTGTGTGGATGGTCCGGCCCAACCAAATCACTTTCGTACTTTGTGTGCAGGTCACGTTGGGCGATATCTCTACGTCCTTCCCTTGGGACTCAATCACCTTGCTTAGTAGGGATGACATAGCTACCAAACTCCCTAGTGCTCCTTGAGCACGATCATCTTGCGGCCCTAAAGCGCTCATGATCTCGAGCATCTGCCACTCTCGGGAAGCTACACTAGCCAGTACTCCCCGTGACTTTCGATTGAGTGCATCAGCCACTACATTTGCCTTACCAGGATGGTAATGCAAAGTGAGGTGTCATAGTCCTCAAAGATGCATCATTTGCGTTGCCTCATGTTGAGGTCCCGTGTGTGGCTTTGACTCCTTATGGTATAAAAATACTTCAAAATCTTCACCCATCTGATGAGTAGGCGCGAATCTTTAAAACGAGAACATGGCTAGCTAACTCCGGATCATGTGTAGGGTAATTCGCTCATGATTCTTGAGCCTCACAAAAGCTATAAGCCATTGCTCTCTCGGGCGCATCAAATGCATCGATTCGTCGCCGAAGTGTCATGATAGCTATGTACCTACGAATCACTGATAGGGACTATTAGGATAGGAGGCTGAAGTAAGCCTCCTTTTCAATTCTGGAATGCCCTCTCACGGTCATTCCTAGAACTTGTTTCTTTTAGGTCAATCTTATCATAGATAGCATTAGTGGGAGAAATCGTAATGAACCTCTTGTAATACCCTTGATCCCGAGCTGCGTATCTCGAAAGTAGGTGCAGCCTCTCCCAGCTCATAGCTAGCCTCAACCTTCGGGGTCTGGCACACGAAGCCCGAGCAGCGTGTCAGAAATTCACCTGGTAGCCAAAATTCATTTACTTAACTTAGCATCTGGCCAGTGATCTCTCAAAGCACAGCCAGGGCGACCCTCGAATGATCCTCATGCTTTCTTCCTCGGGCCCCAGGAGTAGAATCAAGATGTCATGACAAAGACCACAACAGTGATCCAAATAGGGTTGCGCCACCTTGGCCATGAGATCCATAGTGCATTTGGAGTATTCGTCAGTAGAGCATCATTGTGAACTCTAAATGCCATACCGCGTCACTATCTTTGTCTTAGGGATGCTCCCGACCTCCCTAACTCTCAACTGATGATAACCGGTGCGAAGGTTTATCTTGGAGTAGACTTGTGCCCACTTCGGTGATAAAACAATCATCGATCCTCGGTAGCGAATCTGGTGCCAGTAAACCAACCTATTCAAATGTCGATGGTCAATGCCGCGGTCGAATATTCTTGTCTTTCTTAGCAAGCAGGCAGGCTCCCGTGGTGAAGTGCTCGGTCTAAGAAAACTCTTGTCCAATTATTCCTGCAATTGGACCTTGAGTTCTTACCGGCTTAACGGTGTCATATGAAGTCATAGAAACAGGCGACATACCGAGGTGTAACTGAATGTAAGTCTATCCACTATGGGAAGGTAATCCGTGCTTCGTCGAGGAGAAAACATCCATACTACGCCAAACCACGAGGTAGACCCAAATCTTATCTCCTATCTGATTAAGGCTTGGCGACCCATCAGCTGTCTCACTTCATGGGTCATTGTGATGCGAGGGTAAAGCATCATGCTTCTCGAGTGAAGCGTAACTGCAATCTGATCCTGTGTATGGCGGTAGCCCACCTACGATCACGATCAATGACAACTCTATGGGTGGAGTCAACGGTACATCTAGGGATGACGCCGAACTCAAAGTACCAGCGACCTCGGTCCATAGTAGCAGAATCCATGGATCTTTAGCCTTTCGTAAATCTATCGATCGACATGACCACAGTTCCTGGGGAGATTCACATCTGTTGGCTTTTCGAGGTTTCAACCTCAAGCCCAAACTTTTCTCACATTATGAAGCAATAAACATGAATATGATTTTCAATTTAAACAACACTCTTATCAAAGAAGTGTGAGTAAGAAAACGAAATACAATATGTCGGTGATCACCATGAAGCTTAATCTGGAACACCTGACGTGGCGTGCCCTGAGTTACTAAAATAAGGCTGAGTGTGGCCTGACCTGACCATACCACAACTGTGTGGCCATATAGCATGACAATGATTGCAGCCAAGGCTGTGGAATAACATATGATTCATGGCTTATCAGCGTGAAGGGAGGAACAGCTCCCAGTCTTGCATTGCCCTTTGGTATTTGACATGATGCCATGACCCAGGATCTTTCTTCCATGGATACGATACCAAGTGTGGCGCTCATTTGACTGACCAGTGATGGCATATCATCTTACTTTGTATGGTGACACGACCAGGCCATGGCACCGATATTGCGAGCCATTTAAAGTAAGTGAAAGCAAGAAGTCATGCTGCTGATTTGAAAAGATCAAGTTCCTCTTCTCTTGTTTTTAACATCCAGTATCCTTTCGACTAGTAGGAAACAATGACTGCCACCATCGAGTCTCCTCCACTCCTTAGGGCTGAGGATCATATGTGAACCTCTAGAGGTTACTTGACCCCCTTGGTTCCCCGATTTGCACCATGCGTAGCGATGGTGGCAACCACACCTACCATAAGGGTAGCCGGTCGCGACAACAACAACCTCTATGAAGATGCAGTGATAAAGCCGGTGGTATTGGGTTATTACTGCCCACCACCCAGCGTCCTTCCTCTGCTAACCATGCACGTGTCGAGATAGCAATAGAGTTCTCAATTTATGGCTGGTCTAGCCCAGTAGTGCACATACTGACCACTAATAGACTTTAAAACATCATGAACTTCTACCGTTCATCCCTTTTCCTTAGTGGTGCATAATGCCAAGCATTAGCCCACATCGAGTTCCCTAAGTCATGCTCATTTGTTTAACCCTAGTGTTCCATATCTGATCTATCATGTATATTATTCATGCGAAATCACCACATATCACAAAACATGTTAAACCTGAAACATCTGACACACAATAATACCATGATCTAGACCCCGAGGTATTCGTATACCTAAATTATGTTACTAGTGTAGCATTTCGGGGAATTACTTGTGGATACCCACATTCGGGCTCCACTAGGTGTCGATTTACCTATGCAGTATGGCGCTGAATCAGAGGTGCGGTGATAACCGTCGACGGTAAATTCTATTAGTTCCGGGGCTGACTGATACAATGTCCATTTAGCCGGGATTCATGGCACTCACAAAATCGGCAGGAGTCTCCTTTGTTCGAGGGCTCTATGACATAAACACACTGCCATCTTGATATAATCCTGCCATTAAGTGCAGCATAAGTAGTATTGACCTCTGAGGGTGCATCTATCTATATCCCAATATATATATATATATATATATATATATATATATATATATATATATATATATATATCCTTTTAGGACCCACATTCATTCACATTTTAAATCTAAAATATGAAATAAAATGGCAATTCACAGGTTCGTAAGAATTAAGTCATGACCCTCTTTACCATAATTACATACACATTATTTAGATAATAGTCCCGAAAATTTAATTACAATTCTTTTATACAAAATACTTTTTACAAAGGAAATACCAAGGCTACACATCGACCTCCTTCATAATCACGACTGAAGCAATGCATCCACAATACACCTGAAAGGGAGTCTTGTAAGAAGTGAAACCTTGTGGCTCGATAGAAAAAATTTTCCTATAAGACTACTCCGCCCTAAATGCACATCTGATGTGGACATAAACATCAAATCATATTCCATATAAATAATGCAATCATATGGAATGTTCGAGTCAATCATCACGTGAGATGAGACTCCCTCATACCATAACAGAGTCGACCCAGATCCCTCACGCTTACAACGCCAAGTATGAAAAACCAATCATTGATGTTTCAGCCAAAATGAGCTTAAATGAATTAGACGACTCTCAATTTTAATTTTATCAAATCCAGTGTGTTTTTGTGGGTGGCGGGCTAGGGGTCTCACGCGAGCCATGCCTTAGACACTTTGGTGAACTTATCGTCGGACGCATATGTCTAACGAGAATAAATTTGGTCTTTCACACAGGGAATTGGGGATCACATAATCTTGCTTCACACCTAAACACCGTGATTTATTATTATTATTGTTTTTCCGACCACGAGTCGATTTTGGACGTTGTCCATTTACGTAACACCACACGATTTCCAGAATGGTGAATAACGATACCATGCACCAACGCTTTGAGCTTCAGCGTGGTTGTAGGTACATATGAAATGCAATCATGCGATGTCATGCTACATCACAATTTATAAATTCTGGATAATTATATTTCCTACTCTCATAATTTCCATTCATCCTAATTTCCATGATAATACATCAACGAGCCTGTAGTAACATGATTTTTACACACGACAACCATATTATTGGCTGA
The DNA here is from genome assembly GCA_016808115.1 of Tetrastigma voinierianum. Classification (NCBI taxonomy): domain Eukaryota; kingdom Viridiplantae; phylum Streptophyta; class Magnoliopsida; order Vitales; family Vitaceae; genus Tetrastigma; species Tetrastigma voinierianum. The sequence continues at coordinate 293,247 of JAEQBH010002981.1, read as the reverse complement.
CCAATACATACAAAATGGCCCCGAATCTGGATCCGTATAAACAGGGCTACTCTTGATACCTTTTCTGGTTAAATGCTTAGGAATTCTTGTGATACCAAAACACACCACAAAACTTGAAGACATCGAGTCAGGGATCAAACGAACCACAACAATCTGTATTTGCCCAGAAAATAATCCACAAATCTGTTGAATGATTAACTTGATCGAAAAATTATTTCGGTATTCGAGAAAGCGATTGAAAATTCAGCTGGATTATTAAAGCAGGTCCAAAATTCCCTAAAAATTTCTACACTCAGTCCAAAAATTTAGGACTAGGTTACTGATATCCTCACGGCCTCACAAGAAAAACCCCGAGCCATTAAATGGCCTTTAGGCTAGAAATAACCCAGTAGGGAGAAAATTCCCTACCTCGAGTTTCAATGAAATAAGATGCATTATCGTAGCTCTCGATGTGTGGACCGACTTTGCATTTTTCTTCGACAAAAACCTACGGTCCGATTTCCGTAGATCTTAGAGAGAAGCGAAAAAAAATAACTATTTCTCTCTCTCTCTCTCTCTTTTCTCGCTCTCCCTCTCTCCCATTTGTTCCTCTCCTTCCCTTTTTGACTTTTTTTCTTCCTCTTTTCCCTTTTTCTTAATTCTTTCTTTTTTTTTTTTCTTTTAATTTATCTTTCTCATTATTTACTCCACTTGACACTTGGCTCAATGTGAGCCATTCACACAAGTGCACCACATGTCATGCCATGTGTGTGCTTGAACATAGATGCTGAAGAATATGAAGTGATTTGTCTTGGAATCGGCGAGTCGACGGGTTGACTAGATTTCGTGAGACGAATTCAACGGTGAAGTCTGTTTCATTATCCAAGATCTAGAAAATTTATGATTTTCAATCGAAATTACCGTTTTACCATTTTTAAGAAAAATTGAATTTTTCCCGGATTTTACACTAAATATATTGTAGATACCACATTGACACTGTTCATTATGGTTGTACCTAGGACATTAGGGTAATACCTATAATTTATTAAGGTCATACCTAGGTACTAGCATACCTAAAATACGATTATTTTCAGTGAAATCGAACTAGGTATGGCCTTCAGGGAAATCAGGGGTGGGTTTGACTACGAATCAACCGCGGAATACTCGTGAATGTCGGGTGACCCACGGCATTTTCACGAAAATCGGGCGAGTCTCAGCACAGTGGGAGCTCTACGAATCTGGAACACCCTGCATAAACACATCCAAAGCAGTCCAATATAACGATTTATGATTTAAAGCGACCACTTGGGCCCATAAACATGCTAAATATACATACCTGTATGAATCAACTACATACCCAATAGTTACAAGAGTTAATATGTTTTACTCTTATCTGACATATGTCGAACTTAGAGTTAATACATGTGTAAATCGTTAAGCCCTGGCTTCGGCTTTCTTCTAATCCTCGATCCTAGAGACCAGTGAGTCCCATACATCCACAGTGCACAGCAAAATAATATCCCTCGGCAAGGGTGAGCTAATGCTCATTGGTGGGGTCGCCTAATTAGGCTATGTAAGATTTTCTTAATGTGGGCTTTATTAATTGAAATTAACTGAATTAATTTGAGTAATAAAGTGAATATTTGGATTCTTAATTAGTCTATATGGGCACATTTTGGTGTGGAGTGAATGCGGCAGAGCAGTAATGAGAGGGCGAGTGGTCGAGAACTCATAAATAATGCTCAAGTCCCTCCTGACACTGAGATCACGTAATTTGACTCCTTTGTCTGGTCTGAGAGAAAAATTTTCTCTAACTCGTGAGTGGCATTCTCATTAAGCCAGTGTCATAAATATGGGGATAGGGGAGAAAATCTTGAGATCTTGAGATCGTATTTTGTAGATCTTCAACGGTCGCATCAATGACCATGGATTCCAAATCGGGTATGCTATTTAGATTCTCTCTATTATTATGTTTTGTGTTTCTAATTATGGTGATCGCGAAATTTTTAGGTAGCCTACGAGTTGGTATCGAGCTGACCATGGATTAAAATCAAAACATATGAATGGAATAATTTTTGGGGTTTTATTCGAGAGGGTTTACATCAGGTTCGGAGAAATTTTCATGAATCAAAACTTGAATTTTATTGCATATTTGGGGTCTGCTGTCCAGGCCAGAGGATCGGTGGGTGGCACGTCGGAGGCGGGACGGCTCCCTCACGCGCCTCCGCAGCGCTCATTAAACCGCGGCTGACGCGTGAAGGACCGCAGCGCCCGGTCGAACCTGGCGGCTGGCGCGTCGTCGCGGCGTCGGCCCTGACTGGTCACATGGCCAGGCCGGTCGCTGAGCCGTTCGACCGTCGAGATCGGTTCAAGTTACAGTGATGGCGTCATGTTGGCGTCATGTTGGCCGGTCAACGGCGAACGATCAACGCCCGACGATTCGGCGGCCGATCCGCGCGGCAGGCTCGTATTTGACGGAGCGTTCAGCGGCGACGACGGTCAGCGGGCGGTATGCAGTACTGCTTCCACCTGTAGGAGCCTTACGGTGGCGCGTGAGGCTGGCGATAATGGCCGTCCTTTTGGACCGATCTTGATATCATTGAACTTCGTCTTGGGGATTCTCTGATGTGGTATGTTGTTTCTGAGTTTTGGAAGCTTTACCGGATATGAAAATGCGTACTGGCGAGACCCTATGCGCTATGAGGTAGGGTATTTTACGTAGTTTTTGTATTTCTCTATGGTTTTGGAATATATATGGTAGCTAACATGTATCATCTCATAAGGATTTGTGTGGGATCAAAATTCATTGTCACATTAATGGGTGAGCAGTATAATTAGCATGATATGTAAATGTAAAGACATAAGCCCATGGTTTTATGTACGGCGTACATATAGATAATTGAATATGATACATATGGTTTATATCCACGGTATGAGAGATTTCAAGGATTGATTGGGTTATGGCCTTGAGAGTGGCACCTTGGTAGTTTGAGAAATACTCAGTCTCTCATATTGTGGTGGGATGTCTCTTGTTTTGTGCATGATCATACTCCCAAAGGGAGGTGATCTTGTGTTGGATCGTGGAGGGATACATGTATAGCATGAGGCTTGAGAAATGGCAGTCTTAGTGGTTCATACACCCCAGAGGTGGTGATTTCACTAAAGATTGAAATATGTTCTCATGGCATTTGTCATGTGAAGTGTACAAGCGCATGTCATATTTTTACGCCCCAGGTGATTATGTGATGATGTATGTAATTCTCTGTGTAAGTATTCACATGATGCTGATTGTATTGTTTGTTTTGTTTTCCAGTCACTTTTTCTGTAAACGGCAATTCCATTTCGATTGAGGTCCTTACTGGATTGAACTTTAAGAAATGGAAAGAGGATTTTCTATTTGGAATGGAGCTGGCGGGATCTTCACCATCGCTCTTTTCAAAACAATGGCGAGATATCACGACCTTGAGTCTGGCGAAAACTTGAACTATCTTTGCCTTGGGAAAAACAATCAATTTGTATTATTAATGAAGAAATCCATTAAAGAACACTTAAAAAGTGGTTTACCCGGTGAGCTGTCTGCGCTAAGGAAATGATGGAAGCCTTAAATTTAGAAACCGCACTTCAAATCACGATGGGGTTGGAACACTTCTTCAAAAGCTCTTCAACATGAGTATGATGGCATTCTTCCGGGGTTCAGAGATTACATGTCCTAAGGATGGTAGACCTAAAAATGAAGCTTGAAGCTCTTAATGTTACCATTCGATGCTTGCATCGTGCATCAACCACTAAACACCCTTCCACACGATTTTTGGGATTATAAGAACTGGTACAATTCCCGAAGATGAGACTTGGTCAATTAATGGCTTGATGCGAGGTGGTGGCGAAGAAGAAACGAAGGAGAAAATCGGCCTTATATCTTTAGTTCCGCCAGGAAAAATAAAGTTGAAGTCGTACTCATAAAGGTACTCGAGAAACTACGGTCGATCGACAATATGGGTCCAAAGAAGACATTCTTGAAAAGGATGGTGATCATTGCTTCTTTTACAGCAAGAAGAAGATACACATGAAAGGTGTGCAAAATTTAAAGCTTGGATTTGTCCGGCATTAGGCTTACAGGTAATGATTCTTTAGCACTTGTTTGTGAATCCAACCTATCAGAAGCACCATCCAGTTCTTGGTGGCTCGATAGCGGTGCAACTAATCATGTTACGTTTACCATACAGATTCATAAGCGGGAGGAAGCGAATAAGGATGAATAAAACTCCTTTGTGGGAAACAACGAGAAAGGCGTGTTATGTTTGTGGGAGATGTAATCTTGATTCCTAGACTCTGGTTTAGATTAATGTTGAAAGACACTTTTATGTATACCTTCATTTAAACGGAACTTAGTTTCCATGTCGTGTTTGAACATGTATGACTACTCTTTAGGAAATCGAACAATGTTATTTCTTTTGTTTCTTAATTCAAATAAAGGTTGGGTGTTGTTGTTTATATGTCCAGCAGTTATGCAGTGTGTTTATCTCGATGACATATATATCGCTTATGCATTGAAAAGGTTGTTTCACCAGAACCATTACCTAAGGAATAGTCTTATGCATTTGTGAATAAGCGGCAGCCATATCTCACAGGATAGAGTAGAAAGGCTGATAAAGACTAACATTCTGCCTGCTCTTAAAAATGACTTAGAGACATCGTGAAATTTATTGCAGAGGTAAAATGACCGAGATAAGAAGAAAGCTGGCAGTCAAGTTCGACTTGTTGGGAGTCATGATTGCAGCGACAGTAGTGAGGACCTTATACGGAAACCTTGTGTAGAAATTTTTATTTCATCATTTATTGATGACTATTCTCCAATATAACAGTTGTACATTGTACTTGATTAAAGAAAGGGTGAGTCTCTTGACAAGAGTTCGAGATTTTTCGGATGAAGTCGAAGCAGGTTAGGAAAAGTCATAAAGGTTGATAGATCACGGCCCAGAAATTGGAGAGTATTATGGCAAGCATGGCGATGCCTGGGACGACAGGGCCATTCACCAAATACTTAGAGAGGATTAAGGATAGTGGCACGGTTATGCACAGGGAGTCTGGCGGTAAAATGGTGTGGCGAAAGAGTTTGTCCTAGCACTCTTATGGAAATGGTAAGGAGTATGATTGGTAGGACAAATTTACTGGTTTTTTACGTAGGTGAAGTTTTGAAAACGACTTTGTACATTACGAGATCGTGTACCTACAAAGATTTGTTCCATTGACTCCTTTTGGAGTTATGGGTAGGCGTAAGCCAGCTTAAACAAATCTTAAGGTTTGGGGATGTCCACTGCGAAGTGAGTTATAATCCCAGGCATTAAGTAGAGTTGGACTCCAGGGAACCACTCGGGTGTTACTTTATCTTACTAGGAACATTCGAAGGGATATCGGTTCTATAATTGATGGAGCACAAGAATTTGTGGAATCACAGACGGTAGTGAGTTTTGGAGTTTGAGTGTGAAGAAAGTAGTTTGCTGGACTATTGAGGATTATAGTACGGTGAGTAATATGGTAGCTTTATCTCTCCCGTCTGGATAATTGTGGAGCACCACACACACGGTGAACTGGTAAGGGCTTGGGATCACGATTGCTGAGGCGACTCTATTGAAGTTCTGCATCAAGGCTCTCGGTGCGGGATGCTTGACTATTGCTACTCCCGATGGAGATCCACTAGGGAGAGACGATCAAGCTATACCAGGACTATTTGATACATATAGGAGAGCAAGGCCCATGATGTCGGTTCTGTGGCGATCAAATAACTTATCTTTGAAGAGCTGTTTGCTTATCTCGGTCGAAGCGTGGTTGGATGCAATGAAGATGAAATTCAATCTAGAGCCTTAATGGGTTTGAACTTGTTTTGGTACCTGAAATCATAAACCCGTTGGGCCAGATAGATTGTATAAGACTAAAGGGACCACTAAAGGAAAGGTGAGAAGTTTAAAGCCCGGTGGTAGCGAAGGTTTCATTCGAGAGAGAAGGAGTAAATTATGAAGCAACTTTTTCTTGGTTTCTTCTAAAGATTCTTTAATTGATCATGGCATTAGTTGCTCATTTGATATGGAGTTACACAGATGGATGTTAAAAGCGCCTTTCTCGATGGAGACCTTAATGAAGAAGTCTATATGATCTGACTTAGAAGGTTTGTGGCAAATGATTAAATTACATGTGAAGCTGAAAAGTCTATTTATGGTCTCAAGTAAGCTTCTAGACAATGGTACTTTAAGTTTCATAGTGTTGTTGTTTCATATGGTTTTGTTGAGAACAAAGTAGATCAGTGTATATCTTCTTGAGGTCGGTGGGAGAATTCATTTTCCTTATATACATGTGGATGATATCCGCAGCATGACGATGACCTTGGTTTTCTGCTTGCATGTGAGACAAGCGGATGTTGTCAAGAACTTTGATATAGAAGGACCTTGGTGAGAGGCGTCTTGTCCCGGCATTGAGATTCAGAGGACCGCTCGACTATTGGGTTTATCTCGTAGAGCATATGTTGATCAGATTTTGTAAAGATTCAACATGTACGCAATGTAAAGCCAGAATTGCTCCCTGTCTCAGAAGGTGATAAGCTGAGTCCACACAATGTCCTCATTCTCGACATTGAGAAAGCCCAAATGAAGAATGCACCTTATGCCAGCACTCGGGAGCATTATACGCTCAAGTATGCACTAGGCCGATATCGTTATCAGAATCAGATCTCTAGCAGACATCACCAAATTCAGGACACGATAAACGGTTGTCGCAAGAAGGTTATGAGGTACTCTAAAAGAGGACAAAAGACTATATGTTGATTTACAAACATGTTCCTGTAAACCTACAAATGAAGTTGGGTATTCGGATTCGTACTTTGTCAGCTGTCGTGATGAAAAGAAGCCAATAAATGTGTTACATCTTTTGCCAGCGGAGGCAAGATCGCGGAAAAGCCGGTAAACAGTAAATCAATAGCATCCTCTACCATGCAAGCGGAGTTAGTAGCATGCTTTTCAGCCGCTACTCAAGCAATTTGGCTTCGAAACCTCATTAAGGAGTTGACTGTATTTGATTTTGTGGATAGGCCCATACAGTTGTATTGTGACAATAACTCTGCAGTGTTGTTTGTTAACAACAACAGATGTCTCAAGGGGTCTAAGCACATGGAGGTCAAGTACTTGACTATAAAGGAAAAAGTTCAGATCAGACATTGCAAAGGAGCACATTTCAAATGTGATGATATGATTGCAGATCCGTTTAACTAAAGGCCTTCATCTCAGGTGTTTAATCGCCATGTCATTAGCACGGGCTTGAGTATCACAGGAGCATCAGAATTAGTGGGAGTCGTTAAGTTTTATGTTGCTCTTATGAAGTTTGAATCCGATTTCATTACATTTTGTAATATTTGAATTTAGACAACTTTTTGTATTCAATAAGGTGTTTTGTGAATGTAGATTTACTGCTGAGTACATATAATTGTTGTTGAAAATCTCAAGGCATCGGGTGGTAAACCTCTGAAAGTATTGTGCTACAAGTATTCTGGCATTAGCCTTAACAGTCATGTCTGTTTACACATAAAGTAAAGTTACCTATCAAGGTAACACATATACGTGTTCGTTGGAACCATGACGATATTCTCCGTGACACACTAGGTTTTGTAGACACTTAAGGAGAGAGAATTTGACTAACAAATGATAACACATGAAGTATCATCATTATGGAGGTATCATTCCATTTAACACTACCATTGAATCCATATCAGTAAAGTTGAAAGCACTCGCACGCCATGGAAGGGTCCGCGTGAGTACATGCAATTACCGCTCATGATCCAGTTGTTCGAGACTTTATGGATGGGATTGACTATTAAGAATAATCTCTAGACCAATATGAAGGTGCGTTACACGCTTGTTTCACCACACGCCTGGGCGGGAGAGAATGTAAGATTTTCTTAATGTGGGCTTTATTAATTGAAATTAATCAACAATTTGGTCTAATAAAGCGAGATATTTGGATTCTTAATTAGTCTAATATGGCCGATCGGGTGTAATGAGTACTACTCGCCGTAATGAGAGGGCCCGTGGTCGAACTCTATAAATAACGCTCAAGTCCCTCCCCTAACCCAAGGATACGTAATTTTTGACTCACATACAGATACAGAGAGAAAATTTTTCTCTAATCGGAGTGGTACTCTCATTGCCAAAGGCTCAAGTAAATCGGGGGATGTGTAGGAAGGATCGGAGATCTCGAGATCGTATTTTTGTAGATCTTCACCGATTCCGCATCAAGTAAACGTTACGGATTCCAAATCGTGTATGCTATTTTGGCGCATTCTCTCTATTATTATGTTTTGTATTCTAATTATGGTGATCTAGAAAGAATTTTTCGTGGCCTAAGGTGCTATCAACACTAAGCGCAAAGGCAATGTTCCAATTGAAAACACACATTCCCAAGCAAATGCATGATCCTACTTGAATGCTCCATACACCAACTCCAGATCCCGAGTCCTCATCTACTCCATCACACTCGCCTGGCCTTGTATGAAAATTGCTTTGCTAGCGGACAACCCTCCATGTATATATATCAATCGGGTCATCCACATTGATATTATTTGTTTGTGGATCTCACCCTCCGATGAATATCAATCGTCAGTCCGACGATTGATATTTTTTAATTTGGACTACCCGATAATTAATATTATTTTTAGACAACCTCTAAATCCATTTTCTTTAGACTCATCTCATGCACTCACTCCTACTACCCTAGATGTTCCAAAGGCATAAAGTGGAATGGCAAGCAATCTAAATATGCCTTTAATTCTCATGTAATTATATAAACATGCATATATTTACAAAAATTTAATTCATAACTCATGTCATGTAAATTAATTAATTCACATACATCAAAATTAGCTCACTTGGGCTAATATCGATCAAACACGAGCAATTTAGTTTAAATCACCTCGACTAAACACATATTTTTACAAAAAATATATTGAAATGAACACTGCTTCGGGAATTGTTAAACCCTAAGCATTATTCCCGAAAAAATCATTAAATCACCTGCTCACTTAGTGAACTCGGGTTTCACGGCCATTTTCGGCCTCATTCCAATCAATACACAATTTAATACAATAAATCATCAAACATGGCACCCAAACAATTTCTCACGTCATGGCTATCGATTTTGGGTTTCACAAACTAACTTCACTCGGTCCCAAGTTTCGGGATCGATCAAACGTCCCTAACGGCCTCGCATTCGACTCAAACATTTGTAGCACTAAAACGGAATAAAACGCAAGTAGGAGAAACCTCTACCTCTCGGAGTTTGAGGGAAACTCTAAATCCGCACTTCCACGTGAAGCCTTCCGCGCAGCGCCTCCTTCTTGTCCCGAAGATCGCCGACGGCCTGACGATTTCTGAGAGAGAAGTGCCCTCTCTCTCTAAAAATCTCTCAAAAATGGCTACCGGATCTCAAATTCTGGTTTTCACGTTTTTTCCTCTTAGCTTAATGAAGGAGATAGGCACTGTTGACTATTTTGGCCTTTTGTGACTTAAATCAATTTAATCAATTAATTCCCTTCTTCTCCAATAAGATCGGTGATTATTCTGCCCGCCACTTCCATCATTTACCATACCACTTATGGCAATATGAGTACTTGTTATATGTGACTGGTCAAGATCGAAATCGCTATCAAGACCAAACTGATGCCTCGAAAAACGCGCTAACTCCGACCGTCCCTGACTCCCACGGTAAATTTTACGCATAGTTAGATTTGCGAGACGATTCCAACGGTGAAATCCGTTTCGTCATCATAGTCTAGAGAATAAATTCCGGATTTTAATCGAAATTACAATTTCGTAACCGAAATTACAATTTTGCCATTTTTCCAGAAATTGGAATTTCTCGGGTCTTACATAAGCCATGTATTTTGCATTCTTTATACATTCTTTGCAATTATTCTTAAATTAATGGGCTAAAACGCAGGTTTCCCTAAATAATTTATAGATTGATTTTCTTAAATATCTCATCATGGGTAATAAATATTCTTTTCGTAATTACATTTCATATTTCTAATAAATTTATTAGAAAGGGATTTTTTTCCTCATTTGAGTTTTAAGAACTTCCATATTAATAAATAATAATAGTAAGACTATGGATAAAGAATTGCAACAGTCTTATCATTTTGATTGAAACAAAATGTACTTTCCACGGAAAAGGAAAAATGAAGAAGCAAGAGGAGTGGGTAGATGGCAATTAACAGAAAATGAGTTATTCTCTCCCAAAAAATAATAAGGTCACGCCACCCAAATTCGTAACCTCCTCCAAATTGGATTCCTTGAAAACCATACCAACTTATATCTATGACATAGACAGTATAAAAACAATACATGTGTATATAGAAAAGAAAGACAAAATAAAAAATATTGACCAAAAAAAATTATTTAACAAACTTGAAAACTTGTGATTTTTTATTTTTTTTACTTTTCAAAAAAAAAAAAAACCTGTGATTTTTAAATAATTTTCTAATTTGAAAACATATTTTATGAAGCAAATTTTGCTTTAGTTCTTTATTAAAATGTATTTCAAGAAATAATAATTAATTCAAATAATTCAAAGAATAAAGCATAAGTACATAAAATATTTAAATTTTCAATGAAAGTTTTGTCCTTAAATAATTTAGAATCATTTTTGTTAATTTTTTCAAGTTATTTTTATATTATTTTTGAAAAGATTATACCACTAATTAAGATATTTTATACCATCTTAAATTTTAATTTGACATTTATTAAATTATTTTTGAGAAATTGAAATTTTCTTTTTTTGATAAGGAAATTGAAATTTTCTTAAATATCACTTCATTAAAAAAATTCTTTCCACAATTCTATTTTATTCTTTCAACATTCTTTCATATATTGTACAATGTTCACTTCCAAATAAAATATTATTAATTTTTTTTCATATTTTAATCAACTTTATTTCTCACATTTGCTTGAATAATAGTAGTTAAACATGTACCTATGTTGCAAGTGAGTGATATTATTTCTCTTTTTCTTTTTTCTTTTTCTAATTTAATCTCAAATTCAAATATAATTTGAATTTATTTTGTTATAGTTATATAATTTGTTAGGTCTTTTTAATTTTTATACTCATTATAATAAGAGATAATATCTTATTTAAGTTAATATCTTCTTTTAAAAAAAAGTTAATATCTATATGGTAACGGCGAACGAAAACCATAACCACCATTCTCTCATTTTCTCTCATATTTTTCTCTTGTAGCCTATTTTTTTTCAAGCAAAAGGGGTGAAATAAAACCCTAGCGACCCTTCTCTCATTTTCTCTCATATTTTTCTCTTGTAGCCTATTTTTTGTTGGAGTTTTTCCTTTTTTGTATGAATGAAATTAAAGTGTAACGGGCTAGTTTGTTTTTTATTCCTAAATGGTTATGCATTTAAAACCTTAAATACCATTTAAGGATTTTGATTATTTGTTTTCTCTTCTTTTCTGTCATTTTAGGCTGCGAGCTATTGGTCTGATCACCTTTGATTATTTTGGAGTTTCATACTCTCTTTGTAGATCAATTTTAAAAACCCTTTTTCTATCAAATTCTCTCTTTAGTTCACCGAGTGAAAGAATTACAAACATTGTGTCCAGTTCGCCGGAGTGATTGCAAAGGTGTTGTTGCCTTTATTCGCGTCGCTTTATTCTCGGGAAGCAAGGGCTCTGGTCGAAGCCCTCGAGCACCTCAAGAAGACGACCCGCTTTAAGGAGATTGTGCTATACAAGACTTGATCTGACATTGTCTTTTTTTCCCCTGTGTCTTTGTAATTTTCCTCTTTTTTTTCCCATTTCCAATTGGACTAGATTAATAGCTTAAAGCAGAGTTGAAGGGATGTAAAAAAAAAAAAGACAAAGCAACCAATATGGTCTGGTGGAAACGAAGTTTTCAAACAGAGGGAGTTTCCTTGAAGGAAAAAAATGGAATTTGTTTTGGGAGGAAAAAAAAAGCAAACACAAAAAAAAAAAAAGGAAAACCGAAAGTTTTTTTTATATATAATCCAAAACCAAACAAACAATTTGGTTTGTTGGAAAATCATTTATAGAAATACAAGAAGGAATTGACCCTGAGTTCTAGGGCTAAGGCTTAAACCATTGGGCTAAATGCTTAGTTTGTGTTGAGTTATTGGTGTAATAACCTCATATATAAGCGTGGTCACCTTTCTTTTGAAATATTGGAAAATATTCATGCAGTATTCGCTTAAGGAGTGGTGGTTCCTTTTACCCAGGTTTCTATACCCACCAGTCTTTCATAGGAATACTCTGTAGAAATAATTTTTCTTTTTTTTTTTGGAAAAAAAAGAAAGAAAATATTCACATTTTGGTTAGGTTTTGCAGAAAAAAATGACTTCTCAATCCAACAATGTCGGTATACCTCGACCACAAGTGGCTACCCAACCGTGGCCCAAGTAGCTACCCCCACCTGCCGTTGCTCAAGCACCTCAATGGTAACACCTCAAAGCCTATTTATGTTTCTCCAAGGGAGAAGCCCGAGAAGTTCAATGGACTCAACTTTAAACAGTGGTAACAAAAAATGATATTTTATCTGACCACCTTGAATCTTGTGAGATTCTTGACTGAAGATGCTCTACAGCTTAAAGAAGATGAGCACGATATCCAAGGCATCAATGCTATAGAGGCCTAGAGCATTCAGACTTTCTCTTTAGAAATTATGTCTTGAATGGGTTAACTGATACTCTGTATAATGTTTATTATACTAAGAGTTCAGCAAAGGAGCTATGGGAATCTCTAGATCGGGCGCATAAAACAGAGGATGTCAGCTAAGAAATTCATCAGGCCGATTCTCGACTTCAAAGTGGTAGATTCCAAGACAGTGGTCAGTCAAGTCCAAGAACTTCAAGTGATCATCCATGAAATACATGCTGAGGGTATGGTACTGGGTGAAAGCTTCCAAGTGGTAGCCGTTATTGAGAAATTGCCCCCAACTTGGAAAGATTTCAAGAATTACCTTAAACATAAGTGAAAGGAAATGAGCATGGAGGACCTGGTTGTTAGGCTTCACATTGAAGAAGATAACAAAAGGTCTAATAAGAAAGGGGTGCACACTTCACCAGAAGTGAAGGCGAACTTTGGGGAACATGGTTCCAAGAAAAGGCAGAACAACAAAGGGAAGGGCTCTAAGTTGGGACCCAAATGAGGGGTCTCCAAGAAGCAAAAGTTCTAAGGGAAACAAGCCTAACTGTAGTGAAGCAAGGTCACAAATCTTCCGATTGCATCCAAACAGAACAAACACAAGGAAGCCTAATGGGAAAGCACATACTACAAAATATGTAACCGACATCACTTCACAGCCAGAATTCGGTGTGAATTGGCGTGGCCCAACCCCAAGGAATGGTGGATTGACACTGGTGCTACTTGCCATGTGTGTTTTGACAAGAAGATGTTCTCCACCTTTGAGCCAATTGAGACTGAAGAAAAGGTGTTCATGGGGAACTCGCCACACGGAGACATCAAAGGGTAAGGCAAGGTAATCTTGAATGACTTCGGAAAGAGTCGACCTTATATGTACCTGAAATCACAAAGAACTGTGTTCGCCTCTTTACTAAATAGTCAGCGGATTTTGGCTTTGGTGCTCGAGTCAAATAAATTTGTTCCCATCAAAGAACGGAATATGCTCGAAATGGTATATATGGCGATGTGGAAGATTAATGTAATGACTATCATTAAGTCGAAATTAATAAAGTTTGGGCCGCTTTATATTCTTAAGTCATCTAATCTATGGCATGGTAGATTAGGACATGTTAATTATGATACATTGAGTAAATTAATTAACTTAAATCATATACCAACTTTCCAAATTGATGCAAAGCATAAGTGTGAAACTTGTGCGAGTGGCAAATCGTCTTGGCCATCTTTTCAAAATGTTGAAAGACACACTGAATCTCGTGACTTAATTCATAGTGATATATGTGATTTGAATCTTGTACAAACAAGATGTGGTAATAAATATTTTATTACCTTTGTGGTACTTACTCAAAAGTAAGGATGAGACGATAGAGAAATTTGTTTTCTACAAAAATGAAGTTGAGAATTAGCTCAACAAGAAAATTAAAGTGCTGAGAAGTGATCGAGGTGGAGAGTATGAATCGCCATTTGTTGATGTGACGCCCCAAAACCTGGGGGTCCCGTTGACAACCTGTGAATGCATGGAATCCCTGTGGGTATCGCATATCTCGATACCACCATATTTCATCCCATTCACCGGGATCCATTCATGCATATATATTTTAGAAAAATATACCAATTTATCAAAACAATTTATTAGAGTTCGAGTTACAACTCTCTTATATACAAAATATTACCATGCCCCATGCCATGAAATCCTACATGTTAATTCTCGATACCAAATATTACAACTCTTGATACCACCATGTCAATTCTTCATGGAATCCTACATGCCATGAAATGAGATGTGACTCACCATGCCCCATGTCCCGAGTCCTCACCGACTCCCTCACACAACGCCTAAGCCCATATGTGAAAATCCGTCATTCTGAATGACATCCAATGATAATTTTCAAAACCAATTTCATTTGTTTATAAACCAGACACTTTTACGGCCTTTCACTGCTAGGGACTATTTCTGACCATAATTGGCAGGTTTTTCACCTTTGGGATACCCGACACATATTTTCCGTTTCATGCAACCCTACGACTCTGTTGGACTTTGTCCCATTTACCGAGCCTACCCAATCGAACACCAAACGTAGTGTTGATTTACCAACCATGCACTCACACCCAACTCAATGCGATTCCCGCATATACAATGCAAAAGGCCACTGCATGTTAGCTCATGTTACATGTATAATACACTACATGAAACAATTTATAAATCATACTTTATGCCAAGTAACATGAATAATTATATCGAAAGCATATAATTTACATCCATTCATGCTTAATATATACACTCACATATCAACATATTTTGCAAATACATTCAATATGTAATTAAATTTCCAATAATAACACAAAAAAAAAAATAAATTGGTCTAACTAGCTATTTCTCGCCATACTGCTTGAAATAAATCTGACTTCACCAAATTTCAGCTTTTGTTTTATTTATTTTATTTTATTTATTTTATTTGTACAACTTTCAACTGTCATTAACGGCTATAAATTCAACCATGAAGCGGTCCTCAAACTCGACCCGAAAACTGTCTCGAAAAATAGTCCCAACGTTTGAAAACTCAGTCCCATGGTTGGGGCTGAACCACACGACTATTTACGACCCTTAGATTAAGAGGAACCTGTAGAGAAAACTCTACCTCTTTTGTTTTTAGCACCTACTGTGAGTCTCCGTCGAGTGTACTTAACTTTAATTCTCGGCCTATCTTTCTCGACCACTCCGAACACCGAATTGGTTTCATTTTCCTTTTTTTCCCCTTTTTCCTCTATGCACTGATTTTTCCTTCTTTCTTATGTTTTCCTCTCCTTTCTTTCCTTTCTTTCCTTTTTTCTCCTTTCTTTTCTTTTTCTCCTTTCCTTTCTTTTTTTTTTTCCTTTCTTTTCTTTTCCTTTCCTCCCTCCAACGAATTCCTTCTTCTCTTATGAGCTATTCCTTGGTTTAATCTCAAAAAGATGAAACTTCCTCTCACTTTTCTCACATTTTGAATCCATTTTCCATGTGCCATGTGTCACATGGACACATGCACTAGGTGGCAAATGCCACACCACATGGCTCTCATGCCATGTGCCCTCCTCTAAGCTTGCCATGTGGCATCCACATGGTCATGCCATGTGGCACCACCTAGCTATGTGTCATCTGATACACGTGCCTCGAAATATGTGAAATTTTGATTGTCTCATAATCCAAGGAAATTCGACTAGGTATCTAGATTTCGTGAGATGATTCCAATGGTGAAGTCCGTTTTGTCATCTGAGATCTAGAAAATTTCAGGTTTTCAACCTATACTACAACGACAAATTACCGTTTTGCTATTTTTCAGAAAAATTGCATTTTTCCCGGGTTTTACAGTTGACTTTTGTGCTCGTCATGGGATTATACATGAAACCACAGCACGTTATTCGTCTCAATCCAATAAAGTGGCTGAGCGGAAAAATCTCACTCTAAAGGAAATGATGAATGCTATGCTGATAAGTTCTAGTCTACCACAAAACATGTGGGGAGAAGCCATTTTATCTACTAATTACCTTTTGAATAAGGTACCTAAAAAGAAAGCAGAAAAGACTTCATATGAGTTATGGAAAGGAATAAAGTCATCATACAAATACTTGTGGGTGTAGAGATGTCTGGCTAAAGTGGCAGTTCCTCCACCTAAAAAGGTGAAAATAAGACCTAAAACTATTGATTGCATCTTCATGGGTTATGCACATAACAGTGATGCTTATCGATTTCTGGTTCATGAGTCAAATATCTCGAATATTCACAAGAACACGATAGTGGAATCAAGGAATGACCTTTCAAGCATGTCTTCCGTAAATCAAAAGTAGATCCAAATTCATCAAAACGAGCTTGGGACTACAATGGAAATAGTCAAGATGAAAATGATAATGATGAGGGTTGAACCTGCACAGAAGAGAGCAAGGGTAGAAAATCTTTTGGTCAAGATTAATTTTACATGCTCGAAGGGGAACCTCGAACTTATAAAGAGGTAGTGAACTCTACAGAGGGTCTCATGTGGAAAGAGGCCATTAATAGTGAAATTGAATCCATACTACATAACCATACTTGGGAACTAGTGAAACTTTCACCAGGTTGTAAAACTTTGAGTTCCAATTGGGTTTTCAAAAGAAAAAGGAAAGTAGATGGATCAATTGACAAGTACAGCGACCAGGGGATCAAAGGCTACAAACAAACTGAGGGCTTGGATTATTTTGACACATATTCTCTTATAACGAGAATAAATTCTACAAGGATGGTGCTGGCGATTGTTGCATTGAGAAACCTTGAAGTATATCAGATGGATGTGAAAACAACCTTTCTTAATGGGGACTTAGAGGAAGTAATCTACATGAAGCAGCATGAGGGGTTTTCTACTCCGGGACAAGAAAAGAAAGTCTGTAAACTGGTAAAATCCTTATATGGATTAAAGCAAGCACTAAAACAATGGCATGAGAAATTTGACAATGTTATGATGTCACATGGATTCAACATCACTGAATGTGACAAGTGTGTGTATGTCAAAGATACTCGAACTCGATATGCCATCGTGTGCTCAGATGTGATGACATGATTATTGTTGGTAGTGATGATAAGATGATGACATCTACCAAGAGCATGTTGAACTCAAGATTTGACATGAAAGACATGGGACTTGCTGATGTAATTTTAGGAATAAAAATCAAAAGAACATCAGAAGGACTCATTCTAAGTCAATCACATAATGTTGACAATATTCTTGGGAAGTTTGATAAGGATAACTCTGGTATAGCCAGAACACCGGTATATGTAACTCTATACTTATCCAAGAATAAAGGAGAGAGTGCTTCTTAAGTAGAACACTTTAGAGTGATAGGCAGTCTAATGTACTTAATGAGTTGTACAAGACTAGATATAACCTATGTAGTCAAAAGATTGAGTAGATACATGAATAGTCCTGGGGCCATGCATTGGCAAGGAATTGCAAGGGTTTTAAAATACTTACGTTTTACTCGTGATTATGGGTTGCACTATACATGGTACCCCGCGGTACCTAATTGGATATCCAATGTTAAAGTCCGAATCCCATAGTGATTATGTGTTTGCACTAGGAGGTGGAGCAGTCTCATGGAAATCCTAAAAAACGGCTTCGCTATATCCACAATGGAACTGTTATAAACACTAGACAAATGTGGGGAAGAGGCTGAATGGTAAAGCCATTTCTTAGAGGATATACCAAGATGGCCAAGGCCTGTGCTTCCAATATGCATACACTATGATAGTCAATATGCTATTAGTAGAGCACAAGGCAGTATGTACAATGGTAAGTCTAGACGTATTCGTTGTAGACACAATACCATTAGACAACTACTCTCAACTGGAGTTATATCTATAGATTACGTCAAATCTAAGGATAACATTTATCCGCCAACGCCAAAGGTTTAAATGTAGAGTCATCGGTGTCATCAAGTAATCATTTAAAGCCCACAAACAGTTAAGCCTGATACACTGATATTCAACTATAGTTGAACTGGAGATCCAAGATACCCAGGTTCAGCGGGAGAATCGCGATACCCACTTCAATATCCCGCTGATTGTCGCAATCTGCCGGTTCTGCCTGAAATTTGCTATCTAAGCCTGGAATGGAGCAGTACCAACGCTCGTGGACACAGAGTTACCTAAGACTCACCTCGATACGTCCCTCTACTCCGTGACTCATTCATTCATATTTGAATCTAAAATGTGAGAATAATACACTTAAATACAGTCCGTAAGAGTTCAATAACAACCCTCTTACCATAATTACATACCCGACTATATTGGAAATAGTCCAAAAGAATTTAATTAAAATTCTTTTATAGAAAATACTTTTTACAAAGGTTTTACTGCGCCACATGTCGCCCTTCTTCACAATCACTCGCCCCTGCCTAAGCGCCCCGTCTCACCGATGTCACCCCGTACATGAGCTGTGGGTCCTATGACAGCGAAAGTACGCCCGCAGAGTAAACTCCTACAAAGGATACTCCCCACCTAAGTGCACATGCAATGGTCATGTCACAAAAAAATAAAAATAAAAATAAACACACATTTCAATTAAGATTATGCAAACCTAGAATGGAATTCTTATGACGCCCCAAATCCGGGGGTCCCGTTGACAACCCGTCAACTTGCGGAATTCATGTGGATTTCGGGTGACCCGATACCACACCGGGGTTGTGTCCTACGACGTGATCCATTTTAAAAAAAACCTGGACAAGAGTCTCTTTATTCCCGGAGCTCTACCCAACATACAACCTGTATAACAATATAATCATAACCCATTCAAGGTCTCAACAGAAATAGTGTTGACCCCACAGGGTCCATCTGTCCATATCCCCAATATACATCCCTTTACCAGGACCCATTCATTCACATTTAAATCTAAAATATGAAAATAAAACCCTTAATTACAGTCTGTAAGAGTCCAATCCCGCCCTCTTACCATATTTACATACCCGACTATTTATACAATAGTAAAAAAGAATTTAATTACAATTCTTTTTACATAAAATACTTTTTATAAAAGTATTGTCAAGGACACATGTTGACCTTCTTCACAATCACTACTGGCCTGAGCTGCCGTCTCCCGTACACCCCGCACCGAAAAAGGGGTCCCACAATCCGGTGAAATGGCGACATAAACACTCAAACCATATTCCATATAAATAATGCAATATGAAATGTTCCGTGTCATGCATGAGATGAGACTCTTCATGCCCACAACCCAAGTCCCGACCGACTCCCTCACACCTGCAACGCCAAGTGTGAAAAACTAGTCATTGGTGTTTCACCCAATGACTTAAACCATTGGACAACCCTCTAATTTTAATTTATCAAAACCCGTGTGTTTATTTTTGTTGCGAATTTTTTTGGGTCTCACCGTAGGCTTTCGCAACGCCTTCCGAAACTTTCACGAACTTTCATCATTGGATCCATATGTTTGACCAAGAATAAAATTTGGGTCTTTCACCCCTAAGGGGGAGGGGGGGATATACCCCATCTTGCTTCACCCAAACACACGAAATTTATTATTAT
Organism: Tetrastigma voinierianum; assembly: GCA_016808115.1. Classification (NCBI taxonomy): domain Eukaryota; kingdom Viridiplantae; phylum Streptophyta; class Magnoliopsida; order Vitales; family Vitaceae; genus Tetrastigma; species Tetrastigma voinierianum. The sequence continues at coordinate 273,518 of JAEQBH010002981.1, read as the reverse complement.
TATTATTTTATATAACCGTGAGTCTCATTTTGATTTCCATTTAGTTGATTAGATCTATTTCACAGAATAAAGAATAAGAATACGTCTGACACTGATCAGATCATGATGTGGCTGCATAAATAGAATATGATTTATGCTATATAACTGTTACATATAGATTATATAACATCTATAAACTGATAATTATATCTGATATATAATCACCATTTCGATACTGATGCAATACACATAATATATTAACATGATTTACACACAACATCATGTTATTTATTTTTCCAACAATAACATACCAAAATGGCCCAAATTGACCTATATAAAAACAGGCACCTCGTCCTTCACTGCCTGGTCACCAAATTACTATGATACCAAAACACACCACCAAACCCGAAGACATCAGTCCCAGGATCAAAACCAAACCTTAACACAGTCCCAAAAATCCTATCCGGACTATTTGAAAATAGTCCAAAAATTCAGTTCGAATTGTCTGAAACAGTCTCGAAAATTCCTAAAATTCATACACTCAGTCCCAAAAATTTGGGACTGAAATTTACGGCCTCTCACGACCTCTAAGAAAACCGCAAGACATTAAATGGCCTTTAGGCTAGAAATAACACAAGTAGGAAAATTCCCTACCTCGCGGAGTTTGACGAAACTCCAAGATTTTCGTACCCACGCGTAGCTCTCGATGCGTGGACCGACTTTGCCTTTTGCTTGGACGAAAACCTATGGTCCAATTTCCATAGATCTTAGAGAGAAGCGAAGAAAAGAAAAAAAAATTTCTCTCTCTCTCTCTCCTCTCGCTCTCTCCTCCGTCCGTTTCTTTTTTTTTCCTTTCCTTTTATTTATATATATATATATATATATATATATATATATATATATATATATATATATATATGTGTGTGTGTGTGTGTGTGTGTGTGTGTGTGTGTGTGTGTGTGTGTGTGTGTGTGTGTGTCCATATCTCATTCCGGTATGTTTTTGCCCCCAAACAATTTATTTATTTTCGCCTAATTTATTTTAAATGAACTTAGCTCGCTTATTTCCTAACTTCCGAGATTTTCATAAAATCTCGCCCCCGGGTCATGGTGACTTATCACCCAGAAATTTGTAAAATATTCCGACTGCCTCGTATCTGATGAAACTTTCTAGTCACTTAGATTTTGCGACGAATTTAATGGCGTAGTTCGCTTTTACCCAGAAATCAAAATATTCCACTGGTTCTGTAATTCAATGAAACTTTTCTAGGTCACTAGATTTCGCGAGACGAATTTAATGGCGTAGTCCGCTTCATCATTCGAGATCTAGAGAATTTTCTAGGATTCCCTGAACCATTATGACAATTTATTATTATTATTATCATTTTGCCAAATTTTTTTTTAAATTTCTAATTTTCCCGGGTTTTACAATTCTAAATGCCATAAATGAGATGCGACTCACCATGTCCCATGTATCGAGTCCTCATCGATTCCATCAAACCCGAGTCCTAACCGACTCCCTCACATAACGCCTCAGCCCATGTGTGATAAACCGTCATTCTGGATGACATCCAATGATCATTTTCAAAACAAAATTTCAATTGTTTGTAAACCAAAAGCTTTTTGGATGATACATCACAATGATCATTTTATATTCAAAATCCATTTTATATTCAAAATCATGCACCTTTGTGTAGGTAGCGGATTTTTGGTGTCTCACCATGGGCTTCGCAAACCCAAACACTTTTACGGCCTTTCACCGTCAAATTATGTCCGACCATACCTGACTCGGTTTTTCACTGAGGAAGGATCTATCCCTTCTGTTGATACCCGCATTACTGTGACGCCCCAAAACTCAAGGTGTCCGCTGACAACCCATCAACTTCAAGGAATAATCGCGGGATGTCGGTAACCCGACACCACTTTACGAAAAATCAAAGTAGCCTTTGTACTGAAGCTCTACCCAAGGTACAAACCCGTCCCAATAATCAACAATGACCACACAGAACCAAATGCAAGTAAAATAATGGCCACTAAATTCCGTGATCAATACTCACAAGTACATCAACTATATACAATAGTTCAAGAGTTATTACATTACTCTTAACCAAAACAAATATCAAAATTTACAATTTTAATACATGTTCCACACAGTGAATACCAAATCCATAACCCGACTTTCTTCTAAAATGCGGCCTCTAGTGAGTGCCGTCCTCGTGCAATACCCCAACTAAATAGTGATCTCGACAAGGTGAGCAAAGCCTAGTAGTGATAATTTCCCACCGGGTTACTCCCCATCTAAGTGCACATGTCGCGGTTAAACAATCACATTCAAGCAATTTCATGAACTCACTTGAATGTCTACATGCCTAAACCCATGTCTCGAGTCCTCATCGACTCCCCACACATGCCTAAGCCAATATGCGAGTGAAAATACGCTTTCACAACAAAGCTTTTGTTCGAAAAACTTACCACCGACCTGGGTAAAAATATCGACTATCCTCCGAGGCGACCTGCGGATAACCTCCGAACAAGCCATGGTCCTCATCCGGTGATCTCATTGACATCCTCTAAGGCAATTCATCGAAAATCTTCCGCTAAATTCCTTTCACAAACATTCTCGCTTTTGTTTCATTTCATGTCATGCACTCACACCCATTATTCTAGTCACAAAGGCATATGTAATGCATTATGCCAATTCCAACAATTTATGTTAATACAATCTACATGGCTAAATTAACATAATTTACTCACAACAATCATGTTATTCAATTTTCACATCAATAACACCAAAATTAGCTCACATGGGGCTAATTAGCAAACACAAGCAATTCATTTTGAATCACTCAACATCATAAAAATCACACCGAATTCATGTCACTATTCACATGAACAGTGAAACCCTTGGGTGCCACTGTTCACGGCCACACACATAGGAATTTTCTCCACTCGGTTCAAAGCTTTTGAGACCGAATTTATGGCTAAAACAAGCCTCAGAACATTCCTAACCATTTACATGGCTCTTAGCCAAATAATATCACAAGTAGGAAAAGATCCCTACCTCTTGGAGTTGTCAGAACTCCACCAAATCGATGTCCACTCGTGGCCCTCGCCGCGTAGAGCAACTTTACTTCTTGCTCCGTAGAGAACCGACGATCCGATTGGACCGAAAATCTAGAGAGAAGGCACACCTTCTCTCTCTAAAACTCAAAATCTGCACCTCACTGCATCTCCTCTCCAGCCCCTCACGTTTTTGGTCTTTTAATTTTGGAGAAGATCACTATTCCAAGTTTGTCTTATTCATTAAACTTTCATTTAATTCCCATCATGTCCCTTCTCTTCTGTGATTTTGACACTTTACACTATCTAGGCCGTCCATTTCCATCATCTCTAATTCGCAACATGTGTCACAAGATTACATGTGGCCAGGTGACTTTTGTCACATCACATGTCTCTCAAACCCGCTTTACTGCACCGACAATCTTGCTCGAAAACGCGGAAATTTCGACTGTCTCGGAATTCGACGAAATTCGACGTGGTAGCTAGATTTTGCGAGACGATTCCAATGGTGAAATTTGTTTCATCATCCGAGATCTTGAAAAATTTCGGATTTTTACCCAAATGACCATTTTACCATTTTTCCGAAAATTGGAATTTTCTCGGGTCTTACACACATATTTTCTTTACCATTTTAATCAATCATGCGACTCTATTGGATGTTGTCCTATTTAACCGAGCCCACCCAATCAACACCAAACACAGTGTCTATTTATCAACCATGCACTCACACCCATTTCATGCAATGTCCTCGTGCAGATGCAATGCAATTATGCCATTGCATGTTATGTCATGTCGCATATATGATGAATGTTATATGGACAATTGTAATATATGCTTATAATTTCCAAACATCATTTATTTAGTGTTAATATAATAGCACATATATATTAACATTCACAATAGCACACAAGCATGATATCACCAAGTTAAGCAACAACACCTTGAAAACAGTCCACAATTCCGAACCCCAAAATCTGGTCATTACTCAGGCCACCAACAGGTACATATCAGTCTCAACACGACCAGATGACCAGATGGCCAGAAGGCTAGCAGGAGGCTAGCAAGCTAGAAGGCTAGCAGGCCAGGAGGTTAGCAGGCCAGGAGGCTAGCAAGCCATGAGGCTAGCAAGTTAGGAGGCTAGCAAGCCAAAAGGCTAGCAGGCCAGAAGGCTAGCATGCCAGGAGGCTAGTAGGCCAAAAGGTTAGTAGGCTAAAAGGCTAACAAAGAAGGCTAGCAGCCGTAAGGCCCTGTGTGGAGACACGCCCACCACCATACAGTACACGACTCAACCCGTCCCATAAGACCGTATCGACCAGTGGAAAATAAACCAAGGAGAAGAATCCCACCTCGAGCGAAGAACCATTGGAGCCTCAGGAAGGTCTCTTAACTTGAAACCCTTGATTTAAATTCTCGCTTAGACTCCTCTGAAATCCCTTTAAGTATGCACGCAAAGCCCTTGTTGTGTAGACGAACTTTAATTCTTGGTCTGACAGATCCTAACCGACGGATCTCCGTAGATCTGAGGAAGAAGTCTCAGAATTCTTTCCTTCTTCTCCCTCTCTCTTCCATTGTCAACACTTGCGGAAAAATCTAATTTTTCTCTTCCTCCCAAGTCTTATCCCCTTATCTATTTATATCCTAAAGTGTGCTCACATCATACACATGTCCCTCACTTACTTAATCTTGTTTCAGTCCGTCTCACTCTTAAACGACTCGATTTCTTCCTCTTGGGCTAAGTTCAAATTATTTCGTATGAACTTTATTTAATTTATTCTATTTTATCATATTTTTTTTCCAGGTTTTACACAACTAAATTGTAAGAACTTGGATACAATCACTATGGGGATATTCCCTTGTCCGTTCCTATGATGAAATAGTGATGCTTGGAAAAAAAAAAAGGATTAAACTATGCTTTTAATGATCCCTATGCAATGGAAAGTTAGGAAAGATTAAACTGAGCTACTCTTAGTTAGGAGATCACCTATGCGAGAGTGAAGTGGGATCGCTTCAAAGGGAATTGAATAAGGCACAATTCCTATTAAACTCTTGTAGAACCAAGTGCATGTTCATGGCCAAAATGATCATAAAAGTGAGAATTGGAAAATGTTAGGAAGATTCCTTTGTGACGTATGTCATCCTCTACACAAATGACTATCTCGCCTCAAGGACATCATATTCATCAAGAAGTTAGTAGAGTAAACATATTTCACAAGGGTCTAAAGGTTAACACCTACCTCTCCTATGCGTGCTCTTAACCGTTGTACTCTATCACACACCGAGGGTTCCTAGATCTCGACTCCGTGTCAATTTTACACGCGGGAATTGTTGGAGTTGTTCCTTTTTTGTATGAATGAAATTAAAGTGTAACAGCTGGTTTGTTTTTTATTCCTAAACGCTTATGCATTTAAAACCATAAATACCATTTAAGGATTTTGATAATTTTTCTCTCTCTTCCGTTTTCTCCAAACGGCCGAACGACGAGTCATTGGTCTGATCTCCTCTCTAAACTCTATCTATTTTGGAGTTTCATACTCTCTTTGTAGATCAATTTTAAAAACCCTTTTTTCTATCAAATTCTCTCTTTAGTTCACCGAGTGATATAATTACAAACATTGTGTCCAGTTCGCCGGAGTGATTGCAAAGGTGTTGTTACCGTCATTCGAATGTCGTTTTATCCTAGGAAGTAGGCTTATGTCGGAAGTCCGAGCACCCCTAAGAAGACAAATCTTCTTAAGGAGATCATATACAAGACTCCGATTTGACATTGTATTTTTTTTCCCCTGTGTCTTTGTAATTTTCCTTTTCTTCTCTTGTTTTTTTTCCCATTTCCAATTGTACTATATTAACATTTTCTTCAAGCAAGAAGGGGTGAATTTTTTTTTTTTTACCATTCTTCTCCTGAAATCATCCATGTTTAATAAAGTGATTTTTCCACGAAGATTTAGGTTTTATTTTGTTTTTTGTGTTATCATCGTTTTATTGACGTTTGGGTTTTATTTTTGTGGAGGTGATTCAGACAAGCAAGGCAGATTTGATCATTTGAAGATATCAAATTATGGACGTCAATATGTTGAAGTGGAGTTGCAGTTGCAGATATTTTAGTCAATATTTTATAAGCTTTATGTTGATTTATTATGTTATTAACCTGATTATTGTTTCATTCTGTATGGTTTTTAACTATTTGTATCTGGATCTATCGATCTATTGCAAGTTGGTTAAAAAATGGATAGCTTTTTTATTTGAATTGTGCCATTTTTTTAATAATAATGAAGACATTAAATTAATAGAAACCATTCTCAAAAATTATTCTCACTGGAACAAAATATAAACACACCATGAAAACCTAAAATCCATCCCATGCTTTTCTTGAAAAATAATCCATTTTGGATAAAAATGACCTTACCCATTTCATGTATTTTCATTATTTTTTAAAATAAGGGTTACTTTGCAAGAAAACAAGAAATGTATTTTTGTTAACATAATACTAAAAATTGATAAATGGTCAAATTTCTAAAATTTAGTTTTCAAAATATCTTTTAATCAAATCACCTATCTAATCTTTCTCACGTTTTTTCTTCAAAAATAACTCATTTTGAATAAAAAAATCCCCTTACCATTTCATGTATTTACATTATATTTTTAAAATAAGGGGTTACTTTTGCAAGAAAACAAAAAATGTATTTTTGTCAAAAATGATGCTAAAATTCATAAAGGTCAAATTTCTAAAATTTAATTTTCAAAATATCTTTTAATCAAATCACCCATCTAACATTTCCCATGTTTTTTCTTAGAAAATAAACAATTTTGGATAAAAATGACCTTTTCATGTATCTACATTATCTTTTAAAACAAGGGTAAGAAATGTATTTTTGTCATAATGATGCCAAAATTGATAAAGGGACAAATTTCTAAAATTTAGTTTTCAAAATATCTTTTAATCAAATCACCCATTTAACATTTCCCATGTTTTTTCTTGAAAAATAAACCCTTTTGGATAAAAATGACATTTTCATGTATTTACATTATCTTTTAAAAGTCCTGCTTGGTTGAGCTTATTGGAGGAGTAATCATGAGCTGATAGCGGATTCACCCCAATCAGTTCCTGTAGAGTGCTTGGTAAAGATATGGCTAATCAGGAGCTGATGGATTTGTAGCTTTTTTTGAAACCTTGCTTTAAAAATATGAAAATTTCCATTTTTATCCTTCTCTCTGGTAAATCTTGTATGAAATTGGTTATATGGAAAAAAAATTTGTGAGAAAATAAAGGAAATACATTGTGAATATTTTGGTTGTTAGGAGAGAGTCCAATTGGTTATCTTTTTAAAATTTAGTCTAAAATTTGGTTTTCAAAATATGTTTTAATCAAATCACCCATCTAACATTTCCCATGTGTTTTCTTAAAAAATAACTCATTTTGGATAAAAATGCCCTTATTGTTTAGTGTATTTACATTATCTTTTTAAAATAAAGGGTTACTTTTGTAAGAAAACAAGAAATATATTTTTGTCAAAATAATGCTAAAAATTGATAAAGGTTCAAATTTCTAAAATTTAGTTTTCAAATTATCTTGTAATCAAATCACCTATCTAACCTTTTTTCAAAAAAAAAAAAAAAAAAAATCACTCATGTAACCTTTTCTCAGGCCTCTAAAACCCTTGGATCTCTGACAACCCACAACCTACGAAATTCCTTGTGGATTGAGGCAACCAATACCATTAATCGCTGTGTCCCATTTATCGGGATCCATATTTTCACACAAATTAAGCAGAGTCTCCTTTGTTCGAGGAGCTCTACCCAATATACAACTTGTATAACAGTATAACCATAACCCATCCAGGGTCAACAAAAGTAGTAATGACCACACAGGTCCATCTCGTTTCATATTCCATCACAACTATATCATTAATAGTCCATAAGAGTTTATTACAACACTCTTATACAAAACATATATTAAAACTAGCTTGTTCTAATATAGTTTACAAAAATATTTATCAAAACCACAGACTGCTTTTCCTCCTTCAAAATCACAGCCGAGTGAGCCCCGTGATCCCTACACACTCCCTCAGACCGAAAGGGGTCCCACGATGGGCTAAAGCACTACGCAGAGAATAATTTCTACAAGGGCTACTCCCCACCTAAGTGCACATGCAATGGCACACCACACATTCAAGTAAAAACATGCACATTCCTACTCAAATGTCTACATGTCATGGATGAGAATGTGACTCACCCTATCCCATGTCCCGAGTCCTCACCAACTCCCTCACACATGCATATGCCGAGTGTGAAAAACCGAACTGTCATTATGTTCCATCAATGGCCATTTTTAAAAACAAAAGATTTTTGTTTTATAAATAAAAACCCACTGGACGGTTCCCGATATGAACTTGCATTTCCCAAGTTTCGTGTGGTATGCATTTGTGGGGCAATGATTCGGGTTTACACCAGACATCTTCAGATCTTTCCGATATTTTTAATCAAGCCAATACGGTGATCATGTCTAACCTCAATACCGGGTCTTTCACCCTGTAGGGGGAGGGGGGGATCTACCCCAACTTGCTATGTCCAACACAAATATTTTTCATTTTTTTTTTAAACCGTGAGACTCGTTTTGGATGTTGTCTCATGTTACCGAGCCCACCATCGAACATCAAACACAGTGTCGATCAACCATGTATCCACGACATACCATCGAACACCAAACACAGCATCGATCTCTACTATGCACTCACACCCATGTCATGTGATGTTCTAGTGCATAATGCAATGCAATCATGCCATTGCTCATTCATACCATGCTACATATATAATGAGCGCGAGGCGCGCATGGCTACTGCGGCATAATTACCTATGCATCATTCGATATTTATATCGTGCCATACAAATTCCAAATATATTCACACCATGCCATCATATCACTACACACACACATTAACATCACAAGTCACTACTAATTTGAGAGACATCCATCAACCTCAGCCGACCAGGCAAGACATGTCCACAACTAAATTTCACAATAAGCAATAACGACCCTATTCATACAAGCACATCACAAGCCAAACCATTAGAACATACAATTTGACTTCCACACAATTTCAACCAAGTATATCACTGATTCACAATGATATACTACAATCATATCAATTGTGGCAAAAATCCGACATAAATCATTAAACAGCCTTGCCGTGAGTAGTCTCTAAAATGGACCATAACTTAGGATCCTCATGCAGGTCCGATTTGGGTGATTCAAAAGCCTAAAATCAAGTTCTCCAATAGAGATACAAGTTCCTTGAAGGATGCTAGTCACAATTCCACTTTTTCCATCCGAAAACCAGTCCCAAAAACCTGTATAGTAGGTTCGGCCAAAATGAGCGCCAAGGCCTTTGAAAACACCATAACTCAGTTATAGAACCACTTAGGTGATTCAAAAACCTAACATCAAGTTCTCGGATAGGGCTACAATTTCCTTGGAGGATACTAGTCCAAATTATCCATTTTTCTAACCGAAAATCAGCCCCAAAAACTGGACATCATATAGGGTCAAAAAAGGGTACTATTTCCATAACCCATTAATTTGCCAAACCGCCCCATAGGGAAAAAACGGCCAAACAGCCCCTTAGGGCATTAAAACTCAACCAAACAGCCCTTAGAATGGAAAATAAACCAAAGTAAGAAGAATCCTTATCTCTTTGAAAGTGAGCAACGCCCCAAGGAAGTCCCCTGGACACTTCCTAACTCGAAGCTTTCGACTTCCCGAAAATCCGAAATCTGGAACTGCGTTGAAACTCCTTGATTTTGGTGCCCACACGTAGCCCTCGTCAAGTAGATGAGCTTTAACTCTTAGCCCGACGAGATCCGACCACTCGATCTCCGTAGATCGTAGAGAGAAGCGAAGCCCTTTTTTTTTTTCTTTTCTCTCTCTCTTGTTTTTTTTTTCTCGCATGAAGAACCAAGAAATGTGATGTTTTCCTCCCAAATCCCCTTTTTGAGTTTTCCTTTCTTAATCCTTAAGTTTGGATACATGTCCCACATTGCGCCATGTGTCCATCACTCATTCGGGTCTGTTTCGCTTGAAACAATTTATTTATTTTCAGTTCAATTTATTTTAAACGAACTTAGCCTGGGTTATTTCTCGACTGGTAGATTTTCTTATAAAATCTCTGGCCCTTAAAGTCACTGCGATGTAAAAACCTGGGAAAATTAGTAATTTTCTAAGAAAATGGAAAATAATAATAATAATAATAATAATAATAATAATAATTGATATAATGGTTCGTGTGAAGCCTAGAAAATTTCTAAAGATATCGATGATGAAACTGACCGCGCTCGATTTGGCTCTGTATAAATCCAAGACCCGCAAAAGTTTCACACCCTAAGATGCCAATATTTTACATTTTACGGGTGTTAGCTGCTGATCTTCCAAGGACGAGATTTTTTACGAAAATCTCAAGCTCCGAAATGGCTTGCTAAGTTCATTGAACAACTGAACTAAAAAGAAATAAATTTTTTCTAGGGCATAAACTACCCGATCGAGATGGACACACGGCAATAAATGGGAGCCATATCCAAACCTTAAAAAAAAAAGTCAAATAAAGGTGAGGTAAAGAGAGAAACAGATGAGGGGAGAGAAGTGTAAACAGAGAGAAAAGGGAGGAGAGGGAAAGTAGCAGAGAGAAACTCTACCTCTCTCTAAGATCTACTAAATCACAAGGAGTTTCGCTGACAAAGGCAAAGTTGATCCATGCATCGCGGAGCTACATGTGGGTACTTCAAAATCTTGAGTTTCGGGCTAAACCCATGAAGTAGGAATTTTCCTACTTGATTATTTTAGCCTAAAAGCCATTTAATGACATAGGTCAGTTCTTCGAGGTCGCAGGATTCGTTCCAAGATTTGTGACGTATCATTGGAAATTTTTTGATTGGTTTTGAGCTTACCCCGGATCATGAGATTTCGCTTTGACTCGGGATCGAGTGTCTTCCGGTTTTGTTGTGTGTTTTGGTATCACAATAATTTGGTGACGAATGGAACAAAAAAAAATGGTTCATGTGGTCGGAAGGGACCAAGAGCGCCTGCTTTATACGGCCTCAGATGAGCCATTTCGTTGTGACATCGAAAAATATATAATATGTTGTCAGAAAACCATGTTAATATGCCATGATGTAATAACATGGAAATTGTGTATGAATGGAAATTATAATGAGGGAAATATAAATTATCCTGAATTTATAAATGTTGTATGTAGCATGAAATGACATGATTGTGATTTCATATGCACTACACATCACACAAGTCGAAAGTGTGGGTGCATAGTACTATTATTCACCATTCTTGGTGAATGTGTGGAGAGCTCGGAAATGGGACAACGCCCAAAATCGAGACTCACGATTGTATAAAACAATAATAATATAAATCACGTGTGTTTAGGCGTAGAAAAATGGGGTAGATCCCCCCCAGGGTCAAAGACCCAAATTTATATGCGGTTAGACATGATCACCGGCGGTGAAAGCCCGTAAAATGCTCTAAGGCACGCTAGACACCTTAAGGCAGACTCAAAAGACGCGGGCCCATGAACAACACACAGGATTTGATAAATTAAAATAAATGTCGAGGGTTTTCCAGAGTTAAGCTACTAAGTGAAACACTAATGACTAGTTTTCACACTGCGCCGTATTTGCAGAGGGAGCTTCACAAAAAGACTCTAAGCTACGGGCACGAGGAGTCTCATCTCATGCATGACATGAAATATTCCATATAGGATTGCATTTTCCGAATGGAAACGTGGCCTGATGTATGTATTCCATTGCATGTGCATTTAGGGCAGGAGTAGCCCTTGTAGGAGAATTTTTCTACTAGCATTGCTCACTCCCACTGCGGACCCCCTTTCGTGCACAGGTTATACAAGGAGACGATCATTCACGAGGCCGTGATTATGAAGGAGGCCATGCGTGGACTTTGATATTTCCTTTGTAAAAAGTATTTTTTATAAAAGAATTGTAACTAAATTATTTCGGACTATCGGCCTAAATTAGCCTGTGATGTAATTATGGTAAAGAGGGTCAAGGATCTGACTCTACATGACTGTAATTAAGTGTTTTATTTTCATTTTTTAGGATTTAAATGTGTGAATGAATGGGTCTCTTGCAAAGGGATGTATATCGGGGATATGACGATGGATCTTTATGGTTAATACTACTTCTATTGAGACCCTAGATGGGTTATGATTATAATCAAGTATACAGGTTGTAAGTCTGCAGCCTCAACAAAGGAGACCCCGTCATTTTAGAAAATATGGATCTCGATTAATGTGGACATAACAAAGGTGGTATCTGGTCACCCGAATCCACAGAATTTTGTGGGTCAAGGGTAGGTCAACAGACCCCGAATTTAAAGGCGTCACAATTGCATCAGAGCTCAGATAAATGATTACCTAGGGAGCTCAGGTGTGGGTATCCATAAATATGGTCTTGATTCAGCTTCACAACTTGGTATCAACAACTAATGGTCCCTGAGTGCCTGGAGAACAATCTGCAAATGATCCTCATGCTCCTCCTCAGACTGGGAGTAGATCAAATTTTCGTCAACAAAGACCACAACAACCGGACGGCGTAGGGTCAATACCACGATGAGATTCATGAATGCTACCGGCGCATTCGTCAACCCGAAGGGCATCACTGTGAACTCGAAATGCCTATACCACGTCTTAAATGTTGTCTGTGGATAATTTAACCCTTAGGCCGATGATAACCGACACGTAAGGTCTATCTCGGTGCACTCGCGCCTCTCGCCTGATCAAACAAGCCATCAATCCTTCGTGAATGGATACTGATTCTCGAGATCATAACCCCGTTCAACCGTCGATAATCAATGCACAACTAAAGGGTCTTGGTCTTTTCTTTTAGCAACAAAATGGGAGCGCCATTGAAGTGCCTTGGCCTAATAAACCTTGTCTAACAATTCGTAATCGACCTTGAGTTCCTACAACTCTACCGGTGCCATTCTATGAGGAGTCATAGAATTGGGCGACATACCAGGGTGTAACTCAACGACAAAGTCCACATCCTTGTGTGGAGGTAATCCTTGTAGCTCATCCGGAAAGACATCCTCATACTTGCAAACCACATGAGGTAGACTCAAATCCCATCTCCCCTCACTATCCTTCTGTGTGGTGAAGGGTCATACCAACCCATCAATTGTCCACTCCATCTGGAGTCATGCACGGTCTGGGGTAAAACATCATGCTTCACCCCCTGAAAAGTCACATGGATACCATTTGGTGTGTAGGCAGTAATCCTCCTAGTATCACAATCAATGACAACTTGGTGTGCCGTCAACCAATCCATGCCAAGAATGACATCAAAATCCGATATGTCCATCACCCGAAAGTCCACTGTGAGCAAAATCCCTGAGATATCTAACTCACAATCTCGACATATCTTATCAATCCTCACCCTAGTCCCTAAGGGAGAACTCACGTATAACGGCTCATCTAAGGTTTCCACCTCTAAACCTAAAACATCCACACTAGATGCAATATATAAAAGAATGCGACATGCACTGTAATCAAACAATATCTAAATTTTTACAGTGAGATAGCAAACATCTCAGATCACCGACCGATCAACTCCGGCTCACTGAGGTGGTGGCATACACACCTCGGGTTCGGCCCATGAGCCCCGCCCTTGTCTCGACCAAAACCCCGGTCAGCTTCTCCGGGACCGCCCAGGTAAAGGTAAGGCGCCAGGCAAAGACCGGGATTGATGTCAAGTTCCTTCGCCCGCATCAGGCGGTAGAGGAAAAACTACGTTGGCTCCTATCCCATTGATGATTGGGACTACGCTATCCCAAAACCCTGGGATCCTTGCCTTTAAGGGCAATCCCGCTTCACATGTCCGGGTCGATGGAAATGGAAACATGTCAGCGGTCCTAACTAGGTAGAAGCCATGGTCTGGCCTTGACCCTAATAGCCACTGCTCCGTCCCTGAAACACTCGAGGAGTAGAAGTCTTCTGCCTCTTTCCCAAACTAGAAGAAGTCTGATCCTCCTTCCTCTTCTCTTTCTCACTGCCGGTTTGTCCCAAAAATCACCCTACACATGATCTGGAGTAGGCGGCCATTGTCTTTGCCTTAAAGATTTGGAGCCACCACCAGATGGGTGAGCGCTTGAAGTGCTTTACCACAAAAGTCCTAATTATATTTTCACACAAAGTGGGACCTCAAATTACGAGGCAAATGGGAGGTGGATGGAGTATCCGGAGGATTACGACTACTCAGATTACCATCTCGTAAGGCAAATGTCGTGGATGATGCACCTGGCCCAAGTCACGGCGCATCAAGCAAGGTAGTTTAGAGGGCGTGCTCGAGACCGTGGGAAATTCGACGCGTAATCCGGATCGCTTTCCAGTGGTATTTTAGTGGAGTCTAAGAGCTGCCATCCTTCCTGAGTGAAAGTGATCGAGTCCTGTAAGTGATACGTAGATATCAGCTCCATCAGGACCGACATAAAGCATGTACGGTGACGAAGGCTAGCCATCCACACATAAGCAGAAGTCTTCAACATGGGGCTAAGCCGTTCCCCAATTGATCGATCTGAGATAGGAGATCCTCCGGGAGTTCCACTGCTCCCGTTTTTCTATGCATCCAAGTGGCGTATAGATGTACCAAGATCTTCGTCTCCGGTATTACTGAAGCGGAATGAAGCTACACATTAAAGATTTTGTTCGATGATGTCTCACGTGTCAACAGGTTAAGGCTGAGCATCAAAAGCCAACAAGGCTACTTCAGCCATTAGAGGTAGCAAAGTGGAGCTGGAGAAGGTCACTTACGGGCTTTGTGACCCACTCTGCCATGGACACCGGGAGATATGATGATAAGGGTGATAGTGACTGACTCACTAAGCTCCAGACATTTTCCGGCAAAGGCGACGACCTTCATCGAGGAATTACGTCGATCAGATATTCGAGAGATCGTCCTACTTACATGGCGCACGGTGTCCATAGCATCTGACAGTGGAACCTGTGTTTAAGGCATACTCAGGGAAGAGTTTCCAAAAGGCCAGGGGGACACCTGCTGACGATGAGCACCGTGGTTTCATCCATGCATGATGGTCACCGAGAGAGGACCATACAGATTTTAGAGGACATACTGCGAGCATGTGTCTTGGATCTTAAGGGTACTTGGGAGGAGCACTTACCCTTAGTGGAATTCGCCTACAACAACAGTTACCAGGCGAGTATTCAGATGGCACCCTATGAAGCTTTATATGGGAGGCCATGCCGATCCTCGATTTGTTGGACAAGAGGTGGGAGAGAGCTCCATAAGTAGTCCAGATTTGATTAGAGACACCTCTGAGAAGGTGGATTTGATTCGAAAGCGTCTTCTCATGGCTCGTGAGGCCGATAGAAGAGCTACACTACCGCATCTACGCCGACCGAGTTCAGAGGTGGGTGATCACTCTTCAAGGTGATGCCTAAGAGAGAAAGGCCGATTCAAAGAACAGGAAGCAATACTAAGGTATACCTGCACTTCTTCGAGATACTCGAGAAGGTGAGTACAAGCCAGACATCGAATGACGCTACTAATTAGCTTGGCTGAGGTGTCCATGAGGTGTTCCTTATAACGCCCGTCCCGAAAGAGGCCAGAAGCGACGCTAGAATCAGAGGGTCGATATGTTATACCCAAGGCTTCCTTAATTATTCAGTGCCATAGTAGTATTTTTTGAACGTTGTTTTTAAGGATAATAATAATACAATAATAAATTCGTCGAATGGTTCAGTAGTTCAGAAAATCTCTGATATCTGATGATCTAAATCCTGATCAGCGCCACACTCTCATTCTTGCGAAATCTAGTGATTCAAAAAAGTTTCGTTGAATTCTGAGACTAGCTGACTTTTACGCATTTTCGTGATAGTTTCATCAAGAATTTGTGACAAGATTTTTACTAAAATCTCTGGTTATGAAATGAGTTTCGAAATAAGTTCATTTAAAATAAATTAAATGAAATTTTTCCGGAATTTAAATGCTCTAACGAAAATATAAAAATATATATATATATATATATATAACCAAAATTTTACAAATGAAGTCAAATGGAATTTAGTAAAATAAGCCAAATGTGGGACCTGGTATCCTAAATGAGAAGTGTAAGGGTTAAAATGTAAATGAAAGGAATTGAAATGAAGTGTTAAAGTGAGAAAAAAAAAAGAGAAATGGGGATTTAAGTGTACCCAAACAAGGCCTTATGAGACATGGGGATTTTGTCACGCCCCGAATTTCGGTCCGACCCGGACATGATCCGAACTCGGCTTCTCGGACGCGAGACCAACACTGGACTCTCAACACCGAATTTTTTTTTTTAAGCCATCCGGCACCGTGTACGGCCTACATCTTATAAATGCAACCAAAATAATATATAAATCAAAAGAACGACCACCTGAGTGGTGTCCATCAAATCTAGACATATAAACTCAGTCCCATTTATACAAACCTGACTTTTACATTACAAATCGAGTACGTAACCTACAGAAGGAACCCTTCCCTTGAGGTCAGCTCCAAAGACATGAAGTCTTCATGTCTTCCTCGTACCTACACTCCGATTAAACCCGTATGTTTTACGCTATGGGGAAATATATGTCTTATGCATATACACATTTAACGCATAAAACAATAACAGATAATATAAATTTCATGCATTTATATTATGAACTTATACAAGTACTTCTTCTTATAACAGGCTTATGTTTATTCAAGACTCCCGCAGGAGTTACAGAACTTATACTTTTACGGACTTATGTTTATTCAGGACTCCCGTAGGAGTTACAGAACTTATACTTTTACGGACTTATGTTTATTCAAAGACTCCCGAGTTAAGTAACTTATACTATACTACCGTAGTTTACACTGTCTCTGAGGTACCCGTAGGTATTGCAAAGATTACTTTAACGTACCGGTATCATGAATCCTATTCTACCTAAGTACTTTTTAAGTACTACAAAACTTATAATTGGCACTTCAGATCTTATACTTGTATCACTAAGTATATCCCCGGTCTTACGGAACTTATAATTTGCATTTCTGGAGCACATAATCGGTTTCTTCAGATCTTATACGTGTATTATTAGCCATACATGTATTCCAAATCTCATGTATTGGCGTAACTTGCAATTGTCTTGGCGTAACTTATAATTGGCTCACATATACTTATCTTACTCTGATCTTATCCTCAGGCGAAGGCACCCAGAGGGCACGATAAGCTCCGAATCCAATCATAATCAGATCACATACAAGGTCGATCGACGTATACAGATATTATTATCGTAATGGACATTAGTCCATGACAAGTACAGACGTAGAACGGATATTAATATACTTATTTTACTGATACGAGAGCACCCCTTAGGTAATTAATTGACTTATACTTATTTTACCGATACGGAAGTACCCGTAGGTACTACCGGACTCGATTAGGATACAAGAATATCCGTATACGTAACCCAATAAGATACAGATTTAACTTAATCAAATAACACAGGAGCACAAAGAGGTGCCGCGTAACTTAATTGCAGGCGATGTAATCAAATCAACATGAGTACCGGGTAGGTACTACGTAACTTAATCGGGAGGCGTGACTTAGTCTGCATATTGTGGAGTGTCTCGTAGGTACTACGTAACTAAATCGCAGACAGACTTATCGGGATACAGGAGTACCCAGAGGTACTACAGACTTATTCATGTGACTTATCGATACGTGACTTATCAGATACGTGAGTACCCGTAGGTACTACAGACTTATTCAGATAGCAGACTTATCATATACAAGACTTATCGACATGTGACTTATAAGATACAGAGTACCGTAGGTACTACAGAACTTATTCAGATTCAGGACTTATCAGATACAGGACTTATCGATACAGGTGGACTATCAGATATGGTGGAGTACCCGTGAGGTACTACAGACTTAACTCAGACAGAGTTAATATGACAGGAGTACCCACAGGTACTACGTAACTAACCGTAGACAGAATGTAATAACTTAATTAAATACAGAGTACCCGTAGTACTACATGTAACATTTTCGTATTATGTGGAGGCCTCCTCCGTAGGTACTACAGCTTAATCGTAGACAGGAGTACCTGTGAGGTACTACGGTAACTTATTCGTGAGACAGGAGTACCTGTGAGGTACTACTAATGTGACATGCAGGTACATTCAAATCTTTAATTTTATTCTTTATTCAGAGTCTTATCATATAACTGTTTGAATTCCTTGCATCAAGAATAAGGGAATGAGTAGGGACACAGCTGCATTAAGTACCAAGATACTATATACATTTAAGTGCCGTGAGTATTATCGTAGATTGGGGAGTGCCTAGCACTTAACAGACAGAGGGCCAGAAAGACTAGTCGATGTGTGAGTGCCTTAGCACTTAATAGACAGAGCGCGTAGCACTACACTGTATCAGAGGCCGTAGCACTTGGACAGACAGAGTACCGTGAGCACTAATCAGAGTACTATATTAGCCGAGGCCAGCACTAATCAGAGTATCAAGTATTTCCACCGAGTGCCGAGCACTAATCAGAGTACCGGGCACTAATCAGAGTGCCAGAAATACTAATCAGGAGTACCGAAGTACTAATCAGGACAAGAGTGCTGTGTCATTTAATAACTGGTCTTAGGTGGTTTTATATAAATTATATGAGGTCAAGAATTTACTATCTTATAATAGGCATTTCCTTAGCCCTCAGTGTTCATGACAGATCGTCTTCATATACTGGTAAGGTATGATGCGTATGTAATCACACCTTATTCATGGAATCTTATTCTTCTATGAATCTACTTTACCCAAGAGTTGGAATCACTCCAATCGGATCATACAAACTGAAGTTATGGCATTTTCATGCCAACTAGTCATTTTACCCGAGGGACAGTTTGAGATACTCCCTTTTTCCGGGGTCTTAACTTCATATTTGGCACTATCTCTTTGAACTCTTTTAGCTAAGGTGCTAAGGGTTCTATTCTAACTGGAATACCTAATCCTGAGCACTGAATCCTACATCTCAAACAACCCGACTACTCTCATGTTCAAAGCTTCGGGAACTGCACTCGTCTCGCATTACCGCCCCACTTTGAGTGAATATTTAGGCCACTTAGGATCCGAATTTGGCGATGCCTATTCTTTAAGTTTTGTTCTCCTTGAAGTCTATTTTACGTAGCCACTTGAATCACTCAAATCGGATAAGAAATGAGCAAGTTATGGTCAAAATACAAAAACTGGTCGAATAAGAATGCATCGTTGCACGCAGATATTCTCTTTAATGTACTGGTACACATTGGCCAAAAATGCACGCCGTAATGCAAAGTGTACTGGTACAAGTCACTCCGAATGTTCTAAAATGTGTGTTTTCTCACATTTTTTCATAGTTTTGATACTCAAATCAATTCTATACATCAAACATACATCTAAAACCATTTCCAATTCACTCAAATTCTTTCTATTCAATTCCTCTTCAATGGATATCTTTCTTCCAAATTTTCTTACGGATCACTTCAAAACCATCTCTAATATGGGTTATGACCCATACACAAACCAACATGATGTTTAGTTAAGGCTTATTCTAAACCCTAACTCAAAGACTCCTCACCAACCATGAATCCATCCTAATAGAGAGGATTATATGATTATCATGTACCATATGGGCTCTTTATCAACTCCTATTTTCAAGAATCCAAGGTTCGATACAATCTTATCAAAACCCTAGCTTTGGAGATAATGATATTCACCATACAAAGCCTTAAAATCTATGTGACCCATACGAAATCCAAAGTTCCATACATAAATTCGGGGCCTAAAGTACCTTGGCTTGCTCTGGCTTCTCTTCTCTTCTTCTCTTCCTTTCTTTCTCTTCTCTTCCTCTTCCTCTCTCTTCTCTCCTCCTTCTCCCATCCTGGCTTCCTCCCCAAATGAGACCAATTTGGTCTTTTAAAACTAGATTTTGTTAAGGCCTTGTTTAGCCTCTCTAAAACCCATTTTTAAGTTAAGTTTCATTATTTGGTTTTTAAGCCCTCCAACTCGCCATTTTTATTCCTAAGTTCTCTTTATTTCATTTCTCAATCTCAAACTCATCAATTCATGTCTTTAGGGCCCCTTGACAATAAATTATAATTTTGTCCTTAAATCTTGTAAAATTTCCCGGTCTCTAGTTTCGTGTTTCGCATTTGACCTCAGCCTAAACAAACAAATTATAAGCTACAAAATACTCTAAACATGCCGAAACGACTAGGTATATTTCTGGTGTTATTGCATTTAAGACCATATTTTTGTCTTTGAGAGACAAAAACTCTCATTTGGGCATTTTGTTTGGGAGAGATAGGGCATCATCCGGTTGAGTGTTGAGGCAGAAAAATTGGTGATTTCTCCATGTGAACAAGAGATTTGGTGATCAAGAACAAGAAGGAATCTTGGTACAAAGTACATCGTCTCGCCCAACGTTTTAACTATAAAATATACACAGTATTTGAAGCGACTATATCGAAACGAATCTCGATTCTAATAAAACTTTACGCATAGTCCCATTCAATAAGGACATCGATAATATGATGTGAAATTGACCAAAAAGTCCCTACACATTAAATGCCCCATAAAAACTATCTATTTTAGCAAACTTTTGACTCAAGGGACTTTCCATAGAGTCTAAAAACACCCGAAAACATTTCTGAAAATTATGTCCAACCTGTCCAACTACAATCCTGAAATTTCAACCCGAACTATCCGAAAATAGTCCCGACCAGCCCGACGTCCAACACAGCCTCAAAATTCCTAAACTCGGGCCAAAAATTTTCGACTGAAGTTTACGACCTTCATGGCTCCTCTAAAAAAATTCCCAAGCCATTACATAGCATTTAGGCTAAACAACTCAAGTAGGAAAATTTCTCAACTCTTGAGTTTGGCCAAATACTAAGCTTTTGGTACTCTACGCGTAGCTCTTTCGCCGCATAGACCAACTTCCTTAAGCATCCCGCTCCGACTTAAAATCTACGGTCCGATTTCCATAAATCTGAGAAAGAAACAAAGAGAAAATATAAAATAAAATTCTCTCTGGGTGGACTCTTCTCCTCTCCCATCCGGGCCCTTCCACTTTTGACTTTCTTTTATCGCTTTTGATTTTTTTTCTTTTCTTTAATTTTATTATTATTATTTGATAAACGATTTCTATTGCCCCATTCGGGTCCATTTATGCCCCGAAAAATTTTATTTCTTTTCGGCTTCACTTTATCAGAATGAACTTAGATCAAGTCATTTCGAATCTCTAGATTTTTGTAAAATCTCATCCTTGAAGTCTCCTCTACTTATCATCCAAAAATCATAAAATATTCTCGACTGCCCTGCATCTAAATCTAAATTTTTATGGGTCACTAGATTTCGCGAGACGAATTTAACGACGCAGTCTGTTTCATCATCCGAGATCTAGAGAATTTTCTAGGCTTCCCTTAACCATTATGATAATTTATTATTATTATTATCTTTTTAAAATTCCATAATTGGAATTCTCACTCCTCCACTTTCCTTAATTGCAAAAGTCGCAATTCCTTTGAAAACTTTATAATTTCACTCCTTAAAACAATTTTCAAAAATTCTATTATGACACTAAAATAATTAAGGAAGACCTTGTGCACATACTTGCCATATACCGTACACCCTCTCTCGAGATCGGCGCCATAAATCCTCCTCTCCTTTAGAACATTCTCACGTTGAAATGAACAAAACTAACATAAAGAGGATACCTTTAATCTGAAAACAACTCCGAGGATACTGGGATCGGGCGCATCCCCAGCCTCCCGACTCCCATGCGAGCTCCTCTTTAATCCCCACATTCACCACAAACTCTGACTCAACCCGAATGACCTTATTCCACAAAACCGCTCCTCCGGCGATCTACTATCTCGCACTACCGCCTCCTTATAGGTCAAATCTATCCTTTAGCTTCATCGGGGCCGATCCTCCGAAAGGCAGCTACGGGAGGGATTCGGGAATGCATTTCAAGGAGCATGGATACATGAAACACATTATGAACCTTAGACAACTCCGAGGAAGGTCTAATCTATACACGGTCCCACCCGCAATAATCCCATACGGTCCCATGCATTCCTGGTGCCTGCAGCCTTTTCGCGTCTTCCAAACCGAGATGAAGTGCTCTGGGTGGGAAACTGAGAAGACCTCATCGCCCACCTTAACCTGTAGATCCTACGGCGGTTCGGTCCCGCATAACTTTCCGTCCCACCCTAGCTATCTTGAGTCCTGTTCCCTGAAAAACTGGATCTTATCTAAGGTAATCGTACTAACTCCGGGCCCATCGCCCTCTCTCCTATTTCATCCCCAGCACACGGAGTACGACACTTCGGCCATACAATGCTTCCAATCGAGCCATGCCTATGCCGGATTGATAACCATTGTCAGGAAGTAACCCATTAGAGATAAATGCGCATCCCACCTTCCCTACAACTCAATATCACATGCTCAAGATATCCTTCAGCGCCCTCGAATAGTTCTCTCTCGATCGACTACCACCGAGGGATGGAAAGTCGTACTAAAGTGTGAACCCAGTCCCTCAGCTTAAAATCCCATAAAATGACCAAAACTGGATGTGAATCGGGTCCCTGGCTTGAGACTGCCATCACTATAGGAACACCAAGCGTAATCTTAACTATCTCCTCCAGCAATCAGCCAACTTGTCCAACGGGTCATCGCTAATCGAGAAAACACAATGATTCTCGTTAGTCTATCCACTATCACCCATATGGCATCGTGTCGTCTCCAGTCTCTTAAGCCAAAATAAAAATCCATAGTAATCTTATCCCCACTCCATACTGTAACCTAAGGCAATGATCTTCTCATGGCTTCTGGTGCTCTCGCCTTTACCCTCGCCGACAAAAAGTTAGGCATCCTGGATATGAGAAATCTACACTCTTTTCAAAGGCCCTTCCACCAATAATGCTCCCTCGCAGTATGATGCATCTGCGCAACCAGGGCATGGAATATGCTGAAGAGTGAGCCTTCCATGATTTCCTTTAGTTCACCTATTTCCTGTGTACACATTCCCTCTAATTATTACGCCCCATCGTCTCCGATCCTGAACTCCGCTCTACCACCCTCACCCCGCTCAACTTAATCTCATCTCCGAAACTTGCTTCCACCTTCGATCTCGATCCATGAGAAGAGGACGAACATAAATGATACCAATAAAGGTCCTCGTACGCCCATCTCAACCCGAACCCCAAAGATCTCAATCATCAACAATGGGAGATATACCGTCTATGATACATAGGAACCCTCCTGTCGCCTAAGGCATCATCCACTACATTGGCCTTCCCGGATGGTACCTTCTATCTTGCAATCATATAATCCTTAATCAACCTAAACTACCGGCTACGCGCTTTGCTGCTCTTTCGAGTGAAGATATACCGCAGCTCTTATGATCGTGAATAATCTACTGTGAACACCAGATAGATAATGACTCCAGATCATTAGAGAGAAAAACCATCAGCCGTTAGTTCTAAATCATGGGTCGGGTATTTATGCCCAGCGTTTTAAATGATCCGGAAGTATAAGCTATCACTCTACCATTCTCGCATCAAAACACACCCTAACCCTTGTCCTGGAGGTACTCATCAACAGACACCTCACATAACCGTCCTTTCCGATGGTAGTGATAATGATCGAGCTCGGCCACCCTCCCGCCTCGCCTCCTCAAAACTATGGGCCGGCGTATCCGACCACTCGACCTCAGATCCTTTTTCACAAATCGTTAACGGCTCGCTATCTCAAATCCCTGGGCCACCCCGTAATAACCTACCAACTAAGGTTCCACTTAAAACATTCGTGCAGCCTACCACTATAGCTTCGACATCTTGAGGATCCACACTAACACCTTCTTCCGAAATGATACGACCCAAGAAAGCCACTTTATCCAACCAAAATCGGCACTTACTAAATCCTAGCCGTGAGCAATCGACGCCTCAAGAATCTACACATCGCCCGAGATGCCTCGTGATGTTCCTCTGCGGACTGCCCAGTATTACTCGAATGTCATCACGAATATGATCACAAACTTATCTAAATACGTACTAAATACCCCGCTCATCAAATCCATGAACGCACCCTCGGTGCAGCCAGTCAATCCTAGAGTGGCATCACTTAGGACCCCGGGGAGGACCGTGATCTCGTCCCGAATGCACTTAGAAAAACATCATTCCTCTGTGACTCCTCAACTGATGGTGAAAATTCTGACCAGTGTCAATCTTAGAGTATAAATTCGAGATCTATGCAATTGGTCAAATATCTCATTTATACGATGTCGATACCGGTCGCGCATTGTCGCTAATTCAGCTTGTCCGTAATCTATACACACAACTGTAGCTTCCCATCTTCTTCTTTGCACAAGAGGAACTGAGCTCCCCACCCAAGTGAGGTGAATACTAGGCTCCGATGAAGCCCTCGCTTAGCACTCCCTCCAATCGTGGCCTTCACCCTTTAAACCCACTGTGCCATTCCTGTATCGAGGAGTTCCATACTTCCGCCGGTCCCCTGATTCAAATTCAATAACGAACTCCAATCTGCTCCATCCGGGGTAAACCCCGAAATATCATCCCGGAAAGACATCCGGGAACTCTTTGACTATGGGGATGTCTTCCGCACCAAGTCCCCTCTTGTCTCCTATCCACCACAAATGCTACAACTACAGAACCTTCCTCGGCTACTCGAGGCGTGTCATGGCATTAAATGTGAGACTAGGGCCATCTCTCTTCCCTCGATTCCCGAAATATTATGCTCCGGGGTTCCTCCGTCGAACCAATCTTACTTTTTCTATAGCACCCATGGCCTCTATGCCCGATAACCAGTCCATACCCAAGACTCTATCAAAATCATCGATACCTAACACTATCAAGTCACTGGAAAATCCTTATTCCTCGAATGTCAATCGCTACCTAGGAACTATTCTCTGATATCATAGTATCCCATCGGGCACGGAAACCACCATACTACCTCATAGGTCGACTTATCCAGCTCTTCCAAAGAATGGTACTAAAATAAATGAATGAGGGCTCGGTCCACTAATGCATATGCACTGCGATCGGGAACCTAAATTTCATATCTTTAAGAATCACGCCCGTATGATCCGGGCCTCGCTGTGTGACCAGGAACACCGGAAATTGAGTACGAGTACCACTTTGACCGCCAATCGTACCGCTCCGCTCCCGCACTCTCTACCGCGACCTCTGGGCCAGTGGCCGACCGCTTACCCTCCGTCGAACTAATCCCCTACCACCGATCGGACCTCCGGTGCCCTGGGTAGATACTATACCCACCAGGTCTCTACTACGAACTGCGGGATGGCCCCTTATAAAGGATCTTCCCGCCCGCAATGGAAACATCTTGTCATGTTCATCCCGTACCTCCGAGATGTCCCTCGACATGTAGGCACAATGGAAAAAGATGATCATGAAGATCTACCACCTCCCTGCCGCGATCGGACGGATCCCCGCTAGAGGCCGGCCTCCTCGTCCCTGCTTCCTACCGCCTAACTCATTTCTTTCCCTTTCTTTCTAGCTAGATCGACCGTGCCCGGTTGACTAGTGCCGGGAGCACCTCTCTTACTGTCTGGCTGCCCCTAAGTTAGAACTAAAACTGTCCTTTCTACCTTTAAAGTGTAGCCCTCAACCAACCTCCAAAGTTATTTGAGATGCCCAGCTAGATGAACTTTAATTCTGACGTTCAAGTCGGCCATGAATCGCTCACATTTCTGTTCCTCATTTTCCTGTATCATAGGCACTGAACTCTCTACGAGCTTTGAAAAACTCCTCTGGCCAGATTCGTCACCGCCAGTGATTGCCGTTTAACTTGAAGAATTTCTTTTCTATTTTTGCATCCTTGATAACTATGCGGTAAAATCTGCCTCAGAATACTGGGCTGGAACCGGGTCCTAAGTGACTCGTAGGGTGTCTCCCTCCACGGCCTCCCCACCACCCCAAATTCGAGCGCTTTATCAAGAACCCTGAAAAGAGGACTTTCTGCTCATCTGAACACCCCATCACTGCATAAATTTCACTAACCCTGTCTAGCCTACAAGTACGCCTTCTGCCTCCGGCCGCCGGTACCATCAAGGTTTAGCCCCTAATTCCAGAGCACGCTCGATCATGGCCCTCCTTCCGGAGGCCCTTGCCTAATCTGCAGTTACGTAACAATATGTATAACCCGATCCATCAAGCCAAGGTACCGCACCCGGCCTCTACGACCCTCGATGGTTCCTCAGCCGGGGCTAATCTTATCAAGCATCTTCCGATCTAAGGGTGTGCTCGACATATCTCTCTGGTGGTGCCTCCGGTGCGGAAGTCCTAGATCGACCTCTACGACCTCGTCCAGACATAATGTTGTGAATTTCAAGATTAAAAGATTCAGTGACACTTTTCAATATTTGATGCATGCTAGGATTAGCAAAATAATGTAGGTTGCAATAGGAAAATCATTATAAGAACACAATTCTATAGGAAATACTGTGGAAAACGCGCGAAAAATAGGCGAACTATCGCCTAAAACTACTCTGATACCAACTTGATAGACCCTTCCTATCGACAGTGGAATCATGACACCTTACAAGAACCTCCCAGCCTAAGCTCGCTCGACCGACAAGGTTAATATGAAGCTGTCGCGTTAAAACTCGCTGAAACTCGCTCGAAAATGTGGGTTATAAAATTTTCACTTTTCTATTAAAATTACACCTTTAGATTTAACGAAAATCCGGTAGCATAACGGCTGCACGGTGGTAAAGCCCGAAATACAAAATCACCTGTAGATAAAACACCCAATGCTTTCCCAAATATCCAACTACAATCATAAAGGACCTTCGTCCTCATCAAAATATAAGATAAGGATCAATCCAAATATAATTTCATCGCAACCTATTTTTCTCAAAGCCATGCATGCATATTTTACAAAAGATATTTATATATACAAAATGTCACATTTTAACTTTTACTACTTTTACTTTACACTTTATCTTATATATAATCACAACACAACGTCTAGGACCGAGGATCTTGGAAAGGTCTTACGGCTTCAGCACCTGCACCTGAAAAATTATTTAAAAATAGAAAATTGTGAGCCAAACGGGCTCAGTGAGTACTATAAGTTCTAAATGTTGGCCGCCCCACGATGTACCTCCCAATATGAAAATCTGAACATAAATGGTTGTAAAATTGTTTATGAGAAAACTAAGTTTTTGCTATGAAAACCATTTATGAAAATTGTGCTGAAAACTATTTATTTTGCTGAAAATTGTTCTGAAAACTATTTCTGCTGTTGAAAACTGTTTCAGTGGTGGTTAATATATGAAATTAAGCAGGCCGGGAAATCAAGTACAACCATCGCGCTCCATTTCGAAAATACCCTGACGGATGCCATGGAATCTCTAATTTCGCACGGTAGTGAACCCGGAACTCGCACGGTAGTGAACCTCTAACACTACTCCGTCTAATTTGGTCCGGTGAACACGGCGGGACTTCTATAAACATAATGGAAAATGCCCGATGATGGAACCCTACAACACCTCATCGTCATGTACTAAGTCGGCCACAAGAACTATCTATATACTCCCTAATGCAGGGCGACTCACTATATAAATATATGCTAGATCTAAGCCCCAATTGCCGACTAGGCAATATAGTTAGTCATAATATCCCATAACCTTGCCATGCACAATCCGAGATACATTTGACTTAAACTCGAAATACGCATTCAGCGCCATAAACCAGACAAACTGCTTTCTTGGGCATCGAAATCAAAATTTTCCATTAGTATAACAAGCCGGAGGTAAAAAATGCTTTATACATTACATTATATTTTCAAAGCACTTTACAAACTTGTAATTTAAATACTTTCGTTTAGAAAACGATTTTGAGTACTCACATTTTTCTCGACTAATTTCTTTAAATTTTGTTAAGCACTCTAGATTATCGTCTGATGCTCCAATCGCTACACAATCTATACAAAGCACGAAATGCCTCGCCAACGTTTTAACCATAAAACATACACAGGCTTTGTGCGACTATATCAAACGAACTCGATTCTAACAAAACTTTACGTACTAGTCCCATTCAATAAGAACATCGATAATATGATGTACTGACCAAATGTCCCTACACATTAAATGCCCTATAAAACTATCCGCTTAGGCAAACTTTGACTCAAGGGACTTTCCATGTAGCCTAAAAAACAGTCCAAGTCACTCTGTAATTATGTCCGACCTGTTCGACACAGTAACTCGAATTTCAACCCAAACTCCGTCCGAAACATCTGAGAACTAGCTCTGATCATTCGAACACAGTATCAAAAATTCCTAAACTCATTCTAAAAATTTTTGGACTGAAGTTTACGACCTTTCATGGCCTCTAAAAAAATTTCAAACCATTACATAGCATTTAGGCTAATAATAACTCAAGTAGGAAAATTTCCTACCTTTTGGAGTTTGCCGAAATACTAAGCTTTTGGTACTCTACGCTCTCACGACTGTGACCAACTTTGCTTTCGCCTCCTCACGAAAAATCTACTATCCGCATTTCCAAAATCTAAGAAAGAAACACAACAAAGAGAAAATATAAAAATAAAATTGCCCTCTCTCTCCTGACGCCTCCTCTCATGTCCTGCCCTTCCACTCGACTTTTATTGCTTTTGATTTTATTTATTAAAATTTTATTATTATTATTTGATAACGATTTCTATTGCTCCCATTCGTCCATTTCTACCTTGAAATTTTAATTTTCGCATTTCACTTTATTGTAAATGAACTTAGATCAAGTCATTTCTAACTTCCTAGATTTTTGTAAAAATCTCATCCTCAAGTCCTCTACTTATTTATCCGTAAAATCGTGAGCTTATTCCGACCACCCCGTAATTCAACGAAAATTCTCGGGTCACTAGATTCGCGAGACAAATTCTAATCTAAGGCAAATTGCTTGGCCATTCGAGATCTAGAGAATTTTAGGCTTCGAACCATTCTCGAAATTTTTTATTATTATTATCCTTTAAAATCTAAAATGGAATTTCACCCTCCACTCTCTCTTAATTCTGTAAAAAGTGTCACAATTCTTGAAATCCTTTATAATTTCCCAATTTCTTAAAACAATTTTCAAAAAATTCTATTAAGGGCAAGAAAATAATTAAGGAAGTCTTTGGTGCAACACGGTTACATACCGTACACCCGGGATGGGCGTTACAGGGGATGCTAAGTAGCAAAATTGAAATACTTCTCTAATATCAAACTCTTAATATGAGATCAAAATAGAATTTAAAATAAACTAATGAAAACTCAATCCAACAAACAAAATGTGCAACTAAGGGATACCAAGAGATGATAAAATCCTAGGGTATTTGGTGCATATGAACAATCCTACTATATCTAGGCCAAGATTCTATCATATTGTCTCATGAAAGTGTTTTCCAAGGCGACTCTTACCTAATTTAATCATAAGCCTCTCTCGAGGTCAAATAATATACCAACTAATACTAAGTCTCTTGCTTCTCAGCTCAACCCCAAGCATTAGAGATGCTTTCAAACCCAAGAATCTGACAAGCCTCCTAATTACCGCTAATATCTCTATTACCCGACTAATTAGGTTGATTCATCTACGTCTAATTCCTTATTCACTTCTCAGATCTCATAGGAAACACTCACCATATTGAGATTGATCATAAATCAATATGTAAACAGTAACCAAGCATGAATCAATAGATTGACAATCACAAAAAGACAATAAAAATAGAAAAATATACAATTAGGTATAATATTCATCTTCATAATACAACCAAAACCCTAGACTACGAAATTAGAACATAATAGAGGTCTGGTACATTACAAATTTAGGATAAAACATGAGAAAAGGGGAAGAAGAAAATCTAATGATGGAAAATGATATGAGTCCTCGGTTTTCTTCCTCCAAATCCTAACTTCTTCTCCCAATCTTGAAGAATAGCTACCATGCCTCATCTCTAGTCCCAAAGTGCTGACCCCTTGAAAATTAGGGTATTATTCTTTCTATACCCAGAAGAAATCACCTACCGATTGCCAAATATGGGCAGGACTCACAAACAGGCCCAAGCGACGTCGCGACGTGGGGTTATGGAGACGTTGGGCTGTAGAACGTCGCTAGGGCTCAACGTTGCAACTTGCAAATGTCACGAAGTTGGAGCAAGATCTGTATTTTTCCATCTTCAAGTCTCCAAAACACCTCAAAATGCCGCATTTTAACCTACAATGCAAAATGAAACTAAATATTAGTAATGAAGCGAAAACACCACTTATTTATGTATAAAAGCGATCAAAATCACTAAAAAAAACCTGGGTATGAAATGAGTGTTTTAGACACTCATCAATATCACTCATGACTTACTCGAATCAAAGGGTTGATTCAAGTGGCCATCATAACCAGAAACCTAATGGGTCACACACTAAAAAGAAGTAATTTGGCCTTGGATCAGATCCAAATTGAAGGAAATGGTTTTGGATTAGATCCAAAACGAAGGAGAGAGCTTTATAATTAGATAATCTCGGGATTAGATGAATTCCAAGGCCATATGGATGGGTCCATGAGTCATTGGGCTCGCATATGGGCTTAAAGCGCATGAAAAGCAAGCCATAATGTTCACACAAGCACATAGTCGGCCACCCCTCTTTAATGAGGGCTATGTGTTAAGACCAAAATATGTTATCTACCAAATCTTCGACACTGCTACCAAAGATATTTCAGTCCTCGACAACGGTGCCAAAAGCTTGTTAACTAGATTTTTAACATAGACAAAAAATTACCGGATTCCCTCATATCATGGTTCGTGGATACCGGCATTGTAATCGAAGAACTAAATCGGCCCCTTAGCGTGCCAAGAACTTGTTTACCACCCTTTAACATGGCTACTGTAAGATCATTGGCTAGTGCCTGGAAACGGTGCCAAAAACTTGTTGAGACCCAAGATAATAAATATGTTTTTGCTTTGTAGGAGAAGGTTTCATTTTAAAATGTGTTTTTGTCTAGTTCATTGCAAGTGCACAGGTCATACAAGTAATAAACGTGGATTTTAGTCCAGATATCGTTCCCACGAGGATTGATGAAAAATCCAAAGATCAATTACCCTATCTACTCAAGATCCTTACTATTTGAACTCCAAGTCTAAATTGATTTGGTTTTAAACTAAAGGAATTGTAAAACTACTTCTGGTGCTCCCATAACTATATAAAGAATTCAAAATACCAGATTTCAACAATGGGAAATAGTTCAATGTACAATTATTTATTTCTGCATCATTTTAGAAATATGGTTCAATCATTAGTTTGAAATTTCGAATATGTCAAAGATGCAAGGTAGTATAGCTCGATTTCTCCATACACTATACACTCACCGATTAGAGATCCGTGTTCCTTTTCTTGACATGAGTCTAATCGGCCATTTATAAGATATAATCATCTTTCTAAAATCTGGGTATTTTTTCCTTTTCAGTGCTTTGTACCCAAATCTTAGGATTGAAGAATTCTTGTCCCTATAGACAGGATTTTGCAAGCCTCCTCCAATCTAATTGGTATCTCATTCTTCAAGTCTAATAAAATTTTCTATCTCCTTGATTAGATCTCCGCTAACATGGGATCAAGATCCTTTCATCAGACTAAGGAGAAACCTTTGATCAACTAAATTGATACATCATCCAACTATTCTTACACTATGAGTGAATTAGTGGTATATCGAAGTAGTCTTTTTGAGTTCATTAGTTTCATAATATTAGTCTAACATACCTCTAAGTAACTGCTCCATACTCTCAAGAATCTCCATCTATGTGTCACTCAGAGGGCCTCCTGGAAATCAAAGTAAGATATAGTCCTTTTTTGGGTACACGTTACAAATATTCTGAACAAGTGACTTCAAGAGCAATACCAATTAAATAAATTCAAGATTTCGAACTATGATGCTCTTTGGAGTTGTGCAGAAAATAATAATTAACACGATCCATTCCCAAAGGGAGCTCAGTCTTTCAAAACTAGAATACAAATAACAGTGACTAAATGATTAAGAAAATTCACTGAGATTGCAAGCGAACTGAAATAAATGAACTCTAGAAAAATTTCCAAAATTCTATCCAAGTCAGACAATAATGAAAACTATAATTTTACAATGAATCCAAACAAACTTTGCAATTCGATCATCAATTAACTTCTAAAAAGAAAGAAAAACTACTAAAATGCTAAACTAAAACAAAAATAAAATAAAAAAATAAAAATAAAAAAAAAATAAAAATACAAAGGAGTGTCCAACTGCTCAGAAGTTCCCTGGTTTTGGTGAAAGCTCCCCACAATGCCTTAGATGCTTCTATTTATAGATGTTCAACTAATGGGCCACACTTCAAGGCTGAAATTGTGGATCCCCAAAAAATTGGCCCAGTTAGGTTTCTCCCACAATAAATATAGTTGTCATATTTGTTCTACTTATCTGGCTTGCAAGTCACATGACATGGTTTCGCTTTCTTCTGATTCCGTCGCGACATAATTTGTAAATGTCGCGACAAAGTTCTACCGGGTTGTCTAGTAAATTGTCAGACACGAGTTTCGCGTCAGAACATAAAACTTTGTTGCAACCAAATTTCTAATCTTTGCAAACTCTGAAAACTATCGCGATATAAAATTTCTTTTATCGCGGATGTTTATTTACTCTACTTTGTTTTATGTCGCGACATAAAATACTTTTTTGCTCACACTATATCGTGACAATTTTCTGTTCTTTTCTCTTCATCTTTTGTCGTAACATAGTTTTATGTTGTCGCAAATAAATATTTTCGCTTTCAAATTTCTTCTAACTTTGTTTCGCTACATACAATATTGTAAGGTCGTGACATTCTTTCATGGGTCTTTTCTCAACCTCACGCGATAGTTCCTCATAGTTGCATGTTGTTGTTGTCGCGATAGACCTTGAAAATTTCGTGACATATTTCCTTCCTTGATCTTTGTCACTAGCTGAACTGTTTGTTGCAACATTGAAATCTTTGTCGTAATAAACTTGTCTTGACTTGTCTCATTTTATGTCGTAACAAAAGAATATTATGTCACGAAAAAGCTCTCACTATGTAGCTTTTTATGTCGCTACACAAATTTGATTGTTGAGACAAAGCTCTACTGCCATTTGCTTGATCATTGTCACGATAGAGCAGAATAATATTGCAACATTCTTCTTCAACAACTTCTCAATCAATGTCATGACAAAGTTTTGTCTTCTGATTACCATGATATCGCAACATTCATTTCTTTGTTGCAACATTTATCATTCAATATCTCATTTTGTGTCGCGACATTATTCACTTTTAGCTTAAGTCCAGTTTCTGTTCTTTGTTGCGACATAGAATTCGTGGTTGCGACAGAGTTACTACTAGCTCTATTGAGATTATGTCGCGACACTTCTGCCTTAGCCAATTTTATGCTTTTCTTGTTGGAATTGTCTATTTTGCATTAAAAACGTACAAAACACAAAGTTGGTGAATATTCCATAATTCAGCATTCAAATGAATCATGCAAACTCCCCAAAATACAAAATCATCATGATGAGTTTAGACCATCACTATATTGGTCTTTTTTATGGGCAAGGGATTGATATATATGCTATACATCAGATCCTAGCCATCATACACATGCTCTGATACAGAGAGAAACGTTCTCTTAAGTTGATCTCTCTCAAAAACTTCTCCTTCAGTGAATCAAGAGATTGGCTAGCACCAATCCTTCATTCAAGCCATCCCATGGAGGTCTTCTTCAACCTTCTTCCTATGGATCACCATTAGAGGTGTTGCACTAGATTTGTTGCACATCTTCTCCAAAGGAGGCATCATATACCAAAGGTAATGGCATTCTTTCCATTCTATGGCATGGTATTCGATTTTTTATGAACCAAGTGACCCTTGGCCTAAATATCTCGATCAAAGATCTTTTTTTCCATTGTGTTTTTCTGATTTCATGTTAGATCGAGACCCAATATGAACACTATTGGATCTAAGAGCTCAATTTTTGTAAGTTGGGAAGCTTTCATAAGCGCCTTAGAGGTTTCATGAGCAAGTGAAGAACAACGTGCACACAAGGTGTATGATAAGATGTTCAAGTGAAGTCTAAGCCTCTCAATCGCTTCAAAGTGAGTTATTAAGCTATATTTTGTGAAGATCACCCTTTTACATCAAGTGGGAAGTATTTTGAGCCAAATGCCTATATGGATTTTGATTTATACGATGGGGTTGAAGTAGTCATCTCACAATGCTTGTGATGAGATGGGTTACTTGCAATTGAAGGATATGGAAGGAAAATGAGCTTCAATGTTGGTAGAGGTGTTTGTAATGAGTAGAAGGGTTATGAGGTTGAAAAATGTTGGCCTTAATTTGCTAAGCTAATTTTGAACATGGCACTAAAGAAGACTAGGCAATCAAATTCTAAAGCTTCAATGCCCAAGTTCGAAAAGTTTGATGTCACCTTAGAAGCAAATTGACCATCCTTTCAACCTCAACTCTCAAAATATGCACTCGAGGAGCATGGTGGTCAATCTTGATCATCCTTAGGGAAGTCTTCTTTGCACCTATCTCATTATTGCACCTAAATGATGCAATTGTTTTTTTCAAAAATCCAACTTTTGAACCTCTTTACATCTTAGTTATGTTTTTCAGTCACTTACTGTGTTTTGCATGTGTTTTTCTTTCTTTTGTTTTTTTTTGAGTCATATATGATTTGAATTGGTGCAATGTTAATTGTTTTGAGAATGCATTGGTATTATGCTTCATTTTTTTAGTCCACATTGAGATGACTTTGCATTTATTTGGTCTAGGATTTTAGGTGTCTAGTGGTTGTGGTAGACTTTGCTTGATTATCCCCCTTGTCTTTCAAGAAATTATTTCTTAAGGGAACTCATGCACACACACACACTAGATCTCTCTTCTACACTTTGGTTATGGCCCCTTTTTCTCAAATTGAACTTGGCTTGAAAGGCTTTAACTTCTAGTGATGAGACACCTCCAAAAGAGGGCCAATAAGCCCCAATTATGAAAAAAACAAAAGAAAAGCAAGAAAAAAAGAAAAAAATAAAGTGAGTTGACCCAATCAGAATCTCGAGCACAGTCCAAGGGGCCTTTCAAATCCCAATGACCTAAGCTAATCTAGCTGGGAGTCATTGACTTCACTGCTCATTAAATTGGATATAAGATGATTCAATCTCACAAGTAGGTGTGTTAGTTTTCTAGTTTAGTGTTCGGGTTAAAGTTTGAAGGAAACTTAATGCCTAATGCCCTTAATCAATTGGTGGGCAGTCACCAATGAATCCTTGCCATAGGGACACTTTTCTAGAAATCCTTAGCATTGCATCTTACTTTCAAATTTACGTGTTGAATAAAAAAGTGTGTTCTCAACCTATTTTAGTTGATCTCTTTCAAATGTGTGAGTTGAGTTTGATTAAAGAGTGCTTAGGACCATTGTATACATTTGAGATCTAAAACCTAAATTTCACTGAGTTCCCTTAGGAAGGGTTTGGGGGCAAGATTGAGCTTGCCTTGATCATCATACCATTTGATACCTCGTCATTTAGAGATGATAAATGTTTTGGAATTCCAATTAAACTAACTCACTTCTTTAGAACTTTTGCCATGCTTTCCCTTAACTAATTACTAGCACTAATTTCAATTCATCTATATATATATAAAATATTGTTGTGTTGTGTTACCTTTTATATGTTTTCCTTTGCTTGAGGACAAACAAAGAGCTAGGTTTGTGGGTGTGTTGAGTGTCTTAAACACTCATAATTTCATCTTGTTCATAGTGAATTTTACTTGTTTTTATGATAATTATAAGTGTTCAAATGCTCTAATCTCTAAATTTCATGTTTAGGTTAACCTTGGCAACTAACGAGCGAAAATGAAGCTGAAAATCATAAAAAAGGCCAAGAAGCAGCAAGTCTATTAATTTTCTCATCTTTATAATGATCCCTCATGGCTCTCATCTTGTCATAAACACATTCTATACTTCACAAGCTTTCCTTAGAGCCCAAGTTTACCCAATTTGGAGTTCCAATGGTCAAGATATGATATCGAGAAGTGAAGAAATAACAAAGCACCAGTAGACATGCTGAAAAATATCCCCCAAAGCACCTATTTTGTCACACAAGTGCATGGAATCAGGGCCTAACTTCTCCAAATTGCTGTTTTTTTAGCCTATATGAAGTCTCAAAAAAGGACTATTTAAGCAACATATTTAGGGCTTTATAGTAACTTTTTGGAGGGGGAGAAGCTGTTGGAAGCCCTAATTTGAAGACAAGAGAAAGGGGGAACAAAGAGGAGCTCAAGACTTCACATACCCGCTAGTTTCTTATTCCTATCTTTATGCTTTTCTTTACTTGGCTATTTGTATCTCTCTCTAAAATGTTCTAAACTCATTTTCTAGGGTTTTGATGTAGTCTAACAATGAACTATGGTGTTTGATTTTTATTTGTAAACCCTTTTATGTTTCAGTCTTTCTATATTAAATGTTTTATTCAATTCTTTAAGCTTGCTAGTGTTTGATCATCATTAGCATGATTTGTGACCTAATATGAGACTAGGAGATGATTATTAGGTTAAACCATGAATTGAATATTATGTATTCTTTATAGAATAGAGATATTTGTGAGTTACATGTGGTGTTATGGATTTCAAGCGCTTAATGCATTCTTAGATATGATGGTTTGAGCTAGAGATGCAATATAACCTTTTCTAGGGATAGATTGTTATAACTTGAGAAAGAATAGCATGTGCTTTTGTGAAATCTACCATTAATATATGATTTAGACATCATTGGGACCATTTTGAACCTCACCATAGGAATTTGTTAGATGAAGTCAAAACCCTAGGTTTGCCTCCATTGATTTTTGCCCTAATTGTTTGTTAGAGACTTTGGTTTAGGATTTTTAGATTGTTTAGTTTGTTTTTCATTCAACTCCATCTTATTTCTTATTCATATAAAGTTAGGGTTATTCCAATTTTAGTTATTAGTGACCTAATTCTCATAAGACGATACTCACTTACCATTGCATTATTTGAGACAACGTGTGTACTTGCTGCACTAGGCACATATTTTATATGCACCATTTGCGCCTATCAGTGTGCATTATGTAAGGGCATCAAAAAGTAGGATGAAACAATTCTTTCAATATGTTGAACAAGTTTGTGAAATTAATAGACCAATTAGCTTGATATTTGATTGTATTACTAGATGGAACTCTACTTACACAATACTTGAAAGTGCAATCAAGTGTCATCGAGCTTTTCATAGTTTGAGTTTGATTGATAAAAATTATAAGTGGTGTCCATCTAATGATAAACGGGTAAGAGCAATGTCGATTTGTGAATTCTTGAAGCCATTTCATACAATAACCAATTTGATTTCCACATTATTTTATAGTACTTCTAATTTGTAATTTGGGGAAATTTAGAGGATAGAGCTTCTCTTGACATCCAACTTGGGAAATGAGGATTTGTTGATTAAAAGTATGTGTTGTAATTGAAAGAAATTTTTGACAAGTATTGGAGTGAATATAGCATGGTTCTTGCATTTGGGGCTCTTATTGATCCAACCAAAAAGCTTAATGTCTTATAGTATACTTATTTAAGACTTGATCCATGTGGCTATGAAGAAAAAAAATAGAAAGAGTAAAGAATGCTTTGTATGCACTTTTTGAGGAGTATAGCAACAAATGGTGCATCCACTTCTATGACTTATTCTTTTTTTCTAATGTGAGTCAACTGCCAAGTATTGCTAGAGAAGAAAATGAGAAGTTGCCTACATATGATGTAGTTGACTTTAATGAAATTCATTGTCTTATTATTATGATTGCAATTATTATTATCATTATTATTATTATTATTATTATTATTATTATATTATCTAATGAAATATTTATTTTTCATTTGATAGGATTTGAAGAATTTGATTGGCAAGAAACTAACAATAATCGAAAGTCGTAACTTGATCTCTATTTAGAGAAGCCAATAATTTCCTTCTCAGGAAATTTTGATGTGTTGGGCTATTGGAAAGCTAGAAGCAATATATTTTGTGATCTTATAAAGATGACATGTCATTAAGCATTCCAATAACTACTGTCACATTGAAATTTGCTTTTGTTATTGGATCTCATATTTTAAGCAAGTATAGAACTTCTATGCTTGATGAAACGGTCCAAGCCATATGCACACATAATTGGTTACATGGTTTTGTTAGTAAGCTTAACTTTTTTATTGAGGATTTATAATGAAGTATTTTCTTTGTACAATTAAGTATTAACGAATACTAATTTTATTTATAGATGATGATGAAGACTTAACTAACATCGAGAACATACATCTTTTTAATGTGAAGTCAAATGTTATTGTTGGAGATAATGTAGATGAGAAGGAAGATTAGGGGCATAGGGAATTTCATTTGAAACTTTGGATTTGTAGTTTTAAAGATGTTATTTAGTTGTTGCTTTATTTATTTATTTTTTTGGTACTTTGAGTGTTAACATGCTTGTTAGTGTTGTTTATTAAACTTGGACTTGTTTATGCTTTGATATTTCCTTGTTTATCTATGACAATTTAAATTTGATTGTGGTTGGTACTTCACTGTTTTTAATTGGTATATGGTTTTAGTTAGTTAGGTTATGACGGTGTTTAGCATTATTTACTTGTTTACGTTTATTTAAGACTCTAAATATTATTATATTGTCTAGGCTCCATCATTTTTGTATTAATTATTATTACTTATTTGTGTATTGTTATTTTTATTTGAAAAATGATAAAATTCAGAAAATATATATATTTAGCTTTTTTTTATATTATATTTTGGCCCGTTTTGGCCTGCAACCCATGTAGTGTCGAGCTAGGTGGGCCAAATTGGCTTGCAGCTTGAATGGGCCTGAACCATTTTGGTCGAGTTGGTCGATTTTCCATGTCTAGTAGTTTCTCATCTTTAGTCACTTAGTCTTCTTCATACTTGACAAGTCCAATCGGTATATTGGATTGTTGTTGAGAAGATCCTTTATGCATGACTGAGATTGTCTCTTATCCGGACCCCAAAAGAGAAAAGGTGAGATCCTATTAATCATTCAATTAATTGTCATTACTTATCCTTCTCCTAAAACTTGTGCTTAATAAAAAAAAAATAATAATAAGAGGACAACCCTAGTAGGGAGTGATAGAGGGGCTATTTTCTATCCTCATCATCCACTCGCTTAGGAACCCAATTTATACCCTTAATTAGATCATCATTAGTGTGTGTGCTTGGTGAAGCCAAATCCCGGGATCTCTCTTAATTTGAATTACATCCTAAAAATCAATCAAATTCTCAAAAATATGATTTTTACAATAAAAAGAAGATTTTCATAAGCAAGTTAACAAGGATTGCCAAACCAATTAAAAACTCATCCCAGTGCACCACCCTAAAGCCATTATACCTACAAGTAGCTTTAGCTACTACTAGGTAGGTTTAGGTATTATAAATTTTGTGATCTCCAAACTTAGACCCCTAGATACATGCTAATCACTCTTCCCAATTGATCGGAAAGACAATTAGGAACCTAGCATTGGAGTAAGCTTTTCAGTTAATTTACCATACACAAGAGAGTTAGGATTTATCCTTTCTCTTCAGGACCACCTAGGCGGGGTTGAGGTGATCAACCATATTTTGAATACCCTCTTCAAATGACCGAGGCTTTCTTTTATCCTCTGCACCACCCAACGAGTGGTTCTTTAGAAACTGAACCTCTGTGATTTCACAGTATTCAGATATTTCCTTTCAATCAAATCTCTAAAATCAAATCTAATTTTTGAATTATTTTTCTTTGGAATCCTGTACTGACCTAGCCACCTTAGGATAAAATACCCATCCTTTGGAAGACCTTAAACACCACTACTACTACTACAGTAGCTTAGGCTACCACTAGGTGGGGCTATTTAGGAATTATAAATTTTATGAAACACTAGAACACCAAAGCACCTAACTAATAGCTAGATTTCGAAAAAATCACCGGTGATGGTGCCTAACCATTAGTGACTTGTTAGTCTTAGTTTATTTTCTATTTTTTCATTTATCTTTACTTTTATTTTATTGTTATTTTTCTTTTAATTTTTTTATTATTTTTAGAGACAACCTATTTATAAGTTTTCTACTTTGTGTTTTTTATTTTTCTTTTGTAGATCTAGGTGTTGCATGGTCAATCGGGACCAAAATTAACAATTGATTGATAAGAAAGGAAGATCCACCACCTCAAGTACCCATGAACAATCAGTCTGGAAATGGTGACAACAAAGAGGTTGATGATACCACTTAAAAGAGTATTTTTATACACTTACATATTTTACTTTAATACCCTTTTTGTGCTAAATTATCATACTTAACCAATTATGCACATTGTCAAGTCCTAAACCTTGGTGTATTTATAGGCCTTTTAGGTACTTTTTCAACAATGGGACATTTTGGGGTCTCGAGTTAAAGCTTTGAAGCTTTAGGAAGAAATTCAGAAGGGTTGAAGCCTTGGAAGCATGATTGGATGAAGAGACAGAGGCCTAGGATGCAATCTATCAGATTTCGCTCTACTTAGGGAGGCAAAGCAAAAGATTTCGCTCTACTTAGGGAGGCAAAGCGAAAGTTCTCTGGGCTTTTGCCTCAGGTAGAGTAAAACTCCTAGCAAAGCTTTCTACTCGCCTTGTGGAGTGAACTTGTTATTTTCGGCCCGATTTGGAATGTCTTTATATTATTCTCGATCCTGAGGTCCTATATTTGGTATATAATTGATCTACGATCATTGTAACTTTCCTAAAAGGCCTCAAAGTGTATTTTCATTCCTTATTTATAGGGGGGTTGATAAAAAACAATTATGCTTTGATTAGTGGAGAATTTTCTTCGTTTCTTCAATCTTTCAATAAAGTTCCATTTTTCTTTCAATTCTTTGCATGATTTTGATATCTTCACACATTATGGATGTTTTCACAAACACCATGAGTTAGCCCAACCCCATCCACACTCGGGGTTTGGTGAACCAAGCCTCCCACCATGATGATTAAAAGGTGTGAAATGTGCTAAAATACCAAGGTAAGGTTTGTTTATTGTTTGATTGTTTTTAGATCATGTGGTAACAATTTGAGGACACTTAGAGGAAGTGGATACGGG
This sequence comes from Tetrastigma voinierianum, assembly GCA_016808115.1. Taxonomy (NCBI): domain Eukaryota; kingdom Viridiplantae; phylum Streptophyta; class Magnoliopsida; order Vitales; family Vitaceae; genus Tetrastigma; species Tetrastigma voinierianum. The sequence goes on along the minus strand of JAEQBH010002981.1, from coordinate 232,252 downwards.
AGTAGGATCCCTCAAACTATCTTATAAGGAGTTTTTTTACCTTTGGCCACTTAGTCTTCTTGATACTTGGGAAGTCGAACAAATATATTGGATGGTTGTTTAATTGATCCTTCCTCCGTTATGTACGATCGAGATTGTTTCTTGTCCAGACCTTGAAAGAGTCAAGGTGAGAGCCTACAAGACACCCTCACACAATTAACAAACTCGACCTTCTCCTTGAAATTGTGCCTAATCAGAAATCAAGTAAGAAGACAACCTTAATGGGGCGTGATGTAGGGCCACATGTCAGTTCGTGACGCCCTAAAAACCGTGTCCGACTACCCACAACCCACTGAACACTCGTGAATGCCTGATGACTCGACATTTCCACGAAAAATCTGGGCAGCAGTCTCCCTTTGCATGGGAGCTCTACCAAATACATCACCGTATATGACCCTGGTCCCAATCAACATCAATGACCATGCAGGGTCTCTTAAACAACTATATAGAGTAAAAATGACCTCTTGGGCCCCTGCATTTATACTCACAACATATATTCCATCTATCCAATATAATCCGTAACATGAGTAAAACGCCACTCGCTCCATAAAACCATACTCATAAAACATATCAACTATGTACTTCACAGTTACAAGAGTTAATTATTTGTTTCATAATAACACATATATTAAAATGAAAAACATTCTAATATATGTAAAACTATCAAAGCCACATCTTGGGCTTTCTTCTAAATGGCCTCTATGATGATCCGTCCCTCGCTAAAGGCCTCCCCTCGTACCTATAAAATAGTATCCTCGACAGGTGAGCCATCGCCCAAGAGTGGAATCACCCTGGCCGGCTACTCACCTATGCATATGCAATGCTCCAAAATAAACACACATTCAAGCAAATGCATGATCCTACTTAAATGTCTAACTCGATAATCTCATATCCCAGTCCTCCCGACTTCACTCTCGCTAAGCCACGTGATGAGAACCTTAGTTTTTATTCAGGGATTAACCCTCCGATATATATATCAATCACGTGACCCGACGATTGATATTATGTGTGGATTCACTCCCTCCGATATATCAATCAATACCCGACGATTGATATTTTATTTGGACTACCCTCCGATATTCATTATTTCCTTAGACAACCCTCCGAACCATTCTCCTCAAGAATTACCTTTCATGCACTTACTCCTATCGGGCCCTGTGGTGCCTCGCCGCATGGAATGCATGATGCCAATTCCATTTCAATTCTATAACACATGCAAATATATAATCATGCATATATTCACATAATTTAAATCATACAATCATGTTATGTAATTTCACATTTTCATACACCAAAAATTAGCCTACTCTGGGCTAATGATCAAACACTTGGCACCAACTCAATCACTCGAATTAAATACATTATTTCACAAAAATTATTTTGTGAACACTATTCTCGAATAGTGAAACCCTACATTATTCCCGCAAGAACACTAATCACTCCGCTCACTTAGTGAACTAATTCACGCCATTTCTAGCCTCATACACATCAAAGCATGCATTAACACATAATGCACAATTAACAACCCAATTCAGCCGTGGACAGTCACGAGTTGCACCATTTGGTTTTCAAAAATTATAACAATTCGGTCCCAAGATTTGGGACCGATCAAACGGCCCTTCACGACCTCATTCAACTCAAACATTAACAAAGTACTTAAATAAAGAATAAATAAAACCCAAGTAGGAGAAACCCTACCTCGCCCGAATTTGTCGAACCCAACTTTCGTGTCCACGCTGCAGCTCTCAATATGATCAACTTTGGCTCTTCTGGGCCTCCCGATAAAACCTCGCGGTCCGATTCAGATCTCAACTTAGAAATGCTCTTCAGATTCAATGGCTTCATCCGGGGAGTAGAAGCCTTATCCGTCTTATTAGAATTAGGAATTAAGTTCTACAAGGCTTTCATTTTCTCATTTATCCTGCTCCTCGACAAATTACGGATTCTGCCTGCTTCTACTCCTCTTTGAAGAAGATCGAGACGGTTTCGGATTCGAGGGGCACATCCGATGCTTCAGACTCTCGCCGGCTGCCAAACCAAAGTCGCCCACGCTATTGTCTATGGAAATATTCTTCTCTTCCCGAAGCCGTGATTGCTTTTAATCCGAGCAAAGCATTAGAATCAAGGTGTTCCTGCCTCCCCTTCACTCCGTTGTTACGCAGCCCCCCCGACGTGAGAAGGTACGCCTCTATGGAGGAGCACCACGGCAGATGATCCAGCCGCTGGATATTCCGCTCCTAACCCTGGGCAAATGGAGTCTGGCAACGATCGCCGATCGAGGAAGGGACCCGCCCCGATCATTCTCGTGAAGACAACACTGAGGCGGATAAATACCAAGGCTGGATGCGGTAGCGCATGAAAAGGAGGCGTGTGTTCCTCGGCTCATTAGTCGCAAAGAGTAGCAAAGTGGTAGAAGAAAGATTGATTGTGAAGGAAGTGGTGAAGAAACGCGGAGATATCTTCTTATTCGAGAGCGAGAGCGGTGGCGTAAGAAGAAATGTTGGTTCCAGATGCATCCGCCATTTTTTTTCCCTTAGAAATCGTAACCGAGAAAAAACTAAACGAGAGAAGAATAATCAAACGCCTGCCTTGTTTGTAAATCTCTTTCTCTCGCAAACGTGATTTCTCTCTCCTCTCTCTCTCTATTTTTTTTTCACGCCTTCTCCTCCTTTTTATCGATTATCTTTTATTTTATTTTATTATTATTATTATTTGATACATAACCCATATTATATCATCCGGTCCGTTTCTTCCCGAAAAATTTTATTTCTTTTCGGGCCAATTATTTTAAATGAAATTTAACTGCCATTTTCTCGACTTCCGATTTTCGTGAAAATTCCTGCCCCTCGAAGTCATCAAGGACATCACCTAGAAATTGTGAAATATTCTGACTGTCTAGACCAACTAAACTTTCTCGGGGTCACTAAATTTCTCGAGACGAATTTAAAGGTGCAGTCCGTTTTGTCATCCGAGATCTAGAGAATAAATTTCGGAATTTTTTTACAGAAATTACAATTTTACTCCTTTTCCGTAAATTGAATTTCTCGATCTTACATGTCCTCTATCCACTCACCGAGAACTCAAACCACCCCCTTCTTAGATAATTACCTGTATGTGTTAGCTTGGTGAAACTAAGTCTCGGGACCTTTTAAATACTAAAGTAAAACCCTTAAGCAATCAACACTCTAAGAAAAACCATATTTTTATATTAAAAATCATATTTTTCATAAGAAAGAAACACATATATCATTGAACTGAGAGAAAACCCTTCCCAGTGGACAACCCTAGAGCCACTATACCTACAAGTATTCGATTACCACTAGGTGGGCTTTAGTTTTATAAATTTTTTGATCTTCGAACCTATTCTAATAGAATCGAGCGAATCACATGGCATCGTTGTCGGGTATGGTGCCTTTAGGTAAGTGATTTAATTTTTCTTTCTTTGTTTTCCTTTTATTTCATTTATTTTCCTTTTATTTTTCTCTTCTGGACTAACCCTATTAATAGATTTTCTATTTTTGTTTTGCTTTTAGTTTTTCTATTTTTTAGATTTTGTTAACATGGATAGTCAAGTTAGAGACAATCAAGGTAGTCTAGCCAAAGATATTCAACCACCTTAAGCTAGCATGGATGATCAACCTAGGAAGGCAAAAGCAAAGGGGAAGTATAAACAGAGCAACGAAAACCAAGTTTTTTTCAAAATCAAATTGCAAGCATTGCCGCCTTAGAAGGAGAGAGTTACCATGCCTACTGGGATAGATACATGAAGCTCTTTGAAGCCTATCCTGTAACGACCTAAAAATACCCTAATAGTTTCAGAACATGTTTAGGGTATAAAATAAAGTAAATGAAATTATTTTGGAATTTAAATCCTAAGAACAAAAAAAATATACAACCCGAAAAATTTATAGGAAGCCAAATAAATTTAGTAAAAATGTCAAATAGGGACCTAAGGGTCCTAAATGAGGAGTGTAGTGTTAAAAATATGAATGAAATGAAAATGAGTGTGAAATGAAGCTTTAAACTGAGAATAATGAGAAATGGGAATTAGTGTGTAGGCCAAACAAGGCCTTATGAAGGATTTTGACTTAAGACCAAATTTGGTCTTCAGAAAAGTAGCATAACTCTTATTTGTAGTATTTTGGGTTTGAGAGAAAAAGACACGGATTGAGAGAGAAGAAGGAGAAGCCATTGTTGGTGATTTTTTCTCCATGTAAACAAGAGATGAAGTGATCAAGAAGGAGGAAGAAGAAAGAAAAGAGAAGAAAAGCTTAAAGGTAAAGAAAAACTAAACCATAACCTTTTTTTCTTGTGTTTGGATTTGGGGAAAAACTCTAACCTTATGTAAAGGTGATTTTGATTGGTTGTAGATAATTTTTGGGATCATGTTTGGTTGAGTTTTGAAGTATATTGTTGATTGGTATTGGTTTGGATTGGTCTTGAGGAATGTTTGTAAAAGGGAAATGTTGGGTTTTCAAAGGAAATGTCAGAAAATTTTGCCAAAACCTGTTCTTGTTTTGGCTATAGGTTAAGTTATAATCATCCAAATGAAGTGATTTCAATTGGTAAAGAACCATAAGAGATAGAGATACAAATGTGTAGAAGGGACTAGGAGAATTTTGTAGCACTAAGGCTCTCGAATATGGGCTTAAAGGTGAGTTCAGGTAGCTCACAGGTATGCTCTATTTTGGGTGTAGTTGTGGTGTTTTTTCCATAAGTTGAGTTTCACTCATCCCAATTAAGTGATTAAAAATTATGGGTAAACTAGAATTCTAGGAGAATAATTTACTTGAAGGAAGTGTAATTAAATTATAACCCCAAAGTACCTAGAAATCTATCAAAGTGGAGCTATATGCAGATTCTGTTTTGCAAAATAACTGTCTAGATGTAAAATGCAATAACTTGAGTTTGGGTGATCCAAATCGGATGATTCCAATTGGAGAAGAAACCTTAGAGAAATAGTTTCAAATGAGTGAAGGAAAAATTACCAATTTATGGAGTTAAGACCCCAGAAATCGAAAAAAACAGTGGGTGATCCAGTTGAGTCAAGTAACGGTTAGTTTGGCATTAAACGTCAGAATCCTGAGTTCGGGTGATCCAAATCGATGATTAATTGGAGAAGAAACCTTAGAACCATAGATTCAAATGAGTGAAGGAACCATTAACAATTTATGGAGTTAAGACTCCAGAAATAAAAAAAAAAAAAAACAGTGGGTGATCCAGTGAACTGGGCATATCAACTAGTTTGGCATTAAAATGCCATAACTTGAGTTTGGGTTATCCAAATGAGATGATTCCAATTCCTACTGAAAATAGAACTCCTAGAATAACCGACTAATAAGTGATTGTCATTGTATTTGAATAGGGGCTAAAGAGGAGGAAAGCCCGCATTGAAGTCGAGATTCCGAAGATTGAAATCAAAGCGACGATTTTTGGTTTGTTCTCAAACTCTTTCTATTTCTAAAATATTTGAATAATTATGAAATGATTTGAATTTTTGAAATGATTGACAAGAAAGTGCATATTTATTTGTGTTTTAAATGATTTGTTTTAAATGATTTGAGACAATTGCTTGTGAAACGAATTTGCATAAAAAAATTGCATGAATGTGAAATACCTATTTCCAGATACAAATGTGTGTGTATATATATATATATATATATATATATATATATATATACTATTGTAAATCAGGACAATGATTTTAATGCTCTTAAAAGAATGTTAACCGTTAGAATTGAGCTAGCGATAAATTGGTATACCAATAAGAGAGTCTAACAAACGTATTCATTGTGGCATACCGATCCGTAACCCAATGGGACAGGATCGGTAGTGTACACCAACCGAGTACATTTTATATATATATATATACCAGCCTCAGCCAATGATAGTGCCGGGTGATTCTATCCTATGCAATCAAAGCATGGGTTAAATTCATAAGGGAAAAAATGATAATGATTGAAAAGTGCACGCATTTGTGCTTTGAATGATTTTTTCTTTCTTTCTTTCCTCGCCATGAAAATGCATAGCTCGAGATGACTAATGAATTGTAATTGATTTATTGAATAAATATATAGACACGTGACAGATCGTATTGGTCATTGAAAATCAGATAAAAGCATTGTTTTATAAATATTGCATGTTTCGATTTAAAATGAAATGAAGAGAATAGAACTGAGAGCAGTAAACTACTAAGCATGAAAATGCTTAGTGTGTTGTTTTTATCAATGCGCATGTACTGAGTGAATAGGTACAAGAGTGAAGACCGCACAAGCACAGAGCCAACGTCAAAGCCATTCGAAGGAGAAGTAAAACTCCGCGCATGCATGCATGAAATTGAATTGACTTTTTTTGGTATAAAGTGTCTTGTGAAAGTTAAACTCTGATTCTATTATGTAAATGTTTTTTATATTGAAAACTCTGATAAATTTTGTAAATGATGGTACAAATGCGGAGTTATCCTAAAATGATGGGCCTTCCGCAAAATGTTTAGTTTATGCAAAAATGTTTAATTTATATTTTTACGTATACCCAATGAGTATTTGAAATGCGTTTGGTATTGAAAATGTATTCACATTTGGTTTTTTTGTTTTTTTTTTGTTTTTTTTTTGTATTTGGATTGGAAATGAAAGTGAGGACCGCGTTTCCCTAATTCTGGTTTGGATCCGGCAATCGAGTTAGGTCGGGTACGGGGCGGCGATTGGGTTCTTACATATCCCAACCATAGTTACGACGTCTTACTACTCATGGAATTCTTCTACTATGCAATGACATCTTGCATGAGGCAACTCATTCAAACCTTATGCCAATGCCACTCTTTGGACAAAACTCCCAAGGAAGATATAAAGTTCTTTGCCGACACAGCATAGATGACCCGAGGTTGAATTCCGGATTAGAGAGGTATGCAAACCTAAACCCTCATCTAAAGCTAAAGATGAGGACCGCCGAACAGAAGGTAAGACTGAAACAAAACTCCAACTTGAACACCTCATAAGGAAGTTAGAGGCACTTGAAATCAAGGTTGCACATGAGTTCAAATTCACTCAAGTAACTCAAAATAATCATGCCTATGGAAAGACCCACTACCTAACTTAGGAATAACTAGGAATGAATCAAAGAGGAGACCAATACACAAATGCCCTACCATCTGGTAATCCTATTGATCAATCCTTGAAAAACCTATGCAAAAGGATGTGTGATTTCATACCTGAGCAAACTAAGGTCAACAAACACATTATGATAAGGTTGGATAACCTAGAGCACATGGAAAGGAGTATAACTATGAAATTATGCACAATGGACAAAAATGCTCCTAGAATGGTTTTTTAACCAATGAGAAGCCTCAATATATCAGAGAATGCTCCAATCAGCCCATGGGTGATGAGGGGTTTCCCTTTGAACCTATTGATTCCCCTAGCTTGACTACTCGTAGGCTTAGTCTCACTTAAGGCTAATGATGAGTCTTAAACTCATCTATTTTTAATCCATTTTTCTGGCATGTTTTTAACAATTTTAGATCTATTTGTATGCCAAATTATGAATATTCACCAACTTTATGTTTTACAGGTGTTATTTGAAAAAAGAGAGAAAACAAGCAGAAAAGAAGCAAAGGTGGAAAATGCAGTAGTTTGTGTCGCGACATATTTTTGTTTGTCGCAACACAAAATTCAAATAGGCCAAAGGAACTATGTCGTAGCCAACAACTAAATGTCGTAACAAAGTTCAAATAGAGCTCAATGGAAAAAGAGAAATTTATGTCTCGACAAAGAGTTTTTATGTTGCGACATTATTGAAGAAAGGTGTGAAGAAAACTATCACAATAATCTGTTACTTTGTTGCGACAATGATCAAAGCAAATAGAAAAAGAGCTGTGTCACGACAAGTTTTCCTGTCGCATAAAGCACTGATGATTAACGCATTAACTCACTAAAAGACAACTCACGCGACAAAAATGCCAGAATACAACACAAGTCAGCTGAGACAAGTGTTTTTATGTTGCAACAAAGTTTTCAACAACAAGCCAGCTCAAGGGGAAATTTCTGTCGCAATAAAGAAAATCTTATCGCGACATAACATTTAGAATTCACAACCAAGAGCAACAAAATCTTTGTCTCGAAAAAGATTATTTCTGTCGCGATAAACAAAACATGTGAGACCCCAGAAAATTCCAATTTTCTGAAAAAGGGCAAAATCGTAATTTCGGTAAAAATCCGAAATTTTTCTAGATCTCGGATGATGAAACGGACTTCATTGGAATCGTCTCGCGAAATCTAGCTAACACGCTGGCTCTCGTCACTCCGACAAATGGAATTTGCACGTTTTTCGAGGAAATGAGCGTTGGGCGGGACACTTGGCGCATTTTTGAGTGGCACACAGGGTGCCACGTGTCAAGCTCCAATTCAGTCAAGTTGAGCTCAAGGTGGGACCCACGTTGACACATGGCATGATGCCATTGAGTGGAAAAGTCAAAATCCATGAGAAGGGACATGGATGGAATTAAGTGAAATGTAAACGAGGAAAAGGACAAAAGTGCAATAGTGGTCTTTCTTCATAAAATTAGAGACCAAACGGGAGGAGGAAAAGAGTTGGTGAGTTAGGTTTTATGTTTTTAGAGAGAGAGTGCCATACTTTCTAAGATCCTCGGCACCTGACCGCCGGATTTCGAATTGAGCAAGAAGGAAAGCTGTTCTATGTGACGAGGACAACGCGTGGACTCCGGTTTTAAGGAGTTTCAACAAAATCCGTGAGGTAGGGGTTTTATCCTACTTGTTTTACACTTTATTTAAGTGTTTTGTGATGTTTGAGTTGATTGAGGTCGTGAGGGGTTAGCTTGATCTGCTCCAAATTGAACCGAAGTGTGGAAATTTTTGGGATATTTTTGGTCAGTCCGGATCAGTTTAGGATTGATTTATTATTTTGTAATTATAATTATATAATAAATTGTGTTTCGGGGTGAGTAGCAGATCTAAATAGATGGAATTTGGCTCCACCAAGATTTAACCGATGTAGAGGAGTGGGTCGCCCAGGACAACCCACATGCCGCTTTTTGGGACCGTTAAAAAACAGTCCTGGTTTGTGTGTGAAGGACCAAATCGTCCATATGTTGTGTGCTTGAGTTGTTGAAATGAATGACTTGGTATGTGTGGAAATAGATGTTAAGACATGATTTTAATGTGTTATAATGATACAATTATATGGAACAAAATCAGGTTTGTAAGCCATTTGAGATGATATTGTAAATTGCTCAAGTGAGCTAATTTTTAGGGAGCTGGTTGATCAAAGAAATTAATAGGTTAATGCGCTTGATGTGTTAATATGAGGCCAATTATATGGAATATAATTGTGTGTAGGGCCATATTGAGATGAGATTGTGATTTGCTCAAGTGAGTTAAACTGGTAATGGTCGATGTGTCAATTACATGTGTGTAATTGTAGTTGATTGAAAATATGCATATTGACATATTATATTAATGGTTTTTAAAATAAGATAATGCATTTTCATGCACCGGGTAACGTAGTTAAGTGTGAGTGCATACATGTATTTGTAAACGGGCATGTTTCAAAGGAATTTCACAGGATGATATTCCGAGAATCGGGTCAGAGATGGGCCAATGATCATTTCCGATGGAGGACCATGACTGCTTCGGAAAGCTCACCAACCAATTCCGCCGAGGGTAGTCCCATATTTACCGAATATTTTCAGAGTATATTTTCAAGAACAACAGTTTTGTTTTGAAATGATTATTTTCTCATACACGGCTTAAAAAGTGTGAGTGAGTCGGTGAGGACGGTGACATGGGGTGATCACGTAGACATTCAAGTAGGATCAAGTATTTACTTGGAGTGTGTGTTTATTTTGGAGCATTGCATATGCACTTAGGTGAGAGTAACCCATTTGTGGTGATTCCATATCGAAAGATTAGTTTCACCCTGTCGAGGGATATTATATTTTTTCAGTATTGTGGTGTTTGAGGAGACAAATTTTATTTGTAGGTTATTTCAAGAAAGCCGGGTTGTGGCTTGATGTTTTTTGATATAATATGCATGAATTTTAGATTTTAATATATGTTTGTATAAAAGTGTAATCAACTATCAATTATTGGGAGACAATCGAATATAACAGGCTATTTTTGGCGAGTATTGTTTATGAGCCCAAGAGGCATTTTACTGTGCATGCTGCCCGTGATACGAGACGATAGATTTTCGGGGCAGTTGACTGTGTCAATCTACTCCTGGATTTAAAGGCTACAAAACATGAAGGAGGTGAATTCCCTGTCGCGACAAGAAGCTGAATAGCAACACAAGAAGAATGGCGACAAAAAAAAAATCTTATTACGACATAATTAAGAGTTGAAGGCAAAAGCCTATGTCGTGATAAAGAAGTTTTCTGTCGTGACAATAAAAGTTATGGAAGGATAAAATTCTATCGTGAAAGAGAAAAGTAGGTCACATGCAATCAAGAATAATCGAGGAATGGACAAGGCAATCAGGCTGTGAAAACATATAATTCTATGTTGCGACAACAGCCGCCAGTTTAATAAGAATCAAAGAAGAAAAGTCTGTCATGACCAAGGAGTTTCTTGTCGCGACAAAAATTGCTAAAGATTCAAGAAACTCTATGGCAGTTGACAAATGAAAAAAGAAAATATCTCATTAGACAAGGAAATTATGTCATAAGAACCTTAAAAGAACAAGGACATGAGAAACTAGGTGTAAACAGGTTTAGTGTCGCGACACAAGGCATTCCTATCGCGACAAGAATAAGACTGTTGAATACAATTTATGTCGCGACATTATCAAAGTATGTCGCGACACAATCTAAGAGCAAGCCCAGAGAACAGGTCGCGACAGAATACAAGAAGCTACGACAGAGGCTGCGACAAAGACTGAAAGCTCTGTCGCGACATACCTTTCTATGTCGCGACAAAGAGACAAATTTGGGCAAGAATTTTGGGAATCCACAATGCAATTAATGAAGTGAGGCCCAACATTGGAAAGCCTATAAATACACAATTCTAGATCAATGTGCAGATCTCTTGTGCTCGGTGATTTCTGAAGAGTTGAAGACTCTCAGACATTTTTTATTATTATTTTTATTTTTTCTTTATTTTCCATTTTAATGTATTTAGCTTAGTATAGTTTTATTTGTTAGTTTTTCTTAATTTTCTCGATTTGGGTATTGTAACAAGTACTTCGAGTTGGTATTTCTTTATAAATTCTTTTCATTTATCGTTTTATTTAAATGAATGTCAAAAGTTTTTGGGAGTTCATTTTATTTTAGTTCGCTACAGATTTCGCTGAATTTTCCCATCGCTAGTCATTGATAAGATTAAACTAGTTTTGAAATGTGACACCCTTAAATCCGAGGGTACCGTTGACAACCCGTCAACCCACGGAATTCCTGTGGATTTCGGGTGACCCGATACCACACTATTATGTCCCATTTATCGGGATCCATATTTTCACAAAAATCGAGCAAAGTCTCCTTTGTTCGGGGAGCTCTACCCAACATACAACCTGTATAACAGTATAATCATACCCCATCAAGGGCCTCAACAGAAGTAGCATTCACCCCCACAGGGTCCCTTTCTCCGTATCCTCAATGTACATTCCTTTACCGGGATCCATTCATTCACATTTAAATCTAAAATATGAAAATAAAACGCTTAATTATAGTCCGAAAGAGTCCGATCACGACCCTCTTACTACACTGTATACCTGGTCATTTATACAATAGTCCTAAAAGAATTTAATTACAATTTTATACATCACTTTTGGCTAAAAGTAATATCAAGGCCACACATCGGCCTCTTTCATAATCACTTCGCCGTCAGAGCGGTCGTTTCAGACACACCATGTACCTGTGGTCCTACGACGGGTGAGCAAATACAAGAAAATTTTTCCTACAAGGGATAGTCCCTGCCTAAATGCAAATGCAATGACATACATAAAACATCAAATCATATTCCATATAAATAATGCAATCCTATATGGAATGTTCCGTGTCATACATGAGATGAGAATCCTCATGCCCACAACCCGAGTCCCCACCACTTGCACATAACAACATGCACGCCTGAACATGCAAAATTACAATGAAACACATACCAAGCCCCACAAATTTCACTCAAGCACTCCAACAAAAGTGCAATGGCAACTAACCCGAGTCAATCCCGACTCCTATCACACAACTCGAAGTCTATGTGATAACCATGACCGTGTGTCTTCTTTGGGCAACATAACTTTTCGGCTTACTCCACGGGTCTCTTACACCCATATATAAATTTTCGGATCACACTGCGAGTCTCTTACACCCATATTCCAGGCTTTTCACCATAGGGGATTAACGACCCCCTTCTTACTCCGCCCAACACACATTAATTATATTTCACTTTATGATTTGAACCATGAGTCATTTAATGGACGTTGTCCAAAGTATGAGCTCGCTACCCATTCATCAACACTGATGATGGATGACCATACCCATGCACACACACCCATGTCATGCGATGAGCGTGCATATAAAATGCAATTATGCCATTTCATGCTATGTCATGCTACATGTAACATTTATAAATTCCTACACTATATTTCTACATAATTTCCATTCATCACTCATTTCCATGTTAATACATCATGCAAGCACATATTAATACGCGATTTTGCTAATACAATAGCATGTTATTTAATTTTTCCAACAATAATCCTCAAAATGGCCCAAATTCCTGACTCCACATAAATAGTGGCACCTGTCCTTCATGGTTCGTCACCGAATTACTATGATATCAAAACACACCACAAAACCCAAAGATATCAGTCCCGGGATTAAAAACTAACTCAATCTAATTTGAGATCGCTCGGAAATGGGCCTCAAAATTCAGCCAAGACTGCTCGAAAACAATCCCGGTATCCAACCCGAACTGTCCGAAAAATGGGCCTCCAAAATTTTAAAATTTTACACTCAAATTCCAAAATTGGGACTTAATTTTACGGCCTCTCATGGCCTCTAAGAAAACCTCAAGCCATTAAATGACCTTTAGACCAGAAATAACTAAGTTGGAAAATTCCCTACCTCGTGGAGTTTGACAAAACTCCAAGATTTTGGTACCCACGCGTAACTCTTGATGCGTGGATGAACTTTTCCTCTTGCTCCGACAAAAACCGTTGGTCCGATCTCCATAGATCTTAGAGAGAAGCGAAAAATCCTTTTTCCCTTTTTTCTCTCTTCCTCTCGCACACTGCCTCCCGTCTCCTCCTCCTCATTTTTTTTGTGACTTTGCTTTTTTTTTTTTCTTTTTTTTTCTTTTTTTTTTATTTTGATACATGGCGTAATGTCCATCTCTCATTCGGGTCCGTTTCTACCCCAAAACAATTTATTTCTTTTTAGTTCAATTTAGTTTGAATGAACTTAGTTCAAGCCATTTCTCTCGACTTCCGAGATTTTCTAAAATCTCGCCTGGAGTCACCGACTACTTATCACCCGTAAAATCATAAAATATTCCGACTGTTCCTGCACTAATGTAAATTTCTCTGTTACTAGATTTCTCATGAGATGAATTTAACTAAGACAAACAGCTTCATTCGAGAGATTTGAGAATTCTAGGCTTCCCTGAACCATTTTGGCAATTTATTATTATTAATATCATTTTTCCATTTTTGAAAATTTCTAATTTTCCCGAGTTTTACATTCTTCCATTCTTAACAAAATTTCGTCCTTGAAATTCACACATACTAGCACACACAAACACGTGCATATGCAGTAATATTCTAATGTCAAATATCAGACCATGCACCTTCATCCTCAAATAGGAAATGATAGGTAGCCTGCATCGTGTCCTCGCGTTCTCAAGTTGCCTCCTCCACTCCTCGGTGTTGCCACATCACTTTCACTAGTCGCACAGTCTTGCGTCGCAAAACCTAATCTCGGCTATCCAAGATACGCACTGGTCCCTCCTCGAAGGTCCCATCTATATCAACAATAATCCCTCCTTAATCCACTACATGAGCTGGATCTAGAGTATACTTTCGGAGCATGGAGATCGCAAACCCATGGACACTGATAAACCTCGGTGGTAGCGCCAACCGATATAATCCAGGCCCACCCTCCGAGTATCTCGGCGGGTCCGGGACATACTCCCAGCACTAGTTTCCCCCGCTTTTCGAACCTGACCACTCCTTTCTTAGGCATTACCTTCAAGAAGACGTGATCACCCACCTCGAACTCTAAAGGTCGACACCGTTTATCGGCGTAGCTCTTCTACCGTCTTTGAGCCGTAAAAAGACACTTCTGTATCAAACCCACCTTCTCCTAAGTGTCTCTAATCAGATCCGGACCAGTGATGGAACTCTCTCCCACCTCTATCCAACAAATTGGGGATCGACATGGCCTCCCATATAAAGCCTCATACGGTGCCATCTATATGCTCGCTTGATAACTATTGTTGTAGGCGAATTCCACTAATGGTAAGTGCTCCTCCCAGCTACCCTTAAGATTTAGGACGCATGCTCTCAGCATGTCCTCTAAAACATGTATGGTCCTCTCCGACTCAACCATCTAGCCTCCGATAAAAACTGCGGCTCACTTCTCCATCGCGATCCTCACGGCCTTCCGGGAAACTCTTCCAAAAGTGTGCCGAAATCTGGGATCCCTGTCCGATATGATAGAGACTAGCACTTCATGTAACCGGACAATCTAAAAATATATACAATTGGCATAATTCCTCCAATGTGAAGGTCATCCGTACCGCTAGAAAGTGTGCCGACTTAGTGAGTCGGTCCATCAGAACCCATTGCATCATGCCTCCGTCGGTTCGTGGCAAGGGGGTCACAAATCCATCATGACATGCTCCCACTTCCACTCTGCTACCTCCAAAGGCTGGAGTAACCCTACTGGCTTATGGTTCCTGGCCATCACGACATGACAATCGGGTCGAACAAAATCCCAACGTGTCGCTTCATTCCTACCCAGCAATATCAAGTAATGAAGATCACAAGACATCTCGTGCCACCCGACGCACAAACCTAATCGAGAGCAGCGGAACTCCTTGAGGATCTCCTCGATCTAAGTAGCGTGGGAACCACGCACCCATCCCCTATATCAATACTACTATCCTGCGGTGGACGGCCCAAATTTCATCACCCATATTTGACTATACCCGATCCCTGATGGACAATATCTCCGCGTTCTGCCCCTAGGACTCGATTACCCTGCTTAGTAGGGATGGCATACCTACCAAACTCCCTAGTGCTCCCTGAGCCTAATCATTGTATTGCAGCCTAAACTGTCCTATAGTCTAAAGCATCTTCCACTCTCAAGAAACTACACTACCAAGATCCTCGTGACTTCCGACCGAGCGCATCGCCACTACACTTGGCTACCAGGATGGTAATGCAAAGTGAGATCATAGTCCCCGTATATTCAACTTGACCAGGTTGCTCATGTTGAGGGCCCCGTCAGGTGAAAAATATACTTCAACCCTCGTGGTCCGAAAATACCTCTAAACCCCAAGCCACCATACTATTATGACGTCAAATCTTTAAGGCAAAGACAATAGCCACCAACTCCAGATCATGTGTAGGGTAATTCTGCTCATGATTCTTTAGCTATCTGGAACCATAAGCCATAACCCTCTCGGACTGCATCAAGACACATCCCAATTTGTCCTTAAAGGCATCACAATACACCGTGTACCTCTGTCCCTGTTTCGAGACTATCAGAATAGGAGCTGTAGTAAGCCTCACTTTCAATTCCTGGAATGCCTTCTCACACAAGTCATTCCACTCGAATTTAGACCTCTTTCCTAGTAAACAGAACTAAAGCACTCAAGGTGAAGTGCTCAGTCTAATAAAACCCTTGTCCAACAATTCTTGCAATTGGACTTTGAGTTCCTACAACTCAACCGATGCCATCTTATAAGGAGTCATAGAAATGGGTGACGTACCAGGGTGTAACTCAATGATAAAGTCCACATCCCTGTGCGGAGGTAATTTCGGTAGCTTATCCGAAAAAAAAAACATCCTCATACTCGTAAACTACTCGAGGTAGATCCAATTCCTGTCTCACCTTGTCCTCCAGGGTAAGGCTTGCTAGCCAACCCATCAACTGTCCACTCCATCTAGAGTCATGCCATGTCTGGGGTAAAGCATCATGCTTCTCCCCCTGAAGTCACACAGATACCGTTCGTTGTGTAGGCAGAAATCCTCCTACTATCATAGTCAATGACGTCTCGGTGAGTTGTCAACCAATCCATGCCAAGAATGACATAAAAATCCGATATGTCCATCACTCGAAGGTCCACTGTGAGCAGAATCCCTGAGTTCTCTAACTCACAATCTCAACATATGTAATTAATCCTCACCTTAGTCCCTAGGGGAGAACTCACGTATAACGGCTTATCCAAGGTCTCTTCCTCTAAACCCAAAACATCCACACTAGATGCAGCCATAAAAGAATGTGATGCACCAGAATCAAATAAAATCTTAGCCCATAATCGAGATAGCAGAAACATACCATGTATCACTGACTGATCAACTGGCTCAATCTGTGGTGTGATGGCGTAGACACGCCCCTGGGTCCCTGATGTCTCAGCTCGTGAACCCTCTCATCAACCTCGATCCATACCTTGGTCTCTTTAGCCTATCTCAATAGATAAGCAGGTTACGCGATGTGAAGCACCTGAGACTGACATCGTCCCTAGGCTCGTGACCGGGCGAAGGAATAAACTCGCTGTCAAGGCCTATCCCACTGATGATTGGGAATGCATCGTCCCATAATTCTAAGATCCTAGCCTCTGTGGACAATCCCGTCTTATGTGCCTAGGCTGATGGCAATGATAACATGTCATCCGCCCCGTCTGGCCTAGGAAGCCCCCGACTCCCGGGCCGCCCGATAGCCGCCCGTCCTGAAACTCGTGTCGGGGGTCTCCTCGCTTCCTTCTCGAATTAGAAGAATATTGATTCTCTTCCTCTTAGTACCAGCACCCATATCCCAGATGCTCCGTGTGTCATCTACTCCTCTTCCAATGGCCAGTTATTATCCAAACTTCACGGAGTCCCTCCTCCCATGCCCGTTTGAGGGATGATGTGCTCGAAACCCATGGAGGTCACTGTCCCTCCGCACCTTCACCCCCCACTCCCTAGCCAACCGTTGCACTAGTTCGTGCAATGGTAGCAACCACCACACTCGCCTGTGCAATGATGGCAACTGCAGTGCCCGTATCCTTTCCGACTAATCAGAAACAATGACCCGCCACCATCGGGTCTCCTCCTCCCTTGAGGGCCGGAGGATCATGTGCCTCGAACCTCTGAGGTTACTTGACCCCCCTTGGTTCCCAATTGCACCAACTTGTGCGATGGTGGCAGCAACAACACCTACCTGCATAAGGGTAGCGCCAAGAAGAATAAATAAATTTCTATAAAGGTCTGTTAGTCTAAAGCCGGTGGTCTTGGGTTGTTACTCCGCCCACCGCCCCGACGTCCTTTTCCTTTACTGGCCATCAACACGTGTCAAATAGCAATAGAGTTCTCAAATTTCTATCTCAGTCTACCTGTAGTGTACGTGCCAACCACTAATAGACTTTAACATCATGAACTACACCGTTCATCCATTTTCCTTAGTGGTGCATAATGCCAACCACTAATACAAATCAGTTCCTCGAACTATCATGTTCATTTTGCTTTCCGAACCCCTAAGGTTATGTTTTCTAGCCCTAGTGTTCCATATACAATCTACCATGTATATTATTTACACAAATCACACAGCATGTTAAGCATAAAACACACAACACACAACAATGCACATGATCTGCACTACGCCCATTAAATTTGCATCAGGTGCCTAGACTCTTGATACCTAGCCGAGACGAGCCAATATCAAGACCATAATTTAGATACCCACATTCGAGTCTCCTTACGTAATTGTTTACCTAAGCTCGATAATTAAGCTATGATTAATCTCTAAACTGGTCCCACGCCCACACCATTAATTTCGTGGATTTTCAGACCCGATACCACAATCGGTTGGCAGGTCTCATTTATCAGGATTCATATTTTCACAAAAATCGAGTAGAGTCTCCTCTGTTCGGGGAGCACTACCCAACATACAACCTGTATAAAAATATAATCATACCCCATCCAAGGTCTCAACAGAAGTAGTATTGACCCCACAGGGTTCATCTGTCCATATCCCCAATATACATCCCTTTACCGGGATCCATTCTTTCACATTTAAATCTAAAATATTAAAATAAAACACTTAATTACAGTTCGTAAGAGTCCGATCATGACTCTCTTACCATAATTGCATACCCGACTATTTATACAGTAGTCCCAAAAGAATTTAATTACAATTCTTTTATACAAAATACTTTTTACAAAAGTAATATCAAGGCCACACATCGGCCTCCTTCATAATAACGACTCTGGCCGTAGCCGTCAGTTCCTCTCAGACACCCCCAGACATAAAAGGGGGTCCCACGACGGGGTGAGCAATGCCCAGTAGAAAATTTTTCCTACAAGGGCTACTCCCTGCCTAAATGCACATGGAATGGCATACATAAAACATCAAATCATATTCCATATAAATAATGCAATCCTATGTGGAATGTTCCTGCGGTCACGCATGATGAGACTCCTCATGCCCACAACTCGAGTCCCGACCGACTCCCTCACACATGCCTATGCCAAGTGTGACAACCGTCACTGGTAGTACCAATGACACACATATACCGAGCCCTTACCGGCTCACCAAGCATCTAACGCAAGTGTAAATTGCTAAACTAATCCCCAGTCAACTTTAATTCTATCACACAACTCGAAGTCTATGTGGATAACCATGACCGTGTGTCTTCTTTGGGCAATAGAAATTTTTGGCTTACACCGCGGGTCTCTTACACCCATACAGAACTTTTCGGATCACACCGCGGGTCTCTTACACCCATGTTCCAGGCTTTTCACCTGAGGGGATTAACGACCCCCTTCTTGCTCCACCCAACACACAATTATATTTCACTTTATGATTTGAACCATGAGTCATTTAATGGACGTTGTCCAAAGTACAAGCTCGCTACCCATTCATCAACATTGATGATGGATGTACCCATGCACACACCCCCATGTCATGCGATGAGCGTGCATATAAAATGAAATTATGCCATTTCATGCTATGTCATGCTACATGCAACATTTATAAATTCCGGATAATTATATTTCCTACATATAATTTCCATTCATCACCATTTCCATGTTAATACATCACGCAAGCACATATTAACATGATTTTTACACACAATAGCATGTTATTTAATTTTTTCCAACAATAACACACAAAATGGTCCAAATATTGGACCCACATAAAACAGGTCACCTCTTGGTCCCTTCATGGTTCCGTCCATAGGGTATTGTGATACCAAAGCACACCCTGAAAACCCGAACATAGTCACGAGATTAAAACAGAAACCCAGGAACCCGGTCGGAGGCTGTAAACTTGATCGAAATTCAGCCAGTCTATTCAGCAGTCCGAGAAAAAATTGGAGTTAGAATTTGTCAGCATGATCCCAAAAATTCTTAAAAATTCTCGCTCATTCCCGAATTTGGGAATTTGAATTTTTACGACTAAAACCTCAAGCCATTAAATGACCTTTAGGTAGAAACAACCCAAGTAGAAAATTCCCTACCTCGTGGAGTTTGATGAAACTCGAGATTTTGGTACCTGCAGCGTAGCTCGATCTGGCGGATGAACACCTCTTTCTCGGACAAAAACCATCGGTCCGATCTCTGTAGATCTTAGAGAGAACCGAAAATTCCTTTTCCCTTTTTCTCTCTTTTCTCCCGCACACTACCTCTCGTCTCCTCCTCCTCCTTTTTTTTTTTACTTTGCTTTTTCTTTTTATCCTTTTCTTTGCCTTTTTTCTTCTTCTTTTTTTTAAATTTTGATACATGGTCCAGTGTCCATCTCTCATTCGAGTCTGTTTTTGTCTCGAAACAATTTATTTCTTTTCAGTTCAATTTAGTTTAAATGAACTTGGCTCAATCATTTCACGACCACGAGATTTTTTCGTAAAATCTCGTCACGGAATCCTTGACGATTTATCACCCAGAAAATTGTAAAAATATTCCGACTGTCTCAAAATTCGACGAAATTTCTCTAGGTCACTAGATTTTGCGAGATGAATTTAACGGCGTAGTCCATTTCTTCATCCGAGATCTAGAGAATTTTCTAGGATTATCTGAACCATTATGACAATTTATTATTATTAATATCATTTTGCCATTTTTGAAAATTTCTAATTTTCCCGGGTTTTACATGAAAAGTTGAGCTCACTGGAAATGGGTTATTGATGATAGTCATTTTGCTACATAAGGTGGAAGAAAGCTTTAATTATAATTCTTGAATTTATTTGATTGGTATTGTTTATAAATTTACTTGTTCTCACTACTAGTACCGTGTACCCAATGCAAGGTACTGTATCTCACTCCGATTTCCAAGAGGTCCTGCGGTGACACGAGAGATGGAGAATCAGCAGATTGTAGAGCAGTTCCTTGTGGGTATAGTGAGCTAATACTATGGAACCTTCAATGGAACTTTGAAAGATTACCGGATAGATCACCAACACTTATAATTGGAGGATGGTTGATAAGTATCTATTTAATCACTCAGAGGCCCTCTCCTCTTCTCTTTGAATTAATGATCGAGTGTTACTTAGTCTAATCAAAGGAGATGAAAATTTTCATCAGAAGTGTAGGATGAGGTGTCAATCAAATTGGAGAAGGCTTGCAATATCTTGTTTATGGGGGCAAGAATTCTTTAATTCTAATATCTGAGAATGAAGTACTGAAAAGGAAAAATACTTAAATCTCATAAAGAGAGTTTATATTACAAGTAACTGATTAGAATCATGTCTCATAAATGAATGTGAACCTTTAATCAGTGAAAAGTATGGTTAAGGGAGAAATCCAAATCATGCTACCTTGCATATTTGACAAACTCAGTTTTCCAATTGATGGTTGAGCTATGAATCGAAATGATGCAGAAAGTGATTATTACTAATTGATTGATGTCTAGTTTTGCCTCACTCAGTGAATCCTAAACCCCAATTTTATTAAAATTTACTTTGGTATATTTAAGATTTTAGTCTAGGACTACATTTTAGTCCTTTTATCATTATATTAGTGGAGTTCAAATAGTAATAATCTTGAGTAGTTAGGGTAGTTAATCTTTTGATTTATCATCTTTCCTCGTGGGAACGATATCTGGACTTTAAATATCTACTTTTATTACTTGTAAGACCTGTGCACTTACAATGATTGAGACCACATACAAAAATTTTAAATGAGTCATTTTAAAAACAAAGAAAAATTCCATCTTTTCATACATATGAAAAATGGTCTTGACAAGTTTCTGGCATTGTTGCCATGGACTGAAAAGTTCTTGTGTGGCAGTACCAGAAGTTGGCATACACTTATCACATCATATAGTTTGGTCTTAACAGCTAACTAGCCCATAATTTTTTTTTTCTTTTTTAGTTTAATTAGTTTATTTTCTAATTTTGTTTTATTTAATCTTTGGGAAAGGTTGTTTCTTTTGTTTTTCTTTTTCAGACCCTGTTCACCTTATAGTATAAGGCACATGGAAATTGACCACCCCATGGCTCTTACACTCTTGAGTTGGTGCTTTGAAGTAAGTTCGAAGGAGAGAACCCCTTCTTGGTTGAGGTGCCCCTTGTCCTATCTTTTGTCTATGTTGAAAACATTGAGGACACAATGTAACCCTTTGTTGGGGGGGACACATTGAGAAAGAAACTTTTGGACCCAAATTTTAAAATTTTTTATTGTTTATTTTGCATGATTGGTGTGTCTTTTCTTTTCTTTTTTTCTTTTCATGACTATGTGTTTAGAGTTAGTGCTAGCCAAAGCTACTGTAGCAGTAGTGGTTTCTAGGGTCGTCCACGAAATGGGTATTCTTTCCTACAGTGGCTAGGTCAATCCAAGTTTAAAGAAAAATTAAATAAAAATTTAATTATAATTTTTAGAGAAGAATTTGTTGAAGATACGATTTATCCATAAGATAAATCCTTGGGAATTAGTACTTCATCAAGAACACTAGGTCTTGGGTGATCAAAAAGATAAAGAGTGTCTCGATCGCCCGAATAGAGGATTCAACATATAGTTGGTAGCCTCAACCCCACCTAGGTTGTCCTGAAAAGTTAAGATGAATCCTAACTCTCTTGTGTATGATAAATGATTTAATTAATGCTTACCTCCAATCCTAGATTCCTAATTGTCCTTCCAATCAATCGGGAAAAGAAATCTCTGACTTACGACGGATGAAAGTCATAGATGAACTATCCGATGTGTTTATCATGCATACCAAGTTCCTACTGACCTAAAAGGTTCAAAGACTCCTATAGGAATGCGCCTAGGTCCACCCAACAACTAGGGGCATCGCCTTCTAGGCTTAATAACTCGACCTATTGGGGAGTTTATCATAATTCAATCACATACCTTTAGGATGAAGTTCGTATATGTTGATAACCCTTCAACTTCATTCTTTGGATCTGTGTTTATCCCCAAGAAGAGAGTTTACTCACTCATTTTTGGGTTTAGAGAAGCCATAAATAGTGGAGAACTCTTGCAAAACATAAAAGAAATTGAAACTTTTACTGAAAGAATGAACTAAATGATTTTACAACCAAAAAATCCAATGCTAAAAGTAAATTAAAATTTTTTTTTATCTAATCTCCCTCTACTTATACATGTTAGATCCACCCTAGGGTCATCAAACGTAAGTTACATAGTTTCCTAAGTGTTTACAACTCTTTTAAGGGTCTAAAAATATAAGGAAAATAAAATCGTATCGAGTTAGGGTTGGAAAATACATGTTAGCTCTCGACTAGTCTGAGAGCGAAAATTCACTCTCACCCATAGTAAGAGCGAAAATTTTGCTCTCACACTTGGTGAGAGCCAAATGTGTTCATCTGTATTTCTTCATGTTTTTCCGTCTTCTAAGCCTTCAAATAGGTCCCCAACTCATCCCTCTTCACCTCCCTAGCCTTGAAACATGAGTGGAACGTCCTAAGATGCTTCGAATCTCCACTCATTCCTCAAAGTGTTGCAATTATACCTCAAAGGCTTTAAAATGCACAACATGGAAACATTAGTAACTTTGATTTTGGGATCAACAATTCGCATAATTGGTTAATTAGGCATAATTACCACTCAAAAGAGCATGAAAATGTATAAATTAGGCCCTTAAAAATGCCACTTTTCAGTAGTTATCATACCCCCAACTAGCTTATTGCTAATCCCTTCGCAATGAAAAAGCAAAATAGAAGAAAAACTTATCAAAACAACCTAACAAATTAAAAAAAAAATCAAAATTAAAACACACCAAAAAACAAACTAGAGCAAATAAAAAAAACAAATATGGAGTTATGAAGGTGCTACAATTATGCAAAAGGCATTGAGAAAGATCTAAGCAAATATGAGCTTTGTTGGGATCTTAGGGCATTTAGTATCTTTAATGGACAAGGTCTCCAATGGTGTGGTGAACAAGGTATGATTGTCCCCAAATCTCATTCAACATTTCCAAGTGAACCTTAGTGTTTTTGTGACTAGTTCCCAAGCATAGGCATAAAACCAAGTCTCCCCCAACCAAAAATCACCTAGTAAAATAAACTAAAAGTATCATAGTAAATAGTAATATTGTTAAAAAAAAAGTTTTAAATTTGCATTTTTTTTAAATTTTATTATCTTCTCTTAATCATAAAAAATGTTTTAAAATTATCATAGAATTGCGATTGCACCCTGCTTAATCACTAAAATGACAAAAATCTCCTGGCTTACCTTCACACCTCTTGAAAAGGGCTCTTGGTGAACTATTTATTTTATTTTATTTTATTTTATTATTATTTTTTTTGAGATATGTGTAACTAAAGATATTTAAGGAAAATTTTGTTCGGAGACTGATTTTTAGAACAATTTTTTGGGATCTAGAATCTAAGAATTAGTAAAACATATTAAAATAAAAAATAGACCATTTAAAAAATAATTATATAACTGTATAAAATAATAAAAATAAAACACTAAACATAAAAATAAATATATTTAAGGCCAAAATATTTTAAACTCTAAACATATTTTAATCACAGATGAAACAATATTACTATTTACTATGATAGTTTTAGTTTTTAACATTGTTTCTTGCACAATAAATAGTAACATTGTTTTATTTATATGTAACAACGTTAATGCCTAAAAGTACCATAATAGATTATGATAATATTTTTACCTAAAAATAAAAATATCAATATTTAAAAATATAATTATAAATGCTAGGATATTTTGGTCTTTTTATTGTGATTATTATGACTTTCGAAACAAGTATTAAAGAAATTGTTAAAAAAATAAACAAGGTCTTATGATAGAAATTGTAAACTTGTATAAAAAAATATATAAATATTTTAAATTTCTAACTTTTACCTATCTTCATATATTTTTAAACTAAATACTCTTAAAAGTTATCATTGTGAGTACCATGGCTTTTAGGCTCAAGACCCACTACTCAATAGGCCCAGTATCTACATGGGCCCATTGCCTGATTCAAACCCCAACATGGCCCAAAGTATCCTGTTACATCAAAACTATACGAACTATTTAGAAGGGAAAGGCCTACGTCCCTTTTGAAGTCCCGAGTACCCTAGTCGTCCGTCCTATCGCTTATAGGATACTTATCCATAGATCTTTTAATCCAGTACGTCTAAAAACAATAATCCTAAATAAGGGAGAATTGGTCTTTGATAAGGAAAGAAAAACTTTATCACTAGAAGTTAAGTGATTATCTCAAAAGTTAAGGAGGATTGGTCTCTAATAAGGAATGATAGATTCTATCACCAAAATCACAAGATTAACTTTCCAAAAATCAAGGAGAAATCCAAGTATAAAACATAAACTCCCCACAAGAGAAAGGTATGTAATCCTAACTGCACATACTTTCTTCTTCATCTTCTCCATCCTTTTACTAGCTTAAGCATCGGAGAGGCGGCCGACACACCATTGTCGGACCCCCTTTTTTGTAGGTTCACTTCGCTCTGCTAATGCCTCGAAGATCAGACGAACAAGGTACCAACAATTGGCGTCGCTTGTGGGAATCAAATAAAAAGTCTCATCGACGACATGCAAGAGCTTAGCTCCAATGGCTTTCTAATAGGCCTTCTCGCAATAGCCCCATTATTCCCATTCCACATACGAGTTCGTCTAATACGAGGTCTGATGACTAGCAACCTAGTGATCCGGAGTCGCGGAAGATCAATTTCTTCATTGTCAAGATATGGAGAAAAGCGAGGATGAGCAAAGCGAGACAAATGGAAAGATTACAGTGCTTGGGCACCTACGTGAAAATGATCGTCTACATTTGAAGTAGAGGAAGATCACGACCTTGAGAGAGACGTAGATAGTGGTCAGAAACATCCGATCGTTCGCAATAAAGGAAAGAAGCCCATCGTCCTTGGCGATGTAGATATCCCGACGGACGACGAGTTATTCTCAAATAGCTCGCCAAATCTCTCCCCAGTAAAAAGCAACAAAGATAGATTGCGCCGGAAATATACATCGCCTGCGTTCGAAATTCCAATTAGTACGTTCATTCGGGCAGCGAGTACGAGGTCAGAATCATCCAAACGAAGCGCCCAGGAACGCGTTTACCTTACCTACAGGTGCAATGCCAACCGATTTACCCCACCTTCGGGACAGGGCCCGCCCTCTACATGTCTCTTACAACAACGATTCGGAGTCCTAACGACATACTCTCTTCCCCCCTAGGGCAACACATCTTGGATTACGAGCCACCCCAAGGGTTCATCATGCCAACCTTTGCTATGTTTGATGGCTCTAGTGATCCTTATGACCACATGCTCCATTACAACTAGGCGATGACTCTAAACTCTAGGAACAATCACCTGCTATGCAAAGTCTTTCCGACTAGCCTCCAAGGGCCTGCGTTGGCTTTGTTTCATAGGCTCCCGCATAATTCGGTGAATTCGTTCAATTAGCTCTGGACCGTATTCATCTCCTAGTACCTTTGCTTAGTGTGGCAGAAAAGGAATATTAGTTCTTTGCAAACCATAATAAAGCAATAAGAGGAAACCATACGGGATTTAGGTAAGAGATTTCGGCAGACCGTCCAGCAGGTAGAAGTTTACAGCATGGACGCAGTCCTTCAGAACTTCAGGAAGAGCTTTTTCAAGAGAGGCCAAAACGGGAGTCGAAGGATCTGCAGCTCTATATCAGGTTTAATAGCCTGTTATAATCTTCTTAGTTTCTCATTTTCTTTATACCCTAACTCCACTCGAGTTTAATTTAATTTATTTTTCTGACTGCATTGATTTTTGTAGGGACCTGACTGCACCGGGTCTTTCTTCAGAAGCTTTGCTTTTGAAATACACACAAAAGACACAAACAACTCTAATGCAGAACCTGTATTTAGTGCCAGATAGTATCATCCATCACCTGGAAACCTATTGTGAGTGAGTTTTTATGGTGTAGAACTATTGGTGGGGAAGTCTTGGCAGTAGAATTACAAATTCTACTGAGATGTCTTTATTGCTAATCCACTAAATATCCCCTTTTTGATGTTTATTATACTGATGAACACAATGAATATAGCAAGATGATATGAATTTGCAGTTTGTTTTTTATTCTTAAACACAAAAATATCGTCCAGGATCTCCATTAATTTGCAGCTAAAGTAGTGATGATGGGTGGGGGAGACGCTGGATAGGTGGAAGAAAATTGAATTGGGTCTTTGTCTATTGCTTGCTTTGGACTACCCATAGTTTTAAAAGGCTCAAGGTGCAAAGGCCTCTTGGAGCCATGAGGTGCAAGGCGCATACTTTTGTGAAGCGAAATGTGACATGTGATGCACATCAATTTTTATAAAACATGATTATATTAATAAAAAAAAATTAAAGATTCCTAATTTTTGAAGAAAATTTCAATGAAAAAAGTAATTAAATTATATAAATTTTAAAAGAATAGAAGTGTTTTAAAAAGAAACTATAATCTATAAGACGCGTCTTTTTAGTAAGGCATGTGTTTTGGAAGGTGATGTGTTTTAACGAGAAAGTGGTTGTGCCTAGTGTGCCTTTTAAAACTTCGGGACTACCCCTATCTTCTTCTTACTTGTTGTGAACATTAAGGTGGTATTTGTTTTTTTAGTTAATTCTGAATGAAACTTTTATTATGAATTGTGCTAAATAGGATTAAATATTTAGTTTGTTTTTTCTAAAAAAAAAAATCAACTTGTTAATTTTTATCTAAATTTTGAGACAATAATTTTTAAAATGAAAAATTAAAAATACTTATGATTTTATTTAATTAGCGTGAAAGGGATCATGAGAGTTCCAATTAGATTATAAAGTATATGATTTTTTCATATTTTAATATTTAGTTTTTTCTTAATAGAAAAAAACAATAAAAAAAGTATTAAGAAAAAGCCAAATACTTTGGCTTTCTCTATTTAACAAAAAGTTTAAAAAATTCAACAATACGTCATCAACAAGATAAAAAAAAACAAACAACATAAAAACTAAAAGCTATTTTGTTTTCGGTAAAACCTACCTAAGAGTTTGTTTTTTTTTTACTTAATGCTTAATAGAACTTTTGTTTAGCTGAATGCTAAAATAAAACTTAATAGTATTAAGCATTAAACTAATGTTTTTTAAATATTATATTAAGTATTTTGTTGTTTATTTTTTATATGCTTAAAATCAATATCTTAAACATATTAAAAAAATAATTTAAGTCATTACTTATTTGTATAATGATGATATAACTTTATTATTATGATAAAATGTTATTATGGTAAAATGAAAAATATTTGTATAACATATTAACATATTTACAAAAAATTAAAATAATAAAATTATTATGATAAATAATTTATTATTATCATTCTTGAAAAAGTAATTATTATATTTATTTATTTTATATAATTTAAATATAATATATAATTAATAATTGAAAAAATAAGATATTACCAAAAATTAAATATTCCTTGTTTTAAAAATATTTTGAAATATCGTGTGTGGATTTTAAAAAAATTTTAAATATTTTGTGCAGATTCTAAAATATAGCTTTTCCTACACAAAAGACCAAAAATATTTTGCTTTTTCTATTTTGAAAAAAAAAAAAATTCAAAAATAAGTTATGAAAAAAAAAAACAAAATCTAAAGTCTCAAAACAAATTGTTTTAAGAAAAAGGCCCAAAAAACAAACACCCAAATGATATTTATTTTTGGTATCTTATTTTAGGTTTAGGATGTGTCTTAAAACTTGAATTTTAATATTATAGATTTTATATTGTAAGAATATAAATGTGCTATGTATCTAGGGAAGTAAATCTTGCTATTGTAAGAATATAAATGTGCTATGTATATAGAGTTGACCTATTAAGATAAATCTTGCTCTGTGTTCGATTCTAGGGAAGTAATAAGAAAGACGGAAACTAAATAGACAAATTTCAATCCCTGAAAATGAGAGGGAAAAACCGTAACGTAAAAAAAAAAAAGTAAAGAGATATAGGAATGAAGGGAAAAGGTCTAAAAATACCCCAAGGGTTTCTACCAAAGTGCACATAATTCCCTCTACTTTTTTGAGTCGAATCAGTCCTTGATGTTTGTATCCGTAGCTCTAATTGGTCCATATTGTCTCCCATCTAGCCATGTCAACTAATGGATGTTAGTTGGTCTGTTAGTTGTTGACATGGACATAAATGTCTTGACAAAAAGGCCTAAAACGAAGACCACCTTTCATTGTTGATTTTGTAGATCCCTAATTCTTGCTAAAGCGATTACTTATTGTGCTACAATATTAGGGCTCGATTTCTCATATGATAAACGATTTCGTATTCATTGTCTCTTCATATTTGGCTTGTGAAAGCATCATATCATCAACCATTCTCTTACCAAACTCAAACTGTCAAACTCAAACTCAAGAAACAAAAAATCAAATATATCGGCCGATATATCAGGTATCGGCTAGTACCAATACGATTTTGCCAACTGAAAGTCGATTGGGCAAAAAATTGAGAGAACATAAGAAAAATTGTTGATATTTCAATGAAATATCGAGCGTGTACGTCATGTGCTCGTGGGTGGAAAAAGTAGAAAAATCGCCAAAAAATCGCTAATATATCGCCGAATTTTTACATTTCTTGAAAAATCAATGTGTGATTCATCAAATAAATTTGTTTTGCTTTGATCAAACGATCCAGATTTTATCCATTTTTTTTCTTAAAGTATCTAACGGTTATATTTTTTATCAAATGGTTTATTTTAAATCTAAAGTTTGATCTAACGGTTCAGAGTGATTTCTAATGGATATATGATGATCCAACGATCAGATTTACACCAAAATCAAATCCAAGGGTTATAATTAAATCACAACGGTTTTTTAACAATCAAATGGCTATTTTGACTCCAAAATATTCTATAAATTCCCCTAAAATCATACAATTTCATTACTAACTCATCCATGCACATCCAAATTCCATTTGACTCTCAAATTAATTTTTCTTTTTGTTTTATCTCAATATTTTGAAGATCTTGGTTTTTAAGGTTTCAATTATAAAATAATTTACAAATTTATAATTAAGGTATGCCTTTGGTGAATTATTTTGTGCTTATGAATATTTTATTTTTAATGTATATTAGTTTTTATTTGGAAAATAGTTATTTTATAATAATATTTTTATATTTATAGTTTTATTTTAGTTTAATTTGTTAATAATAAATTAAGTTTGATATAGTGTTTGAAACTTAGATATTACACATCATACTATTAAACAATTATATATAATTATTATATGTTAGAAACTTAGATCTTCTAGATATCATAATAATAGTTTATTTTAGTTGACAATACTACCAATCAATATAATTTTTAGTTAATCATATTAGTTATTTAGCTAATAGTATTACTTTTATATGAACTTACATTAAATTAATTAAGTTTCAATTAAGTTAAATATAGTATTAGAAACTAAGATATTAGATATCATATTATTAAACATATTAGTTATATACTATAGTTAATCTTAAAAAGTAAGATCTTTAGATATCATGTTGAAAAGAAATTAGCTATATTAGTTTCATATTAACTTACATTAAATTTTGGTAAACATTTTTTATACTATAATTTTATTTTAGTTAAATTTGATAATATTAAATTAAGTTAGATCTTAGATCTAGAGCATCTTATTTTAGTTATATAATGTTTGAAACTTAGATCTTAGATATATTATTAAACAATTATAATTATTTCATGTTAGAAACTTAGATATTCTTAGATATCATAATTGTGACGCCCAAACCGGGTCATTGTTTTTTAAATTTATTGACAAAGTCTCTGTCGTGACAGACGCAGGAACCCTATTGCAATAGAATTCCTTTGCCGCACGCCAGCTCCTTGTCATGCACACATCTGCATCTGCCGTGCTCACTCGCCTAGTCCTGTCAAGTGAGTAAGACCTCCTCTATCGTGACGCAACACGACGCCACACTGTCGTGCGTGACAGAGCGTCTCTTTCATGAACATGCCCTGCCTTGCTGCGACGAAACACCGTGCCCAACTGTCGCGACATAGAACTCTATGTCGTGACATGGAAACCCCATGTCCTGGAACTTTATGTCGCGACGTAAAAACATACCATCGCGACAGGAATTTCCCTTTCTTAGCCAAGTCTGTCGCAACATAACCATTCCGTCGCACAGAATTTCCTGCCTTGACCACCGCCGCGACCTAAACCACTCGCCGCACGTAATTTATCCTTGCTCTCGCTAACTCGTCACGTACCAAACTATTATGACGCAACAAGAACTCTTTTGTCTTGGCCAAACTCTATCACAACACAGAAATACTCGATCACGACAAAAAATCTCCTAACCTTGGAAACACTATGTCGCGACATACAATGTTTTGTCGTGACAAGAAACCCTCTAGGCTTGGCCAAAACTCTGTCGCGACATAAACAGGCTCTATCACGACATGATTTCCTCTCACCTTGTCCTACTCCGTTGCGAAATAATTTACTCTATCGCAACCTAAATCCTTTGATCTTGGCCACTCTCTATCATGACATAGAATACCCTATCGTGACACAACTCCATGAAATCCTGTCGCGACACTACAATTTCTGTTGTGACATGAAATCTCTTGGCCTTAACCAAGCTCCATCGTAACCCGGACCTCTTGTTATGACTCTCTAGGTCATGAGAAGGGAACCTCTGTCGTGACATTGTCACAACATAAAATAAAACACTGTCGCGACACCATGGGGACACCTGTGGAAATAGAAAAAAGAGAAAACAACTCCGGCCGCGACTCAAGAAACCCTTGTCGCGGACTCAACAAGCGCCCCATGTACCCCCGAGAACTATGTCGCAACATAGAGAATCATGTCACAACACAGAAGAAGAAGCTCTGTGGTGACCCGGAAAATCTCTATCGCGACCCAAATTGCTAAGCATGCAGTAGCCTTTCTGGGCCTTTTTTGCACCTCCAACTCTCACCCAAATGCAGTAAATTCCATACTACTGCCTCTATACACATTATGCAAGCCTTATAAAATTTGGAAACTTTTAATACTACTCTAAACAAGTCAAAAAAATAAGTTTTTTTTTACAAAACTTCTCGATTACATATACAAAACTGGGTATTCTATCCAGAATTTAACAACAGACATGAATAAGCTATAATCTAGCCTTTTTTTTTTCACAACTAAGGTCTTGGATGTGTTTCATCTCCCCGTGTACCTCTAGTACCTGAAAATATTTTCCCACGACATGGTGAGCAATACCCAGTAGAGGAATTCTCCTATAGGAGCTACTCCTCTCCTAAATGCACATGCAATGGCAAACACACACACACACACATTCAAGTAAAAATATGCACATTCCTACTTGAATGTCTACATGCCATGGATGAGAATGTGACTCACCATATCCCAAGTCCTCACCGACTCCCTCACACATGCAAATTCTAAGTGTGAAAACCTGTCATTGGTGTTTCACCCAATGACCCTTTTTTTTTTTCAAAACAAAAGCTTTTTGTTTTTATAACTCATAACCCATTGGACAAACCTTCAATGTTCTTTTAATTTGATAAAACCCTGTGTGTTTATGCATTTTTGGGCCATGGATTTTCGGGTTTATACCGAAGGGTGCCGTTCGCCTTTCCAACATTTTTACTGGCTTTTCACCGTCGACATGACATGTCTAACCGTGAATGAATTTGGGTCTTTCACCTCAGGGTATCTAACCTAACTTGCTCTGCCTAACACACGTAATTTTTTTTCCTTTTCATGCTATGCAATCGTGAGACTCATTTTCTTGGACGTTGTCCTATTACCGAGCTCACCACCTATTCACCAAGAATGGTGAATGACCACAATCCTGCACACACACCCAATACTATGTGATGTCCCCGTGCATATGAAATGAAGAATGTCATTTCATGCCAATTCACTACATGTAACATTTATAAATCATGGATAATTATATTTTCTACATATAATTTTCATCCATCATACATTCCATGTTAATACATCAAATAGAGTATATCAACATGATCTTTTCACACATCCAGCATATTATTCACACAATCAACAACACGTAACCTGGGTTTTAAGTTCGGACCCAGAAATCTCACATGTCAATCCATGTTCAGCAAAGACATGTTACACCAAAACATCATACACAATTTCCATGTTTTTCTACAACCATGCCCTGTTCCAGAATAGTGGTCCCGGTAACAGGAGGACCTAGACAATGGTCCTAGCCCATCAATAATTTCATCTAAACTACTGCGAAACTAGCCCCACCTTTGGAGCTATTGCCTCATGGCCATTGAATGGCCCTTAGGCAAAGAATAATCAAAGTAGGAGAGAAACCCCTACCCTTTGGAGTTTGATGAACCCACTGATTTTGGTACCCACGCGTAGCTCTTGTTACGTGGACCAACTTTAATTCTAGGACCGTCTAGCTTCAACTGTCGGAATGCCGGGAAATCCTCTATTCTTCATCTTTTCCCCTTTCTTTCTCTTTTCTCCCTGTTTTTCCTTCCCCGCTCCTTTTTTTTCCTTTTCCTTCTCTTCCACCGATTTTTGCTCCTAGTGGGAAGCTTCCTTCCCTTTTTCTCCTTTCCTCCTCACTTGCCACTTGTCTCTGTTTCTCTTTTTCTTTATTTTCGTTCTTTTTCTTTTGTTTGTTCCTATCCTAAAGTGAGGACCCCACCTTCCATCCTCTTCCTCATGGCCATGTGTCACCACATGGTCCATGTATCATGTGTCATGTGTCACATGCTTTAAGTGTCACCCGACACCCATTGCCTCGAAAAATGCAAAATTCTGACTATCTCGGAATTCGACGAAATTTGATTGGGTAACTAGATTTCATGAGAAGAATTCAACGGTGAAGTCTGTTTCATCATCCGAGATCTAGAAAAATTCCAGGTTTCAAACCGAAATTACCGTTTGACCATTTTTCAGAAAAATTGAAATTTTTTTCCAGGTTTTACATTCTTCCCTATTTAACAGAATTTCGTCCCCGAAATTCACACACACTAACACACATAAACACATGTGTATGCAAGAGTTATTCTAGTTCCAAATATTAGACAACGCACCTTCATTCTCAAATAAGAAAGGATAAGTGGCTCGCATCGTGTCCTCGCGTTCTCATGTTGCTTCCTCTACTCCTCGGTGTTGCCATAACACCTTCACTAGCCTCACAGTCTTGCGACGCAAAACCTGATCCCGACTATCCAAGATATGCACTGGTTCCTCCTCAAAGGTCCCATATGTATCAACACAATCCTCCCCCAATCCACCATATGAGCTGATCCGGAGTATACTGACATGGAGACGTAAACACCTCATGTACACCTGATAAACTCGGTGGTAGCACCAACCGATATGCAACTGTTCCCACCCTCTCGAGTATCTCAAAGGGCCCAACATACCTCGACGCTTGCCGAACCTGACCACTCCTCTCTTAGGCATCACCTTCAAGAAGACGTGATCACCCACCTCAAACTCTGTGAGGTCGACGCGTCACGATGTAGCCTTCATCGCCTTGAGCCACAAGATGACGCTTCCGTGATCAAACCTACTTCTCTCGCAGGTGTCTCTAATCATATCCTGACTGCTGATAACTCTCTCCCACCTCTGTCCAACAAATTGGGGATCGACATGGCCTCCCATATAAAGCCTCATAGGTTGCCATCTATATACTCGCCTAATAACTATTGTTGTTGGTGAATTCTACTAAGGGTAAGTGCTCCTCCCAGCTACCCTTAAGATCCAGGACGCATGCTCGCAGCATGTATTCTAAAACCTGTATGGTCCTCTCCGAATAACCATATGTCTGCAGATGAAACAAAGTGCTCATCGTCAATTGTGTCCCCATGGCCTTTTGGAAACTCTTCCAAAAGTGTGCGGTAAACCTGGGATCCCTGTCCGATACAATAGAGACTGACACTCCATGTAACCGGACAATCTCTCGAATATACAACCGATAGAATTCCTCCAGTGTGTAGGTCATCTGCATTACTAGAAAATATGCCGACTTAGGGAGTCGGTCCACAATCACCCATACCGCATCATGCCTCCCCAGTGTCCGTGGCAAGTGGGTCACAAAGTCCATCATGACATGATCCCACTTCCACTCAGCTATCTTCAATGGCTGGAGTAACCTTGTTGACTTCTGATGCTCAGCCTTTTCCTACTAACACATGAGACATCGTCGCACAAAATCTCAAACGTGTCGCTTCATCCCGCTCCAGTAATACTGGAGACGAAGATCATGGTACATCTTCGTGCCACTTGGATGCATAACAAATTGAGAGCAGTGGAACTCTCTGAGGATCTCCTCTCAAAGCTGTTAACTAGGGAACCACAACTTG
Organism: Tetrastigma voinierianum; assembly: GCA_016808115.1. Lineage (NCBI taxonomy): Eukaryota > Viridiplantae > Streptophyta > Magnoliopsida > Vitales > Vitaceae > Tetrastigma > Tetrastigma voinierianum. The sequence continues at coordinate 197,260 of JAEQBH010002981.1, read as the reverse complement.
TCCCCTATACCGAAGACTACTGATCCGCTGCGGATTCGGGCCTACCTTCACACCGTACTGACCGTACCGTCTCGATGGATGATATCTTTGAGTCATGCCCCTGGGACTCAATCACTCTACTCCGTAGGGATGAAGTAGCCACCAAAATTCCTAAAACACCCTGAACATGATCACTGTACCGTAATCCAAACCGTCCCATAATCTTGAGCATCTTCCATTCTCGGGAAGCTATATTATCCAAGACTTCATGACTTCCTACCAGGGTATCGTACCAATTACATTTGCCTTGCCAGGATGGTAATGCAAAGTGAAGTCATAATCCTCTAGATACTCCATCCATCTGCGTTGCCTCATGTTGAGGTCTCATTGTGTAAAGATATACTTCAGACTCTTGTGGTCTGAAAACACCTCAAACTACTCACCATATAGGTAGAAGCGCCAAATCTTTAAGGCAAAAACAATGGCCGCCAACTCCATGTCATGTGTGGGGTAATTCCGCTCATGATTCTTTAACTGTCGAGAACCATAAGCTACCACTCCTTCCGACGCATCGTAACGCGCATCCCGTCATTTTCTGAGGCATCACAATACATCGCAGACTGGCCCCCTTCGAGACTATCAGAATAGGAGCTTAAGTAAGCCTTCTTTTCAATTCTTGGAATGCCTTCACACTGTGTCATTCCACTCAAACTTGACTCTGCTTCCGCTCTAACTCATTAGGTGTCGCTTAGCCCAGAGAAATCCCCAATAAACCTCCCCAGAGTACCCGCCTATCCCAAGAAACTACGTATCTCAGAGACCGACTTCGAATCTCTCCCCAACTCACGCCTCAACCTTTCAAGGTCTACTCGACACACCGGCCGACACGACATGTCCCAAGAATTTCACCTCAATAAGTCAAAATTCACACTTACTGAACTTGCGTACAACTGATGTTCTCTGAGGGCTTGAAGAACAATCCTCAAATGAGCCTCATGTTCCTCCTTAGATTGGGAATAGATCAAGATGTCATCAACAAAGACCACAACAAACTGATCCAAATAGGTTTGGAATACCCTATGCTTGAGATCCATGAATGCCGTTGAAGCATTTTTCAATCTGAAAGGCATCACTGTGAATTCAAAATGCCCATACCGCGTCCTAAACGATGCCCAGTGGATATCCGCTCCCTAACTCAACCGATGATAACCAATGCAAAGGGTCTATCTTGCGTAGACCGCGCCCCTTCAACTCGGACAAATCATCAATCCCTGGGTGAATGGATCACCAATTCTTGATCATAACCTTGTTCAACTATCAGTAATCAATGCACAGTTGAAGAGTCTCGTCTCTTCTCTAACAAATGCACCGGAGTCTCATGGCGGCGCTCAATTAATAAAACCCTTGTCCAATAATTTCGCATTTGGACTTGAGTTCTCAGAATCAACCGCCATCCTATGAGGAGTCATAGAAATGGGTGACGTACCAGGGTGTAACTCAATGAGAAAGTCCACATCCATATGTGGAGGTAATCCAGGTAGCTCGTTCGGAAAAATGTCCTCAAACTCACAAACCACCCGAGGTAGGCTCAAATCATGTCTGACCTCGTCCTCCAGGGTAAGGCTTAGCCAACTCATCATCTCATTCATACACTCCAAAGTCGTACACTCCGGGCCGGGGGTAAAATGTCATGCTTATCCCCCTGAAATATAACACAAATGCCATCCTGTGTGTAGGCAGTAATCCTCCTACGATCACAATCAATGAAGACTCGTGTGCCATCAACCAATCCATGCCAAGAATGAGATCATACTACGATATGTCCATCACCCGAAGGTCCACCGTGAGTAGAATCCCTGAGATCTCTAACTCACAATCCCGACATATATGATCAATCCTTACTCTAGTCCCTAGGGGAGAACTCACATGCAACAGCCTTTCCAAGGATTCTACCTTTAAACCCAAAGCATTCACATAAGATGCAGCAACAAAGAATGCGATGCACCAGAATCAAATAACACTTTTTCCCATAAGCGAGATAGCAGAAACATACCCTGTATAACTGACTGATCAACTGGCTCAGTCTGAGGTGTAACGGCGTAGACACGCCTCTGGGTCCCCCGTCCCCGCCGTGAGCCCTCCCGTCTCGATTCGACCCACACTCGGCCTCTCCGGCTCGTCAGCGTAGGCGCTTATGCAGCACTCCTAGGACTGGAGCATCGGTTCTTTGACCAGACGGGTGAGCAGGAACAAACTGCGTCCGTGCATGTCCCATTGATGATTAGGATTGTGTCGTCCCAAAACCTTGGGATCCTTGCCTCTAAGGGCAATCCCGCTTCATATGTCTGGGCTGATGGCAGTAATAACATGTCATTTGTCCTGACTGGCTAGAAGCCTTGGTCTTGCCTTGGCCCTGATAGTCGTGGCCTCGTCCCTGAAATCCTCGTGGAATAGAAGTCTTTTGCTTCTTTCCCGAACTAGAAGAAGGTTGACCCTCCTTCCTATTTTCACTAGCACCCGCATCTCGGATGCTCCGTGCATCTTCTATCTCTCTCTTTATGGCTATAGTTGTCCTAACCATAGAGTCCATGTCTTGCAGGAGAAATCCTATAATCTTTCCCCGGATGGAAAACTTCTGGCCATCCTAAAACTTCCTCACCTTGGCCATATATGTGGCCACATCATCATCCCCGAAACGTGCCAATTCGGTGAACTTAGCTACGTATTCGAGCATAGTCATACTTCCTTACTTAAACTCAAGAAACTCTCGAGCTTTTGCATGCCTAGCAGATGCCGAGAAAACTTATTCATGAAGAGCTCTCGGAACTCTCCCCATGTCATCGTCTCTGGATCCCTTGAGACTTTGACCCAATCCCACCATATATGGGATTCACCCTCTAGCTTAAATCGTAGCTGGGCCTCGATCCTCGTAAAGATCGTAGAGGTAATCTCCATAGCTCTAAAATCCTCTTTCTCAACCTATCTGCGAATCCAATGACTTCACTACCACCGGATCCTCCCCGATAAATGTTGGAGGATAATGTGCTATAAACCTTTGGAGTTTACTTGGACCCCTTGACCCCCCAAATGCACTAGCTAGGTGCAATAAAGAGCAACAGAAGACCCACGGCCTCCACAAAGGCCTACTGCAAAAAAAGTAGTGGCCTAAGTATTCGTACTCGACCCCCTCCGTCCCCTTCCTCGACTTGCCATTTACCTATGTCAAATAGAAAATTGAGATTTCTTTTTCCCTGTTCAATTAGTAGTGCATATGCCACCACTAATATACTAACATGCTCATTTCCCATATACTATTTACCAAATATATGATTTATACAATACACAACACAATATCATGCAACATATCACACATATTAATTTATCAAAATGCATAATAAATGCATGATCTAAACCCGTGCCCATCGAGTCTTAGGAATTAAAGATGTGGATGTGCATAAAACGGCGTTTAGAACGCGATATGGACATTATGAGTTCCTTGTAATGCCGTTTAGTTTGACAAATGCTCCAGTGGCTTTCATGGACCTAATGAATTTTGTTTTCCGACCGTATGTGGATCAGTTTGTCATAGTGTTCATAGACGACATTCTTATGTATTCAAAAGATCGGGAAAATCACGACACACACATTCGGGTAGTGTTAGAGACTTTGAGAAAAGAGTAGTTGTATGCGAAACTGAGCAAGTGTGAGTTTTGGTTGAATGAAGTGTCCTTTCTTGGGCACATTGTATCAAAAGAAGGAATTCGAGTGGATCTAAAGAAAATAGAAGTGGTTGGTGAATGGAAGCTACCAAGAAATGTTACGTATGCGTAGTTTTAGACTCCGGCAGGTTACTACAAAAAGATTCGTTATGTTCAATGACCGCACTCTACGAAAAGATCGCCCGTAAAAAATGTAAAGCCTGGAGCGTGAGGAATAAATAAGTTTTGATAAGTTGAAAGTGTTCTTGACCGAGGCACCGATTCTTACTCAACCGACCTAAAGTAAAGAATATGTGATATCAGCGATACACAAGAAACGGACTCAATACGTGTCCTTATGCAAGAGGGTAAGGTGGTAGCTTATGCTTCAAGACAGTTGAAGCCGCATGAAAATAACTACCCTACGCATGATTTGGAATTGGCAGCAATTGCGTTTGTGTTGAAAATATGGAGACATTACCTTTACGGGGAAAAATGTTTCATCTACACTGATCATAAGAGTCTTAATTATTTGCCCTCACAATGAGAGCTTAACTTGAGACAACGTAGATGGATGGAGTTGATAAAAGACTATGATTGCGTGATTGACTATCACCCGGGAAAGGCCAATGTAGTGGCCGATGCTTTGAGTAGAAAGACTGTGTAAACGCTTTGAGCATTGAATGCTCAATTGTCGTTGATAGAAGATGGTACAGTAGTGGCAGAATTGATAGCGAGACCGAGTTTGTTGAATTGAGTGCTAGAGGCACAACAAAAAGATGAGAAAACTGGCCGCTATAATAAGTCGTGATTGAAATGGTAAAGAACCGAAGCCATAAAGTGAATGAAGATGGGGTTTTGTATTATAAAGATTGGGTTTGTGTTCCGATGATAATTATTTGAGGAAATCCATACTTGAAGAGGCACATAGTGGATATTTTTCTATACACCCCAGTAGATAGCACAAAGATGTATCAAGATTTAAAAGTCTCGTACTGGTGGTTCGGAATGAAAAGAGATGTTTTAGAATTCGTGACCAAGTGTTTAGTGTGTCAAAAAGTGAAGGCAGAGCATCAAGTTTCTTTGGGATTATTGCAGCCTATCAGAATACCGGAGTGGAAATTTGACCGAATCACCATGGATTTTTTGGTTGGGTTACCATTGACAGGAGGAAGTGATGACTCGGGCCTGGGTCGTAGGTGACCGACACCAAGTCACCACTTCTAATAGTTGAGATCCGACTATTCGCTGATAACACAGCAGAGTTGTACATCATGAAATAGCTCGCCGGTATCGGCATTCCAATATCCATTATTTCAGACCGAGAGATCCCATATCACATCCCTGTAGATTTATATACCCATGTTTATATCTGACCATCTACACAAACGCCCACCTACAGATTTTATGACAACGTAAAGATAGATCTGTGATTCTGGTACATGAGCCAGTGACTGTTCAGCAAGTAGTTGGATAGACACATCCCTTAGTTGACTTCAGCACAAATGGGCCTAATCCAAAGATTGAATGGTGCCTGCGCTGCCTTATATGGAAAAAATGTAGAACACCATCAGGTCGGGACTAAATTGAGTAAAAGAAAGTGATTGGCCTTGACTTGATACAAGAGATCAAGAAAAAGTGAAATGATAAGAGAAGGATTGCGTCACCGAGCAGACGTAAATCATATGCCGACATGAAAAGAAAAGATATTCGATATGAGATCGAAAAAGTAAGCTGGAAGTATTGCCTGGAAGAAGACATGAAATTTAGGTGCGGTGTTGGAGCCCTAGGTTTACTGGCCTTGCGAAGTAATCAAAAAATTAACCATGGGCATATATATTAGCATTACCTCCGGACTTGGAAAAGATCCAATGTTTTCCATGTCTCGACGTTGAGGAGGTACCAATCCGATCCATCGCACGTAGTCTCGTCAGAGACAAATGAGCTTAGACTAGATTTATCGTATGAAGAAGAGCAAGTGGAGATTTTGGCTCTTGAAGTGAAAGAATTGCCGAACAAGAATTGTGAAAGAATTGTGGCCCCCTTGCGGCTCGTTTTGTTCTTGATCCTGATCGCGCCCTTCATTATTCTACATGGTTGCTAGATTTCTTTGTTGTGCTTCTCTTAGTTCTTTACGTAAACGGTGTAAGGTTCTTTCTGGTTTAGGATCAAACGGAGGTAGTTCAACTTGACCCCGTCTGCACATACATTCACAATAACCTTCACTGCAGTCACACAGACAAACACAAAGACCAGATTTCAAGCACTCATATAAACAAAATAAAAAAATATAAAAAATTAAATTAAAGTCCAGAGTAATATCTAATTGCGCTATTGTCAATATCAACACAAAAACTTCTCCCCAGCAACGACGCCAAAAACTTGATAGGCCGATAGCGCGATGTGTGATTTGTATAAACTAGGTAAAGCGTCTATGTGCTTAAGTGCATGCATCGTATCAAGTAATATAGTGTACCTAAGTACGGATATTGATCCATGGGGAGAAGTGCGTTGACTACTAGAATTGGCCCTATAACACCCCAAAAATACCCTAGAATTTTTATAATAATTATATATATTCCGAGTATGAATTGAGTCAAACTTGGGTTTTTTCGAGAAAACTGATAAATTGTGAAATGTGAAATGAATATGTGAGCATATGATTAAATATTATATGCTAAATGAGAATTGATTGAACCTGGAAATTAACCCAAGTGAAAAATGGCAATTTTAGAATTTGTAAAATGAAGACATAAGGGTCATATGAAAATAAGTGATATGTCTATGTACAATTAGATGATAAGTGAAGGTGCAAATTAAGAGGCTAGTAAGTTTTAAGTGAGAAAAATGGAAAATGGATTTAATGAACAAGCCAAACATGGCCTTAGGGTGAAAACAAAACTTTAAGGCATATTTGGTCTTAGAATGGCCATTGTGCAAAATGTATTTGAGAGGGAGAGTGAGAAGAGAAGGCTGGGTTTGAGAGAAAACCAAGGGTTTTTGTGGGAGATCTTCCTACATCCGATTCCAAGTGATCAAGGTGGTGCTACGCGAAGCTAGGGCAAAGAGTTCCAAGTGATTTGAGGTATGAACACAAACCCTAACTTCATCTTTTTGATATTTTGATTTTGGGGAAAAGCCCTAACTTAAGAAAAAGGGGTTTTAATTGGTGCTAAACCACTTTTGGAGTTATTTTTGGTGGATTCCATGGTGGGTTTTGATGTAGGATGGATTTGAGGAGGTTTATTGAAGAAAAATGGGTGAGAAATGGAAAAATCTGCCATTTATGGGCAGAACCCACACATTGGTTTTGGTACGAAAAGTGGGTACTCCCATCTACAGATTGCAGGGGAATCGTATCTGGCATCAAAGTCGGGGTACCTGCATCTATCTACTGTAGAGGGACTGGTACCAATACCGATGCTTAAAGCAGCCTTGATTTTTGTACCCTTGCATTGTTAAGTCCCATATTCGTACACCGATAGTATAGGAACCCTAATAAATGACTAATGGGGTTCAAATAAGAATGAAACTAAGTGAAAACACACCGTACCTCGCCTCGGCGATATTCATTAAGTGTGAATAGTTCTAGTTTACTAAATGTGACGTGTGTGATTTGCTAGGGGCCGGTGAGGGTCACCTAACCTAGGATTGAGATTGAAGGCAAGGCAAAAAGAAAGAGATAGATTAGTTTGTTTTATCTTCTCCTATTCTCGTTTCAAGATTTGAAATGTTTGTTCTATCTTCTCCTAATCTCATTTCAAGATTTGAAATGTTTGTTCTAAAATGCATAAGAAAAGCATATTGATTTGTTTTTTAATTGGATTTAAGGCAATTGATTGTGAAATGCTCTGTATATGGAAAGTACATGAGTATTGAAATGAATCATTTATACAAATGTATATATTACTCATTTTTGCTATAAAGGATTTGGAATGTCTTTACAGAATGTTAACTGCTTAATTGCAGATACATATAGACGGTATGTACTAATAGCGCCAAATTAATAGTATTGCTAACAATGTGGCTTGATGTCACTCCGATAAGCAAATTTCCAACGATGCATCAAAGAAAATTACGAATTGATTTTAATAAGCAATTAGCAGCCCAATGTGGATCGAACTATGCTGGCAAACAAATGTTTTTATACCGACCGTAGCCTAAACGGGACCGCGCCTGATTCCGATATCCTCATACCGAAACATAGTTTAAATTTACATGGGCATAATCAATTGACTTTTGAGATTATTGACATATTGGAATTCGAAAGCATGATTGTAAATTGAAATGAAAAGAGTATCAGAATTACATGATTATTATAATGATTTATTGCATATGAAAGTAGATAATTGATCGGATCAATGAACCATAATTGATTGCATATGAAAGGCATATTTATTATATTGACATTGATCATCCAAAAGATATGAAAGTTTTGTTTAGTAAAACTGCATGACTCACTTAAACCTAACAGGAGAATGAAATTAGAGAAAACCAATAAGTGACAAAGAAAATGCCTTAGCTGTAGTGTTATTTATGCCCGCTACTGCATTTATAGGAACGAAGGCAAGATTTGAGGGAGCGAGTCATAGAGAAAGATTTATGAGTATGTTCGACATATGCATTCATCAAATTTTTTATAACATCGATATTTTGTAAAACAATTTGAAACTCAATATCTAATTTGTAAATCATTTTGAAAATGCTTGATATGCCTTTATAGTAATCAGACTTTTGTATAAATGTAATGTTAATGGGCTCAAATTTCTAAAAACTCTTTCGCACATTTGAAAGGTCTTTACGCTAACCGAACATAACGCTCCACGCATTATAAAAGGGATCTAGTGGTATCAAAGCATCCCGGATCCGGTTCGGACCCGCCAATCCCAAGAAACTATGTATGTCGAAGACTGACTTCGGCCTCTCGCAACTCATAACAGCCTCAACCTTCTCAGGGTCTATTGACACACTTGAAGCTGACACGACGTGTCCCAAGAATTTCACCTAAGTAAGCCAAAATTCATATTTTCGAACTCGGGCATGGCCAACTGATGGTCTCGAAACCCCAGAATCGACCCTCAATGATCCTCATCCTCCTCCTCGACTCTGGAGTAGATCAAAAATGTCATCAACGTGACTCCCGCAACCGATCCAACAAGGTCGAACACCTTATGCATGAGACCCATGAATGCCGCGCTGGATACTGGCCAAATCGAATGGCATCACTCATGAACTCGTGAAATGTCCGTGACCGCGCCCTAAATGCTGTTGTCTTAGGTATATCCGCCTCTCTAACCCTCGCCTGATGATAATCGCACGGTTAAGTTCACCTTGAGTAGACTTGCGCCCTCCCTAACTGATCTGAAGAAATCATCAATCCTCGCACGGATACCGATCTCCTGATTAACCTATTCAACTGTCGATAGTCAATGTACAGTCGAAGGGCCTTGTCCTTCTTCTTGTAATGTAACCCGATCGCCCACGTGAAGTGTCTCATTCAATAAAACCATTGTCCAACAATTCTGCAATTAGACCTGAGTTCCCGCAACTCCAACCGGTGCCATCCCTAAGGAGGAGTCATATGGGAACAGGAATTACTGCGGTGTAACTCAATGTCAAAGTCTACATCCCTCGCGCGGAGGTAATCGTAGGCCATCCGAAAGACATCCTTCTAATTAAATCCACCCGGTGCACTCAAATCCTGTCTCCCCTCGTCCTCTAAGGTAAGGCTTGCTAGCCAACCCATTAACTGTCCATGCCACCTAGAGTCGTGCACGGTCTGGGGTAAAGCATCATGCTTATCCCCCTGAAAGGTCACTCGAATACAGACATGTGTGTATGAAGTAATCTTCCTATGATCACAATCAATGGCGACTCGATGTGACGTCAACCAATCCATGCCAAGAATGACATCAAAATCCGATATGTCCATCACCTGAAGGTCCACTGTGACAGAATCCTTGAGATCTCTAACTCACAATCATGCCATATCTGACCAACCCTCACCCTAATCCTTCGGGGAGACTTCACATTCAACAGCATTTCCAAGGTTCCAACCTCTAAGCCCATATCAAGATTTCTTTCCTTCTTTATTTAGAAGTGCACATTCCAACCACTAATAGACATCAACATCCTGAACTATTCCGTTCATCCATTTTTCGAACTCTTAAGGTTATATTTTCTAACCCTAATGTTCATCTTTTCCTATATACATTTTACCATGTATATACTTCACACAATTTCTAACACACACAATTATGCAATCACAATCATGTAGCACACAACATGAAAATGTACAATGCATGCAATGGTCTAAAACTCCGTCCCAAAACCCTAGTGACAATACCTAGACTCCCGATACTCAAACTGCGGACACTCGGCATCAAATGAAAGCACTAGGTAATCATAAACCTAAGCCCTAACACCAAGCTATGATGCTTGTACCAAACATTGGGTTCTAGGTAATTGGGGATACCTTTAGCTCTTATAATTAAGTCAGGACACCCCAAATCCCGGGGTCTTTTTTTTTTTTTTTTTACCACTCAGATGAGTCCCGTCACGACAAAGAACTCTCTATCACGATAGAGAATCCCTGTCGTGCGCCAACCTCCTATCGTGACAATCCTAGTTGCGCACGCAGTGCTTTGTCGTGTGCGCGCCCAGGGCTTATCGTGTGCTCACCTAGGCCCTGTCGTGTGCGAGCCTAGAGTGCTATCGCTACACCCGGTGCCCCGTCAGGCCAACTCGGTTTTGACTCAAATTGTGCCATGTCATGACATGATTGGATTAAGACTCAAAAAGTGCTATTTCGAGTCCTATTTAAGATAGGTTTCGAGTGTTTTTGATTACTAATCATATGAATTAGCTTCGATTGACATGTACATGTCCCGTTTAGTACCACCGATTTTGTTTCAGAGGTTGTTTTTGCAGTTTTGCGTGCCTTGGCAACTCAACCATCATTTCTCGGCTTAGTATTGCGCCGCCGATTATGCTGGCATGGCGAATTCTCAAGCATTTCATCAAGCCGGGATGAAGAAATGTTAAGTGGGAACTGAAGAAATGGAGGCTGAATTGATGCAGGAAGCAATGCAGGAGTTCAGGATTTTCGCTATGGCATAACGAAAATTTGGCAAGGATTGCGAAAATTTCGCAACCATAGTTTAAAATTTCGCATCCTAGCTAAAATTTCAAGTAATCAGCAGCGAAAGTTTCGAGAATCATAGCTTAAAGTCATCAGGCAAGAAGGAAAATTCAAAATTTTGCTATGCCTCACTTTTCGCTTATGATACTTAAAAAATCATCGTGGGTATAAATTTTCGCTTTTGTGTTTTTTTATCCAAACGACTTCGTTTTTGGTTTTTTCTCATTTCTACCCTCACTGTTATTATTCTAGTTTGGTTATTTTGGTATTTCACATGTTTGTAAGGCTATATAAGCCATTGTAAAACACTGTTGACCTAAGTTTTAGTTTTTGGGAAGGAAATTTACGGGCCCTTGTTTTTTGCTCTCATTTTCTCTCTTCTCTCTCCTCTTTCTCTCCCTTTCTTGGTTGCCAAACACCCTCCAAGGATGACAACTTGGAGGATGAGCAGCTAAAACCACTTCCTCCTTGAATGGCAAGGCTGCCAGAAGATCCGGCGTCGTTGGGGGTTCCCTATTTTTCACGCAGTAGGTTTTGACATTCTGGTTCCTAAATTTTCAACTCTAGGTTTAAAGCTTTTTGATGTACTTTCTTTGGCCAATACTCGTTGTTTTAAAGGTCTCGTTGCATTTCTTAGCTTTTGTATACATCAGAGATACCCATTAGTTGCCATTTACCAGCCACTCCAGGTAGTTAAAGGGTTATATTTTCACTTTTGATGCATCCTCTTTGATCAATACTTGTAATCTTAGGGTTCAAGGGATGCTTGGCTATTAGATCCATCGAGATCTAATAGTCGCCTTTACGAGTCAATGCAGACGGGTCAAGGTGATAGATTTTCACCGTAGGAACCATAAAATGTTAAATGAAATGCTTTCATCAAAGGAAAATTATTAGTTTAGTTTTTAAAGTTAAATGAAGATCCGCCCGAGATGACTATATGTCATCTCTCCCTTAACGCGAGTGAAATGAACCCGGGGACCTCTCAGTTGCCTTAGGATCTAAAACCAGTAGCCCAATGCTTAAAGGAGTTCTTTTTCTTATTTTTCTTCATTTTATTTTCAATTTGCAAACCATCAACTCCCCTGGTTTTACCAAGCCTAAAAATCCAAATTTAATTCACCATTTTTTACTTCACTTAAATCATTTCCAGAAAATCGAAGAAACCCATCCCCGTGTTCTAATTCTAGACCACTATATAATTGTAGTAGCTGGACTACTGGCAATAGAGGAATATAGATACAAATTTTTGCTGATTCCTGATCACCTTATCAGGCAATTAATCAACGATCTCCATTTCAAGACCCAAACTTAGTCACGACATAGAATATAAGGTCACGACATAGGAACCTCTTCCCATGACTAAGCCCCATTCATGACGTGAAACCGTATAATATCACGCACACATAGGGCTCCTCGTCATGACAAGGCTCTCCTATCGTAAGCCAAACTGGCTCACAACAATGTGAGCCCTTGTTTCAGGGCGATTCCTTGTCGCCATTACAGAACCTTATGTCACAACATAGGAAAGCTCCTACATAGTCCCCCGTCCCGACATAGAAAAACTGGTCGCGACAATGGTTCGCCTTAATAGTTATTCCTCTGCCTCGACACAAAGACGGCGGCCGCGGACAATAAACCCTTTCTAGCGCCAGTGAACTATGTCGCACATCATTTTTCTCCGGTCCGATTACAACTTCCCGGCCGCGACCAACCCTCGTTACAAGATAAAACGCATGTCGACCTAGAAACCTTCTCGGGCCTTGATCATTCTCCGTCGCGGAAAAGAAAGCCTCATCAACACCCAGAAATCCCAACCAAGACCAAACTGTCGCAACACGACCTCTTGTCTTGACTGTCTTGGTCGCAACACAGAAAACCTCTGTCGCAACATTGTCACGACAAAGAACCAATAACCCTGTCGCAACAAAGAAATGCCATGTTGCGACGTTTTCTATAGCTTAAAACTGAGAACAATGTCGGGACACAAGGAAAACCATGTCGCGACATAGAGCCAGGAGGCTCTATCGTGACCAAGAAAACCCTTGTCGTGACCCAAACCTGTAGAAAAGAACTCTGTCGCGACCAGGAATCCCCTATCATGACCCAAAACCAGTAGTAGCCTGTTCTTGGCATTTCATGCACTCTATCGGGACCAGCAATCCCCTGTCGTGAACCAAACATGCAAAAGAGCCACTCAGCCTTTCTTGTACTCCAAACCCCCCCTCCTCTTCTTTTTTTTTTTCTTTTCTAAACACCCTAAATTCAATAATACTTATCTTTTATTAAAAAGGCAATGAAACCTAGAAAACTCTTAATAACTCAGACAATTATACAAATGAGTTTAATTACAACTCTTTCCTTTACATAAATAGAAACTACAGATAGATCATTCCAAAATTTTACAAGTTTATGATGCGTAATGTCAAAATCAGCCTCTTCCCAAACTTAAGACTTCAAATGTTCACCTCTTTGGCAAAATTTCTCCAAAGATCTTGAAAATGTTTTCTACCGATGGTGAGCAATGCTCAGTGAGGAATTCCTTCACAAGGGCTACTCCCACCTAAGGAACATGCAATGGCAAACACACACACATTCGGCAAAAACATGCAATATTCCTACTCGAATTGTCACATACCGGTGATAAGAATGACTCACCTTATCCCATGTCCCCCAGAGTCCTCACCGACTCCCACATGCAAATGCCATATGAAAGTTTAAAAAAAAAAATTTTTTTTTGAAAACTCATCGACAATCTCGATATCAAAACTACTAGACAACCCTTCAAAAATAACTTGACAAGCTCTAATAAGACGGTTGGACAACCCTCCGAGAGTACCGATGACAACCCTTCATGAAATTTATTGGACATCCTCGATAAGACGTTGACAACCTCCGAAGATAGCCTTATTGACATCTCCGATAAGATTTGTCGACAAACCGATATAATTTATCGACATCCTCCAATAATATTTGCTTGACAACCTCCGATATAATTTATTAAGACATCCTCCGATTTAAGATCGGCTTTGACAACCCTTCGATAAACCGCTTTGTTCAAAGCTATGTTATGTACTTCACACCCGTTTACGCGGATGTTCCCGCATATGAAATGCACGCCATTTCATGCCAATTCATATTACATTCATGATGAGATCTACATGCAACATTAATAGATCATGGATAATTATATTTTCTACATATAATTTACATCCATCATGTAATCCATGTTAATACATTAAATAAGCATATATCAACATGATTTTTCACACAAGCAATAGCACACAAAAGATCCTCGATTTAGGACCTCAATTTAACAAGGCATCATACAACCTCAACACCTCCTAAATCAATCCCAGTTCAATCCACTTTACCATTTCCAACTTGGGAAAAAAATAGCCCCAAACACTAAAACACACAACGAAACCTGAAGACATCAGTCCTAGGACCAAAACCAATCCTTAACACAATCCTAGACTGCCCGAAAAACGTAAATGCTAAAATATTCCTGGCCATCTCATCCCAAAATTTCACTGATCCGCATGGCCCCAAAGAAACCCATGCCATTAAATGGCCTTTAGGCTAGAATTAACCCGAGTAAGAAGAAAGCCTTACCTCTTGAGGCGTAGAAGAAGCTCTAGGAAGTCCCATAGACACTTCCTAAACCCGAAACTTTCGACTTCCCCCGAAATCCAACTGAACTCCAGTCAAAACTTCGATTTTGGCGCCCACGCGTGGTTCCCTGCCAAGTAGATGAGCTTCTTTAACTTCGCCCGACGATCCGGAGCACCCGATCTCCATAGATCGTAGAGAGAAGTGGAACCCCTTTCCTTTTCTCTCTCTCTCTTTCTCGTTTCTCTTTCTCGCGTGAAGAACTAGGAATGTCCTTTTTTTCCTCCCTAAATTCCCCTTTTGACTTTTCCTTCATTTTTCTTTTCTTTTTCCTCTCTTTTGATTTTCTTTCTTCCTTTTTCTTTTTCTCTTTTCTTCCTTTTCTCTTTTCTTTCTTTTTGGTTTTTATCTCGCCAAATTTTTGTTTGCCCCCTCTCATTTTTTTTTGTCTTATCCTGCGGAGAGAAGCTTCCTCTCACTCTTTCTTCCTTCTCTCAACTGACACATAGCTACATGAGCTATCTCAACCAAGTGTCATGTCACTTTATTACACCACATGGCTAATACATGTGTCCATCTCCTAAGGTGTCATGTGGCATCCACATGATCATACCATGTGGCACCACTCCATGTCTCGAAAAACGTGAAATTCCGACTATCTCGGAATCCGACGAAATTTAACTGGGTAACTAGATTTTGTGAGCCGAATTCAATGGTGAATTCCATTTCATCATCTAAGATCTAGAAAAATTCTAGGTTTTCAACATGTACTATTACGACAATTACCGTTTTGTCATTTTTCAGAAAAATTGAATTTTTCCCAGGTTTCACAAGTTCCATGATTCTAAATTCCGCTTTTTCAATGGAGCGAGTAACGATAATTTGTTTCTTACTTTTCCATGCCACAAGATTACTTCTATCATCTACTGCACTAGCCTAATCAGTATCAATATACACTTTTATACTCTGGAGATCGACATGTTTGGTGAACATGATACCTTTCCCAGGTTTACCTTTTAAATACCTCAAAATGCAAATGATTGCATTCATATGCTGCTCTCCAGGGTTATGCATATATTGACTCACAACACTTAAAAGTGTAAGTAAGATCTGGCCTTATATGAGCTAAAAACAAGAATCTCCCCTAAAGTCTCTGATATCTTTCTATCAGTAGGTATTTGATTAAGTTCAACCCATAATTTCATATCTCCTTCTATTGGTGTATTGACAAGTTGACATCGTGACATTCTAATTTCTTGTAATATATCTAATGCATATTTTCCTTGAGATAGAAAAATTCTCAAACTTAATCGAGAAACTTCAATCCCAAGGAAATATTTTAGAGAACCTAGATCCTTCATTTCAAACTGTTTTTGAAGAATAATTTTGTAGAGCTTTTCTTTCAACTGGGTCATTTTCAGTAACCACCATGCCATCCACGTATATAAGGAGTGTTGTAATCTTACCATGATGCTTCTTTAGGAACAAAGTGTGATTTGAATTGCTTTGATGGTAACCAAAGGATCTCATTGACTTCTTGAACCTTCCAAACCATAATCTTGGGGATTTCTTCAACCTCGCATAATAACTTCTTCAATCTGCACACCTTTAACTTTTCTTTTTTGACACCAAGCATCTTGGTGGAAGATCCATATATACTTCTTCAGATAGCTTGCTAATTAGTACCCAAATAGTGCAATATTGAGCCTTGTTTATCATGTAGTTTTATGCCAGGTACTAATCGACTTCAATAACTCAATTGTTACATTGGGATCCCGGCTTTGCTACTAATCACATTTTGTAGCTATTTAGTAGTTTTAGGTCATAAATGCCCTTATAAATTCTCAATTTGACTCGAACACACCGAACTCGAGCCGACCAAGACTCATGATCAACCGTAGGAATTTCGGAGCCAATCTATTAAAGACGAGGCAAACCGTCTAGCTCAAGCTAGTACCTGCACCCATACCCCGCAACCCGCAAATTTTCAGAGGTTGGGAAATTTCGTAGCTCGCGAAATTTACAGGTTGCCACGCACCTCGCGAACACCGTTCAAACTTTGTACCATGATCACATCCAATTACGGTGGTTTGGCACAAGTTTACTCCTTATGTAATTTTGATTCTTTAATACACTTTTGTAATTTCCTCTTTATTGAGCCTATATAAGCTCAACCATGCTTGTAATCAAATCAACTTTTTGTCATTCAATCAATCAGTCAAGCACGAAGCTTCCTCCCCTCTGCTGTTGGTGATTTTCTCTTCTTCTCCTCTACTTTCAGATTTTCTGGTTTCCAAACACCCCTTGATGATGACAAATCAAGGGATGCTTGGCTAATACCCCCTGATTCTTGAAGGGGAAGGCCATTGGATGTTGTTTTTGGGCTTAGCTGCATGTTCTCATATTCTTTACATTTGTATTTTAGGGTATTTGTGCCCCTGCTTCTCACTGAGGTTAAAATCTCTTAAGCACGCTTCTCGATGTGCACTGGGCAAGCTTTTCGGGTTCAAGTGGGATACTTTCACCAGATTCACTGAGGCTCGGTTAGTTGTCTCCTATTAGTTATCTAGGTGTTTCTTGAGGATGTGCTTTCACCGGCTAGGGACATTTATGCCTAAATATAGAAATTCTGTATCTTCAAAAGGAAACTATTAGTGTGGTTTAGGTTTTAAAGCTAAATGAAGATTCTGGGTTCGGGAAATGACTCATATGTCATGTCCTGAAATGCAAGGATATAGACCAGTACATGTTGGTTAACCCAGAACACTAAGCTCAAGGCCCGAGACTTCAAGGATGTCTCTTTAACTTTACTCAAGTTATTTCAATTTTTGCAACCATTCACACACCTGTTTTCCAGTTTCACACCCTTTTAATCCAAGGAAAAACACCATTTTCTAATGCAATCGTAACCCTCCTCTCAATAAGAAAACCCATCCCCGTGTTTGACCTTGGAGCTACTGAGTGATCAAGCAAAGAGAGCTTTGCTAATGTCAATAGTAGGAATCCTAGAAGAAAATTTTGTTGATTCCAACACCCACCGAATAAGAACGAATCAATTGGCGCCAAGTACGGTGATGGTAGTGCCCCCAAAGAAGAAGGCAGTGAAACTTGTGATCAGCATCACAAGTTTTAAAAGTATCTCATTTCTTTTATTTTATTCATTTATCCCCACTTGTAGTTCACCGCAGGAATTTAAAGATTTCACCGCAGGGAGCTTCAAGACTTCAGGCAGATCAAGTTAATGTTGTTTTGATTTCGCTAACCAATAACCTTTGGCTGTCTAGCTTTTTCTCGTTTCTTGCTCGTGGTGTGATCATAGCGCTTTATGTAGTGGACAAAAACACGCAGTAGATTGGAAAAGCGCTGTGCTTCAATTGAAGAGGATTAGTTGGGGGCCTACACATCAACTATGGAGACCCACCTGAGGCAACACTAGAGGCCAACAGGGGGTCTCAATTCATCCCAATGCATGATCAGGATGAGGGATCACATTCACTCACCAAGGGTGAGTGCAATTCTCATGCCTTATACCCTCGTAGGATGTGGCAAAGGAGACCACATCCGGTGCCCCTTCTCCCGAATACTTTTCATTGTATAAAAACGAAAATCCACTACATGCATATTCTGGATTTATAGGAGGTTCAGACTACTTTCAAGAGGTGCATTTGATATGGACTCACAAGTCGGGCTTTTTAAGATAAAGCCACCAGGCTCAATCTTACTAAGGCTGGGCTGTGACCATCAGAACTAGGCCGAAATCTGCGCGGAATTCTTGAAGAAGTTCTTTTAGTGCCTATAACAACCCAAGAGGAAGATCTACACCTTGCAAATTTCATGATGTTGGAAAGATTTTATCGTATTTGAGATATCTAGAGACCATCACAGATGCCCTCATCATGGCTTTGATACATGGATGTCGGTGGAACCATTTCCTACGATGGAACGCGTCCCCTCGCGATGAAACAACTCCTAGAAACCATGTGTGGAGTGGGACTCCCTTAGCAAAAACTCGATAAAGCCATGGACTTTTCAACTACGTGGTTGAAACTTCCAAAGGATGCGGATGAGCCGAACTAAGGGAGGTAGAGAGGATGAAACCACAGTAAACCCGAGGGAGTGCATTTCATGCACCAACGGAGGAGTGTGGAATTAAAGCTGGCTGTTGTCCACCAAACAAGAATGGAAGAACCGAGCAGAAACCACTAAAGAGTGAATGGGCAAAGTGGGTCGAGGCATCTATGCCTAGCCAACCATGTTTTAATTGTCAATCTTCCAATCATCAAGGAGAGCCTTGTCCAATTTCCCCCTCAGTAAGGGAAATGATGGTTGAAAATGCAAGTGTTGTGGGCCAAAATAGGCCACCAAATGATGCCCAGTATGGTAACACTTATAATCCCAACTAGAAGAAACTTAACCTAACTCGCTCGAAGCCTAAACCCCCTCAGATATGTTCCCCAGAGCACATCATTGAAGAATGCAAGATGGGTCCATCTCTTTAGCAAAGAAGAGCCACCAACCTCATCACCTGTGGAGTAGGTTATCATGAATTTAAGCAAGGTGGTGGGGAATTTTGTGGAGGAGCAGAAAACTATCAATGCTCAGATAAAACCAAAGAATAGAAAAGGTAGAAAGCTCCATGGATAAAGGATTGAAGGGCTTCACAAAAGCCTAAATCAGAAAATTGATACCATGCACTATCCATCAAGAGTCTCAACAATCACAGCTAGCGTGAGAGAAAGGGAGGTTCCCTCCTGCATACACCATCTAATCCAAGGAGCATGAACTAAGCTTTCTCACGAGCCAATACCAAAATGGATGAAGTCCAAGCCATTATCACTTCTTTAAGGAGTGGTGGCGAAATTGAGTGCCTAAGGTCCAAGCCTCGTGGAAAAACCGTAGAACAGGAGGAAAATAGGAGCTTGAACACATAACTCATCAAAGAAGATTCGATAAAGGAGGCATGCCCGCCCCTCCCCTTCCCTGCACTGAAGCAAAAAAGAAGGGCTTCAAGCATGAAGGAACCCGAAGTGCAAGAGAGGCAAGTCAAGGTGAACATTCCACTCGCTTGGATATGATCAAACGTTCCAACTTATGCAAAATTCTAAAGGATCAGTACGTATTGTGCGGTCGGGGCATTAATAAGAAAGCCTTCCCCGACCGAACAAGTCAAATCTATCATCCAAGGTAAACCTGTTGAAATACAAAGATTCCGGATCCCCCACCATCTCGCCAACATTGGGTGTATAGACAAGGCACTGGGTCGGATTTGGGATATGTCAACCCATCGCATACTCAATGTACAAAGCAGTTAGGGCTCGGGGAAATAAGCCTACCAATATCACCCTATCCCCAGGCAGACCGACAAGTGAAAATACAAAAAGGGGATAGTTGAGGGATGTTTTGGTGAAGGTGGATAATTTCATTATCCGATAGATTTTTGGTGGTTCTTGATACAAAGCTAAATGGCAGAGAGCACTACCGGCGCTCTATCATACTGGGAGGCTATTTTGGCCAGCCGCCTAATGCCATAATCAACCATCGAATGGGGTTATGCAACTCACCTTCGGAAACATGACTTTAGAGCTCAACATCTTCCATTTGAGTAAAAGGCACATGCAACCGGAAGAAGATGTCCCAAAAGAAGCATGCATCATTGACACCATCCTGGAGGAACAAGTTGATCAGCAGGATATACTAGATGAAGAGTTGACTGAAAAGTGTAAGAGCAAGAGGAAGCTGGATGAAATCCGCACAAGGATATTGGAGAAGTTAAGAAATGAAAATTTTCCATTGGTGACCCTGAGAGGAAATCGTTGAGCTCCCGTAAAATAGATCTCAAGCTCTACCTATGGAACTCGAAGTATGCTTACTTGGAAGACTCATGAACAATGTCCATGGTTTCAATTAGTTTCAAGATCGCATGTGAAGATAGCCCCATTAAGTCTTCAAACAGAACAAGAAAGCCCTTGGGTGGAGAATTTCCGATTTGAAGGGCATTAGCCCAGCAGTCTACACCCACCACAAAGAGGAGGAGGCAAAGTCAGTGAGGCAACCACAAAGAAGGCTAAACCCACATATGAAAGAAGTGGTTAGGGCATAAGTCTTAAAGCCGCGTGTCGCATCATATACCCCATATGACAAAGACCGGGCAGAGTCCAACCCAGGCAAGACCTAAGAAATCGTGCACAACCACTGCGTACGAAAAAGGAGATGTAGATACCCACTCGCCTTACCACAGGGTGGAGGGTATGCATCGACATCTGTGTTAAATAGCAACACTAAAGATCACTTTCCTCTTCCATTCAGTGGATCAACAAATGAGAGGATTTCGCTACCACTTTTAGTTATTTCCGGACGGTTATTCGTATTTCCAAATTGAGATCGCTATTGCAGGATCGTGTGAAAGACAATTTTCACCGTCCATTTGGCACGTATGCACGTGAGGATGCCCTTGGGCCTTGTAATGCCCCCGCTACATTTCAACAATGTATGCTCGTGATTCACCATTTTTAGTCAACGTATTATGGAGGTTTTTCATACGGACTATATCACGCCTATGGAGAGAATTTTGAGAAGCGCCTCATTCAACTTGGAGAACCATCCCCGCATCGTGCATAGAGAAAACTTAGTGTTGAATTATTAGGAGAAATGCCATTTTATGGTCAGAAATTTCAAGGCATTGTATCAGCATATCATTTCTAAAAGGGATTGAAGTTGATAAAGCAAAAGTCGATTTGATTTCCCAAACCGTCCCACCTCGAATGTTACACTGCGGAGGGGCAATTTTTGGGGCATGCAGGTTTCTAAGGAGGTTCATACAGGACTTCTCAAAAATTGCCAAGCCACTTTATAAGCTTCTTGAAAAAAGATGCTACGTTTGAATGAGATTCATAATGTCAACAAAGGTTTGAGGAACTCAAGACTCATTTAACCACTATACCAATAGTGAGGGCCCCTAACTGGCAGTTACCTTTCGAGGTTATGTGTGATGCAAGTGACCTCACTGTCAGAGCAGTCCTTGGATAAAGAACATAAGGAAAACCGTATGTGGTTTACTACGCTAGTAAAACACTGAATGAAGCTCAGAGGAATTACACTACTAATTCAGAAAGAACCATCGCGAGTTTACGCCCGGATAAGCTCTTCGTGTTTATTTATTAGGTGGGCGTAAATAATTATCTTCATGGACCATTCATTTTTTGAAATATTTAATACTAAGCAAAATGCTAAGGCTAGGCTTATCGTGGGTCCCTCCTTTTACTACAGTGAATTCAACTCGCAAATTCGGATAAAAGGAATCGTAAATGTTGTTGCCGATCACCTCTCCGTACTCAACCATAAAGACACAACACCCATAACCTCCCAATCTTTGACGAATTCCCGAGGAGTCTCTACTCACTGTGGACAGTGCTCCCTGGTTCGCCCACAAAGCTCAACTTCTTTTTAGTAATGTGATATTGCCAATGTAATGGAAAGCATAGGACAAAAAATCCTTCCATAAAAATCCATTCCTACTATTGGGAGGAGTTCTATTCGCTCAAATCAAGGTTGACCGATAATCGGCGGTGTGTACCTAAGAACAATTAGGGATACTCGCCCACCGCCATGACAAGCTCAGGAGGCCATTTTGGCTTCCCGCAAAACTAAGAATGAAGGTGCCGCGCGTGTTTCTATCGGGCCATCTTATTTAAGGATGCTCTATGCTATATGTAAACAAGGTGTGACAATGCCAAAGGTTGGGAAAAATCTTCGTCGTCATATGATGTCATCAATCCTATTCTCGTCATTCGGGCTTATTTGACGCTTAGCATCGAAGACTCATCGGACCATTTCACTCTTCTGCATATTTAATATCCTCGTGGAGCTGAGTATGTGTCAAAGTGGGTGGAAGCAAAGGCCGCAGAGCAAACAGACCAATAAGACTGTGCATTGAAATTCTCGAAAAAGAGAACATTTTCTCCATTTGAGTTCCTGTGCCATAATCAAGTGATGGAGGTCTCACATTTCTCTCAGAACAAACCTTTTGAGAATCTCCTATCCAAGTATATGTCAAGCATTGGAAAGTGACCACCCCTTATCATCCCCGACCAAAGGCCGCAGCTGGGGTCATCAGGAACCAAGACTATATCGATGAAAGTGGTGAATTCAAATGTGAAGGATTCTGGCTCTCAAGCGATTCCTTTGTAAGCATGCACAAAGACAAGACCATTCTTGGAATGTCCCCTATCATTTAGTTTATAAGGCCTCACACCTACCGGTGGAAATTGGAATACGTAAGGCATGGTGCGGGCAATAAAAATTTGAATATGACACATGGGAAGAGTCAGTCTTAAGAGACTTTGATCTCAATGAGTTGAGAGCTCGGGGTGAAATGACGCCTACTTCAATCTAAAAATCGCTGGCGACAAAACTGAAGAAGTGGTACGATCACCATAATCCGAAGAACTTTCGCCGTGGGACCAAGTCCTACTCTATGACTCCAAACCCACATTTTTCCGTGAAAGCTCAAATCGCATTTTTGATCGACCATTCATCGCTCAACAAGTATACCCCAATGGTTCGCAGGACCTACTCAATCCAAATGATAAGAGTATTTAAGGTCAATGGGCGGCAGGTGAAGCCCCTATATTTGTGTAGCAGAGTGCATGTGGAGGAATTCTACTTCGTGACCCTCCCTTGAGCTCCCTCAGTTATGTGATTTAGGAGGGTCTTACAAAGGTCTCGTGGCCACTAATTTAATCGCTTATCTTGTTTACAACTCCATTTTGTGAATGATCTAGTTGTAGTCACTAGACTTGTTTTTTCTTTGTATTGGCAACTGCAATGAAAGACGCCATTTCACCCACGTAAAGACTCTCACCGTCTTCACGTAGATGAGCCTTCTCCAAAGTAATCGATTAGAGGATTACTTCCCTCCACTAACTTTCGCTCACAGGCAGGATAGTTAGTGTTAAAGTGATGTTCATACTTTGGTTTTGGTTTTTCTTGTACTTCATGCCTGAAGAAAGCCCTTTTGTGTTTATATAGAGGCTTTCATACCGCTTTCAAGTAAAGTTTCCAGTACCTTTGTAAATTCACCTTGATATATAATACAAATCTATTTTCCTACTCTTTTGCATCTCATTTCACCCCATATTTGTGATTACTTCCGCTTTCCTGAATTTGAAGAGTTGAAGCACTGATAATACCAAATGCCAGAATGGTTCCATGATGATGAGCTTCTTGGTCATTTCGACTTAACTCGGCAATTACCCCTATCTTCCACTCGCCTCTAGCCACACACACACCATTAATAGTTTTCAATGGGTTAAGAAGTCGCTTTCTCCTTTGTACTACATAAACCAGCCAGAGCTTCGTTTGTTTCGCCTAATAGATTAGAGTTCCTATGAAAAGAATGCCGCCAACGTCTTCCAAAAGAAAAGAAAAGAAAAAGAAAAAGAAAAAGAAAAAGAGTTATGAAGTCAGCGCGCTGGGCTTTGAAACCCGGCGCATGGTCCGAGGGGTATATGCGTAGCGAAGCTCTTAAAGCCAGCCCTGCCAATCGGTTGGGAGTCGCCGACTTGAAGCTCACATGGGTGGATTTGGTGGAGTTTGCAGTTGTAGGTGCTAGACTTGAAATCATTCGAAGTCCTAAAGGTGGAAACTCGAGAGTTTGTGGTCGAAAGATCCTTGTAACTCTGACGCCCTAAACCTTAGTTACTGGGAGTCACCTGTGGATCCTGCTATATGGACTTCTGTGAAGCCGAGCTTCGCATTACAATCTCACAAAACAACAGTAGCGCGAAATAAGGTGGAACTCGAATCTATTTAGGTTGGTCAAGATCTAAAGGTTTCGAGCTCAATGGGGAGGTAGTCTTGCAGCTTATTGGTTTAAACTGATCACCCAAAAACACTTAGAGTTTGGTGGAAATTCAGGCTAATTCCCTTGGAATAGATGCTACACTGAAACTTATTCTTGTATGGCATTTGTTCTTCCAAACTGGTTTTTATACAGAGTCCCAATTTATCATACTAAAGGTTAGACATGAATTGCATATACCTTTTGAATGATGTATACTTTTTGAAAACTTATCCCGCATGATCTACTCTTCTTTCATCATTGCCAAGGACTGTAATATCTCTATTGGGAGGTGATTAGACTCAAATAAAGGCAATATTAACTTGTTTACTTCACAGTTTTGTTTTTTGTGTACTAATCACCCAATAACTCAATTGTTACATTGGGATCCCTACTTTGGTTAATGAATCACATTTTTGTAGCCATTTTAGTAGCTCTCATAGTGTCAATGCCTCATAAATTCCTCAATTTGACTCACGTGAACACCGAACCCGAGTCGACCAAGACTCATGATCAAATCGAGGAATTTCCTGAGCAAATCTACTGGAGACTAGGGCAAAACTGTTGAAATTTTGGGGCTGTAAAATTTGCACTTATAAATTTCGTAGGTTGCCAATTTTCGTAACCCGCAAAAACACCAAGCCATACCTGCACTTGACTCCGCTGATCCACTCGCTATATTTCATGCCATCTTTATGTAATTTCGATTCCTTTATTACACTTTGTATTTCCCTTTATCGAGCTCTATATAAGCTCAACCATGCTTGTAATCAAATCAATCTTTAAAGTCATTCAATCAATCACTAAGCACGGCTTCCTCTCCCTTCCTCGTCGTCGTGATTTTTCTCTCTTCCCTTCACTTTCTTACATTTTCTCACAAGCCAAACACCCTCGATGATGACAAATCAAGGGATGCTTGGCTACACTCGATTCTGAAGGGGGAAGGCCACTCGGATGTTGTTTTGGGCTTAGGCCGCATGTTCTCATATATTCTTTACATTTGTATTTTAGGGTATTTGTGCCCCTTGCTTCTCACCGAGGTTAAAATCTCTTAAGCATGCTCCCTTTGATGTAATAGGTGCTTGGGTTCAAAGGGATACTCACTAGATTCACCGAGGCTCGCTAGTTGTCTTCATTAGTTATCGAGGGTAGGTTTTTGAGATGTGTTTTCACTGCTAGGGACATTTATTTCAATGAAATGCTATCTTTCAAAGGAAAACTATTGTGGCTTAGGTTTTAAAGCTAAATGAAGATCCGCTCGAAATGACTATATGTCATGTTCCCAAATGCGAGGATATAGACTCCGAGTACATAAGCATAACTCTAGGAACACTAAGCCCAAAGGGCTCCGAGACTTCATGATGTCTTTAACTTTTTACTTCAAGCATTTTGGCCATAAACCATTCACACACACTGCTTTCACACACCCTTTAATCCAAGGAGAAACACCATTTTCAATGCAATCGTAACCCTCTTCAAGAAGAAAACCCATCCTCAGTTCGACCCTAGATAATTATACCGCAGCAGCTTTGCTACGTCTAAGAGTGGGGAATCCTAGGTTATGAATTTTGTTGATTCTGAACACCTACCTGAATAAGAACGAATCACTTGCCATGTAGAAAGACATTCTTTAAATCAAATTATTGTAATGCACAACGGTTTACACTAAAAGACAATAATACTCAACCCGTAAGGTTGGATTCCATACAGCCGACGTTTATCCTAGTCAATCCCGATAAGTTTAGCTGCATTCTTTTTGCTACTGGGCCTCTGGGGCTTTATATAGCTCAATACTACCATTTGCCTTGTATTTCACAATATAGATCCAACAACATCCATCTATCTCCTTTTCAGGTGGGCAATCAACAAGTTCTAATGTTTCAATTTTTATTTTTATTTTTTGCAATGATTTCATCTCTTTATTCATGGCTTCTTTCCATCTTAGATCAGTTAAAGGCTTCCTACACGCTATTAGGAATAACTACAGTAGATAATTGATTTACAAATGACTTATTTGATTCAAATAAACGATGGTTAATAATAGTTACTAATGGGATATCTAACTTTGCTCGACAATTCAGGTTCATAAGTGGTTTTAGGGATACCTCTATTATGACGATATGGTAAACGTTTCATGGATGGCTCATGTTCTAAATTAAGAATACCCTCACTAGATGACGATTGGTGTGGTATGTTAGCTAAGGTATTCTTGAACCCATTTTGTTCAGATAGTGATTATGGATTGATTTTACTGTTTTTTTCTTCTTCTATCACTTCTTTAGCTTCTAGGTGGTTAATGCTATTTGTTTCCAATGTTGCCCCACTTATATCCAATTCACTTACGTCCTAGTTCAACTATAACACTCCGTAAAGTTTCATATGTGGTTTTAGGAATACCTCTATTATGACAATGTGGTAAACGTTTCATGGATTGGTGTGGTATGTTAGTTTATTTAGATGGTGATGATGGATCAGTTTTACTGTTTCGTTCTTCTTCTACCACTTTTTTAGCTGTTGGGCTATTAATATTGTTATTTGGTTCCAATGTTGCCCCACTTATATCCAATTCACTTACTTCCTAGTTCAACTATAACACCTCGTAAATTTTAATAGGGTAGAAAAAAATTCTTTTAAATTAAAACAAGGGTATAAGGGTAATCTCCAAAGGAACCCTAGGTATATATATATATATATATATATATTATTCTTTGGATCCTCCGTTTCTCTTTGTGTATCTTGATCGTAGAATTCCATAAGTTAGGGTTTGAATAAAGGTTTTCAAGTCCTTTTGTTCGAAAAAAATTCTGGGAAGACCTAGGACGCCAGATCTAGGATGCCAGATCTAGGGTTTAAGAAGCAGTTCGAAATGTAAGATCTTCATTATTTATTTTTCTACATTTCTTTGATGTAGATTCTTTAATTTTCTTTAAGTTTAGATCAACCCTGAAGAAGTTAGATTCAAATTTCACTCTTTTTAAAAAAATATATAAATTAATGATTGGTGGTGTTCTACCAAATTGCTTTTAGTATGATAATTAAAAAGAAAGAAAAAAAAGAAAAAAAAAAAAGAAAGAAAGGTGGTAACTGTAGGCTATGAGATTGTGGATAAAAAAACAAAATAGAAAAAAAAACAGAAGAAGAAATAAAGGTAGTAGGGGGACTACGAATGAGCTTGTGGAATAAAATAAAAGTAGGGAACCATTAAAAATAAAAAGAAGAAGTATGGGAGCACATTAAAAAAAAATGAGACATGTGAGAATTGTAGAGATGAACCGTATGTATATGGCAAATAGCGTTGAAAAGTAAAAAAAGAATCTTGACATGATTTTGATTGTGTAATTGAAAAGACAAAAAGGGGCACGTAGTAAAAAGGGGCTTGTTATGGTTAATATAATTAAATATAAAAATAGACCCAAAAGTTTACAAGCAGGCATATGAAACCTATGTATAAAGCATGCCTAAGCAATAGGTAATGATGAATGTTGGAAAAAAAAATTCACTACAAGGAAAAAATTAATCAATGACGCTTTAACGCGCTGGGCGAAGAAGCATAAATGATAAGCCCCTTAAAGTGTCATGGCATAGACTGTCATTATATATATTTGAATACATTGACACTTGTTATAAGCGTCATCTTTTTGTGAATCAAAACATTGACACCCATTTGAAGCATCATTGTCTACTTAGCCTAATATCTTCACTATGACACTTTTATGAGCGTCATTGATTTTTTTTTTTTGTTCTTGTGTTGAACCTTGACCCTCTTTACAAGTGTCATCATCCTGTTTACATTATAAATCCTATTTGCATTAATTTCATCAGTTACAAATCATAATATAACATCTCATAGTTATTCAAAATCTACACATAATATAAGTTATATAGATAAGAAAAACAACAATATCAAAGTCATGGATAAGGAAACAAAATCCATCTACATATCCATTGATCCAAAGTTATATTTGTAAATATTTCCAAATAAGTTTTCATAGACGATGTATATGAATACAAAATTTTCTTTTAATTATTGGGTGAGCGTGAGATCTTCCTATTAGAGAGCAAGGCTTAAGCCCTATCAAAATCATCACATGAAGCCTTCTGTTCTTGTTGAAATGTGGAAATAAATTCAAGTAAATGAATAATTACATTTATTATTTAGATGGAGTTTGATGTTTTTATGTTTTATCATTTAATAGAAATACACAATTACATAATTGACATATTAGAAACAATTGTAGTATTTACACATCATACATATGAGCAAACAGATATAAAAAAAAACAAATATTCATGTTTTTTATATGATTAGATATAGAAAATCAAACAAAAAACTTTCTAAACCAACTAAACTAAGGCCCTGTTTGATAAACTATTGAAAATACCAAACCATCAAAATTTAAAATTTCTAAATTCGCTTAATTTTTCAATATTGCTGATAACAAAATTTTATAAGCTCTTTAATTGAAAATTTAAATGAAAAACTGTTGAGAATTATAAGTAGGTAAAGACCTAATAAAGTGGAAATGTAGAATACGGCCAACAAAAATTTTTAAATGAAATACCGACCAAAAAACCTTATAAATAATATAATATTTTGCAAATATCTCTTTATTAGTTTGATAGTTTTAATAGATTCTATTGGTTATTTTTTAAACATATTTATGTCTTTTTTTTTATATTATGATTTATTTATGAATATGTTTGTAGTGATATTATTTTTTTACAATAATTAATAATCAGAATTAAAATAAAATACATTATTAGAAACTCTATTTATTTCGATAATATGTAATTTAATGATAATAAGGGTAAATATGTAAAATATATAATTTTCGTATTCGTGATTTACGCTATCAAAACAATATATTTATCTTCAATATCTAATTGTCGAAACTTATCAAACAATTTTTACAAGATGTGATTCAATACTTCAAGAAATTCAAGACTTAATTTTCAACACTTATTTTTCAAAGACTTAATTTTTCATTTTATGAACAGGCCTAAGCACATTGTTTTACTATTTTGATGAGTGCTAGTGTTGTGACATTCAAGGTTTTAGAAAGGAAAAATTGAACTCAAATTAGAATAATAATTTCACAAAAGTAATATAAAAAAATGGTAAATCAGTAAATATAGAAACAACCCCAGATAAAAAGAGAATAATATAAACAAAAGGTTGACACAACATTATGAATATATATTCATATCTCAAAATAACCAAGTCATTCACACAATACAAATTTGAAGAAAAATAAGTATATATTTGGGTATAACTTTCTAAATTGATAATTGGTAGAGTATCAAAGCATAAACAAAGTGAAATATAATATAAGTTGAAGCCTCATCACTGGTTTTGGAAATAAAGCACTAATAGTATTCCATATGCAAATGAGTAGCATAAAGGAAATCCTAGGCTATAAACTTAGAAGATAATATAATAAAACACATTAATGTAAACAAATATTTGGAATGAAAAGCAAATCAAAAGACATAAAGTGCCCGATGTTCAATGAAAAATATATATCTCACTTACACTTACTATCAATCAAAAAACACCAATCACTTATTCTATCATAATGTGATTCTTCAACTTGCCAAAAAATTTCTACATCTAGAAAGCAATTATAATAAGATAATAAATTCAATAGTAGCAAGAAATTGATCTAAAAGGGATCAATACATAACAAAAATAAAATTAATGGAACAACTAATTTTTTTACATGGTATTGTCATAATCCATAATATTTTGTACTACCTTATCATTGCATCAAAATGTTATGTCAACTTTACTTTGCCTCACCACATTCCACAAAAAGCTTTTCCATAGCTAGTGGATAGTTATTCCTTTTATTTGCATAACAATGGGTGAAATAAATAGATCAAATAAATTACATTAACTTTGATGAGTAATTTACCAACAATGCAACATAATTTATGCAAACAAAAGGCAATTCATTACATTGCACCTTCACAAAAGTTATAACTAATTGAGTCAAATTAGTAGCACCTAATCATCAGAATTCATTTATCTCCATTTCGCTTATAAGATTTTTTCCCATTAAACTAATAACAAGTACATACACCATTTGGATTATTAGTTAAATTGATATAGTAAACAATAGGAATATTAGGAAAAATTCCATTAAGCATAAATTAACCTTTTGTTGTGAGGATGTCTTGAATCAATAATAATGTCCTTCATGTATCTTGTTACAATATCTACATTCCATACCATTTGCCGCTTTGACACTATAAATGAAATGAAACCATTACATTGTTGTCCTTCAATAAAATGTATGTTCTAATTCTTAGTACTATGAACTGAAATTATAAACCACATCCAAAGGATATAATTTATACTAACTATAACTCTTACTCCATGTAGGTTTTCTCTTTGATGCTTTTTGTTACAGGATGAATTCTTAATGCCCTATACAATGGGAATAATATTAGGTATATATCATCAATCATTCAAGTATTATAATCTAAAAACTTACATGTTAACAATATCCTTCAAATCATCACATGGTTGATGTAGCATTGGGTCAAGGTAGTATGCTATCATTGTCCTTGTCTCTAGTGCTACCAATACCCAATGGAAACTGAAATTATTTTTTATTAAAGTGAGACATTTAGTAAAAACTATATGTTAAACTTATAACTGTCATAAAACTCACTTTGGGTTGTATGGAACAAAAATATATTTAGCACCACTTGCATTCATTATTCGATCTGCAATAACCCTAGACCTATTTTCCTTAATTGCTTCTCCCATTCTAGCTTTAGAAACCAATGCAGGGTTAACAAAAGCAAATTGTTCTCTCACCTTTGCATCAACCATCTTCTTATACAAGTGCCTAATTGAAATTCAAAAATAATTTCACAAATTATTAATATTTTATAATGCAATTCTAATATATTACTAAATGGAAACTATAATGTAATTAGTAGACACTAATATACAAAAGTTCTATCACCATATGTAGAATATAATACAATTAACTGACACTTCCTTTGCTGAGATTATCATATCCATATCTTCTTTCATGAGAAATGTTCTAAGACCCTCTCCAAAAACATCAATTGGAATGTCTACTGATTTTACTTTTTGGTCATTCAACATTAGTCCAACCAAGGTATCAAAGTTCTTGATATCTTGAGGATTTTGACATTTGCCTTTTAGTTCTATATACCGTATTTCTTTTCTTTTTTCTTACTCGACTTCCTATAAAAAAAATATATAAGGCTAAGTATTCCCATTATGCTTTGTTGTAACATATATTATGCTTATAAACTATATGTAATATAGAAAATACTACACTCTGGTAGGGCTGAGCATTGAGATGACTAAATACGGGCCACAAAACTTCATATCCAACAACATTTCCTACAATAGTAATTTCATCAGGAATGGGAACTGGAAGTGTTGTATTTGATTTATATGGAGCATCCACCACTATTAGGTAGTTGGGACCACATTCACTTACAATTGTCTCGCCCGCCACTACATTTTCCTCCCTATCTATCGTGCCAATCTCTGACATTCTCACCTATACAAATTAAACAACCTTAAAATTGCAAGTCATGTCGATGAAAGTTTGTATTGTGTATACTCAAAAATTGCATTTTAAACTTTGACCAACTCTAAGAGCTTTAGATTTACAAGTGTTTTTGTGCAAATAACAAAATTAGTTAGTTAACAAACAAAGTACCTTTATTTGAGGTTCTTTTAGTAACGTTGGGGGTTGATCTTCAACATGACATTGTGGGCACTCAACAAATTCAGGTACTACCATATGGTTTGTGTAACGGCCCGCACCCCCGTATCCAACTCGACCCGACCCGGAGGCCGAGCTGGATCAGGGACGCGGTCCTCTATTTTATGAATCCAAATACAATTCCTTTACTAAACACATTTCAAATACTCAATGAATATATATATATATATATATATATATATATATATATATATATATATATATATATATATATATATATATATATATATATATATATATATATATACACGTAAATACTCTCAATTTTAACATGCGGGGCCCATCGTTTGAAAAAAAACTTTGTTTTATTCGGGATATGGAATTTCATGCCCATTCCGTCCATTTATCACCTTATATATATATATATATATATATATATATAGAGTATATATATATATATATATATATATATATATATAGAAGTAAATTACCAATTTTAACATAAAGCGTGGGGCTCCATCGTTTGAAAAACTTTTGTTTTATCCTCGATATGGAATTTCATGCCCATTTGGTCCATTTACTACCTTTATACATTACGGCATTATAAGCCATTTTCAATACCAAAATATTTACAAAAGAAAAAATGTAGTTTGTGCCAAAAAGGCCAAACATACCCCTCGTGTATGAATTTCAACTTCTGATGAAGGGAAGATGGTATAGCACCCGCCTCATGAATCTAAGGGCGGCCAAGAAGTAGGTTAAAGGATGATTGAATCCTCAAAACTTGAAATAGTATGGAGTATCTGACTGGCCCAATCATGACATGTGTATTGAGTGTGCCCCATAACTCCGCCTAAGTCCTTACTCATAAGCCTGGCTTTCTGGGCCTCGTGAAGAAGACCAAAATCAGTCGGGCGAAAAATCCAAGTGCAAATGGCAAAGAACTAATGGAAAGACGCTCGTATGGCCGCTGTCTAGTAGACGTATCGACACCCGACTACTTCGAACAAGCAACATCAATGAATAACAAGGGTTGAACATGATCCACTTCGTGGTAAATCATCGTAAAACGCAATGGCTGTAGCTCTATCTACCGTCGTAAAGTGAATAAGCCCTTTGAGGGTAGTGGTAGTGTCAACTCTAATCTGACTAAGTGCTTTGATCAATGCATCTCTATGAGTAATGGATGATAGCCAATAGGCCCTGCATGGATATAAAGAGCTTCAGGTAGTGCGAGCCGGCATAGAATCTCATCATCCTCTCCGAACTTCCTCTCTCTAAATGCCAAAATGGCTCACAATGGGGCGTGGAGGCTGAGCTACCCTCCCACTTCGTGTAACAATCTGAACATCCCTGTGAATAGGCCTATACTCCTCCGGGAACAAAATGAAAGGTGTCATGGGCGGAATATGTTGCAAGTATACGGGTTAAATTGAAGTCTGTCTAGGAACCTCATCTAGGATAAGTCTAAATGGGCTAGAGATCTACTGGCCAGAGGTGTATCCACTAAAATATGAGTATGTCTATAAACTGATCGATTGTGGAGCCTTTCCATCCCATCCCATCATGACTATCTTGTCTCCCAAAAACTCAACCGAATGTACAACACTCGTGGGTGGAGGTACAACTCTAGCTTCATGAGTGCGGGGCGTTCGGTCCGTAGTCATCAGAGGGCATCATAAATCAATCCAAACCCCTCGATCAATCAAACTCGAATGGCGGTCTCAACATCGCACAATCGCTTCATATCATGGCCCGCTATCCATAGTAGTGCGTGAAGATTTAATTCTGAATCCTAGTGCAGGGATGTGGTGGCCTCGTGTTAGCTGAGCAATCAAACCCCCTTCAACCAATCCCTAAAAGTGCCCAAATTTTTAAAGGGTATCCCGAAATGTAAACCGCTAGCCTACCAATGGAGGTAGTCCTCTATGCTACTTATGGTACTATACAGGTGGCCTCTAAGGTACCTGTGTAGCATATATTGGTCGTGGGTGGTGGATGAGATAAGCAGGTCTCGTGGCCGACCTATAGGAGCAACTAGGTATGTACCGATCCTATCAGACCATCCTCGGGTAAGGAATATCTTCAAACTGTCTATGAGTATGTGGCCGACGTGAAACCTTTGGGCTCATGTACCAATACACTAATATCTCGATGATCCGGGCTTGACCTCAACCCTTCCCCCTTCAATTCGGGAGAGGAAGAGACCCGCTCATAATCCTCTTGCTATGTCTTCCTCAATGCCATAGAGGGCCTTAACCAATGATCAAAAGTCTATCTGTGGAAAGCCCATGAGATTCCTAGAAAATCGGGGCTAAAGACCGTGCATAATCATGCTAATTTGATTGCGCTCTGAGGGTCTATCTATAATTTGTGCTATCTTCTCTCTCCAATAGGAGATAAATGAAGTGACTGACTCATTCGGCCTCTACTTGAGGGCCTCCAACTCCCTCTAGGATACGTCTACTACAGTATTAAAAGAATATTGTCTGATAAACTCCTATCCCAAATCAACCCATGTCCTACGTCTCGAAGGGTCCAATGAGGCAAACCAATGCCGAGCAAGACCACTGGGCATGACAAGAGAGGAATAGTATAACTATTTCAGGCTCCTTATCTAGTCTATGCTCTCACAGATAACAACGTTGTATAACCCGCGCGAATACGGGGGCACCCTTTATGACCCGCGGTATCTCATCGTCCTAAGATAAACTCAACTAGCAAGGCTGCCACTAAAGGTCATCATATCCGCCCCAACCTATAACTCCATCGAACATGCGTAGACCGACCGCTTCTCATCCTATCGATACTGTGTCCGTGTCATCATTAACCTCGCGGTAGGGGCCACTACGCTGTATCGTGGGCGTGGTCTCACGACCGTGTAAGATAAATGCCCACTGTAAATGACAATACGCGGGTGGTGGGGCGGAGGTGAACTCAGAGAAGTCCTCGCTGCATAAAGGTCCGTATGGTGTGATGGTGGGCAAGGTGGTGGAGGTTCAATAGAAGTCACGCAGTGGTGCTCCCGAACGCAAGAATGGTTGGGGGCCCGTTGCTCCATCAATCCTCCGTCCCGGTCCCAATATGGAATCCTGAGAAATGCCATGGTATCTGTGAATTTGTACCTAACCGGGTCAACCTGTAGGTACCGAGAGGGTCCATATCTTTATGATCCGGGAGATCCGCTCTAATCGACCGTGTGAATCGATCCTTCTAACAAGTCTACCTCCGATCCGGATCCAAGCTCAGGAACCCAGGTTGGTCTCAATCAACAATCTTTTAAAAGGAAAAGGGTATGTCAGTCCCCGTGACTATCAATCCTGAAATCAAACTAGTAATGTATGACTAAAATCCTCCGAGAGAATGAACTAGCATGTGATGTCAACAACTAAAATGATATAAGGCTTCACAGGCAAGAGCGGGATTATGACATGGTGATACCTCAATGATAATGTGGCTCAAAAGCTGACAACGGGAAAAGGCAAGTCCTAAAGCTAGATGATCAGACTTCAGATCGATACGTAACTCCAAGATCCTAACCAACAATCAATCGGGACACACCGCTGTCGTACGATCTAAGGAAATCCAACTAAGGGCCATACAAGTTCTCATTGTCTCGACATCCACACCTACGGTGCTCCCAAACATCGATATAGCCCCTACACTAGACCTTGTCTAAATCCTTAACTCGTCAAGGCAAACACCGAGAATGACTCCCAAGCAACTCAAGCAATCAATGAGGAATAATCGAACAAGACTAGTGGATCTTAAATGCGGATCTGCCGCCCCCACAAACACAAACAACCGGGCTAATCATGCAAGAGAGAGGGTAGCCATGCAACAATCAGTTATGCTCAAAGAGAAAGCCTACCACACAAGCTAACCATCTATGCCTATCAAAAACATATAGCTAGGTACCAATCAACCATGAGCAAGCATGCTAGAATCCAACAGGTGAACACACAAGCATAAACATACCACAAGTGTATGCCAAATACCAACCAGGTAAGTGATCACTAGTCGTGAACACACAAGCATAAACAAACCACAAGTGTATGCCAAATACCAACCAGGTAAGTGATCATCAATCATTTGTGTAACCTAAGAGTCTATTGGTCAATGAATCATGTGCTCTAATATACCCAACTCGTCTGCTTGACCTCTTATGAAAACCAAAGATTCGGGTTCATTCCCAATGAGTAGCCACCGATGGACCCTACCCGATCCACGGCCTACGCTACCACCGTTAATAGAAAAAAAAAAAGTTCATTTTCAAGCTTTCGAAAATCCATCCTCGTGAGGTTCCGCTTTGTTCGGGAGTCTCCACTGCAAGCTTTATTTTTCTTTTTAAAATGGGAAATGAAGTAAGAACAAAACCCCCATCGACCAAGTATGAAAAGCAAGTCCACAGCCTGCTAGATTTTGAGCTCTGAATCAAAGTTACTTATTTGAAGGTACTCTCATGAGAGGTAGCACCACTCTAAGCCCAGAACTCGGGCCTCTACTCACGATCTGGGGTGCTACAGGAGAATATAAGTCAAAGATCGACTGACCTTAAATATGTAGATGATTTGAATCGACAATAAACCAACTCTGATCTAGCATGCATATAAACTCAACTACCAAAGAAAATGGTACGCACTGAGGTCCCAAGCTATGGACATAAGAGCAGATTAGTCCAAAGACACATAAACACATAACAAGCATTCAAGGTTACACCATGCATGCATACGACCTAATCCTAAATCAAAGTGCACTCTACTGGCCCCTAGCCATGCAATCGCAGCCAGTGCGAGTCAACCAAACAACATGTA
This sequence comes from Tetrastigma voinierianum, assembly GCA_016808115.1. Lineage (NCBI taxonomy): Eukaryota > Viridiplantae > Streptophyta > Magnoliopsida > Vitales > Vitaceae > Tetrastigma > Tetrastigma voinierianum. Next base: position 160,460 of record JAEQBH010002981.1, on the reverse strand, counting down.
TCTTAATCAAGCATTAAAGTTTGCACCAAAGAAAGAGGAAATCTAGTCGAAACAAGGTGTTGACTCCCAAACTAAACTTAATGACCACAACGCCCATAACTCTAAAATGGGCCCACACTAACTCAGACCAAACATAAAATCAAACCTTAAGATGGCTCCCCAAGTGACCCAGTAAACGGGCTCGACTTCAATGGATTCAGGCTCGAAAAACCAAAATTGAGGGTTGCCCATAGTCCTTTTGTGGAACAGGTTGAACTAGTTCCCAACCAGTTCAGCCGGTTGAGTAAAATTCCAAAATTTTGTCAGAAAATTCCTCAATGAATAATGAATCTAAAAAAAGCAACGATGCTCAATTACGAGGCCAAATGAGTGAGAACCAATTAAAACAAGTCAAGGTGTTCCTCATATATGGTAGAATCAATGAGCTGTAGTATAGAACCGTTTGAGAAAAATTTTGAAACCTTTTCTCATAGATTAAGGAATCCAACAAAAAAAACGACGCTCAATTCTGAGCCCAGACGAGTGAGAACGAACTGAAACGAAGATTAGTGTTCCTAAAACCGATACGCCATCAAAACTTATTTAACTGTTAATCCAGCTTCCTTAACCGGCTTCGAAATGGGTTGAGAACACCAAAATTTGTAAATAACATTTATCAAGGAAGTATGAATCCTAAACAACAAACGGTAATAATTCCCACCCGAACGAGCGAAGTGACAACAATGCAAAGTACCCTAACTACTATTCCCCGGTAATATAACCTAATGAACCGATCGATCCGTTCCCTTAACCCATTAAGATGGTCAGAACAATAAAAGTTCGTAACATTCCTCGTTGACTAAGGAATCCAAAAATCAAATGATGTACAATCCCCACCCGAATGATGAGAACTCCACCCAAACAATGCCCACGCCCTGGGAAACGATCGCAAACATCAAAGGCAAAGACAAGCGCAAATAAACAGTATAGCGATACAACGCCATACACCGTAGGATTCACAAACTTATCCCCTTTTTTATTCCTTTCTTCCTCCAAAACTGTGCATCCACCTTCAAATCTTGTGAAATCCCTTCAAAATGAGAGAGATCACTTCCTGGGATCTAGAGAATCTCTCTCATTCTTTCTTTCTCCTTTCTTTTTCTCTCATTCCTTCCATCTTTCAATCACTTCCATGGTTTTTTGCTTATCTTTATCCTTAATAAACATATGATCTTACTCCATTTTTCACACCTTCAGTCCCGAGAACTCCCGCAATCAGTCTCTGACTTCCCCAGCTCCATAAATACTCCTCTATTCACGAGGTCAAAAGCTACCTACATTTATCCCTTTGCTTAACCAACAAGCAATCCAAATTGACTCAAGGTGGTCAGAAGAAACTCCAAAATGCCCCATAACTAGGCCCAAACTATTCCTAGAACAAATCTGGATCTTATGTGCCCGAACCAAGTAGGATTTGGGCTCCAAAATCAGTGCTCCATACAAGCTGGCACAATGATCCGACTGAACCGATTCCAACCGGTCGATCCGGCTAAGAAAAAATCTGAAATTTTGAAAAAGTATTCCCTAAAGAATAAGGAGTCTAAAAAAAACAAACGAAGCATGATTCTAAGTTTGGATGAGGGAGATATGACCAAAACAAGCCTAGTTCTAATTCAAACTGTCGAATAATGAACTTCAACTTAAATCCGGGCTGAATCACCACCAGCCCCTAACCGGGTTTGATTCTAAGAAAATTCTCAAATTTTTTAAGATAATTCCTCAATTAGTAAGGAATCCAACAAAAAAGACGGTGCATGATTTCAAGTCCAAAGATGGAGATATGACTAGAAAAGGCCCTAAGTGCTCCAAATTCAAACATACTCCTATGAACTCTAGCTGAACTGAAATTTTTGGGAGGCTTCACTTCCTTCCTATAGCACAATGTGGACAACTAGAGAAACGGCCATGATGGCACTCCAAAATAAACCACACACTCGCACCATTGTGAACTACAAAACGTATTTGACAAAGTCTAAAAACTACTAACCTGTATGGGCCAAAGTCGCACATATAAACAATTAGGCTGTGGCACTCCATGGTATATATGCAAGTGCCGGTGACAAAATTGAGGGTCTACATTGTGCCAAAACATTGTTTCAGAAAAGCTGCATATTTGTGTTTAATTTAGATGAAGAGAGAATTGCATAGAACCCCTAAGCATGAAAATGCTTAGTGCGTTGTTTTTATCATCACGCAGGTACCGAGTGACTAGGGACAAGAGCAAAGACCGCAAAGTTCAGAGTCATCGTCGAATCGTGCGGAGTACAATTAAACGCTCTGTCTCATTCATACATTTCATCCCATGACATTATTTGATCCTTTTTGTAATGAAACCAAAAATGTATAAGTTTCATGGGAAGAACATATATGATTTATCTGGTGGAGATGAACTCGGCAATGTTTTGTAAATGATAATGTCGAAAGGAACACACATGTCATATTGAAATCTAAAGGGTTAATCGACAAAACTATAGGCCTTCTTTAACCAAATGATTATGCAACATTTATTTCTATAGTGATTCAAATGTATATATGGTAAAATCGGGTCCATGTCCCCGATCCGGCTTCGCCTCCCAAATGTCGTATTAAGGGCGTGACATATTTAGTAGTAACAGAGCTCAGTTTACAAGGCTCTATAAAATGATTTTTGAATTGTTTGTGAAATGCATTGCATTTGAATTTAAAGGATGACGTGACTGACGGATCTCACTGGGCCTGAATAGGTTGTAATCTGATAGTTCAGCCAGACCATGTGGCTAGAGGATCGGGGAAGTTCGCCCAACAAATTCTCATGAGCGGATGGCGTACAAGCGTCCCATGCTCCATCGATACATGAGCTAGGTCAAGTAGCGAAGTGCTTATCGATATCCTCGACAAATAACTTAAGCCTTTGCCAAAGAACGTATGACATTGAGATTGTCCCTTAGAAATGACGAATTGAGAGAATGGCAAGATAACGACCCATGGAATTTTCAGCCTGGAAGAAGGTGATGAGCTTTCCATGGTGGAAAAATTGAGAAACGAAGAGCAGAGAAAATGCTTCGACAATGCACTACACACGGAGGAAAATTTAGAGTGTGATCTCCTTGCTTTAGGATATGGCGGCTTACCGGAGTGGTGGGTGTCAGTGACTAGGACAGCGACAGGAAAGTATTGCATGCGGAGTTTTCATAGAAAATTGAGGAAGTATCGTGGAATTGACACACCAGCAATATGAAAGAAGTTCCTAATTTGAAGCAAAGGCGGATGAAGTATGGGAATTCACCGGTTGAGCAAGTATGCTCCGGAGATGGTGGTTGCGGGAGGAGAAGTTAAGTAAGTTTGAGGATGGCCTCAGTAGGCTATATTTGGGCTGTGTCACACGAGGATGACGTGATGAGCTTACTCCCAGTTGTGGCATGTGCGTTGAATGTTGAAAAGGGTAAAGAGAAAGAAGAGTATGATAGAAAGAAGAAGGTAGGGTAAGAAAAGCCAAAGTCAGTCGAGGTTCTTATCGGCACTGGGAATAGAAATTTAGAGGACCACAAGGTTTGAATCGGTGGGTTTTGAGGACAGCTCCGGACTCACGGGTGGCAAAGGTTACTCTGGCGGCACCATCGGTTGCTAGTGCACCGGGATGTTCATTGGGGAGGACCGGCTCATATGTGCACATTATGGGAAGAAACATAAGGAGAGTGTTGGAGATTGGCAAGTGCTTGTTTGGTTTGTGGATCAAAGACACGAGAATGAAGGTAATCCTACAGGTGGGTTACTCGCTTTTCAAGAAGTAGGGTCACGAGGTTTCCACTAGTACATAAGAGAAACAAGGACAACAAGAGTATTGTATCAGTGCGCGAGACAACTGACATAGCCCATGGGCGAGACGGGATGCTAGTGCCATTAGGGCTTATCTGATAAAAGCGATTGAACATAAAGATGCCCCATATGTGATAGTTGGTAATTTCCATATCTTTAAGACTATTGTACATGCATTGATAGATCGGGATTCGACCGTTCTATGTTTATACTACTTCCATTCAGGGTTTGGGTAGTTTAGAAGAATGAAAGCGAGTATGATATCTAGTGATAAAATCGGGTAGGGCATAATGTCGACTTTGTGAATAAAGTCTGCATAGATTGTCCATCGAATACGAGTAGATGAGTTATCATTCGAGAGAGTTGATATCATAGTATTAAGGGGATGGATTGGATTTGTCCAGGCACCAAGTGGTAGTTGATTGGCCAGAATGAAGCGGTGACCTTAAAGACAGAGTGGCGAAAGTGACTTTTATTGGCGAAGGTCGAGACCACCTCTCTAATTTGATATCGCCTACCCTCTTTAGAATGATGGATTCGGAAAGGGGTGTGAAGCTACTTAGCATGTGTGATTGATACGAAAAAGCGGGCTAGTTTATAGAAACATCCCTATGACAGCTGATTATCGGACGTGTTTCTAGAGGAGTTGCTAGGATTGCCTCCACAGAGAGAGATTAAGTTTGCAATCGACGTTGTCCCGAGTGCCACTCCGGCATCCATTACCGTATAAAATGGCTCCGGTGGAGTTAAAAGAGTTGAAGCTCCAATTGCAAGAATTATTAGAGAAGGGATTTATTTGTCCGAGTGTTTCACCATGGGGAGCTCCAGTCCTCTTTGTTAAGAAGAAAGATGGTACACTTCGATTGTGTTGATTATAGGCAACTGAACAAGATGACATTGAAGAACAAGTACCTGTTACCTAGAATTGATTACTTGTTCGACCAATTGAAAGGTACAAGTGTCTTTTTGAAGATCGACCTATGTTCTGGGTATCATCAATTAAGGATTAAGGATGTAGATCATGAATAAAGCCGGCTTTAGAACGGGTGGACATTATGAGTTCCTTATGTCTGGATTTGGGTTGACCATACAGCGGATTTCATGGACTTAATGGTCGTGTTCCCAGGCCGATATCTTAGATCGGTTTGTCGTGGTGTTTATAGATGACATCCTCGTGTATTCAAAAGGATCGGAAGATCATTGTACGCACCTTAGGGTAGTCTTTAAGAAACCTTGAAAGGAACAATTGTATGCGAAATGAGTAAGTGAATTTTGGTTGAGGGAAGTGTCCTTTCTTGGACATATTAATATCGAAGAAGGAATTAGAGATTGGATCGAGTAAGATATAAGTGATTCTTGAATGGAAACCAACGAAATGTCACGGAAGTCGTAGTTTCCCTAGAGAAGCAGGGTTACTATAGAAGGTTCGTTAAGGGGTTTTCGATGATTATAGCCCCGATGACAAGATTACTCCAAAAGAATGTGAGATTTGAGTGGAGTGAAAAATGTCAAGCTAGTTTTGAAAAGTTGAAAGAATTCTTGAGCAGAGGCTCTGGGTCACTTTTTCGGTAGGCCTACTTGGCGCATGAAAAGATACCCAACGCTTGATTTGGAATTGGGCGCCATTGTGTTTGCATTGAAAATATGGAACATTATCTTTACGGGATGAAGTGTTTCATCACCGATCCGCAAAAAAGTCTTAAGTATTTGCCCTCGCGACGAGAGCTTAACTTGAGACAACGTAGATGGATGGAAATGATCAAGGATTATGATTGTGTGATTTATTACCATCCCAGGAAAGCTAATGTTGTGGTAGACGCTCTAAGTAGAAAGTCAGTACAAACACTACGAGCATTAAATGCTCATTTGTCATTATCAGACGACGGTACAATAGTAGCGGAATTGATAGCAAAACCGAATTTGTTAAATCAAACGCTAGAGGCACAAAAGAGTGATGAGAAAATTTATACAATTGTAAGTCAGAATAGAGAGGGGAAAGAAACTGAGTTTTTAGTGAATGAGAATGGATTCTTCATACTGGTGGTTCGGAGAAGAGAGATGTTTCAGAATTTGTGACCAAATGTATAGTGTGTCTGATGGGTCTTAAGCTCTTATTTTAAATCCCATTTTTATGGCTTATTTTTTTAGTATATTTGGACATGTTTTAATGCCAAATTATGGATTATTCACCAGCTTTGTGTTTTGCAGGTTTTAATTCAAAAAGGAGAAAATTCCAGCAAGAAAGAAGAGAAAGAGCAATTACGGCGGTCGTTGGCCTGATGGGAGTTACGTATGTCGTGGCTTGTCCAAATAAATAGCTAAGGAAATCTGTGACAGTATTTCTTTGTCGCAACACAAAGTGAATATAGAAGAGGGAGCTATGTCGCGACAAAGGCGTGTCCACTGACGAGAACATGGGATGAATGTAACGAAGTCGGCGAGGCGAGAGAGATAATGTTAAGAGCAGGTATCTTATGTCGCAGCGAAGTAAACGATACAGGAAAATCTGATATCGGTTTATGTTATGACGCGTAGAAAATATAAAGGCGAGAATCGTAATCGCGGCGAGAATCTTCTCTGTCGTGACGCGATTATTCTGGCAAAACGCTGTTGAGACCTTTGTATGATGAAGTTATTTGCGACAAGGTTATGAATGTCGTGACCTTTGAAAATGAGTTTACGGTCCTAACGGAGAAACAAAGTCGGCAAGTGATGTTGAATTAGTGACCCGGCTTGGTTGCAGCAAAGAGTTCAATGTTGCAACATACTTCAAGCTGAAGAGAGGTTTCGATGTCGTGACAGGGATCTTAAGGTCGTGACACGAAATAAGCCGTACAAATCAAACAAGTCGTAATGAGACTTTTCCATGTACGCGTAAAGATTCCAACCTGAGGAAGAAGTCTTATCACGACTATACAACCTGAAAGATGGTGAAGGCAAAAAGTCTTGTTGCGACATAAAACTTGGTCGTGGCCCTTTCTGACACCAATGAAGTATGTCGTAACATCAAAATGTAGTTGCAACGAATCGGGTTAAGTGAAGCAGACTCACGACATGAAAGAACTTTCCTAGTCGCGATAGGAATGCTGACAATACAAGAAACATTGTTGCAACAAGAACCAACAGAAATACTATCGCGACATAAAAACTGGGTCGCGACACAAATTTGAAGAAGTTGCATAGAAACAATGTCTCGACCTGATTGTGATGTCGCGACATAATTGTTCGATTAAGCATAAATAAGATTGTCGAACCAGAATGGATAGAGCAGCGGACCTGTGGACAAAGTGTTAAGAGCCAAGAAAGATCTGTCGCGACAGAATAAATATGCTGAAGAAACAAATCTTTGTTAGATAGACTACTAGATCTTACTTGAGACACGACAAAGGAATTTAAAACTCTATCCCCTTGTAATGCTTTCAAGTAGCGACCTAGAATGCAATCTAGGCCAGAATTTTGGGGATTCACAATGTAACCTTGAATTTAGGGCCCAAACTTCTGGGGCTCTATAAATAGACATTTGAGAGCGAGGCGGTCTCGGTCGATTGGAAAAGCCCGGAGCATGGGAGTTGAGGACTCTTTTGTATTATATTTTTTTTATTTTATTTTATTTTTCTTTTCTTCATAGATTAGAATTAGCTTAGGATTTCAAAATTTTCTCTTGGACTTGAAAGCAGGTGGGTGTTCGAAAGTTTTCGAAGTTGAGCTAAATTGTTGACAATCAATTCCGATTACTGTTTGAATCTAATGAAGTCTGGAGAAAAGCTAGATTCATTTCTTTTAGTTGATTACAGTTGCATTGGAAATTTCCTTATTAGTATTTCAGTGTTCACTGTGATTCAGTTTTCGAGAAATACAACTTCCGTGGGAAAGATCTAATGTTAGTTATGGTCTTTCCTACACAATTAGAAAGAGATTTCTTGGATTGAGAATTTTGAATTTATTTGAATGGTGTTGTTCATGAAGTGAATTGTTCCCAACATTAGTAACTTATACCCCGATTAGGGCCCATTTGTCGAGGCTCGATTTCCAGATCCCTACGAGTGACTTGGAGTTGGAAATTCTTTAAAGCATGGATGCATTACTTGGGGAATGCTGAATAATATTGAAGAACTAATGAGCTGCAAAAGATTACTTAGATAAATCATCAGTTTACTCATGGTTTGAGAATTAGTTGAGAGATCTATCGATTTAATCAATTAGAGATTTCTCGTAGTCTTAATGGAATGATCTTGATCTACAATGTTAGCAAGTCTAATCAAGGAAAGAAAGAACTCTTTAAGATCTGAGGATGAGACATCATTCATCTTGAAAATCATGATAGCTTTGTCTTAGGAAATAAAGAAATGCATGGAGTCATAAGAAATAGGGTATGAAGTATTGGAAAGAAAAATACCCAATCTTATAAAGAAAATCTGATTACAAGTAATTGGTTAGACACGTGTTTGAGAAATGAACATGACTCTGTCGATAGAGGAAATGCATGGTTAAGGGAGGAAATCAAACTATATACCTTGCCTCTTTGACAAATTCAGTTCCAATTCATGATAGAATAGAAATTGGGTATGTTGCGGGAATTGATAATTTCTGGCAGTGAACTCCTGATGTCTACTTCTAGCAATAATCTGGTTCAGTCCAATTTGGGTCTAGGATTTTAAAATTTTCTTTTATTATAGATATAGAAATTTAGATAGTGGAATTCTTAGTTAGGTTATTAGAAAATTTTATGAAATAAATTTCGAATAGTGTAGAACTTGAGTAGTTAGGGTAGTTTAAATTTGAATTATCTTCAATCTTTGTGGGAATGATACTCCGGGACTTATAGGTCCACTTTTAGCCTTATCGACCTATGCACTTGCAGTGTATGACCAAACTAAATTTTAATAATAAAATAATTGACAAAGCCATTTTTATTATGACATTACATGCTCTTATTTTGGTCAACCAGTTTTTGATGCCTTCTTGGGGGATAGAGTAATATCCTTTAATTATGATAGCGAAATTTGATCTCTATACATAAATTGGTCAACAATGTCAGAAAGTGAAAGCGAAACATCAAGTTCCTTTGGGATTGTTGCAGCCTATTAGAATACCCAAGTGGAAATGGGACCGAATCATAATGGATTTTGTGGTCGGGTTACCATTGATAGGGAGAAAGTATGATTCAGTTTGGGTTGTGGTAGACCGATTGACGAAGTCATCTCACTTCCTACCAGTAAGAACAGACTATTCACTTGATAAGTTGGTAGAGCTTTACATAAAAGAAATAGTTAGGTTGCATGGGATTTCAGTGTCTATCATTTTGAGATAAGTCAGGGTTTACCTCTCGAATTTGTGGAGAAAATTGCAAGGGCTTTAGGCACTTTCGGTGATTTCAGCACAACTTTCCACCCGCATATGGATGGACAATCAGAGAGAGTGATTCAAGTTTTATAAGATATGCTGAGAAGTGTGATCGAATATGAGGGTAGTTGGGATAGGCATATACCTTTAGTTGAATTTATATATATATGACCTTTCGATTCAGTATTGGAATGGTACTTACGAGGAGGCTCTCTATGGAAAAATGTAGGAACACCATTGTGTTGGATAGAGTTAAGTAGAGAAGACTATAATCGCTCAATTTTGAGTTCAGAGGCCCAGGAAAGGTGAAAATGGTCAAGAAAGATTAAAGGTAGTCATGATGAATAAAAGTCTTTCGCCCAGGCTTGAAGAGAAAAGACATTGATATGAGATCCCGGTGGAAAGTGTTCTTAAAAAGTTTCTCCTTGGAAGAAAGTCATGAGATTCGGGAAAAATGGCAAGTTGAGCCCTAGGTTCATTGGGTCGTATGAAGTGATTGAGAAAGTGGGTCCGAGGCATATATAGGTAGCACTCCAAGGTGGAAAGATCCATAATGTTGCCATGTTTCAATGTTAGGTATAAATTAGACCCATCATATGTGGTCTGCCGGAAGTTATTGAGCTTAGACCAGACTTAACATACGAAGATGAGCCGGTAGAGATCTTGGCTCGAGAAGTCAAAGAATTACGGAACAAGCAAATCTCATTGGTCAAAGTATTGTAGAGAAACCATAAGACAGAGGAAGCCACATGGGAAAGTGAAAAAACATGCGTTAACGAAATATCATATTGTTGATGAAAGGTAATTTCTGACGAAATTCTTTTTAAGGAGGAGAGTTGCACGCCTAAAAATAACCTAGCAATTTTATAACATGTTTAGGGTATAAAATAAGTTGCGTTGTATTTTAAAATTTATATTGTTAAGAACAAAAAAATGATAAAACCATGGGAGTATAAAAGGCCCAAGGTTAAATTGGTAAAATGTCAAAATGAGGACCTAGGGTCATAAATGAGAAGTGTATGTGCCAAAATGGAATAAGGGTAATAAGTTGAATAGAAAGAAGGATTAAAATGCAAAAATAGAAATGAAATAATGTGCTAGCGAGCAAGGCTGAGTGAAGGTTTGAGTTAAGGCCCAGAAAATTGGTCTTTGAATAACATTTCTCATTTGGGCATATCTTCACATTGAGAAGCCCAGAGACACGGGAGAGAGTGAAGAGGAGACCTAGTTGGCTTTGTGCTCTCTAAGGATTTGAGTCAAACAAAGGAGAAGGAAGAAGAAGGAAGTGAAAAGAAAGAGATTAAAGGTATGAAACAAACCCTAACCCCCTTTAATGTTGTGTTTGGGTTTGACCCCCAAATCGGAATATAAGTGTTTTAAATGGTTATATATATCAGTTTTTGGGTTTTTTTGGGTTAAGTTTCGAAGTGTTTTTGGGTTAGGATTGGTTTTGAGGAATTCGTGTATAAAAGAAATGTTGGAGTTTTAGGAGAGATGCTGTCAAAATTTTCCAAAACTCATGTTTTTGTTTTGGCCATAACTTGGCCATAACTCATCCAAATTGAGCAATTCAAATTTTTAGGTAAACTAGACTTCTAGGAGAACAAATATCCTTGAAATAAGTGTATTCAAATTTGGACCCCATTAGATCCAGAAATTCGTCAAAGTGAGGCTCTATTTTCAGGCAAATTATAGTTCAGTTTGGTAAAGTTTGTGTTTAGGAACAGTTTTTGTATTTAGGCCATAAGTTGAGTTTCACTCATCCAAATTGAATGATTAAAATTTATGGGTAAATATGACTTCTAGGAAAAAAAATCTTCTTGAAATAATTGTATTCAAATTTGGACCCCATTGGACCCAGAAATTCGTGAAAGTGAGGCTCTGTTTTCGGGCAAATTCTCGTTCAGTTTGGTATAGTTTTGGTGTTTTGGAACAGTTTTGAAATTTAGGCCATAAGTTGAGTTTCACCCATCCAAATTGAGTGATTCAAATTTCTGGATAAACTAGACTTCTAGGAAAACAAATATTCTTGAAATAAGTGTATCAAATTTGGACCCCATTAGACCCGAAGTGCCATTCAAAGTGAAGCTATTTTGGGCAAGTGGATTTATGTTTTGAAAATAGAGTAGTCAAGTTGTTTGAACATATTTTGAGTTTAAGCGCTCCAATTGGATGATTCCAATTTCTAAATAAAATAATTTATGGGGAACAATAATGGACTTGAAGTTAGTGAAATGTGGCTCATTTGTTCCCTAGAAAATTTTACTTTAAGGAAGTTTGGTAGAAAACAACCTAACAGAAACCTAGGCTGACCAACTAATATTGTTCTCTAATTGTGATGGATTAGGGGTTGGTGACGAGGAAGCCTGACCCGAGCGGAGTTAGAGGGATAGAATCGAGGAGCGACAACCTTTTTAAGGTTGTTGTCATGCCGGAGGAACGGGAGACTATTTGGACTCTTTACACGATTTATCGGACATTTAATCGAGTCTTATAACTACGGATTGAAAACCAGTGCTAAACTTTCTGTTGAGTGGGAAACATAAGATAATATGCATATACACATTATAGTAAGCATATAACGCAACGGATATCAGGATTTTCATGCATTCATATAATGAGACATACGATTACTTATCTTTATAGCATCTTATGCTTATTCGGACCTCAGTAGGACTCATACTTGTACTATAGGAACTTTATGCTTGTTCGGATCTCGAAGTAGGAGTTAGAGCTTATTCTTATTGAGTGCAGTGGGTATTACGAGGATCATAACGATCTTTCATTTGTTTCTCTTGTTCGTCATTTAGGTTAGTCTCGTATCACTATGGGAATACCTAGACCAGTAATAATAAATGAGTCGGACCACTGACTACAATAAGTGCAGAAGGTACTATCACAATCTTGAAGTGTGTCGTAGAACAAGCGGGAATCTTGGGAGCTTCAGGTGGCAGTCAATGCCGCCACGTGCGAGGTGCCTTGGCACTGGGGAGTCTTGAAGCCTTGGGTCAGTGTGCGCCGTGTAGCGAGTGTGGTATCTGTAGCGGGGTCTTGGGAAGCGCCGTCGGAACGTGCTGTCATTTCATACTTGGTCTTAGGCATTCCTACTATTATACGTGTTCTCACGAGCTTAATCATTTTTATTCTTTTCTTCTATACTCCTCTACATATCAAGTACGTATATTCTTTGTTCTTGGTTATATCTATCTCTTTTCTTATCATGTATTTCAATTGACTTTAACCAAGCTATTAGTACACTTGGTACAACAATCAAATTTTCAGATGTGGATACCGAATGCCATTAAATAGAATGTAGTTTAGATTACAGGCTGATGAGAACTTTTCGTAGAGTGCAGAACACGCTTGGTCACAACGAAGGAGTTATGCATTGCAAGCCGTGAAAATCGGCGACTGCGTGGCTGCGATAGCAGCAGCAGCCACCGTCTTTGTCATTTTCGGACTTATTATAAGCTCAATATTGTATCAATATATATGGATGGATTTCTGAACTTAAAGGGCTTTCCATAGAGTCCGAAGAACGCAAAACGGAGTTCGGATGGAAGAAGTTATGAGTCGTCAGAGTTGGAGGGTTGACATTGTGCGAAGGCTACATGGCGTGAATCCCATGCAATAGCGTACGAGGATACCCGACCGCAGGCGTGGCTTCCATCTTCCCGGCGTGCTGAGCTCCTTAGCGGCTCAGGCCCCATGATTTCCATTCCAATCATCGAACGATTGCTTGTCCGCCGTGATATCCTCCCAGTGAGGCCACATAATATACCTGAAACCGGCACAACCATCCTACAATCAATCCCAAATCACCCGAAAGTAGGAGACTCGCCAAACTTCATATCCATACAAATTCTACAATCCATCCTCAAAGGGGAAGATTCCATACTCCTAACAAGTAATCACACTCTCTAACACCTCAAACCCTAGCTCAAGGAGGAATTTCATATACAAGTCCACAAATTCACACTAACCCATAACCATCCATACCAACCATACATAAACTCTTAGTTTCCATACTCAAGCCATACTAAAATCTAACAAAGTCCATACAAGCTATACAAAAGTTCCATGCCTGACAGGCTCACCAATCAAGAGGGAAGAACCCTAGACCAAGGTACCAAATCCTATAACTCCATATATATTCTATATAAAACCAAGGATGCTTACAAATTCCATACGAGAATCCATACCAAACTCCAAAGATCCACTTTTTAACTGGCAAGGTTCTTAACTGTGCTGCCTTGCTTTCTCTTCTTATTATTTCTTCTTTATACTTCTCACCTGTGCTTGGCCTTCCCACGTTTGGAGCTCGAATGTGAGACCAAAAAATGGGTTATTTTGGCCCTCTTCTTCTTTTATACTCAAATTTTCCTTTTATTGCAATAAGGTCCTCCAACTCTTGACCATTTGCATTTCAATTTCCCATTATTTTTTTTTGGCCTCTAATCTTATCAACATGACTTTTAAGTCCCTTTTGAAAATTTGTTTGTCCTTATGTCTTGAGTACGAGTTAGGGTTTCTCGATTTCCATGTTTATGTTTAAATTACGAAAAATTCAATTTATGCCTAAAATACCTAAACACGTTGAAAGTGACTAGGGTATATTTCGGTGTTCTGATTCTCCACCCTTAATAAATTTAGTCCTCGAAATTACGAACTAAAGTGAGGTAATGCCCTCATTGTTGATCTGGTTCCTATTAAACTATTTTCCATACGATGTTGCCCACGACACTTTTACAGAGGACTTGCTTGTTTAAGTAATTGTCTTATTTCACGATCTAGAATGGCGGCTCTTGGCAGTGAAATCTTCTTGTACTGTATATCTTGAATTGGTAAAATGGATGGGTGAGATATCTCTGATATAAACACATGGAATACATCATGTAATTTGACTAACTCGAGGAGGAAGTGCCAAAAGCTTGATAAACTCTTGGTCTGACTCTTTCTAAAATCTCGTAGAGACGATGAATCTTAGACTCGGTTCCCTTTTTCTTCCAAGCGGAATTATCTATTTCCAAGGAGATACTTTTAAACACTTTGTCTCGAGCTTCATACTCTATATCCTTTCTGTTCAAATTAGCATAGACCTTTGTATGCATCCTTTGTGACTCTTGCTTCTCTTTGAATAATCTTGAACTTTTATTAAAGCTACTTTTACTAATTTAGGACCAATAATCTGTGCTCGTTTCATCTGCATCCCATTACATAGGAGTTCTACATCTTCTTCCATACAAAGCTTAAATACGGGGCCATGCAATCTTTGGATTGATAAGCTACATTTGACCTAAGAGCCAAATTCCATGAAGTGGAATACTTTATCAGCTTCCAGAAAATCTATTACCTGGCCATGACATATCTTCCAATACACAGATCCTCTTTTCGATTTGTCCATATGTTTATTGGATGGAAAGAGTGCTAAAAATTCAATCTCGTGCCAAAAGCTGGCCTTAACTCTTTCCAGGAACCTTGGCGTCGCGAGGATCGCGGTCGGACACTATCGATCTGGGAATGCCATGTGTCGACAATTTCATTCACATAAGGTCCGCTCGCGATCCATGGAGTAGTTAAGTCGGATCGGTAGGAAGTGGCTTGGAGACTTGGTCGATCTGTCCTGATACCCAAAGCGCATCATGTTTCCTTTGGGTGAGGGGAAGCAGGATCTGAAATCAATAGTAATGTTATCCCTTCCATTGGGGGGGTGGAGGATTCAATAAGCTTAGGATGGTACTGGTGTTGACCTTTACTTGCGACCGTCGGACAGCCACATACTCAGAAATCTCATTTTTCATCCCTTGCCACTAGTAGTGTTGTTTCATATCCTGGTACATTTTATTACTTCCAGGATGCATGGTGAAAACAGTATTGTGGCTTTCATATAAGATCTTCTTTTCAAATACCTTTATCATTCGATACACATAATGCTAACATCTGATAAGCCTCCACCTCCGTCCATGGCCGTCGGTCTTGTCTCAGTCTTGACTAAAGCCTGAACTATCTCTGTAACAGCATCATTTTTATGAGCATCCACTATCATTTGCTTCAATCGGTATCACACTCCAATTGAGCCAACAAAGGCTCCATCGGGTGCAAGTCTCGATCACCAATCTTTCAAAATCAAGCGAATCATTTTCCTACTCAAGGCATCGCCATTACATTTTCTTTCGAGTGTGTCGATTATACAATCGTAGCCTTTCAACAATTCTAACCCACTTAGATGTTGCCTCAAGTTCAAGTCTTTTTGAGTTAGCAAATATTTCAGACTCTTATGATCAGTGAAAATTCTACATTTTTCTCCATATAAATGAATTATTAGCCATATTTTCAAAGCAAACGCTCTGTTTGCTAACTCGAATCATGTGGGATAGTTTGCTCATCTTTGCTTCAATTGTGGAAGCATAATGCCACTTTCCCATCTGCGTCGATACATCCAAGCTATCTCGAAGCATCCTTTGGCCTGCTGTGTATTCCTACGAAGTAAATTTAGAATCAACAACGGGTGCTTCTACTGACATTTCTTTCAATCTTTTAAAGCCCAGGATTGGCACTTATCATCCATCGAACTTCACTCCCCTTAGGAAGTAATCTTGTAAGTGAGGATGCTATAGTAATCAGTGTACAAATCTCAGATAATAACACCTTCAAGCCCGAAACTTCTCACCTCGGGTTTATATTGCCCCGAGGGGTTTCCAATTCTATTGCTTCAATTTTCACTTTGGGTCCATCTAATACCTTCTGCCCAGTCTGATATGGCTAGAATGACACTTCCTTAAGCGAAATTCACATTTACTTAACTTTGCAAACGCTAATTCTCTTTCGATGTTTGCAATCTGTCCCTCGAAATGGTGTTCATGTTCTGTGCATCTTTAGAATACACGGGATGTCATCAATAAATACAAATTGATCCAAATAGGAGTGAAAAACCTTATTCATCAAGTCCACAAATGCAGTAGGAGCATTAGTCGACCCAAATGGCGTACTAAAAACTCATAGTGGCCATAGGGTTGAAAACATTTCGGGACATCGACCTCTTTTACGGAGTTGATAATATCAGATCATAAGTCTATCTTCGAAAAGACACTTGCCACTCGATTGATCCATCATCTTATTCTTGGCAACATGTACTTATTCTTAACTGTTACTTTGTTTATTTGTCGGTAGTCAATGCACATCCGAAGAGTTCCATCTTTCTTAGCAAATAAAGCGGCTGAAGAAAGGTGAGACACTAGGTCGGATAAAACCCTTATCCAGTAGGCTCACATGTGGTGAGTCTTTAACTCTTTCGGTTTAGTTGGAGCCATACGGTACGATGTCCTCGATATAGGAGTCGTTCCCTGTACAACTTCAATAGAGATCCACTTCTCTTCAGGTGGTACTCATTAACTCTTCGGAAACACATCGGGAACTCCCTAATCACGGGAATATTTTTCTAAATTTACTTGCTCTCTTTGGAGTCAGAATCAAAGCAGGTTTACAACCTTTTCTCGGCTTGTCGGGCTTTCATAAGTGAAATAACGTTGATTCAATCGGATACCTGTGTACTCGCCGGATGGTCAAGGCATTTCGCGGGACTATTTTCTTATCACAATCCAAGCTATGGCCCGATGTTTGGATAACCAATCCATTTCCAAAGATCAAATCAAACTCATGAAAAGAAACGAATCGGTCGTCGTAGAATTCCACTATCATGGACCATTAAGGGACAATTCTTATACACACGGTTGACTATAACACTATGCCCCAGAGGACTTGTAACAAGCAAGTCATAAGCTAATAGCTCTACTGCAGGTAATTTATCATTCATTTGTTCCATGCATATATATGAATGCGTAGAACTCGGATCAATTAATACATACAGGTCAATATCAAAGAGGGTGAAAGTACCAGCAATAACCCCCAATATGTCCGGATCTTCACGAGCTCTCATAGCATAAGCTCATCTTTGAGGTAGTAGTGGCGGAATGATTCAGCGGCTCTCTGAAGCATTACCTCTTCCTTGTGAGCCACTTCGTCCTCTAACCCTACTCGGAGTGCATTGGGTACATTTGACCCTCTTTCCTACCAGCACCTTGAGGGGATTTCTAGAACTTCCTAATCCTCGCGGACAGTTGGATATCACATGATCTATGCTCCCACATCGGAAACAACCCCCAATTACTCGTCTGCAAATACCACTATGATATTTGTGGCAATGTGGGCATACATGTTTTTCCTCTTGTCTAATTGAGGTGCCTCGGCCCAGGAACTTTGTGTAAGTAGTGGGTCCTTATCTCCTACCCCTTGTAGGCCCCAGACCTTATGCTGAATCAACTTGTGACTCTCTAAGTCTTTTCCCCGAAGAGGAACCCCCTCTTGAGAACTTTTTCTCTCTCTTTCTTTCTTTCTTGACTCTTCATTTCCAGACTTCTCAATTTTGATAGCCGCAATGCCAGCTGATAAAAATTGTGACTTGTATGTAGTAACGGCCAGGTGAGGTACCTTTTGATATTCGTAAGCCTTCCTCAGTTGTCCACATTTGAATTTTTCGTAGAGCAGTTCGGTGCATATTTACTAAGGCGGTTCAGATTACTTTCTCATACTCAACCCACTTTGTCATTTTCCCTTGTATGTGGGTAATTTCTTCCATTTGACTCCTTGTAATCATGAGTGACGCCGCCCATTATTAAACTATGTGAAACAGTCATTGCTGGATCTGAGTCGTGGATTTCTCAAAAACCGACTTCCTGACAATAAGATGCACCTTGCGGCGTGGCGCACATGTGACCTTTTGGTCCACAGGACATCTCATTTCATCTAGAGCCCTTTCCAATTTTTTAAGCCAAAACTCAGCTTTGTCAGTCTCTTCCAAACTTGTACCATGGAATTCTTCCACTCCATGCTTTAGTATTGAATCTTTCGGAGCTTCGAGGAATTGGTAAGGTCGATCTAAGACCCTTGCCATATCCTGAGAGATTTTTATCAATACTTCAGTTGAAGCATTTTCATTTATCAATGACTCTGACAGACCAGAAGCAGATTGATCGAAGGATTGTGACACAGTTCATTTTAGATCCTGACTTCTGAGGTCCATTCTAGACAATACCTGAAACAAGGTATCAGCATTAGGCCAACCACATTACTATATAAATTTACATCCTTAATCACGAGACTCGTCGAAATACCTAAACTGAGATACGATACAAACTTATGTGCCGTAGTAATTTGGGACTCTTTACGATTTATGAACATTTGGTGTGTCCCAGATCTTATATGTATCAATATATCATATCTGAATCACAAAATAAAACAACCTGCGTGGTGGTGTTTATAGTGTCATATAGTCCTGAGGTCGGTTTACATATACAAAACTATACATTTACATTTCACAGGTCGGGCGTAGAACCTCGGTGATGAACCTCTTGAGGTGCGTGAATCACGAGAAGATCGCTATCTCCTTGCTTACGTACTGCACGGTTGAAAGCAGGTGCTAAGCTTTACACTTAGTGGAAACATGATTAATATGCCTTTGCATTATAGTAAGCTTATAACATAGCAGGATATCGGAGATTTTCATGCATTCATATAATGAACTTTATCTGATTACTTATGCTTATAACAGTACTTATGCTTGTGGTTTTCCGAAGTAGGACTAAATACTTGTGCCATGAAACTATGTGTTGGATCTCAGTAGGAGTTCTGGAGCTTATTCTTATTCGGAAATTACCCTTTAGGTGTGGATCATAACGATACTCATTTGTTTTACTCTTATTCATCATTCGAGTTAGTCTCATATCACTGTGGGCCACACAGACCGGTAATAATAAATGAGTTAGATATGACACAATAAGTACTGAAGGTACTATACAATCTTACAGTATCATAGAGCAAGCGGAATCTTGAAGCACTAATTAGGCGTTGCACGCCCACGTAATAGAAGTGTCGTAGCGCTAGTAAGTCTTGAAACCGTCGAGAATGTGCACCTTACGTAACGAAGTCTTCGTAGCACTAGCGGGAGTGTCATTACCACAGTCGACGTGCTGTCATTTCATACTTGGTCTTAGGCATTCCCTACTATTATCGTGTTCTCTGACTATCATTTTATTCTTTTCTTATACTCCTCTACATATCAAATCATTATATTCTTTATTTCTTGGTTATATCCCCATCTCTTTTCTTATCATGTATTCCAATTGACTTTAGCAGACTATTAGTACACTTGGTGCAACAATCAAATTTTCAGATGTGGATAAGATGCCATTAAAGCCAGCATATGGTTAGATTCTAGACTCGACCGTCTTTCCATAGAGTCTAAGAACACACCCAACAGTCTAACGAAGGAGTTATGCACGGCCCACAAGCTAGGTAGAAGAAAATCGGCAACTTGCGGCCCAACTACATTAGCGGCCCAGTATGCAGATCTTTTGTCATTTTCGGACTTATTATAAGCTCAGAATTGTATCAAGCTATATATGGATGGATTCCTAGACAAAAGGAGCTTTCCATAGAAGTCGAAACACAGCGGAGTTCGGACGAAGAAGTTATGGTCGTTCGAAGTTGGAGGGTTGACATTGTGCAGGGGCTACACTATAGCGTGGAATCCCATGCAATAAGCGTACCAGAGATTTTAACCACGTAGTGGCCTGCCAGCGTGCTAGAGATCCTTGGCTAGGTACACACACCGGTTTGGGGCCGAAATCATCCCGGAGCAGTCCTTGTCCATAGCGTAATATCCTCCCAATTGAGGCCATAATAATATACCCACAAACACGACACAGAAACCATCTGATCAATCCCCGAAAATCACCCAAAGGCGGAATAAGCCAAACTTCCATATCCACTTTCGTTCTCTGATCCATCCCTGAGGGAAGATTCACTCTCCTAACAAGTATCCACACTCTCTAACACCTGAGCCACTACAGCTTCAGGAGAATTTCATATACAAGTCCACAAATTCACGCTAACCCATAACCATCCATACCAACCATACATAAACTCTTAGTTTCCATACTCAAAAACCATACTAAAATCTAACAAGTCCTATACAAAGCAATACAAGTTCCATACACAAAGCCAAAACCACCAATCAAAAGGGAAGAACTGGAGCAGTGCGAATCACATAACTCCATACATATTCTATATAAAACTCCAATCCTTACAAATTCCATACAAGAATCCATGCGAACTCGAAGATCCATACCTTTGGCAAACTTCTCTTCTTCTTCTTCTTAACCATACTACTCTACTCTCTTCTTGGCCTTCACATTGGAGCTCTCAAATGTGAGACCAAAAATGAGATATTTTAGTCTAACTTCTTCTTTTACTCTCAATTTCCTTTTGTGCAATAAGGTCCTCCAACTCTTGACCATTTTGCATTTCAATTTCCCCATTATTTTATTTTGGCCTCTAATCTTATCAACCTTATATTTTAAGTCCTTTGGAAAATTTATTTTATTATATATATCTTATTTCCAGACCGGACCTCAGAGCTTTCCATGTTTAATTACAAAAGAGTTATCAGATGCGTATTACAGGTGCCTGATATTGAGAAGACATGATATTTGAGGATATTGGTTGTTCTCACACCTCTCTTATATTTCAGTTTTGATCGTTGGTTGAAATGATTTTCAAGAAAACTGCATATATGATTTGTTTTAAGCGATTTGAGAAATTTGATTTCAAATGCATTGCCATAAAAATTGCATGAGCATCAAAATGTATTATTTGGGTATAAATGTATATACAATATTATAAATTACTATGACTGAGTTTTAATGCCCTGAATAGAATGTTATCCATCATATTCGAGTTAAGGATGGTATTTGGTATACCAATAAGGGTCGAGCTAAACGATGCCCAGTGAGCGAAATGAAATACTCATTGCATCTCGTCAAGTAGCCAATAGGATAGTATCGGTAGTGTACATAATGATTTTTAAATGACTAGTGCGACCCGGTGGGGCGGAGTGCGTGTTGTAAAATGTTTTCTGGGTTTGTAGCCTAATGGGATGATGCTAGGTGATTAAGTTATCTAGGCAGAAAAATAGTTAAATTCGTTTGGGAGCAAAATTATATGTAAATGTGTGAAATGCATTATTTGAGTTTGGGAATGAAATATTATATGTAAAGTATATACTTTGAAGTGATCAAATGATTTGCAAATGAAAGTATGTGAACTAAACATGTATATATAATGTATATTGTATGGACTATTGAAATTGTGTCAAAACATTGTTTCAAAAAAGCTGCATATTTGTGTTTAATTGAAATGAAGAATTACATGGAACCACTAAGCATGAAAATGCTTAGCGTGTTGTTTTTATCATCGTGCAGGTACCGAGTGACTAGGGATAAGAAGCGAGCCAGTAAGTTTAGAGTCATCGTCGAATCTCGTGCGATATAAAATGCTCTGTCTCATGCATACATTTCTTCCCATGACATTATTTGATCTTTTTTGTAATGAAACCAAAAATGTACAAGTTTTCATAGGAAGAACATATTTGATTTATTTGTGGAGATGAACTTTGATAATATTTTGTAAATGATAATGTAGAAAGGGCATACATACCATATTGAATGAAAGTGTTAATTGACAAAACGATAGGTCCTCTTTAACCGAAATGATTATGCGACATTTATTTCTATAGTATTTGAAAATGTATATATGGTAAAAGCGGTCCAGCGTCCGGATGCGGGTTTGGTCGTCGATTATGTCGATTCAATTCGTGATGTCCGAATTGTGGGATTCGTTACAATTCGATTAATCACCCACATTGATTAATTGTCAAACGTTTAAAATATCCCTTTTTCAAATCCATATGCACTTTCGTAATATCACTTCAAGGATATACTCATTCCATATACTCATTTCAGGTTTATTTAGTAATTACCAAACACTTGAAATATGAATATAATTTCGATGACAAAGAACTAAGAATACTTGAATAAGAATAGAGGTTCGAAGAACTAACCAAAGATGTCGGCTCTCGTTTCCTTCCCTTCAATCTCGGTCCTAGGTTAGGTGATCCTCACCTATCCCTAGTTAATAACAATTACGCCACTCTTAGTGGATACACAATTATTATACATTTTTAGTGAATGAAAATTAATATTCGTTAACGGTTTTGGGTTAAGACATTAAGTGCGCCCCGACGAACTAACCGCTTGAGGCGAGTCTGATACATTTTTCGTTTAGTTTTTATGTATTTGGGCCCCATTGATCAATTATTAGGGTTTCTATACTATCGATGTACGAAAACTAGACTTTCGGAACAACAATCCAAAAATTGCTCATTGTGAACAATAGCTATGCCTTGTGAAATGCTGCAAGTGGTGTACTAGAAGTGCCATTTGGCACCTTGGCCTCGGCCCCAGTGGCGAGGGTATCACGCCACAGCATAGGTTTACAACGTAGGCGTGGGTTCCACTACTGGCTGCGACGTAGGAGCAGATAATGCCCAGTACCAATTTTTGCTCTTTTGCAATTTTCTTAAAAATCTCCAAAATCCCAAACAAAACATGGGAATCACTCCCAATAACATCCTAATATCATCCTAAACCAACCACAAGCAGAACCTATGGATGGTTTAGGGTTTTTCCAACCCAAACATCTTCAAAGAAATTCTAGGGTTTAGTTCTTACCTTAAATCCCTTTGCACTAGAAGCTCTAGTCGTTTTCTTTCTCCCTTCTTACAAGATCTTGAACAAATGGAATGATTTACACAACAATCCCTCTTCTTCTCCAAAAACCCTAGCTTTTCTCCTCTCCCTCTCTCTCAAAAACGTTTTTGCTCAAAATGCACAAATGTGCTCTTTTAAGACCACATTTGGTCTTATTTCTCATTTTAAGTGTAATGCCATGTTTGGCTTACACAAATTCATTCTCATTTTCTCCTTTTTGGTCTTTATTTCACTTTCATTTATCATTTAATTCACTTTAGCATTTAAACATTCTATTCTATGACCCTTAGGTCCTTATTTTACCAATTCAAATTTGCCATTTTATTGGGTTTATTTTCGGGTTCAATCAATTTCTCATTTTAGCATATAACATTTAATCATATGCTCACATATTTATTTCACATTTCACAATTTATTAGTTTTTCCAGAAAAACCCAAGTTTGGCTCAATTCATACCCGGAATATATAATAAAATTATTACAAAAATTCTAGGGTATTTTTGGGGCGTTACAACTCTCCCCCACTTAAGAAATTTCGTCCTCGAGTCGTTAAGCTAAGCAGGATGTAAATCTTGTTGCCGCATCGTTGCTAACTTTCCTAAGTGGTTTCTTTGGTTTTGTGGTTTCTCCATGACACTTTATTCTGAGAATCTTCTTGTTCACTTAATTCTTTCACTTCCCAGAGCCAAGATCTCTTAAGCTCTTCTTCATATGTCAAAATCTAGTCTAAAGCTCAATTGTCACAGAAGAGACTACATCTGATGGGTCACGATGGAAGTACCTCCTCGACAGCCGAGCCTTGAGAAAAGCATTGTGGATCCTTTTCAGAGTCGGGAGTAGGCTAAACAGTATGCTATTGGACCCACTTTTTCAATCACCACATATGGACCAATGAATCTAGGGCTCAACTTGCATTTTTCCCAAATCTCATCACCTTCTTCCAAGGAGATACTTTCAAAAACACTTTTGTCGTCGATTTCATTTCAAACATTTTTTCTTTTCATGTCAGCATAAGATTTCTGTCTATCCATGGCTATCTTCAGCCTTTCTCTGATCATTTTCACTTTTTTTTTCCTCGGTCTCCTGAATCAAGTTGGGACCAATCACTTTCTTTTCTTTTAATTCGGTCAAACACAATGGTGTTCTTCATTTTTGCCCATAGAGTGCCTCATAAGGCGCCTGTTTCAATGCGCAGGTGAAACTATTGTTATGCTAAATTCAACTAAAGGAATGTGTCGATCCCAACTACCCTCATAGTCGATCACACAACTCCTTAGCATATCTTCCAGAATGGATTTCTTTAATTCACAGTCATTGGGTACACCAACCCTATCCTCGTAATACAAGGATTCATCTTCCTTTACCTTAAACTCGGTTTCTTTACCATCTCTAAACTGTTTCACTATGGCAGAAATTTTCTCATCATTCTTTTATGCCTCTAATACTCGGTTTAACATATTCGGTCTCACAATCAATTCTATCATTACTATACCATCGTCTGACACTAACAAATGGGCATTTAACTCATTAGTGTTTTGCCTTGTCTTTCCTTTCAAAGCGTGCGAGCCATACATTGGCCTTTCGAAATCTGTTAATGCGCAATCATAGTCTTTATCAACTCCATCCATCTACGTTGTCTCAAATTAAGCTCGTTGTGAGGAAAATACTTAAGACTCTTATGATCGATTGTAGATGAAACACTTTTCTCCATTACAAATAATGTCTCCAAATTTTTCACGCAAATACAATTCTTGATAATTTCAAATCATGCGTGGAATTAGTTCTTTTCATGGAGGCTTCCAAGCTATCTTGAAGCATAGGCTACCCTTTACCCTCTTGCATTAGGACACATCCAGTCCATTTAGTGACGCGTCACTAAGATCACATATTCTTTCTGCGGTGATTTGAGTAAACTAGAGAAGCCTTGATTAAGATGCCAAACTTATCAAAACTCTTTGACATTTTTCACTTCATTCATACTTTGCATTTTGGAAGCCGTCTCGTCATTGGGGTTATAGTCATGTTGCCCTTAGCGAATCTTGCATGTAACTGCCGGAGTCCGAAATTTCGCATACGTAACATTTCTTGATGGTTTCCATTCTTGACCCTTACATTTTCTTTGGATCATTTCAGTTCCTTTTTTCGATATAATGTACCCAAGAAAGGACACTTCATTCAACCAAAACTCACACTTACTCAGTTTCTCATATAACCTTTCTTATCTCAAAGTTTCTAACACTACTCGAAGGTGTGTATCATGATCCTCTCGATCCTTTGAATACACGAGTATGTCGTATATGAACACTACGACAAACTGATCCACATACGGTCGGAAGACACAGTTCATTAAATCCATGAAAGCCGCTGGTGCATTTGTCAAACCAACCGGCATTACAAGGAACTCATAATGTCAATATCATGTTCTAAACGTCATAATCTGCACATCCACATCTTTAATTCTCAACTGATGATACCCAAATCGCAAATCTATCTTCGAAAAGATTCTTGCACCTTTCAGTTGGTCGAACAAATCATCAATCTTGGGTAGCGGATACTTATTCTTTACTGTCAACTTGTTCAGTTGTTTATAATTAATACATAGCCGAAGTGTACCATCTTTCTTTTTAACAAAGAGCACGGGAGTTCCCCATGGTGATACACTTGGTCGAATAAACCCTTTTTCTAGTAGTTCTTGCAACTGAGGCTAATTCCTTTAACTCGAGGGTAAATTTTGTGCGCTATAATGGATCTTAGACGTGGCCCTGACCTAGCGTCGAGAGCAAACTCAATCTCCCTCTGTGGAGGCAATCTTGGCAACTCTTCTGGAAACACGTCCGGAAAGTCACAAATGGTAGGAACATCAGATACATTAGGCCTTGCCTTTACCATATCAATCATAGAAGCCAAGTAGGCTTCACATCCTTTCTGCACCATTTTTCTCGCAGTGGCTGCGGATATCACATTAGAGAGGTGATTCGATCTCTCACCGATGAAAATAACCTCATCGTCATTCGGTGTCCTTAAGGTCACTCTTTTCATTCTACATTCCACCATCCTAAAAATCACATCAATCTCCTTAAAGGATAACTGTCAAAATCTCCCAATTCATACTCGTGTTTTGATGGGAATGATCTCTCACCTCTCCCTTGGTCACCCCTCGACCACAAGGGGACTTATACCACTCCTCATGTTTGTCCTATTAAGACCCGACCAGATCGCGTCAAAGTCATGTCATCCACTTTTTATAATAAATGCAATGTATGTCGAATACCATTTTCAAAATCCTTTCCAAACCAGTTAGGCATTTTTTCGAGAAGCGCGCCTAAACCTGAGCTCTGTGCCACTAAGTGAAGCACCACATTTACGAGTCCGACCCCGATTGGCGAATCCAAAAGCTGGTTTAGGACGCTCGTTTAATTCTTTTATTTATTTGTTTTTGTTTTTTCCAAAATGTCGCGACACAGAATCCAGAAGGCAGGCAGATAGACGGATCGGCAGAGCTCGGTTTACTCCTACAATTTTCATTTATCTTATCAAAAACATTTTATTTATGTCATTTTATTTTAGAGTTTTCAATTACGTGGAAGCATTTCAAACGGTAGGCCCATAAACATTTACTTTTATACAATACGTTTACAAAATGGCGTATCATACCTTTGCAAATGATATACAAAACACTATTTTAGAGATTAACTGTTTTGTTCACAAAATATCACATGTTCAAAAGAAATGATATGCATATGACGGGGTATATAATTATATACCGCAACTTTCTCTATGACTCTGCGCTTCTTGATCTTGTCTTCTTTCCTGTTTACTCGAAACCTGCGAATAGATAAAAAATACACGCTAAGCACTTTCATGTTTAGTGGTTCTATATAGTTCTATTCCAATTTTCAGTTTAACACGACATGCATTTATATGGAAATCATTTCTATATGAAACCATACTCATGCTTATTCATTTCACATGCTTTCACTTTACAAATCATTGATCATATCCAAAATATGCATTTTCACAAACTTTCAATTTACTTAACTAAAATCATGAGATTCAAACATATACTCCCAGGTCCATATTTGGTTACAAATCCATTTACACCCGTGAAGTTTGTTATTTCATTTGTCTATACAATTCACATTCATGACGGATTACATTTGGTGAATCTGTCATTTTTGTCATTCGATAATGTGCTTACACATTTAACAATTTCGGTCTCCCATCGCAGCGGATGCGATTGGTGCCTCTTGCCAAGTGGTCATTTTAAAAATGGCATACACCATCGCATGACGGATGCCGATTGGTGCATCCCACCATGTGGGACATTTTAACAATGTCATACACCATCATGACGGATGTCGATTGGAGCATCCCGCCATGTAGAACATTGAACAATTTCGGTTCGCCTTCATGATGAATGCCGATTGGTGCATCACTCCATGTTGGTCGTTCGATATATCAATTCAATTCAAGATATCAAGAATTGACCGATTCGTTTACAATTCGATTAATCAGTCACATTCAATTAATTGTCAAACATTTCAAATATCACATTTTCAAATCCATATGTGATTCGTGCCACGGTAGGGTGAGCGGAATCAACAAAATTTATTTCCTATGTTCCTCCTACTTGGTAGTCAAAAGCTCTTTTGCGGAGTATAGAGGTCTAGAAGTCGGATACGGGGATGGGTTTTTCATCACGAATGATTGCATTAGTGTTTGAAAGATTAATTTGAGGCTTTAGTTTGGATTTTTGGATTTGGTTCAAAACAGTGGGGGTTGTTTGTCTACTGACTAACTGTAATGGTTGAAAGTGAAATGTGAAATGGTAACCTTGAAGGCTTAGGTCACTAGCTTGACAACATGGGGGTATTACAGTGTCCTCGGGTTATTTCCTCGCATTGTCATAGAGTGACATATAGTCAAAGCAAAACCGGATCTTTGTTTAGCTATAAAACCTAACCACAGAACCACCGCACTCCTATTTGAGTCGACACAAGTACTAAGCATTTGAGGGTATTCGGTTTAAAACCTAGCACTCAACCTCATTTTCAATGGCTTGTAAATGGCATCTAAAGGATATCGATTGCATCTAGCATTAAGTATGCTGAACCTGGCTTTATGGAAAGTATTGACCAAAGGAACAACATTAAATGGCATTAAACCTAGTTTGGAAAGGTATGGAACCATAAATGCGATACCTGTATTATTTAAAACGAGGGAATAACCTGGTAGCCCCGAAAACCAAGTAGCAACCCTCACTCTTCAAGGCTGAGGCTTAGCGAGCATCCCGCATGAGTTGTCATCCTCAAGGGTGTTTGGCAATGCAGAAAAGAATGAAGAAAGAAGAAAGAGAAGAGAGCAAATGAAACCACTATAAAATGAAAGGCTATATAGGAATTTTATAAAATGAGCATTCTTTATAAAAGTACTCTAAGGTTACAAATTATAGAGTTTATATAGTCCACCCCAGTGTGAAAATACAGAATACCTAACATATTGGCTTACAAAGGAATGGTGGTAATACGCAAAGCGCGATCGTTTGGCATTAGTACACAAAATCACGGAAGCGCCATTTCGCTATGGAGAATTTCGCTAGGATAAGCGAAAATTTAGCTAACCTAGCGAAATTCTACAAAGATAGCGAAATTGGAAAATTTAAGCTATCAACGGTGAATTTGGCTAGCTAAGCGAGCCCAAGCTAACTAGCGAAATGTTCATTACTTCAAACGCGATGATTTTCGCAATCGGTAATTTTGACCATAGCGAAAATTCACGTATTCTGATCGGCTACTCGTCCCTTTGCATCCTCTTTGCACTTGCTTCATCGGTTGCCTTGATTCCACACTGAATTTTGATATTTTTGATGGTAGAAAATACCATGATTCCTCGGCATTCGGTACATATCTTTACATCAGACTTGAACTAAATGACCGAGGTACTCAAAACACACCAAAATAACCAAAAAAACAAGCTGAAATGACATTAGTGGGAACTAAGTGGACTGCACACCTCAATTGGCTTAGTGATATGATTAGTGCGTAAAAGCACTCCAGGAAACCTATCTTGGATAGGGCTCGAAAATGGCACTTTTTGGGCACTAATCACACTGGCAGAGCCGTTGCTACAGTCCCTTACTTGATGCTAAAATAATAAGGACATGCATGCGGTGATTTTACAAAAGAAAGTGTATATGGTTCAAAAGGTGCTGTATATCTGAGATAAGCATTTACCTTTAAAATGAGCAAATTGAGACCTAGTTTAGCAAACATAGGAGAAGCGAAAACCATATTAGAACAATTTTTAGGTCAACATCGGATCCTAGGAAATCCCAACTTTGAATTTCCACCAAAATCTAATGATTCTAATGTAAGCAGTTAGGCCAATAAATTGCAAAATTATTCCCCCGACCTAGCTAATTCCATGGCCTTAAATTGTTGAACAACACAAATAGGATTAGCTGCACTTATTTCTTTACTTGACTAAATTGTAGGGTGAAATGCTAAAGACTAAGCTTCACAAAGTCCGTGTAGCGGGGTCCACCGATGATTCCTAACCAGTGGAGTTTAGGGCATCAAGCCAAAAGGATCACTTGACCACAAACTCTGCGGGTTTCACCGGGACTCCAGAATGACCGAGAATTGAGCTCTGCAAACACATTAAACTCTACCCATCCACCCATGCTTGAACACTAAGTCGATGACTCCTGACCAACTAGGTTTAGAGACATCGGGCTTAAAAAGCTTTCCTGCCATATACCCCTCGGACCGTGTTAGTTTCAGAAGCGAGTGTCACGACTTTAATTTTTCTTTTTCTTCTTTTCTTTTTCTTTTTCTTTTTGGAAGACTACATTGGTCTTCAAATATGGGAAACACTAACCTATTACGGGTTGTCAACATGTCTAAGTCCGGCTATGCAAAGTGAAAGAAGGTATATAAATTCACAACCTATCGGCAAAATCTGGTGTGCAGTGTGTGAATTAGCTCAAAGGGGAAATGTTCGAGTTGAATCTGTTTGGGGCCTGGTGATAGTGAATCATACATGGGTGTTCTAGCATTAAGGTAGCATCTGAGGGGTTTCAATTTTCCAATTAAAGGCGATTCAATTGTTCAATTGAAGCAATTCAATTATTCAATTGAAGCAATTCATTCAGCCCGAATTGAAGCAATTGATTGTTTAATTGAACAAAGTAGATACCTGAAATTGGAGGCGCAAAGTGATATGCGAAAGTGTAATAAGCTGGAAATAACCAATGTAAAGCTTTTTTGATATAGCAAAATGGCTAGTACATGTATCTCATAGAACATCTGAAAGTATCAACGCCTGCTATGGTAATACATGATTCCTACACAAAATTAGTAGGCAGTTGATAATGCTGAAAACTATACAAAAAAACATAAAAGAAAACACTCCTAACTCTAACTTTTCCTCCCAGTCAAAATGTAGACATGTCATAGGGGCAGGAAAGTTTAGAGACAGGAGTATGACCACCTCAATCTCGTGGTGGTGGGTGGATGCATGGATCTTCAGCTGCTCGCGACATGTCTGAAATTTCAGCTCTTTCAGCTGTTGAAACTCATCTCTGCAGGCGGGGATCATGTGGGAGACCCGGGTGACTCATGATCTGGCTGGGCATGGAGTGGCTTGATGACCTAAAGTGGCCTCATTCGAGGCCAACCTCTGGTCTGTCTTTACTTTGAGTAGCGGTAATGAACACTAGCATCCATGACACTGCGAAGCTCCACGAGTGCCGGCCTTGAACATACTCAGGAGAGTCTTTGTGTTGTATATGATGGGCGGGAGTGTCGGCCAAGGAGGCCAAGGCGAGTAGGGAGAGGAGGGAGATGGAGGAGAGTGCTCTAGGCTGGATATATCATCTGCTCTCAGAGCATGAGTGAACTCTCAGTGCAGTCTCTGCCTGGTGTGGTACCTCCTCCTAGTCTGCTTCTTTGGAGGAGAAAGAAATAGGCATAACCATGGCTAGCTCATTATACGAGGACTGAGGCATCACGAGTCCTCCGGCTCAATCGGGGCTCCTCTAGAAAGCCCAAGTGCTCCAGGACCTGGCACAGCAGTCGTGGCATCAACAGGGGTAAACTCTCTGCTCGAGCCAGGCCCTTGCGGTGGACCTTATCCTCGAAGTGCAGCAAAGCGGTCATCACGGCTTCAGGAGGGTGAACCCGAACCTCAGGGGATCGATCTGAGCCTCTAGGATGGCACCTACGTTGTATGTAGTCTTTGAGCGGGAAGAGGGTGGTCCACGGCGGGTGATCAATGAGAGCATCTGGGGCGGGGCGCCTCGGGAATAATATGAGCGGTGGTGTCTCAGTGAGTGCGGACAGTACGTGTGTCGGGTGGGACGATCCGATAACCTCGGAGGTGGCACATCACGGTGGCGGAGCCTAGTAAACAAAATATCGTTTGCTCACGGGAACTCCATGTGATCATCGATCTTGAATCGAGACTTGACCCGGACTCGGCGCTCGGGAGGTCATAGAATGATAGAGCGCCAGAACCACCCAGGGTGGCAATCGGCGCCTGGCGTCGTGGAAGACGGCGGTGAGTAATGCTCGATCAACCTCATAGAATCCCTGAATGCGGGTCGGTGTCGGTAGCGGGACGTCGTGTCCTGACTCCCCCATGAAAATACTCAGCGTGTAGTCCCTACGTTCCGGAGATAGGATGCCGGCGAATAAGGGCCTCCTGATCCTCGAGCGGCCAGATAGCGGGGGGGCCCAGTCGCCTCGCCTTGCGGGGCTTTGTGATGCCATTTGAGGCACAGACGATGATGACTCCCACAATTAGGAGTACGGGCCAGCAGGGTCGGGCCCTCCCCTGGATCTCTGTGCTTTGAGTAGAGGGCGGGGTCCCATCAGGTGTCACGAGTATCTCTGAATCCTGGGGCTCTCGGGGGTACCTCAGGGACTAGCTCGGGTGCGGAGGTGGGCCCAGGGCTGCTCCTCCCTCTCGAAGTCTTGAGATACGGCCCCGGGAGCCTCGTGGGACCCACCTGGTGCGAACCATCTTGTAGTGGGAGAGGACACTTAGGGGAGGGCTCAGTTGACGAGATGGACAGTTAGCGATGACGTAGGAAAGGCCCAGCCTTTGGCCCGGAGTGCTTTGATGTAGCACCGAGGCTAGGCCCCCAGGTCGAGGGTGCTGCCGCGGTTGTCCAGGGGCTCAGCTGGCCGGCGAATGAGGCTGGCTGCGGGAGGAACCACGGACACGGACGGACCGGGGTCGCGGGCGGGGATCGGGGGCGGGAAATGCTGCCCGATGGGAGGGACCGGACCGGGGCACGCGTGGCTAGTGGTGGCGGCCGGTGGCTGGGCGGGCTGCGGCGGTTGTGCAAACGCTGTGGCAGTATGCGGCGTGCGATGACTCTGAAACGCGCGCTGATGATGGCTGGGTGATGGGCTGGTGTCGGCGGTGCGAGCCGGCCGGCTCGGAGGCCTTATGTAACGAAGCGTGTGCGGGGCTCTCGGATGTTTGAGGAGGAAGAAGATGAAATGAGCAGAAAAAGCCCTCCCCTCCTTCATTTTATAAAGCTAGCTGGCTTATTGGCATTGATCCACTTAAAGCGATTTCTCTATATGTGAAATCATACCGCCTTCGGCCTAACGGTCGATTTTCAGCATTAAAATTTAAATAATAAAATTAAAAATAAAAATTATCATTTTAAAATATATTTAAAATTTTAATATATAAAAAATATAATATTAAAACAAAATTGCTTAAAAGGGAAAGCTACTAAATCGGGAAACTTACTAAAATTAGCCAAAATTATTGAAATTGACCAAATTAAAATAAAAAGAAAAAATTTGTGAGCTGCAATTTGGTTTTTGAGAACACCAAACCAGCCCAGAAGTCGCAGTTTACTCATGGAGGGTCGAGGAGGAGGATCTCACTCTAACCAGGCGTGGCTGGTGATGCCTTGATGTTTGATTTCCATTGTTGACTTGATTCTCAGCGATTGAATTTGGGCTGACCAAATTCTGCGATGACTACGATAAATACCAACACACATTTCATCTTGATTGAGTATTTCACTGCAATTCTGAGACCTTGACTTCACGCGTTACGACGAACAAACTACATCAATCACTTGATTTTAGTTTCCAAACTTGTGCTTGTTATTAGTGAAATATGTTTAGTTCGATGTCATGTTGCCAAATGTAAGTTGCATGACTCCATTCCGGCAATTAATGATTGCATTGGCATTGGCCAGAAATGGTCTTCCCAGGATGATTGGCACATGATTGGGCCCATTTGCTATTGGCTCGGTGTTAAGCACTACAAAGTCTACTGGGTAGTAGAATTTGTCTACCTTCACTAACATCCTCGACTATCCTTAGGATCTTCAGCGATCGTCGGCCCGATGATAGAGTGATGTTGGTAGGTTTAAGCTCTCCCAAACCTAACTGCTTATACATAGAGTATGGCGGTAGGTTGCAGCTCCTAAATCTAAGCGATTAGCTGTCTGTAGAATCCACCAATATTCGCGAAATTGTGGGAGATCCTGGATCTTGTATTTATTTGGGTTCTTGCTTTGGATTATGGCGTTGACTTGCTCGAGTTAAAAATGCCTTTTTCTCAGTACTGACCGCCTAGCGAGTTGTCTGAAGATCCTTGAAAAGCATGGCGGGGACTTGTTTGATGATGTCCAAAGGAATATATTCACCTTCACCTTAGGACTTCTAGGATTCTGCTTGTGGGATGCACCCAACTACTTGCTTCTTAGTGCTGGGAAATGGAGGTGGCATGCGGTGCTTCATTGGGAGTCCTCCTTCGGAAAATGTTACGCTCTAATTCTTACTCCTTTTTTGGGTTTCCTCAAGCTGGCAGGCATTGGCTGATCAACCTCTTTTCCACTCCTCAGGGTGATTATAGCCTTGACCTCATCCATTCTTGAATTGCTAGAGTGAACCTACCTCATGCACTCCTTTTGGATTTGGCAATGTTTGGGAAGGGAACCTTCCTCTCTCTGTCTGCTCTAGAATATTGTTGATCTTTGTGATTGAATGCAAGTTGTCTATTTTAAGTTAAGATTGCTCTCAAGCCCCATCCCCATTCTCTTGTTCGTGTGCTCTCTGCAAATTATCAATCCTTTGTACTTAATTATTGTGATCCCTTTTTGTTCTTCCACAAGTTGCCTACCACCTTGCTCAAATTCGGTGCTCGCTTGTTCAATGGAGAAGTGGATGATGGTGGTATGGTTGAAATGAGGAACAAGCGTAGTTTGGCTGGGGGCACATGGCTGGGAGGATTAGGTTTTCGGGAGAGGTTGGGGTGATTCCTCCAGTTGGAATTGTAGGTATTACCATATGGGGCATTGGGTTGTGGAGGCTTATATTGACCTCACGACATTTTGCATATTCGACATCAAATCCTTCCTTTGAAGGGCCATTGGATATTGTTCTTCTAGGTAGGCGTGGATTAGATTGGTGCATGGATTAGCTTGTGCAAGATTTTCGATCCTTTGCATCACGCCGTGGAGCCTCTTTCCTTACAACTCCCTCCGCCTTCTTAGCTAGGGTTGAGATTTTTTGCTTTCATTTCCATGTCTCACGAAAGTGTAAAAATCCCTCCCTTTGGTGTGGTGAGGGGGCCTCATTTTCTCCACCTCTCGGGTTTGGTTGTCGACCCTTGGAAGTTTCAGCCACGTAACTCGAGAAATCCATGGCCTCATTCAGGTTTTGCTCGGAAAATCACCTCCACACATGGTTTGCCAATTTGCTTCATGGCGGGGGGACATACCATTATAGAAATGATTCACTAACATCCGGTGTCAGACCATGATGTGGACAAGCAGCGATGGTATCCATGAATCTCTCCCAGCATTGGTAGAATTTCTGCATTGTCATAAGCGAAGTAAGTGTAGATG
This sequence comes from Tetrastigma voinierianum, assembly GCA_016808115.1. Taxonomy (NCBI): domain Eukaryota; kingdom Viridiplantae; phylum Streptophyta; class Magnoliopsida; order Vitales; family Vitaceae; genus Tetrastigma; species Tetrastigma voinierianum. Next base: position 125,736 of record JAEQBH010002981.1, on the reverse strand, counting down.
CCTCTTCAAGCTGACGAATGTGGCAGAAGAATTTCTTCAAAATTCAGCTTGAAGATGCTTGACTTCTAATCGTTCTCGGCCTCGGTGAGTTGGGTATATTTTGGCTTTGTCCTTGAGGGTCAGCGAAATGCCTTCGGCTTGAGCAAATCCATTATGCAATGATACCTTCCTTGAGCATGTAGTGCATACCTCCTCAAAATCCCATATATGCGAATATTGATTTTCATTCTCCATACCATGAAAAGGAGTGGGACGGGGCACTAGGTAGGGTCCTCCTTGCCCACATCTTGACGGGAGGTATGATGCAGGCAGGAGCACTAACCTTAGGAGGGTGTATGTGTTCCCTCATTGACACATGGCTGTTGGATTCAACTGGGGTACCGGCTAAATCTGTTGTTCCTCGAATTAGAGGATCCATATTCTCCACTTGTGCCTGCTTGATTTCAGCTTTGTTCAAGCTGGGTGTGCGATTCTTTGCGGTCTGCACAAAAATCCCTCTATCCCGGTCTTTATAAACACATTTACACAAAATGAGACAACCAAAACCTGAAACAAGCTTGCAAAAGGTTAATCTTAGTCCAAATAAAAAGTAAAAGCCCAGCAAGAAAAAGCAAAGCTTGTCTGATAAGCGTCAGAAGTAGTGAAAACTTGCGATTCTGACCAGCTAAAAATTCAAAAGGGTCTAAAAGATTACCTACGCTGTAATGAGGATTACAAGTACACTTTAACTCATCTCGTGTAGTTTGGCACCATCCCAGGCCTTGGCGTGCATTTGATTCGTGCCACGGTAGGGTGAGCGGAATCAACAAAATTGTTTCCTGTGGTACCTCTACTGCGTAGTCAAACTCTTTGCCGATTATATAGCGATCTAAATTCGAACACGGGGATGGGTTTCATCCAGCGAATGATTTGCATTAGTGTTTGAAAATTGGTGAGGCTTTAGTTTGGATTTTTGGATTTGGTTCAAAACAGTGGGGGTTGTTTGTTTATTGACTAACTGTAATGGTTGAAAGTGAAATGTGAAATTGTAACCTTTAAGGCTTGGGTCACTAGCTTGACAACATGGGGGTATTACAGTGTCCTCGGGTTATTTCCTCGCATTATGGCTTAAGTGAGCGTATGAGTCGACAATAGAATCTTTGTTTAGCTATAAACCTAACCAAGACCACTCCTATTTAAGTCAACACAAATTACCCAAGCATTAAAATCCCATTCGGTTTAAAACCTAGCACTCAGCCTCATTTCAATGGCTCGTAAATAGCATCACAAGGATATCGATTGCATCTACTTATTAAGTATGCAGCGAACCTAAGCATGTGAGTATTGACCAAAGGAACAACATTAAATGGCATTAAACCCTAGTTTGGAAGGTATGGAACCATAAATACGTTACTGTATCATTTTAAACAAGAGGACAAGCTACCAGTAGCTTCAAAACCAAGCTAACAACCCCTCCTCTTCAAGGCTGAGGCTTAGCCAAACATCCCAGTTGTCATCGTGAGGGGTGTTTGGCAGTAGAAAAATGAAATAAAGAAGAGAGAGAAGAGAGCAAATGAAACCACACAAAAATGAAATTCTTGGGAATTTTATAAAATGAGCATTTCTTGCCAAAATTACCTAGGGTTACAAAATTATAGGGAGTTTATATAATTCACCCAAAGAAAGTGTGAAAATCTGAGAATACCTAACATATTGGCTTACAAAGGGACAAGGTGGTAATACACACCAAAGCCTTGATCGTTTGGCATTAATTACACAAAAATCAGGCGGAAGCCCATTTTATTTATGGGAGGAGAATTTCGGCTAGCATAGCGAAAATTTATAACTAGCGAGAATTTCGCTAGCCTAGCGAAATTCTACAGAGATAGCGAAATTGGAAAATTTCGCTATCCACAGTGAATTTCGCTAGCTAGGGAAATTTCGCTAGCCTAGCGAAATTTATGTGAGATAGCGAAAGTGGTTAATTTCGTAGGCGCGATGATTTACCATTGGCTAGCGAGAATTTAGCTGGCCTGGCGAAATTTCCCCGAATTTCGCTAGGATTCTGCGAAATTTTATTATGGTTCTTAATTTCGCAATCAGTGAGAATTTTTCGCGGCCCATGAGAAAATTCCTGTCTTTACACGATCCGATCTTTGCATCCACTTTGCATCCTCTTTGCACTTCTTCTTATTGATTTGCCTTCAATTCCACACTTGAATTTTGATATTTTGATGGTAGAAATCACTAGTGATTCCTCGGCATTCGATATATATCTTTACGTCGGACTTGAACTAAATGACGAGGTACTCAAGAGCACGCAAAATAACCAAAAACCAGCTCGAAACGGCATTAGTGGAACTAAGTGGACCTGCACACCTCAATTGGCTTAATTGATATGATTAGTGCGCAAAAAGTACTCAAAACCTCTCTTGGATAGGGCTCAAAATAGCACTTTTTGGGCACTAATCAATATGCACTTTCGTAATATCACTTCAAGGATATACTCATTCCACATACTCATTTCAGGTTTTTTTAGTAATTACCAAACACTTGAAATATGAATATAATTTTGGTGAACAAAGAACTAACAATACTTGAATCGAAATAGAGGTTCGAATAACTAACCGAAGCTGTCGGCTCTCGTTTCCTTCCCTTCGATCTCGGTCCTAGGTTAGGTGATCCTCACCCATCCCTAGTTAATAACAATTACGCCACTCTTAGTGGATAAACAATTATTATACATTTTTAGTGAATGACAATTAATATTCGTTAACGGTTTTGGGTTAAGACACTAAGTTTGCCCAAAGACGAACTCGCTTCGTCAAGGCGGCGAGGTACGATAAGTTTTTTTCATTTAGTTTTATCCTTATTTGAACCCCCATTAGTCATTTATTAGGGTTTCTATACTATCGGTGTACGAAAACTAAACTTTCGGAACAATAATCCAAAAATTGCTCGCCTTGAACAATAGCTATGTCGCAGCGCAGAAGTGCTACGTCGTGGTGTACCCGAGGGGTGCCATTTTGGCACCTCGCCTCGCCATCAGCGTATCCTGCCAGGCGTAGGTCTGGCATGACGTGGGTTCCCTACGCTACGGCGTAGGGATCAAATGCGGATTTTCAGTTTTTTGCTCTTTTTGTGATTTTCTCCAAAAACCACCCGAAATCGAATAAAACATGGGAATCCTCCCGATGACATCCTATCATCCCTAAACCAACCACTAGCGGAACCTATGGATGGTTTGGGGTTTTTCTCAAACGAACATCTTGAATAAATTCTACGGTTTGGTTCTTACCTTAAATCCTTTGTACTTGAAGCCCGACCTTTTTCTTCTTCCGCTACAGATGCAGACAAATGGAAAGATTTACACAACAATCCCTCTTCTCCTCCAAAAACCCTAGCTTTTCTCCTCTCCCTCTCTCTCAAAAATGTTTTTTGCTCAAAATGCACAAATGTGCTCTTCTAAGACCACATTTGGTCTTATTTCTCATTTTAAGTGTAAGGCCATGTTTGGCTTACACACAAATTCCATTTCTCATTTTTTTTTCTCCTTTTGGTCTTCATTTCACTTTCATTTTATCATTAATTGGCTGCTTATTTAAGCTTATTCTATTCTTGATCTGAGGTCCTCATTTTACCAATCCAATTTGCCTTTTTTACACTTGGGTTTATTTAGGGTTCGATCAATTTCATTTAGCATATAACGACAATCATATGCTCACATATACATTTCACATTTCAAAATTTATCATTTTTCTCAGAAAAACCCAAGTTTGGCTCAATTCATATCCGAAATATATAATAAAATTACTACAAAAATTCTAGGGTATTTTTGGGTCGTTACAAATAAGATGTGAGGAAACTAACCTTGTGCTGAACTAGGAAAAGTGCCACTTCATGGTCAAGGAAGAGAGAATTTATCTTGGGGCGCGGATCTCGAAGGGCCGAGGTAGATAAAGCGGGTGGGAAACAATAGGACTTACATACCTTGTGGGTAGAAAGATGCGGGGTTTTGGGGATCAGCGGGGATTCTACAAAGATTCTCAAAGTTTCTCGAAATAGTAAACCCACTGTCCAAATGCTTGTTCAAGGAGGCGCCTTTTGAGTTTGATGATCAATGTAGCCTGGCGTTTTTGTTTCTAAAGGAGAAATTGGTGCTCGATAGCTAGATTGGAATCTTCCTTTGAACTAATGTGTGATCACGGCGACTATTGCGACCTTAAGTCGAGGAGAAGAGGGGAAAAAAAATTACACTGGAGTTATCTATTATACGAGCGGACGTTTGAATGATCGCGACTAAATTGTCACGACAGCGAAGAGCTTTAGTAATTGTGTTTGCGTTTGACAAGTTTATTTGATACTTGATGATTAGGAACAAGGTAATAGTGCTGAGCCATTCGACCATAAAGTACCTAATTACTAAGAAGGGCCTTGAAATCAAGGCGATAAAGAATTCAGATGTTACTCTTTGCGAGAGTTTGATTTGGAAATTAAAGATAAGAAAGGTATTTGAAAATCTAATGCAGTGACCATCTTTCCGCGATTTGGAAGGGCCCAGTAAAGAGATTCTGATAAATGAAGATTTTCTTGACGAAACTGACTCTTGGCGATTGAAGGCGAAGCTAGTACCTTGGATTTGCGATTTTACAGCGAACTCACTTGGTGGCAAGGTGCTCCCAGGAACAGTTATCCCGGAGAGAAGGGTGCTCACGGTTGAGCATTACTCTTGGGAGGAGTCTGATACGTATAAGCATTGTGCTGATTAGGTGATAAGAAGATGTGTCCCAGAGGAGGAAATGGAAAGTATACTAAATCACTGCCACACTCTAGCATGTGGGGGGCATTTTGGGGGAAATAGAACAACCACAAAGGTACTTCAATCAAGATTCTATTAGCCTACTCACTAGTTTGTGTCTACTTGTGATAAATGCCAAAGAATTGGGAGCATATCAAAACGAGATGAGCCGCCATTGCAAACCATTTTAGAGGTAGAGTTGTTTGATATATGGGGGATGGTTTTTATAGGCCCCTTTCCTTCATCATTCAACAACCTATACATTCTGTTGGCCATATACTACGTGTCCAAATGGGTGAAGGCCATCCCTACCCGAACTAATGATGTCAGAGTGGTAGCGAAGTTCCTTCCCAGTCATATATTCACCTGGTTCTAAACTCCACGGGCATTGATTATAGATGGAGGAACACACTTCTATAACAAGCTTGTAGACAGTGTTCTGAGAAAATATGGTGTTCACCATCATACAACACTCGCATACCACCCACAAACTAATGGCCAAGCAGAGGTGTCAAACAGAGAAACAAATCTATCTTAGAGAAAACGGTTAACAGCTCGAAGAAACATTGGGCGAAAAAGATAGATGATGCACTATGGGCTTATAGAACAACATTCAATACACCCCTTGGGATGTCACCATTCAAGCTCATGTTTGGGAATGCGTGCCACTTTCCTGTGGAATTGGAACACATAACATACTAGGAAACTCAACAGTTGAATATGGACAGTAAGATGCCTGACGAGAAACGCATACTACAGCTCAGTGAATTAGAAGAGTTCCGCAATGAGGCTTATGAAAATGCTAAGATTTATAAAGAAAAGGCAAAATCCTGGCACGATAAACATATTGTAAGGAAAGAGTTTGAGTCGGGTCAACGAGTCCTTCTATTTAACTCCGCATTTCGAAGAGCTCTTCCCGAGAAATTAAAATCGAGGTGGTCAGGACCATTTACTGTGACTCAGGTTTTTCCGTATGGAGGGGTGGAAATCATGCACCTAGAGAAGGGGAGCTTTAAAGTTAATGCGTAACGTTTGGAGGCGACTTTCATGCAAGCAAGCGGGCCATCAATTTGAGCACACCAGAAACAATGTAGTAAGGAGATTGAGTAGTCTTGTAGTCTCGGGAACATTAAGATTCAGGGAAGTTGAGTTAACGACATTAAACAAAGTGCTACTTGGAAGGCAACCCAAGAATTTTAAAATTAGTGTGGTTTTGAATATGTTTGATTATCTTAGAGATGGAAATTTTCTTGTGGTAAGCCAGCTTTATGTGTGTTGTTGTGTTTTGAGACTCAGAGATCGGGCGCGGCAGGAGGAATGCTGGGGAATTTACTACGAGTTAGGCAAGGATCGAAAACCTCAATAAGGGAGTGCTCCTTAACTTAAAAATGTTTTTATCATAAATTTGAGTTACCCTCTCTGTAACGTCGCGACATTGAGGAAAATTATAAACATCAGCTCTTTGTAACGTCGCGACGTTGGCAAAATAGTTTTGAGCTACTCTCGAGACCGTCGTGACGCTGGCATTTCCACCCTTTAGAACGTCGCGATGTTGGAAGCATCACTCTCTTGAACGTCGCGATGTAGGTTCCCAACATCACAACGTTGGAAATAGGACTCTCGGGAACATCACGACGTTGGCCAAAATGTCGCGACGTTGCTCTATTCTTATGCACATGAACGTTCATATTCTCACTTTACGCAACTTTGAAACCCTCCCTTTCTTATTTTTGCAAGTGCCAAAGCCAACCTCCATCCAACCTCATCCCAAACAATTTTAGCATCACCCGAGTTCTAAGCACAATAATAGATCCAAAAAACCTAGAGTTCCACCATCATTCAGCTATCTTTTTACGGTCTGGTTTTCAAGTAAGTTTAGGTCCATATTCGATTTGTATTGGGGTTCATGGGTTGGTTAAGTTAGAGAAGGAACCCTGTGAGTGAATTAATTGGTTACAAAGCCTTAGGTTTGAGCGAACACCATCTCGCGTAGTGCACTAGGTGTTTGATTTTTTGCCTAAGTGAGATTTGTGTGATTTTACTAGGTATTTCTGTATAATTGCATCGCACTAGGTGTTGGGAGGCTAAGTAGAGTTTTATTAAAGCCTAGACAGCCATCCAAACCCGACCCTACTGAGTGACCAATGTCGAGTAAAAAGCAGAAAGTAAACTTGAAAAGAAACCGAGCAAGTGAAGAGCCCGCTCATGATTACGATCATGAGAAATTTGTCAATGCGAGTGCGGTTGGGAAATTCAGCCTAATCTCAAAGAATAGGTCCTTCATCAAGGAGAAGGTGTTTCACCATCCCGATGATTTCTTTTGCAAAACCGTTGCGAATAAGGGATGGAGAGGCGCTTTGCGGCCAGTAGAACATGTAATGGTGAAATGCGAGGGATTACACCAATTTAGTCGCGTGTCTTGAAAAGGGTCGGGGTGCGTGGTCGTGCCACCCAGTGGGTGAGCGGAATCAACAAAATTTGTTTCTATGTTCCTCCTGCGCCGTAGTCAAGCTCTGCTACTTGACATAGCGGTCTAGGGTCGAACGGGGATGGGTTTCATCCTAGGAATGATTTGCGTCGGTGTTGAAAATGGTGAGGCTTTTTAGTTTGGATTTTTGGAATTTTGTTTTTTAAAGCAGGTGGGATTTGTTTAGTTCTTGAATAAACGCCAATAGCGAAATGAAGTGTGAAATGGTAACTTTGAAGGTTTAGGTTACTAGCTTGATGCTGTCGGGGAAACAAGTGTCCTCGGGTTATATCCTCGCATTATAAGCAAAAGCAACCTATAGTCTGACCATACTTAGGATCTTTGTTTAACTATAAAACCCTAACCTAAAAACCACTCCTATTTAGTCAACACGGGCAACATGCATCCATAGCCCTTTTAGTTTCAAAACCACAGCATTCGACCTCATTTCGGTGGCTCGTAGGCCATCCCCAAGGATGCCGGTGCATCTAGCTGATAAGTACATGCCTTTGTACCACACAAAAGCAATGGTAAGTATTGGCCAAGTAATGACATTAAAATGGCACAAACCCTAGTTTGGAAGATATGGAACCATAAATACGATGCACAATAGCCTTTACGAGTAAGAGGACAACTGCGGCAGCCCAAAACCAGAGCTAGCAACCCCCTCATCTTCAAAGTTATGAGACTTAGCCCGAAGCATCTCTTGAGTTGTCATCCTCGAGAGGGGTGTTTGGCCCAGCCCTAGAAAATGAAAGAAAGGAGAGAGAAAAGCAAACCCTAAGCCAAGCCTGCAAGGAGATATTTACATAAAATGAAAAGTTGCCAAAGATTGCTTCCCAAAAATTCCTTAGGGTTACAAAACCATGGGGGTTTATATAGACCACGCAATGTGTGAAACTACAAGATAGCCTAAAGTTTTGGCTAAAACAAGGGACAAGGAGGTAATACACCAAAACGGGGTCGTTTGGCATTAATTACACAAAAATGACAGGGCAAGGAATTTCGCTATGCAGGGACAATTTCGCTAGGTAGCGAAAATTTCGCTAGCCTAGCAAGTAGACGAGATAGCAAAGTAAATTCGCTATGCACGATCCGAATTTAAGCTGGCTAAGCGAAATTTATTTAGCCCTAAGCGAAATATTTTAGAATCGGCGAAGGAATTTCGGTAGGCACGGTGATTTTCGCTATAGCGAAATTTCGCTAACTTGCTTGAAATTTCTCAATTTATTTAGGATTACAAATTTTTATTTGTGATTGCGAAATTTTCACAATCCGGCGCGAAATTTCGCAATCATAGCGAAATTTCACAGGTGCTTTGTTCCTTCTTGCTTTGCCCTCTTGCACCCCTACTGCATCCTCCATCTTCACTTTGCTTTCATTTCATCACTGAATTTTGATATGTTGATGGTACGGAAATAGTTCCAATCTTCATGGTTGACACGTCTCGATATCAAATTTGACTTTAATGGACGAGTACACAAGAGAGCACGCAAAATAACCACAAATAACACCTCGAAATGGCGTAAGTGATCTGAGTAGGCGCGAGGCAACCGATTGGCTTGGTGATACGATTGGTGCGCCAAAAGCACTAAAACCTATCTCGAATAGGGCTCGAAATAGCACTTTTTGGGCACTAATCACCCCAACCGACACGTTGCCAGTCCCTTAATGCTAAAACAAAAAGAAATGCATGCAGTGATTTCTCAAAAAGTTTGTGGTTCAAAAAGGTGTATGTACAAATAAGCATTACCTTTAAAATGAACAATTGATACCAAGCTTGCAAACCGACATGAGAGAGAAAAAACCATATAAGAACAATTTTTAGGTCGACATAAGTCCATGGTAATCAACCTTAATTTCCACAAGATCTAATGGTTCTTAATATAACGAGAATGAGCGATAAAGTGCAAAATTATTCCCTCCCCCGACCTAGCTCTGGCATGTAGGTGGTGAACAACCTAGATAGGAAAGCTACGCTCTTCTTTCTTTTATTGTTTACTTTGTAAGTCTCTGAGTGCTCAAAACTTCGACTTCACCAAAGTCAGGTATAGCGAAGGTCACCAGATGACTCCCAAGTGATTATGAGTTTAGGGCATCGAGCGAGGATCCTTGACCACAAACTCTGGGCTTCACCGGGACTCATGGGACTCCGAAATTAAGCACCTGCAACCGTTAAACTCACCCCATTCACGTGTAACGAACACTAAGTCGATGACTCTGACCAACTAAGGTTTAGGGCATGTCGAGACTAAAGACTTCGCCATATACCCCTCGGACTGTGTCCGGGTTTCAAGGCAAAGTGTCACGAGCTTTATTTTCTTTTCTTCTTTTCTTTTCTTTTCTTTTGAAGACTACATTGGTCTTCAAATGTGGAGTAACCTGAGCCTATCCTAGGTTACTTGACATACCTAAGTAGGCTGCGAGGGGCGAAAGAGGCATACAATTTGATAGCCTATTGGTATAATCTGATGTGCAGTGTGTGAATTAGCTAAAGGTGGAATGTTCAAGGTTGAGCATGATGGAACTTCAACTGACCAAAAATTTCTTCAAACATGGAATTGTTCTAGCATTAAGGTAACATGCAAGGTTTCAATTTTTCAATTAAAGGCAATTCAATTGTCCAATTAAAGCAATTCAATTGTTCAATTGAAGACAAAAACGGTTACACAAAATGGGGACACAAGATTTTGCAAAAGTGAAGTAAACTATATATATAACGTGTAGCTTTTGATATATGAAATGGCTGATGCATTACTTATCCAGCTAAACATACAAAATATCACTGCCTACTATGGCTAATACATAAATCCTACACAAAATTAGTAGGCAGTTGATAAAGCTGATAACTATACAAAATCATAAAAAGAAATCAAACCACCTCACTCCTGTGGTGGTGGTAGATACATGGCTAACTTCTTTGCTGTTTGCCCGACATATCAAAGCTAGCACTACGATGGGCTCGGCTCTGATGCAGGCAGCGGAATACCCAAATGTGTCATGATCTGGCTGCGGCTGGGTGTGATGACCTAGAGTGGCCTCGGCTCGAGCTTGACCTGCGGTCTGTCTTTGCACTGGTGAGTGACGAAGAGCCATCTGACATCCGCGTGGCTAGCTCTCTCGGCGACGTGTATGTGCTGGAGAATCTTTGTGATGTAAATGATAGGCCGGGAGTATCGCGAGGCTGCTTGGTGAAGTAGGTAAGTAGGAGATGGGAGAACGATACGCGTGGACTCCTCTCCATCCTCGGGCTCGGGCGTGACTATGTCTATCGTCCTGCGCCTCGGTCAGGGACTCCTCCTGGTCTTTTTGCTCTTCTTTGGAGGAGAAAAGATATGGCGCTGACCGCGCTCGCTCCATCGACCCCGGGACCTGGGCATCATCTCCACTCAATCAAGGGGCTCCTGGAAGCCTAAGTTCTCAGGGACACGGCATAATAGTCTCGGCCTCGGCGGTGGAAGACTCTCATTTCGGGACGGGCCCATACGATGGACCTTATCCTCGAGAGTGTAATGGGAGGTCATCACCGGCTCGGAGGATGCCGAGAATCTCGGGGGTCCGGTCTGAAGCCTCAGGGATGGCCCCCTGCGGCGTGTGGTCGCTGCGGTGAAGAGCTGGTCTTGAACGGGTGTTCGACCGGAGCATCGGGGCGGGAGGGCACTTCCGAGATAATATGGGTCAGCGATGAATTGTCTCAGCAGGCTAGCGGACCATCTCGAGTGTGTCGGGTGAGACCCGAGTCTCGATAACCCTACAGATTGGGGCTGCGGTACCTGGGCTCAAACGCGAGCGATATGCTCCCGTTGCTCTAAGCACTCCGGGCGTCGTCGATAGTGAGCCAGGGCTCGGCGGACTAGGCGCTCCGGGATCATCGAATGGTAGGACTGCCCAGAACCACCCGGGGGTAATAATACTACCTCGGCCTCATAAGTAGCAGCGGGTAGTGCTCGTCGGTCGCATCGAGGAGTCCACCCCGAATGCAGGATCGCCAGCAGCGGTGTCGGGACGTCGTAATATGACTCCCCATGGAAGTCTCTCGAATGAAGCGCGACGTTCCCCGGAATAGGGTGCCCAACAAATAACGGCCTCCTGATCCTGGAGGCTGGCGATAACTGAGGTGAAGAGGTCGCCTCTGCTGCTGATGTGGCTGGTGATGGCTGAGGTATAGATGAGGATGACTCACGAGACTGCGAGAAGTCTGGGCCTTGGAGAGCCGAGGGCCCTCCTAGATCTCCGTTGAAGTACGAGTGTAGGGCCGAGGTCGTCCGTCTGGCTCTCTCCTGACCCCAGAGGCTCCTCGGGGCGCCTCGGGGTTTGGAGGCGAGTGCGAGTGCAGGCCAGGTGCACGGCTGGGACTGCTCCTCTCGCTGGGTCTTGAATCGGCCAGAGTGGTGGACGGGACCCACCTGGCTATGCACCATAGCGTAGTGGAAGAACGGGCGACGGGTGGCCAAAAATGGGACCGGGCGGGGAGGATCGGGGCACGGTAAGGTGCGCCATTTGTGAAACCGATCCAAGGCTTGGCTCTTGGGCGGGATCAGCGGCGATGCGACCCGGGGCACGGGGTGTGTGCGCCGGAGTGGGGGGCGATGGCTCTTGGGGTGGGCGTGTGCGGTCTTTCGAGGCCGGTGCTTGGTGGGGAGTCACCGGTGAGCGGTAGGCGGTGGTAAAAGTGGCAGTGACTTAGGGCTCGACATAGATGGCTGGTGGTGGCGGTGTGTGACCCGGTGGCGATGTTCTGGCAATAAGCGGCCCATGATGAATAACCCGAGGGGCTCGAGAGAGTGGCTCGGGGCTCGGGCGTGAGAGGTGCGGGGAGAGTATGAGGCTGATCTTGAAATAGCCCTCATCCTTTTATAAAGGTTTGGAGAGCGTAGAAGGTATTCCACCTAATTTGTTGTTATAGCGAATTTGAGCCAAGCTTTGTATTACAAAAAATCGAATTTTTCGATTTAATTATTAATAATATTAGAAATAAAAAAATTTATAATAAAAATTATCATATTAATTATAATTAAAAAAAGTTAATATAAGGTAATATAGTATAATTACAAAGTTACCTAATAATGGAAAAGCTAAATTAGGAAACTTTCTAAAAATAGCGAAATTATTGAAATTGACTAAATTAAAATGCGAAATTGTTATTTGCAATTTGGTTTGAGAACACCAAACCGAGTTCAATATCCCCGAAAATTACTCAAGGAGGGTCAAAGGAGGATGATCTCCTCAACCGGCGAGTTGCTGGTGATTCCTTGGTGTTGAATTCCATTGTTGACTTGGTTCTCATGATTGAATTTGAAGCGGGTAGTTGGCTGCGGTGGGCGTGGCAAAACCAAAACATCACGCTTTCACCTTGGTTGGCCATTTCTTTGCAATTCACGGACACTTGGCTTCCCTGCATTCGACCAGCGAGCATGTTTCACGGGCACTTGATTTTAGTTTCTTCCATGCTTTGTGCTTGTGGTTCAAGTGGAATATGTTCAGTTCCATTGTCATGTTGCCAAACGTAAGTTGCATGACTCCATTCCGGTAATTGATAATTGCATTGGCTGTGGCCAGAAATGGTCTTCCTAGGATAATTGGCACATGATTGGGCTCATTTGCAATTGGCTCGGTGTCGAGCACTACAAAATCTACTGGGTAGTAGAATTTGTCTACTTTCACCGATCTATCGGCCAATGATAGTGTGATGTTGGTAGGTTTAAGTTCACCCTAACCACTAGCTGCTTGTACAAAGGAGATGCGTGTTAGGTTCACACCGGCTCCTAGATCAAGCAATGATTTGTCTATCTGAGTCCCCCATGTTGGCTGAGAATTGCTGGAGATCCGGGATCCTTGTATTTGGCTTGGGTTCTTGCTTTGGATTATGGCGACTTGTTCGATTAGAAATGCCTTCTTCTCAATGCTAACTTCTTGATTGTCTGAGATCTTTCAAAAAACTTTGCATAGGCGGGGACTTGTTTGATGATGTCGAAAGGGGTATATTTCACTTTCACTGCCTTAGGACTTCTAAGATGCACGCTGGCGAGATGCCTTCTTCTTGCTTCTAAGTGCCTATGGAAATGGGGGTGGCATGTTGTGTTTCATTGAGTCCTCCTTCAGAAAAATGTGTTCTGGCTCCATTTCTACTCCTTTTCTGGTTTCATTTACAGGCTTAGGCATGGGCTGATCAACCTCTTTTCCACTTCTCAGGGTGATTATTGCCTTCACCTCATCCATTCCTGAATTACTGGATGATCCTACCTCATGGACTCCTTTTGGATTTGGCAATGTTTGAAAAGGGAACCTCCCTCTCTCTTGTACCTCCGACCCAACTTGTTGATCTTGGTGATTGAATCACTGCGAGTTATCAATTTTACGATTTAGATTGCTCTCGAAGCCCATCTATTCTCTTGTTCAGTGTGCTCTCAACAGTATCAATCCTTTGTGCCAGTTGCACATTGATCCCTTTTTGTTCTTCCACAAAACTACCCACCACCTTACTCAAATTTAAAATGGCTTGTTCCACAGGAGAGGAGGATGGTGGTAGTTGTGGTTGAGGTTGAGAACCAAACTGTGGTTTGGCACCTGGGGGCACATAGGCAGGGGGATTGGGTCTCCATGAGAGGTTAGGGTGATTCCTCCAATTGGAATTGTAGGTATTTCCATATGGAGCATTTGGTTGTGGAGGCTTATATTGACCTATGGTATTTGCATATTCTGACATCAAATCCTTCACTGAAGGAGCCATAGGACACTGTTCTGCTGGGTGTACAGGGGATTGGAAATTGGTGCAGGGATTGGTTTGTGCAGGATTCTCGATCCTTTTTTTGCGCCGTAGGAGCCGTTGCCTTGACTCCTCCACCTTCCTAGCTAAGGTTGAAATCCTAGCTTTCATTTCCATTTCCTCTGACAGTGCATACATCCCACCCCTAGGGTTGACTGAGGGCCTTATTCTTTCCATTTCTCTCGGGTTTGGTTCATCTGACCTTGCAGTTCCAGTGCATAGTTCGGAAAATCCATGGCTTCATCGGGATCTTGCCAGAAAATCCCCACACATGGTTTCTAACAATTGTTCATGGCGGGAGACATCTGCTATAAAATGGTTTACAAGCATCAGTATCGAGCAGTGGTGTGGAGCACCTTTGATAGTCTCCATCGTCGTTCCCGACCGCGTTAAAACCCTCTCATATCTTGTTTGCAAAGGTGTAGATTTGTCTCTTCAAATTGTTGAGGTCTTATGAGCCTTTGAAGAATTTTAAAGTGCTGCTGCGAGTTCGAATGATTTCACAATGGTTCTTGGCATAGTGAGTTAAGCGAATCTTGGCCTTGTCCTTTAGGGTCAATTAAATGCTTTCAGCTTTAGCAAATCCATGTCCATCATACCTTCCTTAAAGGTTGTGCAAACTTCCTCAAAATCCCTTATATGTGTGTATGGATTTTCATTTTCCATACCATGATATGTGGGGAGTAGGGGTACCAAGTAGGGCCTCCTTTGCTACATCTTGACGAGGTATGATCACGAGGAAGAACTTAACTCTAGGAGGTGTATGTGATCCTCATTAGATCTATAATTGTTGGATTCATAGGGGTACTGGGCGCTTCTGCTTGTTCCTCGGGTAGGGGATCCATTTGATCTATTGCTGCCCAGTTCCAACGCCTTGTTCAATTGGTGCTCGATTCTTTATGATCTACAGTGTCTCTCTTTCCCGATTAGTGCATAAACACACAGTACCTGGCGAGACACATGAAAACCTGAACAAACTTGCTAAAAGGAGTTAGGGTTAGCTAAAATAAAGCGGCGTATATAAAAAAACAAAAGAAAGCAGTCGATTCTTTGCAAAGTGATGAAACTTGCAATTCTGACAAGCGGGATACAAAGGATTAAAGGTCACCTTCACTTGTAATGATGATTACAAGTACACTTGACTTTCTTGTTCGTAGTTTGGCGCATCAGCCGGCGTATTTGATTCGTGCCCTTGTTAGGGTGAGCGATCAACAAGGAAATTTAACCTGTGTGTTCTCTCACGCGTGTCAAACTCTTTGCGGCATGGCGGTCTAGGGTCGAACACGGGATTGGTTTTCATCTACAGGAATGGTTGCATCGATTATTGAAAATGGTGAGGAGAAAACGTTTGGATTTTTGGAATTTTGTTTTAAAGCGATTGGGAATTGTTTGGTTACTGAATAAGCTGTAATAACTGAAATGGGGAAGTGTGAAATGGTAACTTTGAAGGTTTAGGTTACTAGCTTGATAACATGGGGAAACAAGTGTCCTCAGTTTATATCCTCGCATTTATAGCGAAACTGACTATAGTCGAGCCATAGCGGATCTTTTTAACTATAAAACCTAACCCTAAAGCCACTCCTATTTGAGTCAACGCAGGCCTTGTATGGCTATTACATTTTAGTTTCAAAACCACAGCGTCAACCTGTTTGTTGGCTCGTAAGGCCGTCCCAAGATATGATGCATCTAGCGATAAGTATGCAGCGTACCTAAGCACATAGTAGTATTGACCAAAGTAATGACATTAAATAGCTTTAAACCCTAGTTTGGAAGATGATTATAATCTGGTGCACATAACCCTTTCAGTAAGAGGACAACCCTGCGGCAACCTTTGAGAAACCAAGCTAAGCGACCCTCTCTTCAAAGTTATGAGACTTAGCGACATCTCTTGAGTTGTCATCCTCGAGAGGGTGTTTCAGTAACCTAGAAAATGAAAGAAAGAGAGGAGAGAGAAGAGAAAATAAACCTAAGCGAAAATTTGGAGATATTTATAAAATGAAAAGTTGCGGGTGCTTGAAATTCCTTAGAGATTCTGAGAACATGGGGTTTATATAGACCACGATGTGAAACTCTGAGAAAGCCTAAGTTTTTAGCTAAATGAGGGACAAGGAGGTAATACACCAAACGGGTCGTTTGGCATTAATTACACAAAAATAATGAGACGAGGAATTTCGCTATGCGGGGGCGTTTGGTAATTCATGAAAATTTCGCTAGCTGGCAGTGAACGAAGAATAAGCGAAATCACAAGGGTAAAATGATCAATTTCGCTAGTTAGCGAAATTTAAGCTAGCCTAGTAATCTTCAAGAACTCAGTATTTGAAGAGTTCACTTTAAACACGGTGATTTTAAGCTATATAGTGAAATTTAAGCTAGCTGTGAAATTTCTCAATTCGCCCAGGATTGCTGAAAATTTTAACTATGAGTTGAAGTTTAGCAATCCAGTAAATTTTGCAATCATGTATTACTGGAATTTGTTGTTCTTCAGCGCTTTGCCCTCTTGCAAGCTACTGCATCTCCATCTTCACTTTTGTTTCATCTTTGAATTTTGATATGTTGTTGAGCAGAAATAATTTCAATCTTCGCTAGTTCTGACACATCTCGATATCCAAATTCGGCTTTAATGGGCTGAGGTACACAAAAGCACACAAAATAACCACAAATAACCTCGAAATGTTTGAGTGATATAAGTAGACACGAACACCTCAATTGGCTTAATTGATCAGTTCATTGGCAAAAAGCACTAAAAACCTATCTCGAATAGGGCTGAAATAGCACTTTTGGTATTTAATCGGTCTTGATGGGGTTTTGGTAGACTTCAATGCGAACTCTATCAATCGATAGTATAACCTTAAGCTGGTTAACTCCAAATCCTATGTTAGGCTCCATGAGAACCCCAACTATCCCAAAGTCCTTAGGATGTTGACCTAGGGCGAAGCGAGTCGGCGAACAATGAAGGGACACGTGGTGCACTTGAGGAGCCTAAACCTTGGCCTGCATTCCCTGGGTATGGCATCACTTTATCACATCGCGTCTCATCCTGACGATCAATGTGTGCGAAGTGACGGCCAAGAAGGCCATGCTCAACTATGCCATCATCCAGGACATCCCATTTGATGTCGGCCAGGTTATAGAGGATGCAATCCTCTATAACAAAGATGCGAAGATGAATCTCGGGAACTTCTTCCTCATTTATGGTCTATGAAAGCAATCTGAGATGCCCTTAGAGGACAATGAGGCTTGGATACACCTGATCAAGCCGATAATGGTTAAGAAAGACAAACCAGTACCAAGACCAGAGGAAGTGTATGATTCGACAATGAGCCCTCAGATGAGGATGAGCTTGGGGAATACCAATCTAGGTTTGGGATCCCAGCAGGTGCCCAGGGAGAGGCTAGGCAGTCATCCACCCAACCCTCACCACCACCACCATCCTAAGAAGAGGACCCAGTCAGTCCTTCCACTACGCTGGAGGACCAAGTCTAGGACTTGACCGCCCAATTCGATGCGTATTGAGATGGGGCTTGCGTGCCCAATTTCTCCATCGGCGGGACATGGACACGCTCAGGGTGACATAAACACGATGTCGCAACTAGGCGACCATTCACGAGCAACGGCCGGTCCATCCGACCTTGACTTGCCCGACTCCTCACCTTTCACATGCCACCTCCACCACCACCGTAGTGATCCGAGTGATCATTACCAAGGGAGTTTCCTCCACCCTCACTAGCTCTTTTGTTGACATTGAGGACATTGTCCGCTTTTTTTTAGGGGGTATGGGTGATCGGTCTCGGTTTGGATTATTTTTGTTTGAGTTTGTTTTTGTGTTTAGGTTGTTTTATATTTTATGTGTTGTTTAGGTTCTGAGGTTTATTTTTATATTCGATTTTTACATGTTCACATGTATTAGTTGTTTTTACTGACATTATATTTTAGGTTTGTTTTTAGGTATTGTGTGTGAGTTGATGCCATGATTGCTAACGGGAGCTTTATTTTTGATCAAATCCCAAAAATTTTTCAAAAACGAGAAAAATGAAAAGGGACCCTTAGGTTGTTCCAGGATCTGAAATAGTGTGCTAGAAAGGTTGGGGAGACTTAGTTTAGTCACACCCTTTGTGTCTCAAGAAACCACTTCCCAAGTAGTCTATTGCACACACACACATGTGATCTCCAGGGTATACCAAGGCCCCGGACATTGCTTGTAATGCTAATACTAGAATTTTTTATAATAATTTTATTATATATTAGGGTATGGAATTGAGCCAAACTTGGGTTTTTCGAGAAAATTGATAAATTGACAAATTGTGAAGTATGAAATTGTAAGTGAGCATATGATTTAATATTATATGCTAGAAATGAAGAGAAAATTAGGAACACATGAAATAAACCCAAGTGAAAAAGGGCAAATGTGGAAAATTTGTAAAATGAAGACCTAAGGGTCAAATGTTATAAAGAATAAATGTCTAAGTGAATTTATGATAAATGAATGGCCAAAGTGTGTAATAGGAGACTAAAATGGAAAATTGGATTTATTGGGTGGCCAAACAAGGCCTTATGAGGAACAATTGATTTAAGACCAAAAAGGGGAAAAATGAGAGTTGAGAATAGGGTGGAAGGCCAAACATGGCCTTACACTTAAGTGGGATTTTTAAAGACCAAAAGCGGTCTTTGGGAGCTCACTTTTGAGCCATCCCGTTTTTAGAGAAGAAGAGAGGAGAAAAGGGAGAAGAAAGCTAGGGTTGCAAGAGATCAAGTTTTGGTTGGCTTTGCTCCCCACTTCTTTCTCCTAAGAGATCAAACAACTTGGAAGAGAAGATTTGAAGAGGCTAAGGTAAGAAAATTAAACCCTAACCTCATCTTTTTGTGATTTTCGATTTGGGGAAAAAAAGCCCTAACTTGGGTAAAGGGATTTTGTCTTGATCCAACCCACTTTTGGAGTTGTCTAAGTTGGATTCCATGGTGGGATGTGAAATCTATGAGTTTAGATGAAGAAATGTTGATTATTGTGGGTGAAAATTGGTGAAAACTGCCATTTCTAGGCAGACCACGAGCGCCGGTACCGGTACCACGAATGGGTACCGGTACCCATGGTGCATTTTGGTACAGAAGAGAAGTGGTACCAAGTGGTACCGGTACCTAAAGACATTTTTGGTCCAGAAGAGAAGTGGTACTGGTACCACTCAAAGTGGTACCGGTACCCACTAGCAGTGGATGACTGGTACCGGTACCAGTCAAAGTGGTACTGGTACCACTACTTCCAGCAGCCATGTTTTGACATATTTTTGCGTCATTAAGCCCCGTATTCGTATACCGATGGTTAGGGACCCTAAGAATTGATTAATGGGGGTTCAAATAAGGATAGAACTAAGTGAAAAACGTACCGTACCTCGCCGCCACGTACCGTACCTCGCCGCCTCGGCGAAGCGAGTTCGTCTTTGGGCAGACTTAGTGTCTTAACCCAAAACCGCTAACAAAGATAAATTGTCATTCACTAAAAATATGATAATTAGTTAGTACTAAGAGTGGCATGATTGTTATTGACTAGGGACGGGTGATGATCGCCTAACCTAGGATTGAGATAGAAGAGAAGAAAACTAGATCCGGCCAACCGGTTTGTTCTACGACTCTATTCTTATTTCAAGTATTTTTGGTAGTTTGCAGTAAATATGAAATGAGTACATGAATGAGTATATGAAATGAGTACATGAATGAGCATATGAAATGAGTACATAGATTGGGTATATCTTTGAAAAGATAATACGAAAGTGAATATGGAATTGAAATGTGATATTTGGCTTAGAATGAATGTGAATGATGATAAGGGCGGGATTCATCAAGCGGAGTCCACCATAAATGTAGATTGAATGATATATCGAATGAACCGCGGCCAGGATGCACCAATTGACATCCGTCGCGAGCGCCACTGAAATTGTCAATGTCCCACTTGGCGGGATTGTCGGCATCCGTCTTGATGGCGTATGGGAATGAAGAAATGTCCCACTTGGCCGGGATGCTGTCCGACATCCGTCGCGATGGCGTATGGCATTTAATTGATACCACATGTCGGGGTGCGCCAAACGGCATCCGTCATGATGGGAGACCGGGTGTTAAATGTGTAAACACATTATCAGAATGATAATAAGGCGGGATTCATCAAGCGAGGTCCAGCGTCATAAATGTGAATTGAATAGTCAAGGTGAAATAACCAACATTGACAAGTATAAGTGCGATTTTTATGTATATGCTTAAATCTCATAAATTGAATTGTGAATTGAATTGATGCATTGAAATTGCATGTTGCAATATGATAAATGAATTGTAAAAATGAAAGCATGCGAAATTGAATAGCATGAGCATATGTTGATATAATAGGCATGGTTTAATGTTAAATGCATGCCAAGTTAAATTGAATATTGAAATAGAACTGTATAGAACCACTAAGCATGAAAATGTAGGCGTATGGTTACACCTATGCGCGGGTTTCGAATTAGACGAAGGAAGACAAGATCGTGAGCGAGTCATAAAGCAAGTTGTGGCGTATAAGTACATACCCCGCCATGCATATCATTTCCTTTTTGAACATGGAATATTTTATGAACAAATAGTTGAACTCTAAAGAAATGTTTTGTATTGTATATCATTTTGAAAGGGGCATAGAATGCCTTCACTATAATTGCATTTTATAAAATGTAAATGTTTGTGGGCCTACCACTTGAAAATGCTTCCGTGCAAATTGAAAACCTAAAGAGAAATAACATAAAGAAAATGTTTTGATAAGGTAATTGAAACCATCGGAGTAAACCGGGCTCCGGTTCGGATCCGATCCTTCGGGTCGAGCCGGGGATTCGGGTCGCGACACTTTTGACAAAGAAAACGAAATAAAATGTAAATAAAAAGAATTAAACGGGCGTCCTTGGGGTTTCGGTTCGGACTCGCCAATCGGGTGGTGCCGGCTCGGGGGTCGCTACATTGCTTATAAGAATTCCACGAGCCTTGAGGGTTTCTAAACACCCAAGTGATGGGACACCTTTGAAAAAGAGGATTGTCATCCCGCCCCAAATATAAAAGAAAAAAGAAAAAAAGAAAGGAACAAGAAAAATATTAAAAAGACATGTATAAATAGAATAAGTGGGATCGTCCAATCGGAATCTCGGGCACGGTCAAGGGGCCTTTCAAAGCCTAATGCCCTAAACCAATTAGCTAGGAGCCATTGACTTCATTGCCCGCTACATGGGACAGAGGATGAATCCTTCCTGTGATGCCCCATTTCCCGAGGGTCCCGTTGACCACCGTCAACCTGCGGAAAAACTTGTGTCTCATATCATAAGACCTATACATGAGTAAAAATGGCCACATTAGCCTACACATCATACTCCCCAAAATATCTCCAACTATATTACAATAGTTTCAAGAGTTGTTACATCACTCTTAATACAAACATGTTTCAATTTTTATATTTCATACATGTTTTACAAAAATGTAATCAAAGCCACGTAGTAAACTTTCTTCTACCAGCGACCTCCAATAGGCGTAAGTCTGCGACCACTCACATTTTTGAAATAATATTCCATCGACAGGGGAGTGAGCAATGCCCGGTAGTGATAATCTCCTGCATGGGTTACTCCCGCTAAGTGCTCATGCGTGGAAAACACACCCATTCAAGTGAATTCATGATTCCTACTCAAATGTCTACATGCCCAATCCTATGTCTCGAGTCCTCACCGCCTCCCTCACACATGTTTATGCCATGTATGAAAATCGTCTTCAAACAAAAATATTTGTTTTAATTGTGGACAACCCTCCGATATAAATATGTTGAACAATCCTCCAAGGTGAATTTGTTGGGTAAGCGTAAAACTAATTCATGGGCCTCTCAGAAATGATGGTGTTGGACGATTTCCCAACATAATTTTTCGGACAACTTTCCGATAAATTTCTATTTTTTTATAAGTTTACAAAAAATTCATTGTTTGGACAACCCTCCGATTTTATTTTTCATGCACTCACACCAACCATTCTAGGGTGCCCCGGTGCATATGAAATGCATTATGCCATTTCCATACAACACATGTTAATATATCAAGCATGCATATATTAACAAAAATTAACTACCTACAAACATATTTATTCATTCCTTACTTAATAACACCAAAATTAGCTCACATGGGCTAATAAACAATTTAACAATTCATTTTGAACCCCCCGAAGCACCTGAGCCACACAGAGACCACGTGAGGCGATCTGACCTAGGTCACCGAAAGCGTCAATTTTACAGCCTTGATCCCACTGGGAGGACCGAAAACTCACGACCATTTTGGCCCCAAACACTCCAACCATTAACAAGGTTCTTAAATAAGGATTAAATCAAGTAGAAGAAGACCCCTACCTCACGAAGTTGTTGAAACTCCACAAAATCAATGTCCACGTGTAGCCCTTGTAGCGTAGACCAACTTCTCCTCTTGCTCCGATGAGAACCGACGATCTGAATGCCGAGAAATCTAGAGAGAAGTTGGACTCTCTCTCTTTAAAATCTGTTTTCTCCCCTCATTGTCGGATACCAGGCCAAAAAGAAGAGAAGATATTCTTTTCTCTTTTTCATTTATTCCCTTTTTGTCCTCTTAGTTGACTTTAGGGACCCTTTTGACATATGCTTAATATAAGGCATTTATCTCTTATCCTCTCACTATTCATGTGACATGTATCACATGGATACATGTAGTAGGTGGCCCTTGTCAAACCACATGCCTCTCATATCATGTGTACCTCTCACAAGTTGTCATATGGCACCCGACACTCGGTGCCTCGAAAGACATGAAATTCATTTGTCTCGAATTCGATGGGGGTCGACGTGGTAAATTTAGATTTGCAAGGCGATTCAACGGTGAAGTCCGTTTCATCATCGAGATTGGAAAATTCGATTTTGACCCGAAGTACCATTTTACCCTTTTCCAACAAATTTGAATTTTCTCAGGTTTTACATTCTCCCCCCCTTAAAAGGAATTTTGTCCCGAAATTCAGTACAATCATAACAATTCACATGCATATGCAACGTGAACTATGTCATGCATGTAAACTGGTCATTTAAGTATTAAACGACCAAACCACGTACCTTCATCCCTAAACAAGAAGGGATAGGTGGCCCGCATTGTGTCCTTGTGGCTCCCCGCGTTGCCTCACTCATCCCGTGGTGTTATGCAGTACTTTCACTAGCCTTACGGTCTTGTGTCATGAAACGATCGGCTATCCATAATGCACCGCTGGTCCCTCCTCGAAGGTCTCATATATGTCAACACCAATCTCTCCCCAATCCACTACATGAGCTGGATCTGAAGTGTACCTCTGGAGCATGGAGACGTGAAATACCTCATGGACACCTGACATGCTAGGCAGTAAAACTAACCGGTACGCTACAGTGTCTACCCTCTCAAGTATCTCGAAGGGTCCAATGAACCTCGGCGATAGCTTCCCGCGCTTTTCGAACCTGACCACCCCTCTCTTAGGCATCACCTTCAAGAAGACGTGATCTCCAACCTCGAATTCTAAGGGTCGACGTTGTACATCGGCCTTAAGCTCTCAGGCTCGGCTAGGTAGGGGAGAGGCGTTGTCGTATCAAGCTCACCTTCTCGGAGGTGTCTCTAATCAGATCAAGACCAGTGATGGAGCTCTCTCCCACCTCGGTCCAACATATCGGTGATCTGCATGGCCTCCCATATAACGCCTCATAGGGTGCCATTTGTATGCTCGCTTAGTAACTGTTGTTGTAGGCGGAATTCCGCTGGAGCAAGTGCTCTTTGACTACCTTATGATCCGGGACGCTTGCTCGCGGCCGTAATCGCTGGCACACTGTATGGTCCAATCGTGACCATGTACGTAGATTGGAAAGAGTGTACTCTTAGTGACCGTATGCCCATAGCCTTTTGGAAGCTTTTCCAAAAGTGCGTCGTAAACCTCGGGTCTCTATCCGACACTATGAATACTAGTACTCCATGTAGCCGGACGATCTCTCGAATATATAACCGGCAGAATTGCTCCAATGTGAAGGTCATCTGCACGACTAGGAAATGTGCCGACTTCGTAAGCTGGTCTACTATCACCCGCACAGCGTCATGCCTCCTCGGAGTCCCTGGCAAGTGGGTCACCAAATCCATCATGACGTGCTCCCACTTCCGCTCGACTACATCGATGGCTGGAAGTAGCCTGTTGGCACGGTGCCGACCTTAACTTGCTGACACATGAGACATCGTCGAACAAAGTCCCCAACGCGCCTCTTCATCCCGCTCCAGTAGTAGTGGCGACGAAGATCACAGTACATCTTCGTGCCACACAGATTGCGCAGCCCGAGTCGAGAAGCGGTGAAACTCCACGAGGATCTCCTCTCTCGTCGGTCAGGCGGGGGAACCTACCCGTCCTCTATACCGAAGATTACCATGTGCGTGGACGGTCCTACCCTCGTTACCTGTACCTGACTGTAAAGCCACAAATTTTTTTTTTTTTTTCAAATCTTCAAGTAGAACTAAAAAAATTAATTTATTATTATTATTATTATTATTATTCCTGTTTTACACACTGTAAAACCACAGAAAAAAAAAATATTTTTCCTCAATATATATATATATTTTTAATTCCTCTGGTAGCCTCTGCTGCTTCTAAGATCACGATAGCCTAAACCAAATTTGCTATCTTTATAATTCAAAATTTTAAGAGTTTAATTACAACTTGGTTTTCTGCTTGTCTGAAGTGGAATAATAATCTTTCAGAATTCCACAAAACACAATCTGTTCATGTTAAAAAACTGGAACGATTGTCCAAAAACAAAAAAAAAAATTTCATTTAATTCTGGACTATTTTGCCTAAAATTCCTCAAACTTAGGGGTTATATTTTCTCGACCCTAGTGTTCAACATTTTCCTATATTCTATTTACCAAGCCTATAAACACACAACACATAATCACACAACAATTATCATAATGCACAAGGAATGCATGATCTGGCAGAGTGCCCATCAAGTCCCTGTTAAATCGTATGCCTAACTACGTCTTTTAAGTTATAACTACAGTATCCAACATCTAATCAAGGTATTTATAAACTGGCTCACGATCTGCAGCGTGACGCCCCCGTTTCTGGGGGTGCCAGTTCGACCGCCATCAACCTACTTGGAAAACTTTGTGTGTCTCATATCATGAGACCCATACATAAGTAAAAATGGCCACATTGGCCTACACATCATACTCACTAAAATATCTCCAACTATATTGCAATAGTTTCAAGAGTTGTTACATCACTCTTAATACAAACATGTTTCAATTTTAATATTTCATACATGTTTTACAAAAACGTAATCAAAGCCACATATCGACTTTCTTCTCAAAAGCGGCCTCTAATGAGCGTCGTCTTCCCGAACACTCCCTGTACCTGAAATAATTTTCCCTCGACAGAGTGAGCAATGCCCAGTAGTGATAATCTCCTACATGGATTACTCTCCACCTAAGTGCTCATGCAATGGAAAAACACACCCATTCAAGTGAATTCGTGATTCCTACTCGAATGTCTACATGCTCAATCCCATGTCTCGAGTCCTCACCGACTCCCTCACACATGTTTATGCCCTGTATGAAAATCATCTTCAAACAAAAATATTTGTTTTAATTGTGGACAACCATCTGATATAAATACGTTGGACAATCCTCCAAGGTGAATTTGTTAGGTAACTGTCCGAAACAATTCATGGGCCTCTCCGATGTGAATTGTTGGACGATTTCCCAACACAATTTTTCAGACAACTTTCCGATAAATTTCTATTTTTTTATAAGTTTACAAAAAATTCATTGTTTAGACAACCCTCCGATTTTATTTTTCATGCACTCACACCTACCATTCTAGGGTGCCCCGGTGCATATGAAATTCATTATTCCATTTCCATACAACACATGTTAATGTATCAAGCATGCATATATTAACAAAAATTAACACACAAGAACATGTTATTCATTCATAGCAATAACACCAAAATTAGCTCACATGGGCTAATAAACAATTTAAGCAATTCATTTTGAACCCCCGAGCACCTGAGCCACCTGCCTTGAGACCACGTAAACGGTATAACCCTAGGTCTCAGCTTGTCGAAAATTTGTATGGTCCCACTCCGGAGGGACCAAACGCATGGCCATTTTGGCCCCAAACACTCCTAACCATTAACAGGTTCTTAAATAAGAGGATTAAATCAAGTAGGGAGAAGACCCTACCTCCGAGGTTGTCGAAACTCCGCAAAATCAATGTCACGCGTATACTTGTAGCGTAGACCAACTTCTCCCTCTTTGCTCCGACGAGGCAGACGAGTCGAGCATGCGAGAAATCTAGAGAGAAGTTGGACTCTCTCTCTTTAAAATCTGTTTTCTCCCCTCACTACCATATACCAAGCCAAAAAGAAGAGAAGATGTTCTTTTCTCTTTTTCATTTATTCTCTTTTTGTCCTCTTAGTTGACTTTAGGAACCCTTTTGACATATGGCTTAATATAAGTCATTTATCTCTTATCCTCTCACTATTAATGTGACATGTGCCACATAGATACATGTAGTAGGTGGCCCTTGTCACACCACATACCTCTCATATCATGTGTACCTCTCACAAGCTGTCAAATGGCACCCGACACCCGGTGCCTCGAAAGATGTGAAATTTCGACTATCTTGGTATTCGACGAAATTCGACATGGTAGCTAGATTTTACGAGATGATTCCTACGGTGAAATCCGTTCTTTCATTCGAGATCTAGAAAAATTCCAAATTTTGACCGAAATTACCATTTTACCCTTTTTTAGAAAATTAGAATTTTCTCTGGTCTTACACTTCCCACAATCTAAGGCCTTTAGGTTTGGTTGAGTGTTCGGGGTGAAGTTCAAGGGGAACTAAATGTCCGGTGCCCTTAACTAACTGGTGGGGAGTCACCAATGAATCCCCGCTACAGGGACACTTAGCTAAAATTTATAGGCACTAGTTTTCTTTCATGCCTAGGTAGTTTAACGTGAATAAAAAGGGTGTGTTCTTATCCTTCCGTGGTTAGAGTATTTCAGATGCGGGAGTTGACTTCAAGTTTGAGGGTACTGGAACCTAGGTATATGTTGGAGATCATGAAACAGTATAGATTTTGGGAAAAGGTCATTGAGAACTTGGGGGTTAGAGTTGGCAGTCATTTCTTGACCAACTAAAGTCCTTATAAAGTTGAACAAACTTAAGGATCCCTCGATTTTAGAGGAGAAAGGCTCGAATTGCTAGTCTGGTTCATTTTGACTTTCCTTTTTGGCGTTGTGTATATCACACTCATGTCGTAGGCATTTTGATTTGTCAATTTTCATGTCTGATTGTGTTATGAGTCTTTTTCTTGCTTGGAGACAAGCAAGAAGCTAAGTTTAGGGTGTGATGAGTACCCAAAATACTCACCATATACCCGTGTTTTATCACGTTTTCGATTCATTTCATTTAGTAATAACTGTGTTTATTGCCTTATATATGATACTCGGCTTCTTGTGCATTTCAGGTGAAAAAGGCGACATCTGGAGGTTGTATAGAGATTTGAAGAAGGAGATTGGAGAACCCAGCCTCAATGTTGCAACGTTCCAACGTCACGACGTTGAGGTCGTATGACTTGCAGCTCTTCATCAGCCCAACCTCGCAACGTTGCGATGTCGCAACGTCGCCAAGACTCAATCAACGAGATTTTTTTTAGATATAAGAAAAGAAAGATGAATTGAAGAGGGGGAAGAGTGAGATACGAGATGGAGAAGACGACACAGGCATGATTCAAGATATCGTGTAATCCCTGTATTTGTATTTTCTTGCTCGAACACCTATTGATTAAAGTTTAGTTTTATTTCTAGGGTTTTTGTTGTATTCTTGTTACATTCATAGGGATTAGTTATTAATTTAGCCTCATCCAGTATATCCATGGATCCGATATCGACTTTCTATTTTTTGTGAATTATCTACATGGTGGTGTTTAGCCAACATTAACATGCTCTTACCGGGAATCTAAGATCGAGAGATAAAGGTTCCCAAGGATCCGGGTAGAGTGACACTTGGTCAATCGGAGAGTAGAGATCTCCCGATTCCAAGTGTAGCGATTAGGGTTTAACATTCAAGTGTCTCGGAGTTAAGGGTTGATGCAGAGATTCAATAAACCCTACTAGCAAGATAGGCGAATATACCTCGAGGGAGGGTATCTCGTAGGCACGATCAACCTGCCAGCGTGAATCTTTTAATATACTGAATGATCAATTTTATCTAGATTATAATCCATTGAATGTGGCAAGGGGAGGCAAAACCCTAGTCCCCATTAATTGAGTTAATAATTCATTTAAGGTCAACTTTTCATTATATTAGTCATAATTCACTCGAACTTGAGATCCAGATAATATTCTAGAGTCGATTCTGGTATTCAACACACTTCTCCTTATGGGTACGACACTTGACAAGCCACTATGTTACGTAAACTCGACGCATATATTTGCGCGTGCGGGCATACATTTTACTTTAATTTTACATAACCTCTACGGTGCCCGTCAACATAGTGCTCTTAGTAGGCAAGGGTTGAGAATAGGTATTCTAGGTATGTCTAAACAACAACACCAAACAATCTCCCAAACTCCTAATGTGATTAAACCACCCTTTGGTAGCAAACCAACTGAAAATTTTCAACTAGGCAATTTATTGAACACTTGGTGAGTGTTTTGTCAAACACTGTTCTTCGCCCAAAACCTAAGTTTCCATAACCTCAATACCTTGACACAATCCTCTTTTTACCGTAAATCAAAACCAAAAGTCCTAAAAATTACAGTATTTTACCTTGAAATGCCGGAAATCCGTAAAAACCTAATGGCCCTAAATACCATGGATGGATGGAAGAACCCTAGAGATATTTGATCAAATGATGTTCTTATGCAGTCTAGGACACTCAAAATTAGCTTAGGAAGCTTTAAGAATACCGTTAATGGAGGAATCTACAAAACAATAGAAAGAGTTTAGGGTTTTCAAATGAGGATGCCCAAAAATATGACCTCTCTTAGTCTTAAGACAAGGCAATGTTGCAATGTTCGAGCCCGTCGCGACGTTCAAGAGAATGGCTCATAAAATTTAATCCAACGTCGCGACGTTCCAGAGGGTGATAAAATCCAACGTCACGGCATTGATAGCCAACGTCGCAACATTCTAGAGGCATCTATTTTTGTTTTTCTACTAATGTCACGAAGTCCTAACGTCGCCATGTTGAGAGCCAACATCGCAACGTTCTAGAGAACTTCAAAATATGGATTTTGGCAAAAAAAAATTTGAGTGCTAGAAAACTCCCTACATGAATTGCCACACTTTCCAAGCCTAAAATAGGCTTCTTAAGCTACCCCTCCATCATTGCTTCAACCTCGAAACCTATAGACACAACAAAAAGAAAACACGAGTATCTTATAATCTATAAACTCTAGGAAAACTTAAATTTCCAAAATCATAAAAAAAAAAAAAACACTGATTAAAAACACTTAAGACTGAAAGAAAAAAAGAAAAACTTCAAAATGCTTGGGTTACCTCCCAAGTAGTGCTTTGTTTAATATCATTAGCTCGACCAAGCTCTTTCTCCATGTTGGTTTTGAAAAATGATGGAAATGCTAACAAATCTGCATAGTTCTCCAGTTCATTGGTCATGGCGGATGGAATATATTGTCTCCCACACCATCAACTCCCTTAGTTTCTTTTTGTACTACATTGAACATATCCTTGCAGTTTACCAAGTCACCATGCATGATCTCCTTGTGGAGAAATTCCATGATGTCGTCATTAGGGTTGTCATCATGATGCTTTATAGCTTGGAATACATGGAACGTGACCTCATCTCCTTGGACTCTCAATTTAAGCTCACCTTCTTGAACATTAATTTGAGCTTGTCCAGTAGCTAAGAAAGGTCTACCAAGTATGATGGGGACCGTATCATTTTCTTCCATGTCTAAGATAACAAAGTCTGCTGGGAAGAGGAACTTATCCACTTTTACTAAGATATTTTCAATTATCCCTTGTGGGTGTTTATAAGACTGGTCAGCCATTTGCAGCATGATTGTAGTCGATTTTTCTTTCCCCAAATTCAATCTTTTAGACATTGAGAGAGGCATCAAGTTGACACTTGCTCCCTCACAAAGAGCTTTACCTGATAACGAGTTTCCAATAGAGAATGGTATAGCAAAACTACACGGATCTTGAAGTTTTGGTGGGAGCTTCTTTTATAGGATTGCATTGCATTCCTCTTTTAGGGCAATAGTCTCATATTCACTAAACTTTTTCTTATTCACCAAGATCTTTTTCATGAACATTACGTAACTTCGCATGTTCTCAAGCGCATCCATGAAGGGTATGTTTATATGCAGTTTCTTGAAGATATCAAGAAACTTGGCAAATTGCTTCTCTAACTTACCCTTCTTCAATCTCTGAGGGTAGGGGATGAGTGGGGTTGGATCCCTTGATATTAACTGATCCATTTTCTTACTCTCTGGCTTCGGAACTATCTAGTTTGGGTTGATCCCCATCTTTATGCTCTGTATCAACCTCTATTTCAGACTTGTCTAACTGTTTTGGTCCTTTTACTATCACTGGTGGGGGTCCTGATGCAACTACTTCCCTTCCATTTCTCAGAGTTATCGCTTTGCAATGTTCTTTTCCGTCTCTCTTGGGATTCACCTCTGAAGTGCTTGGTAATGAACCTTGAGCCCTTTCAGTTAACATTGTGGCCATCTACCCCATTTGTACTTCTAGGTTTTTGCGTTGGGTTGCTTGATTTTATAATTGAGTTAATTGGTTTTGCAGTTGTTGAGCTAGGTTTTGGAAATTGGCCTTTGTCTCGTTCATAAAAACAGTATGAGACGTCATCATATAAGCTAAGGCTTCCTCCAGATTTACCTTCTTCTCCTTTGGCTTATTATTGCTTTGCATTGGTTGCCCTAAGTTTTGAGTATTCTTCCAGGGAAAGTTCTAATTGTTTCTCCATCCTTGACCCTGAAAATTTTTTCCTACATACTAGTTTTTCTGCTGCTTCTGATTGTACCTAGCTATGTATTAGGCATGTTCTAGTGTCATCTAACCTAATTGCCATTCCATTGTCTGGTGCGGTCCATTGCAAATTTCATATACCACTGAGCTAGTCTATATGGCATGGGCTGAGGCTTGTTGATTCTGTAACTGCTTAGTGAGCAGTGAAACTTGTGGTGCTAAATTAGCAAATACATCAGTACTTGGTCCACCATTTCCGTTCCCTTTTATCATTCTTTCTTATGACCATTGATAACTGTTTGTCTTAATTCCCTCCAACAAGTCGAAAGCTTGTTGTGTCATCCTTTTCAAGAAAATATCTCGGTGAGGTGCTCGATTATCACATCTTGTATGGGCATTGGGGCCCGATTATAAAGTGTGAATCTACATATACTTGGTCAACCCATGATGGGGACACTTCCTAAGTAATTCCTTGTATCTGTCCCACGTTTCAATTAAGCTTTTGTTATCCTTTTGGGCAAAGTTTTTTATTTATATTCTCATTTGTGCAGTCTTAGCAGGAGAGCAATACTTTGTCAAAATTTTCTAGACCAAATCTACCCAACTTATAATGGAGTTATGTGGTTCAGAAGTTAGCCACTGCTTGGCTCTGTCGCTCAAGGATATTTAGGAATAGCCTTGAGTCGTATAGCCTCCTATGTTACCCCATTATACTTCACATTTTCTCATACTTCTAAGAAGCTTGTCAAGTGAGTGTTGGGATATTCGCTTGGTAGCCCATGAAATTGAATACCCAGGAGTAGTTGTAGTGTCATAGCCTACAATTCAAAATTATCCGCTTGAATCGGTCTGCGTATTACTGACTGTATGACTATAGGTGGTAATGAAAATTCATCCAATAGCATATCTAGGTCATCAAGTTAAATAGCGGCCGGCGTCGTGTATTACCTGTTTCAATCTCCACCTTGCGGTCCATTCTCATCCCTCAGATTCAGATCCTGTTGTAGATTTTTTTTTCCTGTGTTCACAAGGCAGTAGTTATGCATGGCTAACACTCTTCTCTCTCCAAAGTCTGATGATTGTTCGTTCAATTTAGGGATCAAAGGGCGTTAATTCCCCTTTGCCTTATTTGTGCAAACTAGTGCTCGAAACTCCCTGAAACACCACAAAGTACACCAGTAGAATTCTTAGTCAGATAACATTTAAAGTAACAATTAATAAAAAAAAACAAAAAAAGAAAGTCTAAAGTAATATCTAAGTAAAGTATTGCCAATATTGACAATTGTGCCAAAACTCCTCGGCAACAGCCCCAAAAACTTGACGGGCCTCTAAACTACTATATAAATCCACCTGTTCACGCAAGTGCACGCATTGAGTTTAAGCAGTCTAATAATAAGTCAAGGTCGTCCCACGAGGAGTTTAGGTGTCAACTACCGAACCAATTTACCCTAATATTATTTAGATCTATCAACTTAAGGGTATAAATTCTCTAAGTAATTTTACTAAAGACAACTAAAGTGTATTTTTACCAATTAATTAAATATGTAGGGTTTTGACTTCACCCAATCACGGTTGATGGATATTTAGAAGAATGTAATTCAGTTATATTGCTTGTATTTATCGATGGCGAGTTGATCCTTTACATACATCAATCTCTCTTGAGCATTGAGCACCTATCCTAATAGTGGGTTGTATTGCATCTTTGCCTCAAACCCTAAGACTATGAGATGCATTACAAGCAAACCCTTGTGACCACATATAAAATCATGGTATCTCTACTCTCTGATTGATTATACGATATCTTATTCATGTCTCTAGGGTTTATCATCTCTCGATCTCAAAACCCTAGCCCGAGCATACCCATATTGATCAAGTACAAGCATGAATTTCAAATAGAGATAAGACATTCAAAATTTCAAGAACTAAAACTGAATATATAAATTACTACTAATCCATCAATCCGAGATTAGGGTTACATCAAAACCCTAGCCTAATGAGTTAGTTCATAATCGATAAATAATACATCATGATTTGAAGATCCATACAAATTACAATAAGAAAGACAGGAAAAGAGTAAATCAAGCAAAGGAACTCTGTTCTGATCCGGGTCCTCGCTTTCTCTCCTCTTCGCATCCATACATCGTCCCCCTTATCCATTCTCCCATTTTCGCTTTTATTCTTAAAATTTAGTAAACAGATCTAGGCGACATCGCGACGTTAGATGGTGAAGACTGATTAAACGTCACTGAACCTCAACGTCGCGACGTTGGAGTAGGATTCTGCATTCCTCCATCTTCAAGTCTCCAACTTGTCTCCAACTGCACCATTTTACCTAGAAGACCAAAGATAAACCAAATATTAGATATGAAGCAAAAACACCACCTATTTAAGTACAAACTAGAACGTAAACACACTAAAACACAAGTCTATAATGAGTGCTTTGGACACTCATCAGTGGCCATAAAGTCTTGTGGTCGCGACCACAACTTCTTTCTTGCATATCTTACTCAATTCTTGCCAAAATTGCTTGCTTTTTGTCTCGTTTTCTTTGTTTCTACAAAATACACAAATATAGGGGGTTAGATATGAAAATGAGTAAGAAAGATTCTTAGTTAGCATCATCATCATGAAATAAGCTATGTTTTGCACTAATAAAAGCTAACCTAAAGCACACCTAACAAATACCCCCAAACTTAGTATTTTTCTTGTCCTCAAATAAAGCAATAAAATAATTTCCTTATTCACAACTAACAAATATGTTGAGCAACAGATTGGGATAATAAATGATAATTTTCCTCAAGGATTTGACCTTCATTGAACACAAAGAAAACTTTGAGATAACCTTTTTAAAAAATAATAGATTGACCATAAGTTGAACAACCTAAACCAAAGTTCTCAAGTGTGTGTGTGTAGTCTTCCCCCTCTAGCCAAATGCAGTTCGAATGGAATTAGGTGAGTATGAGTGGAATGGGGGTCTCTCACTCACATAGTGAGTGTATATGACTCCATATGTTTGTTTGGCATATCACTCTCCACTAATGTAGGTAATGCACAACATTAAAGATTAACTAGGTCTTTATATAGCTTGTAATTTATGGTTTAGGTAAAGGTGGTTGAATATATCATTTAGGCTCAAGTTTACCCAAAACACACAAACTTGCTTTCTTCTTCACTTATTTGTTCATCCTTTAGCATATTGCATTATTTTTCAATTGAACCTCTTAAGCTTGCATGATTCTCACCATTTTCACAAGACCACCAAGAGCTTTATTTTTCATGGATTACAAGGCACGAAGTAGTGCAATGTTCAACCCTTTTAAGTTTTCTACCTACCCCATGTAGTGAGCTTTAGGTCAGCAACTCCTAAACCATTTGGCCTTAGGGTACTAAGTGTAGAACACCCCTAAGAACTTACTTGCTCAAGGTAGGAAGGCTACGAAGCCAAACTTACTCCTCCTTCCTTTATTATTTCTTTTTCTTTCTTTTTCTACCCCAAACCTACTTTGATTTCCTTTCAAAGCACACCCACTTCAACCAAACTCCCAATTCACACAACATGTATTCACAAGATATATCATTGAAAGCAACATGTTAGGGTAAACAAGGGTTCTTTGACTGAAGGGTATTCAACAAAAAGGGTTAAGGGGCTCATTCTTGGCTTTTCTAGAAAGAAATGGCTAATACGGCTCAAATTGGGTGACTATGGATCAATGCATATAAGGATTAGCTAGAAAGGCTCAACCGGTCCAAGGATGGCCTATATCATTTCCTAATTGTCGTGTTGCCTAGGATTTCACCTCAAGTTATAATTGAACAAGTTCTAAAGACTTAAGAGATCAAAATGAATGGTATTCACCTAATTCTTCTCTAAACCAAGAAAAATTGATCAAAAGGGTAATGACTTGGGCTAAAGATGCTAAGAACTTTTGTCTATATAGTTAACTACAAAGTCAAACCATGATGCTTTAAGTTCAAATATCTCTCATTTTCTTTATGTGAAAGAAGGTTTAATCATTATTCATCATAGCCATCATAATCAATCCCAAAATAGGCTCAACCAAAAACAAAAACAACCTAAAAATGAAAAAAAAAAAAACCTAAAAACTGAAAACATATAAAAGCAACTAAAATAAAACATTAAAAATAGGATAATTGAAGAATTTGAAGATTTAAAACAAGAGGACATCCCCGATACCCCCAAACTTAAACTATGCATTGTCCTTAATGTATGAAATATGAAGGTAAGAACAAGACTCCCCTATCTGATCAAGTGTGATCATTAGGCTCGGGTTGAGGTGGGTCTTGATGAAACTCCCTCACTAGGAATTAGCTTCAATGCCTTGAAAATAAAAAACCAAATAAACACTTAACACAAAGTCAACGTGGAAAATATACTAAAAAAATAACTAACTAAAACAACTAAAGAAGTAAATGGATAAAAATCCTTATTTTTGCTTGGGTTGCCTCCCAAGAAGCTGCTCCATTTTTAGAGTCCAACTAGACTCATTGAGGAAGTCCGATAACTTTGCTTTGGCCCTTCATCCATCATGGCTAATACTCCCTCTTCATCCTCATCGCTCGTGAGGATGAACTTCTCCACCTTCAGAATAGGCGATGTAAGCTCAAATACAAACTCTTTGGTGGGAAAAGAGTTGGTCTTTGATTCATATCCTTCAAGAGTGTCCTCATAAAGGATCTTAGGTGCTTGCTCCTTAAAAGGTAGAAGTGAGCTCTCTATCCGCATGCAACAGTTCTTTTCTTATCCATAAGTTGTATGCTTTGGTAGAGGTTGAACTTCACTTTTTTCTTACCAACAAGTAAGGTCATCTCCCCATGTTCTATATCAATCCATGTTTGACTTGTGGCCTTGCAAGGTCTTCCTATAGATAAGGCTTGTTGGTCCTCTTCCATGCCCAAAGTCACAAAGTCAATGGGAAAATTGAACTTATCAATCCCAACCAAAACATTTTCAATTATGGTTCGCAGATGTTGCTCTTCAACTTGCCTATTTTCCATTAATAGCTCTTCCTCGTTACCAAGTTCATTCTTTTTCTCCTCAACCAATGTCGAGTCTTGGATTTCCTCCTCAAAACTCAAAGGCACAAAGTTACATTCTCTTATGTCCTCATCCTCTATGTCGATAAGGAGTGTCCTAGAATATTGCTCCTCTAATGCATGGGCTAGTTGGCCAATTTGATTTTCTAAGTTTGTCACAAGAGCTTCTTCATTGGTGACTTTATATTTCATTTTGGCTTCCCATGCGAGCATTGTCCTTCTTTATATCATTCAATAAGGCATAAAATAGCTCTTCATTAGAAGGTTGGTAGATTTGTTCTTGATATTTGTAACTTGAGCCTCCTTTACTTTGAAAATTTTGGCTTCTATAGAAGAAATCCTCATTTTCTATGCATTCTAATGTTTTTGATGATGATTATAAGTTCTTTAATGTATAAATGCCTTATTTTGGTGATTAGGTCAACTTTGGAGAAAAAGGAACAAAAATGAGCTTAAATTGAACCAAAGAAGACCAAGAAGCCATCACACACAACAAGCATCTGGTCTTTTTATTTTTATATGTTATTGGTGGAATCAAATGGAATCAAGCTTGATATGAATGGATTCTACATTTTAAGAGATTTCCAACGGTACCAAGAATGCCAAATTTTGAGTCCGATTGAGAAAGTTATGGCCTCGAGAAGTGTGGTCGCGACCACAACCTTATTCTTGTAGCAACTGTGTTTTAAGACATGCATTGTGGTCGTGACCACAAGCACATTATGGTCGTGACCACGCGACGTTTTCAGCCTAGAAACTTCCCTTTTGGGATAATTTTGGCCCAATTTTTTAGGGGTATTTAAGGACAACTTTAAGACTATTCTAGGGTTCAAACTTTAAGAGATGGAGGCTCTCTCCTAGGGTTTTCCCTCTTTAAGCTTTGTTCAATTTTTAGGTTAGGTTTTCTATAGATTTATTAGATTTAGGTTTGCTTTATGAATTCTTTGGTTTATAATTAGCTATTACTGGGAAGCACGAGCTTGTGGAGTGTGGATTTCAGCTTGGAGCTTGGGATTGAAGTCATTTGCAGTTTAAACCCTGTTTTGTATTTCTATATCTTCTCCTTCTTCAATTTCTACAGCTTTGTGTTTATTATCAACACGAATTTGTGAGTTTGATGGTTGAAATGATAGGCTACACATTTCATAGGTTGGCTATCATATTTGATGTTAGATTCATTTAATCTTTATATTGGTTGGATGTTTTATGCTTGATTTATTGTATTTGGTGTTAATACTTGGATTATTATGGTTTCGGTTAATTGATACACGCTAAGAATCGGATCTTCGATCCTCTTACTAGGGTATCCTTGGTGACACTTAGATTAAGCCCTAAAATATGGTTCTAATTCTCTTAAGGCGTGAATCAATTAATCGGGATTCAAATTAACTTAGTCAAAGAGGCTTAGAGAATTAGAAATGTCTAGTACTAAACGGATTTCACTAGGAGGGGACACCAAATGTATTAAGTGAGGATTGCAAGAATGTAACTATGACCAATCCAAACTTAGTCCGGGTAGCTCTATTGTAAGAACGTAACTGTTACTAATAGAGCTCCCGAAGAAAATTTTCCTTTGAAAAGTATAGTCCTATCGACCAAGAAGGACATAACTGTGAATAGGTGGATAGTGTGAGAAAATACAAAGGGGAACACGAAAGTGGGATCCTTGTACCCTATCCTCATACCAATTCAAGTCATAATTCATTCAACCCGGTCCTTACCTAGACAAATCCTTAGGCATCAATGAAGATAGCCAACCCTAGTTCCTCTTTAAGTCGTTTTCTCCCGGTTTTATTCAATTTAATCCAGTTTTCACCAATCATTCCTTGTTTTTGTTAGTTTTGTTTTTATTATTTTAACAACTTTTTCTCAAACCAATTAGACACTTAGATACTGAACTAATCTAGTAGTCGGGGTACTCGATCCACAATAAAACCTATAGTCCTCGTGGGAACGATCTTGGTTCGTAATTGAAAACCATTTTATTACTTGTGCGACCCATGCACTTGCAATTAGCAACAAGTTTTTAGTGCCGCTACCGGGGAGGGTACAGTTTGGTGTTTAGATTGATATTTTTGAAAAAGAGAAGCTTGCTAATTTGAGCAAAAATTTTATTTTGTATCTTATTAGTATTTAGTATACTTCATTTTTCTTTTATTTTGTATTTTTATTTTATGTGCTTAGCATAAATGAATAATGCATCGATATTTGAACGCCTATCCGCACTTGAAAAAAAGATTGATGCTCTCTCAAACCTCATTGACCAACAAACTCAAAGAGCACCTCATTATCTCAACTACAATGGAGGTCATTACTTTCAACCCCTCAACGTAATGTCGAGCTACTATCATTCAGGTTGGAGGACATATGAGGATTTCTCCTATAGAAATCAAAATTTTCAAAGTCAATGAGGCTTAAGTTACAATTATCAAGAATAAATCCACCAACCTTTTTATGAAGAGCAATTTTATGCCTTATTGAATGGGATAAAGAAAGACAATGTCGCATGGGAAGCCAAAATGAAAGATAAAGTCATAAATGAAGAAGCTCTTGTGAAAAACTTTGAGAAGAGAAAGTCAATTGGAAGCGACTAGCCCGTACATTAAGAAGAGGTATCATTCAAAGTCCTCCCAAGTGACATAAGGATGAGACATAAAGAGAATGTAACTTTGCGCCTTTGAAGAGTTTAGGAGAAATCCAAGACGAGATATTGGTTGAGGAAAAAATAATGAACTTGAGTGCGAGGAGGAGAATTTATTAGTGGAAGAAACCAGTTGAAGATAAACATGTGGATAAAAATTGGCCGATTTGGTTGGGATTGACAAGTTCAATTTCCCCATTGAATTTGTAACTTTGGGCATGGAAGAGTACCAACAAGTCTCATCTATAGGAAGACTTCCAATGCCACGAGTAAAGCATGGATTGATGTAGAACATGGGGAGAGGACCTTACTTGTTGGTAAGGAAAAAGTGTAGTTCAACCTCCACCAAAGCATACAACTTATGGATGAAGAAAAGAACTGTTGCATGAGAATAGAGAGCTCACTTCTACCTTTTGAGGAGCAAGCACCTAAGATCCTTCAAGAGGACACTCTTGAAGGATATGAATTAAAGACCAACTCTTTTCCCACTAAAGAGTTGGCATTTGAGCTTGTATCGCCTATTTCGAAGGTGGAGGAGCTCACCCTAATGAGCGATGAGGATGAAGAGGGAGTATTGGCCAAAATGGATGAAGGGTTAAAGCGAAGATCTCGGACTTCCCCAATGAGTCTAGCTGGACTCTAAAAATGGAGCAGCTTCTTGGGAGGCAACCTAAGCAAAGGAAAATAAGGATTTTTATTCATTTACTTCTTCAGTTGTTTTAGTTAGTTATTTTTAGTATTTATTGCATGTTGATTTTATTTTAAGTGTTTATTTGGTTTTTGCTTTTCAGGGCATTGAAGCTTAATCCTATTGAAGGAATTTCAGCAAGACCCACCTCAACACGAGCCCAATGATCGCAATTGATCAGCCAGGGGAGTCCTCTATTCTCATTATTTCATATTTCATACATTGAGGACAATGCATATTTTAAGTTTGGGGGTATTGGGGGGTGTCCCTTTGTTTTTAAATTATCCAGCTTCAATGATCCTATTTTTAGTATTTTCTTTTAGTTGCTCATGTGTTTTAGTTGTTGCTTTTTTGTTTTTTTTTTTTTTGTTTTTTTTCATTTTTTTAGGTTGTTTTTGTTTTTGGGTAAGCTTGTTTTGGGATTGATGGTGATACCTATGATGAATAATGATTAAACATTCTTTCACGTGAAGAAAATGAGAGATATTTGAACATAAAGCATAATGGTTTGACCACATAGTTGTAGACCTAACTGCATGTTCTTTTCATCTTTAGCACAAGTCATTTACCCTTTTGGTCAATTTTTCTTGATTTAGAGAAGAATTAGGTGATTTTTACATATTTTGATCTCTTGAGACTCTAGACCTTGTTCAATTATCACTTGAGGTGAAATCCTAGGCAACAAGACAATTAGGAAATGATATGGGTCATCCTTGAATCAGTTGAACCTTTCTTGCTAATCCTTATATGCATTGATCCATAGTCACCCAATTTGAGCCATATTAGCCATTTCTTTCTAGAAAATCCAAGAATGAGCCCCTTAACCCTTTTTGTTGAATACCCGTCAATCAAAAGAACCCTTGTTTACCCTAACATGTTGCTTCAATGATATAACTTGTGAATACATGTAGTGTGAATTGGGAGTTTGGTTGAAATGGGTGTGTTTTGAATGGAAATCAAGGGAGGTTTGGGCTAGAAAAAGAAATAAATAAGTATAAAAATAAAGAAAAAGTCAAGGAGGAGCATGTTTGACCTTGTAGCCTTCCTACCTTGGGCAAGTAAGTTCTTAGGGGTTTTCTACACCTAGGTAATAAGGCCAATTGGTTTGGGAGTTACTAACCTAAAGCTCGTTACATGGGGTAGCTAGAAAGCTTAAGGAGGTCAAGCATTGCACTACTCCATACCTTGAATGTTTATGAAGAAGAAGGAATAAAGCCTTGGTGTTCTTGAAGAAAATGGTGAAAATAGTGGAAATCAAGCAAGTTTGAGGGAATGACTATGTGATAAAAAGATGA
Source organism: Tetrastigma voinierianum (assembly GCA_016808115.1). Classification (NCBI taxonomy): domain Eukaryota; kingdom Viridiplantae; phylum Streptophyta; class Magnoliopsida; order Vitales; family Vitaceae; genus Tetrastigma; species Tetrastigma voinierianum. The sequence goes on along the minus strand of JAEQBH010002981.1, from coordinate 85,034 downwards.
AATGAGCTAAGTTTGGGGGAGCTTAGGAGGTCAATTGCAAAGAATGTGATATGATAAAGGATGGACAAATAAGCGGAGAAAAATGAAAAAATGTATGTTTTGGGTAAACTGAAGCCAAAATGACCTACTCAACTACTCTTTACTTAAGTCATACATTACAAGCTATTGAAGACCTATTTGGTCCTAAGTGTTGTGAATTGCCTACATTAGTGGAGAGTGATATGCCCAACAAGCCTATGGAGCCTTATACACTCACCATGTGAGTGAGAGATCTCCATTCCATTCAAGTTCATCTAATTTCATCTAAATTGAAATTGGCTAAATGGGGAAAGACTTCACACACACTAAGGAACTTTGGTTTAAATATGCTTGACTTGTGGTCAATCTATTATATTGAAAGAATGTTATCTCAAAGTCTTCTCCATGTTGTTTGAAGGTATAATCCCTAAGGCAAATCATCACAAATTTTCTCCTCATCAAGCTCACTTATTTTCTTTTGTTTTCTAAATAAACTTTGGGAAATGGTCTTAATCTTTGCTTGAGGACAAGCAAAATGTCATGTTTGGGGGTATTTGTTGAGTGCATTTCATACCATGATTATTATCCCATTTTCTAGGAATTTTAATGTTTTTGATGATGATTATAAGTGCTTTAATGTATAAATGCCTCATTTTGGTGATTAGGCCAACTTTGTTTGGAGCGGCGCTTGAGATGAGGGAGGAGGAGGAGGGAACCCAGAGAAATGTCTAGAATCCCAAGAAGAAGCCATCACACACAGAAAGCATCTGGTATTTTTATTTTATGTGCTATTGGAGAAATAAAATGGCATCAATCTTGATATGGATGTATTCTACACTTTAAGAGCTTTCCAAAGGTACTAAGAACACCAAATTTAGAGTCCGAATGAGAAAGTTATGGCCTTGAAAAGTGTGGTCGCGGCCACAACCTTTTTTTCCTGCAACAACTATGTTTTAAGTCATACACTAACTTTACAAAGAAAATTTACTAACTATACATCGGGTGTATAAGCTTTCCTTTCTCATAAGATTTTGAATTCTTTTATGCCAAATATTTTTCATAACTAGCATGCTAATACACCAACCTAGTAAAGACTTTATAAACCTAAATTTAAAAAAAATGTTAATAAAAGATGTTATCCACATAAGTTTTAAAACTTTTTATAAATAAAAATAAAAATTAATACTAAAAACATTAAATATCTTAAATTTTATTTAATAAAAAACTAATAATAACAATTTGGATATTAAAGTTTGATACAATATTTATAATTCGAAGTAAAACAAGTATGTTATAAATTCAAAGTAATAATGTTAGTAGTTTACTTTTAATTTTATTCACTTTCAAACAGTACTTTTAAAATTAAATATTAAAATGATTATTACATTTTTTTTTGAAGAAAAAAATAATTTTCTTAATTCAAACTAGCAATATATCGATAAAAATATATAATCAAAATTGCTGAAAATCATAGAGGATGAAATAATATTTAAGTTAATAGCATAATGAATCGTTCAAAGCCTATACATTTGATATTACTATTGTGACTACATAATATTGACAATAATTGATTTAATTTCTTATCTCTGATCGGATATACTTTACTAATCTTCTTAATAGCCTACACACAAATAAACATCGCACCACGACTACAAAAAACATAACGTCGTATCGAGACGACACAACCACATGTCGCACCAAAGTGACGATTAAATCACAAAAAACAAAAGAAAAACTAGATGCGTATTGAATTAACGCTATTGAAAGGGAAAAGCCGTGGAAATTAAGAGGTGTAGAATGGTGATTTCAGGCCAATAATTGCCAAAAAAAAATCACTAATCCTTGTTATAAATTAGAATTTTGATTATTACTAATTTTTTTATTAATAGTTAATATTTTTAACTATTAATAAAAAATTGGTATTTAATTTTAAAAGTAACTATTAAAATTAATATTTTTTTTATAAATTAGAATTTTGATTATTACTATTTTTTTATTAATAGCTAATATTTTTATATTACTTTTTACCTTTATTTAAAAACATAATTTAACTTGTGGATGATATTTTTTATTTCTATTTTTAAAAATTTTAGGTTTAAAATTTTTAAAATATGAAAGTATAAAATAAGATTGATATGTAGAAGATATATATTATTTTGGTATTATTTTTTAAATTATTTATTTTTAGGTGAATGTATTTATAAATTAAAATTAATTTATTTATTACATTTATTAAGACAAAAAAATTCTAATACAAAGAAAAAGAAAAATAATGAATAAACCAATTTTAAAAATAAAATATTTCAATTAAGAGGATTTAAAATAAGTGAAAATAAGATATTATCTTATAAAATTAATTAAAAATCATAAATTTAATTTATTTTAAAATACGGAAAATGAAGGATAATTTCTATGAAAAACACCAAATAAAAGAAAAATAATACGAAGACTGGTGTGAATTCTCACTGATAGGCCATGGACACTCTTGGCAATCAAGGTACTATTTCCTCTATTATTTAATTCTCAAAATCTCCTCTTTTCTCTCTTTAGTACTATAGAGGGGGTTCATGTCAGACATACAAGATGTCAAGAATCACGATACTAGTATTGAGCCAAAATTAACTTGCACTTGAGCTGGTCAGGGTTGTGAATCTGAGCCACTTTCAACTATTTGAATATTTATTCTTCATTTGCATGTTTCGAAGTCCATAAAAGATTTTCTTTGCGGTTTGTGGGATCCACATGAAAGAGGGCATCAAAAAGCATTGTGTTGGATATTGAATCAAAATTCAGAACTGAGCTTTATGAATTAAAATCGATTGTTGAATAAAAAATGTCATCTAGGTAATAATTTTAAAACACTTATTTATTTATTTGTTGTTTTGATGGGATGAAGTATGTGACTTTGGCACCATGGGCGACTCCATGCAACATATCTGTAATTCTGACAAAAGGGGAAAAGGAGAGGGACTTTTCTAACTTTCTTATATCACTGATATGGAGGATGATCCACAACCAGCTCTGGATTTCGCTTTCTCGCACGAACAGCTAAAGGGCATGACAAAATTAATGATTAAGGGTATTGAGTTTGAGCAAGTTGACAGAGAAAGATACTGGTAATTAAAAACCTACTTATTCATATTAATTGAAGCTAGACAAAATGATCAAAAGTTTAGGCTTTATTTGATTCCTGTTTTTTAAAATTGTTGGAGTGGTTTTCGAAAATATTAAGAATATCATTTTACTGTTATCTAAAAATTGTAATTATTATTATGCTAAATTTTCTATAATATCAGTATTTTTCATAATAAAAAATAATTGTAAAAACTAAACCAACGTAACATTTAATTTATAGATGGTTTGTAGGATGACCAGATTATCTTCAATGGGATGACATTTTACAGCAGCATTATGGGGCCTGTGGAGTTTGCATTACTGGTTTCACAGGGCCCCCACCATCATTATCTATATCACGTTACCATTCTCATCACCACTCATCTATCATCACTGGGCCTATCACATGTACGAATTAATATTTTGCTTTTCATCTTTATCTGCATTTCACTTTTTGCCAATGTTTGGTTCCTTTAAAATTTGTGGGAAAATAAAAACTCAATTCAATTCAATATATTATTTTTATTTTTTAATTTAAATTAATTTTATTTATTTCAGATCATCAACACAAAAGTTAAATAACTTTAAAATATGTAAGTCTTTAAATGATTTGATTATGTCTAGTTTTCTTTGAAAATTTTCATCACGTAATTAAACTTAGAAATTTTTTTTTTAATATTTTTTTTCTTAGTATTTTTTGAGAACCATATACAAACTTAGAAAATTTGAAAGCTAATTAGTTTTGGTTACTCGTGCATTTCATTTTTTTATTTACTAACAAAAGGCAGACATTTCTTCCATAAAAAATAATGGAAGGAATCTCTAAAAATGACTACAAGTTAATGATTGGTGGGTTTTGATAAAGCTGTCATTAACCCAAAATACACACATCTGATATTAATGGGCATGATGGTTTCTGGATGACTACATCAGAGTAAGCTTTTCCCAAAGAAATATCTATGACGTGCATGATAAGAACATACATGCATGTGATGATGACTGGTGTCTGGGAATGAGGCGATATATAAAGATAATCACGGACTACGTGAAGTATATGATTCCTCGACGCAGAATGATTACGTTAATAAAAGAAACGAATAAAGTTAACCAATCCAAATTCGAATTTTTCAATATTAATCAAGCCTACTAAAAATACAACATAGCGCCACGTTATTTATAAAGCGACAAACAAAATCGTAGAATTGATAATCCCAAAATCATAACCGATAAATCCAAAATCCTAATAGATAAATCCAAAAATGGCCATTAGATAAATCCAAAATAAAATTATAAATAATTAATGAAGATTAGCTATTATTTAATTTTTGTGGGTTTCTATTTCGTTTTAGCCAGATGAGAACTTACTTCCATGTCTGCCGTATCATTTCCCCTCCATTAGTGCTAACTCGACTCCAAGAGCGAAGAAATGTAAAGAACTAACAATGGTTAATCTAACGACGGCATCATCCTCCCGTGACCAAGAAAGATCGTAATCGTGACTATCATGTTATTTGACAAGAAACGATCTAAACCCACCATCTCTGTAACTCTCTAACTCATCATCAAAGATGCGATCCACCGTCCTTAGAAAATTGTAACGGCGACAAGGCGCACTCTAAATTTTCACCAGACACTGTGCTGGCAAGTAGAAGGCCCAAAAGTGCCTCTCAGAAGGTAGCAAGTCCTCTACATTGAAAATGTGACTAATATCCATGTTTAATATTAGCAACCTAGTTATTATTGTCCCATGCTAATTTGCATCGTAGTCAACTCATCCGCCGGCATCGTTATTTCTTTCTTATTTGTTTTAAGTTCTGATCCGAGATCGTGTTTTGTTTGTTCGACGGCATACCCTTCCGTGGTCACAAAATTCACAATCCATCCCTTTATTATTCTCTTTACCCGCCCATCTCCCTGACTACCGCCCACAGACCGCCGCCCTCGCGAAGCTCAACACCATTGTTACTCGACGACGCGCCGCTTCTCCGCGATCAAACCGTTGTTCTCGGTTGCTACGGTAATGTCGGATCTACGCTATTACTTCGCCAGAATCGTGACAGCCACCACCATTTGATTTCCCAATCATCAACTTCTACGGTCGCACGATCCATTGACTGATATTGTCGCCAATGTTCATAATACCTGACCTCCCGTACCTGCACCTCATCCTATCCTAACCAAACACTAAGTTTGGCATAAGAAGAGAGCTTGACATCAAGATCGCTTGGATCCGATTCACTAGCTCGATCAAGCTCTCCTTGGTAGCTAGCTCTGGTCAAAGAACATTCAACATTCAACCACAAATTTAAAGACTCAAGAAAAATCAACACTGGGATATCCGTGGAGTAAGCAAAAGAACGACAATACCGCACTGTGCCATCAGATTTATAATCCTTTCTAATCACTCTTCGAAGAGTTCTTCAACCCGTATAACGATTAGTATACTTTGAAAGAGGCCCTTATACGGGCCTAAACGAAATAGGCTCTCAAGTTCAACGGTCAATTTTATTACTATTGCTATTTATTTTAATCGTATTCTTGGATTTATTCATAAGACTTTCTGATTTACTCATTACGATTTTCTGATGGTCTATTGTGATTTTGATTTATCCGCATGATTTTTAAGTGATTATCCATTACGATTTTGTTTCATATTATAACAAGACCTTACGTTATCGTTTTTTGTATTTGATATAATATCAAAAAACTCGATAATTTCATTTTATTTATTTGTTTGCTTTCCTCTTAATTTTATTATTTTTCGTAAATGTTATCAATCTGAGATCACAATATAACTTCATCCGCATCAAGCTTATTATTTTTGTCCCACGTTATATTCTCATTACCAAGAAACACAAATGACGGGTGTGAGATTTTAAAAAGAAACATTAGATGGTTAGGTTTTTCACGAGGGTGGTGGTTCGTTTATAACCCACATAATAGATAAAAACATGTTGAAAAACAGTTAAAACTAAGGTTTAAACTTAATCAATTCAACTTTATATGTTTATTCAAACTTATTTTATGTTTTATTTATTTCTTTTTATTATATAAAAATAAAAAAATCTAAAAATATGTACATTTATAAAAAAATTTGATTTTATTTTATTTTATTTTATATTTTTCATGATTGAACTAAATATGATAAATTATTTTCCTTAATGTTTTTCTTTTCCTACTATTATCGAGTTCCAAAGGAGACTTAATGTCTAAATAAGACAATAATATAAATTGGTTTAAAATAAATGGGACAAAAATGAAATGAAGGTTACCTATCAAAACATATTCCACTTCGTTGTCATTCATAATGACAACATTCATATAACTTTCCAACCAACAAAATTAGATAATAGGTTTAAATTTAATAATTAACTTTATATGTTTATTCAAACACATTTTATATTTTATTTGTTTCTTTTATTATATAAGGATAAAAAAATCTAAAAATATGTATAATTTTGAAGAAATTTGATTATATTTTATTTTCTTTTATATTTTTCACGATAGAACTAAATATGAAAAATCATTTTTCTTAGTTCTTTTTTTTTTTCTATTATTGTCGAGTTCCAAATTGGAGCCTTAATATCTTAAATAAAACAATAATATAATTTGGTTTAAATAAATGAGAGAGGTTGAAAAGAAGGTAACCTATCAAAACCCACTGGCTGTCATTCATAATGACAACATTCATATAACATTCCAACCAACAAAATTAGATAATAGGTTTAAACTTAATCAATTAACTTTACATGTTTATTCAAATTCATTTTATATTTTATTTGTTTCTTTCTATTATATAATAGATAAAAGTTTATAAATATAAAAATTGAGGAATTTTGATTTTCTTTCATATTTTTACGTTGGAACTAAACATATATGAGAAATCGTTTTTTCTTAGTATTTACTCTTTCCTAGTACTATAAGGCAAAAGGAGCCTTAATGTCTTAAAAAGATAATATAAATTGGTTTAAATAAACGGCATGTTGAAATGTGCAAGCATCAAACCACTTTACTTCTTTGGTCATCTGTCCATAATGACAATATTCATATAACTTTCCAACCAAACAAAATTAGAATATCATTTCATGCAATTAAAATATCGCTTAATAGTCTCCATTTTAAAGTTGTTTCACGGGCGAGTCATTCCTATAAATACTTTTTCTTTTATAAAATATTATATTTCATTTTTATTCAAAACATTTTAAGCTATACCTTTTAATAACATTACCACACAAAATCTAAAATATTTTTAAGCTAAAAACTTTAAGAACATTATCAAACAAACTTAAAATCCTCTACAATTTGAAAATTTTAATTTAATTCTAGATGTAGAGGTAATTATATGTAATATAATATATGTTCAAAAAAGAATTATCGATAAGTTAGATATGTATACTATATGTAATTTTGTCTTATATTATAATCTCATTCATTTAATTGCACATTATCACGCTTATTCAATTTTTCAATAAATATCACCCTCCAATATCGTAGTTTAGCATCTCTCTCATTAATTAACTTATATTGTGTGGCAGCTTTGATCCATCCATTTGCAGAACATATAGGATATTTTCTGCTGTTTGCAATAGCATTGTTGTCAATGATTTTAACCGAACAAATTCCATTAGCTTTTGGTTTAGTTATATTTCATATATTGATTTCATGAACAATTTGGGACACTGCAACTTGAGGTCGCCCAAATGGCTCTTTCCATATTTCCCTTCCTCCAGTATATTATGTATACCCCTATAAGTCCCTCTACCATAACACATTTCAATCTGCTATGCTTATCAAAAGTAGTTGCTCATTCTAGTAAGTTTTAGGGCTATTTGGTTCACATTTTCAAAAATATATAGTCTTTTGTTCTGAAACAAAAATCTTTAACCAAAAACTGTTTTCTGTAAAACAGTTCAGGACACAAACCAAATGGGTCTTAGGACATGATTGGTTGAAAATTTTTTTAAAATTATTTTTATTATGAAAAAATAAAAAGAACAAGGAAAAACAACCGCTTGATTTCTTTCTTTTTTTTCTTTTCTTTTTTAAAAACATGAAAACATAAAAAAACATTAAATTTAGAAAATAAAACATCTCTTAGGAAACACTAAACTAGTGATCTTGAGAGCAAAAAATACTAATACTAGTTTTTAAAATAAAACCAAACATGCCCTTAGTAATTTCAAAAACTATTTTCTAAATAGTTTTCATGAACACGAACCTGGCCTTAGTAATTTACAAGGTATAAATGATCTTATTTATTAAAAAAAAAGATTAAACAATGTAGGTTTGGCTCTAATGTCTTGCATTAATGTGATTGTACATTTGGAAAGTACATGGCGTGACAAGGAAGAAATTATAAGCTTTAATAATTAAAAATATTTTTTTTCAAAAAAAAAATTTTTAAATGTTTTTCTTCAAAAAAATTAATAATTAAAAATGTTAATAAGAGGTGATGACTTAGAGTGACTACCGTATAGTACTACGTGTAATCATAATTACTATGTTCCATGATGCTGCTAATTGCACATCCCATATCTCATAGGTCATAAATAAATTGTTTAATTGTAACATTAAATGATATATAAATCCATAGGTAGGAAACATTAGTGAATGATTTTTTTTTTTTTGGTTGAAATAAAATGTTTTTATAGGAAAAACTATGTTAAGGGTCCCATTTCAAATTATTTGAAAATCAATACCGCTGAAACCAAGGTCGATTCTTAATTTCAAAATATTGGTACAGGTTTAACAAACCTTAAACATGATCTCAATAAACCTTAGCTACGAAATCGTACCTGATGATGCTTTTTTTAACCTAATCGGCCGAGCGTAGTGTCGCCAGGGCTTCACCGATCATTGGCGGCTGGCCGTTGTGCTCCCCGACCGTCTGGGTCGGTCGATCGCCAATACTGGTCCGATGGCTTCGGACTGGGCACTCCCAGTAAAAACAAGAAAGAAGGGGGTCTACGAGGCTTTGCCCCCACACAAGCCCGACGCCTAAGCCGGGCTTTCTTTCGAGAGCAAGCAGAGACCGCTGGCGCTAATGTGTTTCGTGGATGCTCACAGATGAGTATGCGTGCACCTTTCACCACGCCGCCTCAGATTTATAATGCATGTTCTACCAGCTTGGATGGTGATTAGAACTGAATCCACCGATGGCATGGCTTTGTTATTATTTCCAGATTCGACTGGTAAAATATTATAAAGATAGCTGGTCGGGGATAATCTCCTTCCATCAAGATCCCGCCATTAGCGGTTGTATTATTACCTTCTTTCCTCATCGGTGAGATTCGTCGATTTATGGATAATATATTATTAAGGATTATTCTATTTTCTCAGATTCATGGAGATCACATCGCCTTCAATGAGCTTCTTACGGAATCTTTCATTCTCGATAACCATACGCTGAATGTCAGCGAGAAAACTTAACGCTTCTGCGAGCATTACTCTTTGTGTTTGAACTATGAGTCATGTTTCGCTGTATCATTTCTTTCAGCCCGCTACTGGCCCGTGAGCCTTATTTTTCAAACCCTATCGCAGACAGCATTATATGTATCAGTACTAAGTTTTATTAAGATCGTGACGTAAGGTTTTATGTCTCAATTTTTTATCAAATATTTTGTCTTCTTTATTAAACAATTTTACTCAAAGTGTTTTTAGCTTATTGGTCATAATTTTTCAAATAAATTGAACAGGACTCATGACATAGTTTTTCTTATTTTATATAACAAGAGTATGATAATAGGATATACATTAAAGATATATTTGATAAAACTCAAATAACCCAAAATTTATAAATTTAACCTTCCGTTTTTTTCAAAATAATCAATTTTAAATAAAAATTCCTTCCTCATTTTATGTATTTACATATGACTTTTAAAAGAAATGATTATTCTTAAAATAAAACAAAAAGGCTATCAAAATAAGGCTGCAATTGAATGAATATTAAATTTTCAAAACTCAGATTTAAACTGCCCTTTAATAAACCACCTAATAAATTATATTGATTGATAATGTGTCTTTATGGTCTTAACTACTTCAAATTTCAGGTTTCATTCATTACACCACACCCAATTCCGACCAACTACTCACTCTTGAAAATAGTTTTATGATCGTACAACGCAATAAGTCTTTCAGATATATTATATGAAAAATCATCTTTCTTAGTATATTTTCTTTTTCCTACATATTACTGAGTTTTAACTGATACTAATTCCAAATAAGATAATAATATAACCTATTTAAACAATATGTTTGAAATGAGGTGACCATCAAAACCCACTAATATCATAATACTGAACATCTATAACTTTCCAACTATCAAAATAGATAATAGTTTCAACTGAACAATGATGTTGTTCCAAACTTCATTTATATTTATTGTTTTTCTATTATATAAAGATAAAAAATTCAAAAGATAAAACCTAATAATGGATCATTTAATTTTTACGTTTATATTTTTTAAGTTAAATCAATAGAAATCATTTTTTTAAATATTTTATTTTCTGAAAATATAGGTATATTTAAGGTTCAATAAGGATAATAATAACTATTAAAGAATGAGATAAAATTGAATAATACACCATCAAACTGATCGTTTGGTCGTTGAATCATATTAATAATATTCATGAATTTCCAACTGAACAAAATTGAACATTTCACGCAACAGACAGGGTTGATGAATTTCTCAAAGCGGTTTAAGGTTATTTTCTATAAGATTTTTCTTTGTAATGACACATTTATTTTGTTCAAAAAACACTTAAGTTTACAATCCTTTAACAACATTAAACACAAACCATAACATTTTAATAAAAAACTTTTAATATTATCAACAAACTTTAAACTCACAATTAAAATTTAATTTTAATTAAGATATAGTATGAATTATAAGAATATAATACATATTAAAAAGAATATCATATATTGATGTGCCGCCATATGCAATAATTTGTTCATTATCGTATTCTATGGAAGAATTCAACTAATATCATGATATCGCAATGATTCAATTTTTCAAAGAATATCACCTCAATGCCTTAGTTAATTCCCTTATTAACGAACTTTAATAAGTGGCAGTTTAGATCCATCATTATGGGAACATGATGTAGATGATTTACCATAACAACGCATTTTTACACAACAATTTCACCTGAACTAGAAAACCCGAGTAAACTAAGACTTTTCCAAAATGGTAAAATCCAGAATTGTCATAATATAAGTTGAAAACCTTGAATTTTCTAGATCTCTGATGACGGGTAAACGGACTTCCATCATAAACCGCTTTCTTGCTTAAATCTAATTACCCGCCGAATTTCATCACCCAGATATCAAAATTTTGCATTTTTCGAGGTATTGGGTGTCGAGTGACACAAGGAGTAGTGCCGACACAATACACCGTGTGGAATCCACATGGTAGGCCAGGGTGCATGGCATGAGATCCATACGTGCAAGAATTACACGATCGATAAACACATACACTGGCACATGAATTAAAATAAAAGATCCACGCACACATTGTGTGATACAGCAGGAGAGATATCAAACAGGAGTTCATGTGATCCACGAGCTATAAAAAGATCCCCTTGTGAGAAAGGAAACCCAAGCCTGATTAAGACAAAGAAAGAAAGGAACTATGGAAGTACATGTGGCAAGGAGGAATAAGAGGGAGAGGCCCTCCCACTCTTGAATCATGGATCAAATCTCTGGTGGGAGAGAAGGAAAAGGAGGGAAAGAAAAGAAAGAAAAGAAAAGAAAGATAGCTGGGCGCTGATATAAAGATAATTCATCTCAAGATCACTTATGACTGATTCTGCCTTCGTTTGATAAGATATGTTCCATCTCTTATGTGACGAGAGCCGCAGGTAATAACAATCAGGGGTTTTCACCAAACCTGCGATAGTAATACTTCCACTTAATATCTCTCAGCCTAAGAGTCATTTAATGGTACGGGTTCTTAAGGCGTTGAGTGTCGGCAGGCTCAGTCCTGCACCCAGACTGAACATTGGAATGGGACTTATTTTCAAAAAACGCACCTAATTTCTGATCATTATCGACTGTGTGCCGCTTTTTATGTGTTATTGCTAAAAATGAATAACATGTCAAGCTATGCGGAAAACGTGTTGAACATAGCGTTTGAAGATAATGGATTATATACTATGATGAATTACGTGTAGAAAATATAATTACCCATGATTTATTAATGCTGCATAGTACTCATCATGTATAACATGAATTTTCGCGAAATGGCATTCCGCATTTCATATGCACGGGACACGCATGAAACAGAGTGAGCATTACATGAGCTTTGGTTAAACTTAATATTTGAGGGTTGTCCATCAAATTATATTGGAAGCTGTCCAATAAATTATATTTCTGAGATGTCCAATAAATTATATCTATGATGTCTCAAACAATGATAACGGAGGTTGTCCAAATCTTATCGGAGGTTTTTCCAACGGATTTATTTTCGGAGGGTTGTCCAATGGATGTTGATATTCTGGAGATTGTCCAATAAGTTTCATAAACAAAATAATTTGTTTTGAAAAATGGGCTTTTCGTATATGTCAAATAAATGCAGAGGAAGGTCAGAGCACTGGCACAGCGGGCATATACAGATATCCAGCAGGAATGTTCATGTTTTACTTGAATGTGTGTGGATGAGTGAACATGGCATTACACGTGCACTTAGGTGGGGAGTAGCCCTTGTAAGATATTTTCTCTGCTAGGCATTGCTCACCCCCGTCGTGGGAAAATATTTTCAGGTATTGAAGGTACACTAGAGACAAACACCCGAGACCTTAGTGGTGAAAAAAGGGCTAGATTTTGGCTTTTATTGTGTTTTTGTAAAATTTTGCGTAAAACCCGCTTGTGTATGTAAATGAGAGTTTTAATAAAGACTATTTGACTTGTTCAGCAGTGTTAATAGTTTTCCCCATTTTATACCGCTTGTAAATTGTGTATAGCAGGGCAAAGAGCATATAATTCTATTGCACAGCGAGCCGAGGTGCGTAAGGCCCGTAAAGGCTATTGCACGGCCATGTGCCTGGGTCGCGATAAATGTTTTCTTTGTCGCGACAAAGCTTTCTGGCTCTATGTCATGACAGTGGGGTTTGTGTCACGATAGGATTTGGTCTTGGCAAGGTGTTCTTGTCAAGGGTTGAGTTGTTCTCCGTCAGGACAATGCTGCACAAAGGTTCCCTTTGTTGCACCGAGATGGTCACGCACAGATCGGTTGCGACTGAGTTTGGTTAAGGCCAAGGGATTTGCGTCAGAACAAATTGTGGTTTCACACGTATTTCACGAAGTTGTGTCGCGACAGGTTATTCTATGTCGCGACAGAGAGTGGCCTAGATCAAAGGATTTAGGTTGTGATAGAGTAAATTCTGTCGCAACAGAGTAGGCTAAGGTGAGAGGAAATCATGTCGCGATAGAGTTTTGGCCAAGCCTAGAGGGTTTCTGCTGTGACGTATCATTTTATGCAGAAGCCTGCCAAAGACAAGGGTCTGTCAGCTGTGGTAGTTTATGTCTCGACAGAGTCACATGCAAAGAGAAATTTTTTCGCGATGCACAGCTGGGGAAATACCGTATAGAGCTATTAAGAAAGAGAAATTATGTCGCGACAATAGTTTAGGTCATTAAACAGACACATAAGTGTGCGAGAATCTTTCAGGAGCGGCCAAAGTCAAGCTAAGGAAGGGAAATTCCTGGCAGGATGTGCACGTTATTTATAGCCGCGACGTAGTCACAAGTCAGAGAAATATACTACAGAGCAATTCTATGTCGATAGAGCTGGCGAAGGAATTGAAATTTCAATATGACAAAGGATTTTTCACTTGACAAAGCCAAGACGACATAAAGCTCTATCGCACATGACGTATTAGGCGTTGTGTCGCTGACAGGAGGCCATGCTCAAGCGACGCACTGTGCCAAAGACGACAGCCTTAGGCGCGCACGACAGAGGTGCATGCACAATAGAGGGCAAAGGCAGCAAGGAACTTTATGTCACGACAGGACTTTTCCTTGTCACAACAGAGAGATGAGTAGGCTGTGGAAACTAGGTCGCGACAGAGTTCAGTCATGGTAAGAAGATCCCATGTGTCGCGACAGAAACGAACATTGCGCAAGTGGTAAGCTTGTCGCGATAAGGCACAGCGCGCGCGATAGAGGTGCTCTGCCACACACGACAAAGACGCTCTACCGTGCACGACAAAGACGCTATGTCGCACACGACAGAGCGCTAGGTGAGCAGCGACACGCCCTGGGCACGCACACGACAAGGCACAACACGTGAAATAGAGTCGCGGCGCCGCCGACTGCAGCGATTCTCTATCACGATCGACTTCCACAAAGAAGCCTAACAAAGACTCCCCGTTGCCACAGACTGTTTGAACAACACATATCAGTTTCCAAATTTTAACAGTCCAATGGGACCCAAAATAGTAAAAAAAATAAAAAATAAAATAAAGGATGGGCATTGGGCTTAGACCATAGGTATACGAATACCTAGGACTCGATGGGCATGGGTCTAGGATCATGACATGGTATAGAGCTTAGGTTGTGAATGCCTAGATTTGGTGTCCTGATGTTAGTGGCCATTGCTTACACGTGAAATAGGTATGTGATTACCTAGGAAAAGGATAAAAATGTGTTTAGACCATTCCATGAATTGTACATTTTCATGTTATACACATTATGATTTATATGACTGTGTGTTGCCATACCATTGAATTATATACATGGTAAAATGTGTATAGGAAAAGATGAACATTAGGGTTAGAAAACATAACCTTAAGAGTTCGGAAAGTGGATGAACGGAATAGTTCAGGATGTTGATGTCTATTAGTGGTTGGCTTATGCACTACTAGTTAGACTAGTAAAGGAATCTCTAACTCTGCTATTCGATTACAGTAGATAAAGAAGCCCAGGACTCCAGGACGTAGAGGTCGTCCACGGGGAGATAGCCAACCATCACCCGTTTTTTTACCGTGAAGGCCTTATGAGGCTATGGCGCCGTTTACCGCAAGATTGCATAAGCTAGTGCAGTTGGGGGTCAAGGAGGGTCAAATAACCTCCATAGGTTTAAGGCACACCATCCTCCAACATTCACGGGATGAGGGGATCCGATGGTGGTTGACCATTGGTTCGGCAGACATACATATTGTGAGGCTGCTTTGAACCACCTCCTCGATGTGATAAATACTAGACTAGCCGCATTCCGCCTGTAGTGGATCCCAAGTACGGGGGATTAGGGTCAAGACCCCAGGGACTTGTGAGGTAATGACTGGGGCGTAGTCTCCATGATCTTTTCATGAGCAAACCAAGTAACGATGATAAGGCTTGAATACGTGAGCGTTCATCGAATTGGCACCGCTTCGATGATCATGTACAAATATGGCCAAGGTGAGAAGTTCGAGGATGGCCCGGTTGTCCATCCGGGCAAGATTGCAGGATCCTCCTGTTAAAGATATGGACTCTATGGTTAGGACAGCCATGGCCATAGAGAAAGAGATAGAAGTTGCATGGAGCATCCGAGATATGGTTGCTAGTGACAAGAGGATTCTTCTAGTTCGGGAAAGAAGCTGAAGGCTTCTAATTCACGAGGGTTTCAAGGAAAGGACCGCGGCTATCAAGGCCAAGGCCATATCAGGGCTGTGACATCTCGTTGACCACTGTCAACCCGCGGAAATCTACGTGTCTCTCATCATGAGACCCACACATGTGTAACACGGCCCAATAGGGCCCACACATCCATACAACAAAAATGGATATTTTATACAAAAAGATTTTGTTTACAATTGTGTTTAGTTACACTTACAATAAACCCTGCCCTCGCCTGCACTTTACAAAATACAAGATAAGTGCCGCTTTGGCCATTTCTTTTCTATCAAGGCCCCGTGATGCGTCCATCCCAAAAAGGCCGATACCCGAAATAGTTTTTCCTCTCAGGCGAGCAATGCCCGCAGTGGAATTTTCCTATCACATTCCCACCTAATGCTCATGCAATGGCACACCAAACATTCAACACACGCTTATACAATCCATGTTAATATACCTTAAGCACTATTAGTTATTAACAAAACTACACATGCTATTCATTCATAGCACAACACAAAATTGGCTCACATGGGCAAATATTCAATCCGACCATTCATCTTGAACTGCCCACAAAACCACAATCAGCATGTTATTCACCCATGGAAGCAACACAACATCACACAAGCCACACAACAATCCGTGGACTGTCCAAAACCACACTAGGGATTTTCTTCACTCGGTCCAAATCTTTTGGAACCGAAACCACGACCATCCAGGCCTTAACAAATCCCCACCCATTAAAATGACCCTTAGACAAAGAGTAAAACAAGTAGGAGAAAAACCCCTACCTCATGGAGTTTGTCAAAACTCCCTAAAACTGGTACCCACGCCAGAGTTTCGCCGTGTGAGCCAATCCTTTGCTTCGGGTCACGAAACCGACCTGGCCCGATCTCCGGGGAAAGTAGAGGCAGGCGAGAGCCTTCTCTCTCTAAAATATCTCTCTCTTCCGTCGGTCTCTCCCCTCTTTTCCTCTCCCCAAACCAATGAGACTCCGGGTCAAGAGGACTTGTCCTCTCATGCCAAGCGTCCATTTCATTGACACCTTAGATTACCCTATCACCTTATCTCTTCCCATTGGATTTCTACCCACTCACAAGGTGCCATTTGTCACTCATGGGCCCCACACTTGAGCTCATGTTTGACCCATTCTGCCCAGGACACGTGGCACCTCTTGAGCCACTCATAAAGTGCCAAGTGTCTCGCACTCCTCTACGTGCCGAAAAACTGGAATCTAACCTGCTCTAGACCACGAATTTGATATAGTAGCTAGATTGTGACACGATTCCAACCTGAAGTCCGCCACATCCAAGATCTATGGCCCTTGGATTTTGACCGAAATTACTATTTCACCCTTTTCGTAAAAATTCAGATTTTCTCGAGAGCTCACAAAGCGGCTCACCAGTTAGACCGATGACATGTTTCCACCGCACGCCCTGCATATTAAGGAGACGAGATCGCTCGCTGTGGATCCTAGGCTACCTGACACCTCGCCTCCTAGTCATTAGTGGGACGTGCATAGGATGCAAGATGTTCCTTCACCCCTAGTGCGGGCTAGAGGAACCGCATCAATCCCGTGGTGCCGCATGCCGCCCCTCGTTGTGATGTGCGTGCCAGTATGGCTCGAGGTTAGGAACATGGTTTTGCAATGACTTCAAGGACCCAAGGGAATATCTATGCAGTTCTACCACCGACTGAGCCAACTGGATCAACTGGCCATACAAGGTATGTTTCCTCGCTTATCTCGCCTATGAGCAAGGATAACGTTGATTCTGTGTATCGATTCATTCATCACGCATCAAGGTGTGAGGAATTGGTCCAGAGGTTGAGACCTTGAAAGCCGCAGAGCAAGCTTCTCCTCCCCAGGAACCTAGGGTGAGTATCCGATATGCTCGAGGCTGGGCGAAAGGAGATCTCAGGATTCTACCACCGGTAATTTGAGGGTCATGGACATGTTAGAGTTTCATGTCATCCAGGCGGACCCGGCTGACTGGCACACTTCACGTATCACATCGTGGAATGTGAGATTACCGCCACACACAAGACAATATTCAGAAAGATGCTTTCAAGGGGACAAGCACCATGTTTTACTCGGGATCGTATGGTCTGTATGTCACTGCAGAATATGGTTGGCTAGTGCCTTACCCCCGGAGATTGACAGAGACAGACTTGATCTCAGCTTTAGGTAGTTTGCGAGTATGAGGATGTGTTTCCGAACGAAGCCACGGACACTTCCGTAGGGATGTAGACTTCTGTGGTATTGAGTTACACCTTGGTACGTCACCCAGTTCTATGACTCCTCATAGGACGGCGCCTACCGAAGTCATAGAACCCCAAGGTCCGTGATACAGAATTGCTGGACAAAGGTTTCATTAGGATCAAGCACTTCACCATGGGGCACCCCAGGCTCGCTTTGCAAAGAAAAGTGACAAGACCTCTTCGATCAAGGAAGTCTACCTGCAAGATAAACTCTTTAAACCTAAGTATCAATTGAGGGTTAGGAGGCGATATCCCTAAGATAAATAAGCAGACACAAGACGCATTTCGGAGTCTACAATGATGGCATTCGGTTTGACAAATGCTCCTCGCAAAGATTCATGATCCAATACATGTGGTGTTCCAACCCTACTTAGACTGGGCCACATGGTCTAAGTGGACAACATCTTGGTCTACTCCCAGTCTGAGGAGGAGCATGAGGACCACTTGAGGATTGTTCTCTAGGCCCTCAGAGAACATTAGTTATACTCCAAGTTTAGTAAATGTAAATTTTGGCTTACTGAGGTGAAATTCTTGGGGATACGTCGTGGCCTACTTCCGTGTGTCGTTAGCACCCCCGAAAAGGTTGAGGCGCATGAGTTAAAAGGCCTGTTTCGATCTTTGAGATACTACTTCGGGATCGCGTACTATGTGAGGTTCATCGAGGATTTCTCCGCCATAAAAGACCTTACGCATACATCAATTTAAGGAGGTAAAGTTCATGAATGACATATGTGAGAGGGCATTCCAGGAATTGAAAAAGAGGCTTACTTCAGCTTCTATTCTAATAGTCCCGGAGAAGGGGCAGAGGTACACAATGTATTGTGATGCCCCAAAGGACGGATCGGATGCGTGGATGCACCGAGGGTAGCTAAGGTCCCTGTGAGTCGAGAACATGAGCCAATTACACCACACATGACATGGAGTTGACGGCCATTGTCTTTGCCTTAAAGATATGGCGCCACTATTTGTATGGTGAGTGTCACATTTTCGCATCACAAGAGTCCTAAGTATATTTTCACACAATAGGACCCTCAACATGAGGCAACGCATGGATGGAGTATCTCGGAGGATTATGACTTCACTTTGCATTACCATCCTAGTAAGTGCAATGTATGGCCACACGCTGCCGGAAGTCACAGGAGTACTAGCTAACGTAGCTTCTCTGTGAATATGTATGCTCGAGATTAGACAATTTGATTATAGTACGTTGATCGTGCTTAGGGTACTTTATAAAAGTGGTTACTCCATCCCTGGGCTGAGCAAGGTGATTGAGTCTCGGGGCAGGATGCGCAGTTAATGTCCATCATGGATCGCCATAGTCGTAATGGGTGATTTAAGGTTAGGCCATCCACACGATGGTAGTTCCTGTGATAGGACTCGTTGTGGTCCCCAGTTGACCGATCTGAGAGAGGAGATCCTCAGGGAGTTTCCATTGCTTCCTCGATTTTCATGCATCAAAGTGACATCGATGTATCGTGATCTTCATCGCTAGTATTATTGGAGCCGGATGAAGTAACACGCTAAAATTTTGTTCAAGATGTCTCACGTGTCAACGTGTAAAGGCCGAGCACTGTGCCGTATGGCCACTAGCTATCGAGGTAGCATAGTGGAAGGGGAGCATTTCACGATGGATTTTAGACTCACTTGCCACGGACATCGCTGTGTTACGATGGGCGTGGGTGATGCGGACCGCTCACTAAGTCGACACATTTTCTAGCCGTGCGGATGACTTCCACACTGGAGGAATTCCACAGGTTTACATTAGAGAGATTGTCCGGTTACATTGAGTGCCGGGCCTCTATCGTGACGTGACCGGATCCCTGCCACGATCACGTTTGGAAGAGTTTCTAGAAAGCCATGGGGACACGGTTAATGATGAGCATAACTTTTCATCCTCAGACGGACAATCAGTCAAAGCGGACCATCCAGACGTTAGAGGACATGCTATGAGCATGTGTCCTAGATCTTAAGGATAGTTGGGAAGAGCACTTACCCTAAGTGGAATTCGCCTACAACAACAGTTATCAGGCGAGTATATAGATGGCACCCTATGAGGCTTTGTATAGGAGGCCATGTCGATCTCACGTTGTTAGACGGAAGGTGGGAGGGTCCATCAGCAGTCGGATTTGATTAGAGACACCTATGAAGGTGGTTTTGATACGGAAGCATATTCTTATGGCTTAGAGCGGTAGAAGAGCTATGTCGACAAGCGGTGTCGGCCTCGAAATTTGGTGGGTAGTACGTCTTCTTAAAGGTGATGCCTAAGAGAAATTCGAGTTCGATGACGGTGGAAGCTAGAGCCGAGGTATATCGGCCCTTCCGAGATACTCGAGAGAGGTGAGCACGCCGGTTGCGTGTCGGTTGGCATTACCGCCCGGGGATTTATCGGAGTGTTCATGAGGTGTTCCACGTCTCCATGCTCCGGAAGTATACTCCAGATCCAGATGGGACCTTCGAGGAGGGACCGGTGTGTATCATGAATAGTCGGGATTAGGTTTTGCGACGCAAGACCTTGAGGCTTGTGAAGGTGTTGTGGCAGCAGAAGTGGAAGGAGAGCAACATGGAACGAGGACACGATGTATACTTTACATCCTTTCTTTATTTAGGATGAAAGTATGTTATTTAAATGAATTGGAAATATAATGAAAATTGCATATGCATGTGATTTGATGTGTATGTGTGTGGAATTTCAAGACAAAATTCTTTTTTAAGGGGGGAAGAATGTAAAACAAGGGAAAAAAAAATCAATTTTTCTGAAAAATGACAAAACGGTAATTGCCTCAATTGTACAGGTTGAAAGCCTGAAATTTTTTCTAGATCTCGGATGATGAAACGAACTTCATCGTTGGAATTGTCTCACGAAATCTAGTTCACGCAGTCGAACCGTCAAATTCGAGATAATCGAATTTCCGTTTTGAGATATCGGGTCATGTGACGCAAGTGGTGCACATAGCATGACCATGTAGCTGCCACATGGAAGCTTGTGAGGGGTGCACATGGCATGAGAGCCATGTGGTGTGGCAATTGCCACTTAATGCATGTGTCCATGTGACACATGGCACATGAATAGTAAAAAGGAAAAGATCCATGACTCACATTAGGACATGTGTTATGTGGAGAGATAAGTCAAAACAAAAAGGGGAAGTCTAAGGGGTGACCCATGGAGGCCATGTGTGTAACACCCCGAAATATACCCTAGTCGTTTTCGACATGTTTAGGGTATTTGTAAACCTGGTGGACGTTTCATGAGTTAAATGTGAAGCGAGAAGCTTGAGACCGGAAAGTTACAAACTTAAGGGCAATATGGTAGAATTGTCTAAAAGGGGCCAAAAAGTTATGAATTGATGAGACTATGGGTGAAGTGAAATAAAGGAAAGTTTAATTCATAAATAGAATGAGTTATGGGGCTTGAAAGGAAATAAGTAAACTTAACCCAAAATGGGTTTTGAGGGCCAAACAAGCCCTTAGCAAACATGGAGTTTTAAAAGACCAAATTGGTCTCATTTGGGAAAAAGAAAAACGTGAAGGAGAAGGAGAAGAGAAGAGGAAGAGAAAGAGGAGATCAAGCCAAGATCAAGAGGTATGGAACTTGGATTTTTGGTATGAAAACCAACCTTGATTATGATTTCCATGAGATTTGGCATGTATCTTTGGGTTTGTAGGATGATTATTTTGCTCAAACCTAGGGTTTCTAGGGGTTCATCTTGGCCAGAATTGTGGAAAGTATGGTTGATAAAACCTTAAATTGTACAAGATAATCATAGAATCCTCTCTTTAGGATGGATTCATGGTTGAATAAGTATTTTGAGTTAGGGTTTAGAATAAACCACCAACTAAACATCATCATTTGGTTGTGTATGAGTTTTAACCCATATTATAAAGGGTTTTGGAAGAAATCCATGATGGATTTTGAAGAATGATATATGAGAGTGAAAGATGATTTGGTATAAAGAGATTCAAAGTGAAATTGGAATGAATTTGATGTGTGTTTGAAGAGTAGGAGTGATCTGGATCACAAGTATGGAAAAAATGTGAGAAAACACACATTCTGGACATTCCCGAGTGTCTCCTACCGGTGGGACAGGTCCTACGGTGGGAACCGATTACGGTCATTTTTGGCCAAGTCTAGGTAGAACTTAAAGTCCTACCGGTGAGACACGATACAGTTTTCCTGTTCTGACCAGTTTTCGTATTTTGGCCATAGCACTCATTTCTTATCCGATTTGAGTGATTCAGTGACCAATTAAAAATGAACTTCAAGTAGAACAAATCTATTTTATAGGTATCTCCAAATTCTCTTCTAAGTGACACAAAAATCCACTCAAAGTGAAATTTGTGTGCAAGCCACTTCACCGCATCAATTGATCATAGTGTAGTCCGAGTTGTTTCGGACGTATCTTGAGTTCCGGTACTCCGAATTGGGTGATTCCAATTGGAAATGAACCCTTAGCATCTTAGATTTAAAGGAGTACAAGGATCCAGTGTCAAATATCGAGACAAGCCACTGGAAAATAAATATTTCAAACTGTCTCTCGGTAAAATCGGTAAATCGACTAGTTGGCATGAAAATGCCATAACTTGAGTTTAGATGATCCGATTTGGATTGATTCCAATTCCCAAGAAAAATAGATTCATTAAGGAATCAGAATCCATGATTAAGGTGTGATTACATATGCATCATACCTTACCAGTATATGAATGACGATCTGTCATGAACACCTAAGGGGCTAAGAATGCCCTATTAGAAGATATGACCGCATGTAATTGTAAAACCACCTAAGACCAGTTATTAAATGACCTGGCCTCTGTCTGATTAGTACTTCGGTACTCTACGATTAGTGCTCGGCACTCTGATTAGTACTTCGGTACTCTGATTAGTGCTCGGCCTCTGATTGAAATAGCCGGTACTCTGATTAGTGCTACGGCACTCCTGTGCGACTAGTGCTACGGCGCCGTCTTGTATAGTATCTTGGTGCACTTATTGTCTTTGTGTCTTACTTATTCTGTATTACTGGTCTAGGAAGTCAAACAGTTATATGATAAGTCTCTGTAAAAGCTCTGTAGTACCTACGGGTACTCCTGTATCTGTATAAGCTCTGTAGTACCTATGGGTACTCCTGTCTCTGATTAACTCTGTCTTTGAATAAGTTCTGTCTGATCTGTTCTGTAGTACCTACGGGTACTCCTGCATCTGTATAAGTCCTGTCTCTGATCTGTTCTGTAGTACCTATGGGTACTCCTGCATGCAACATATGAGATCTGTGAGCCTACAGGTGCTCTGAATGCGAATAAGTTACCGTAGTATCTGGGTACTCTGTATTCGATTAAGTTAATGGCACCTACGGGTACTCACATGTCCCGATAGTCTTGTATCGATGCGATGCGCCAGTACCTCACGGGTACTCCTGCATCTGTATAAGTCACATGTCGATACGTTACGTAGTACTACGGGTACCTCTACGTTTAATCAGGTGCAATCACTGTATCACGATGCATTACGTAGTACTGCGGGTACTCACATTATCTGATAAAGTTACGTCTGTATAAGTCTGTAGTACCTACGGGTACTGCATCTGTATAAGTCATATCGATACGTGCAGCCCAGTACCTACGGGTACTCTGTATCTGTTTAAGTGTCGTACCTACGAATCTGCTTTTGTATATGAATAAGTTCCGTCTGTGTCCCACAATGTGCTTGGTACCTACCGGTACTTATGTCTCTGAAGACAAAGTCACGATCGATAAGTTACGTAATTACCTTAGGGTACACTCTTGTATCTGAATAAGTCTGTAGTACCCTACGGAAGTACTCTGTATACGATGCAGTAAAATTATCGATACGTGCAATAGTACCCTCACGGTACTCTCTGTGTCAACCAATCTGTATCGTATAAACTCTGTAGTACCTACGGGTACTCCTGTATCTGAATAAGGTCTGTAGTACCTACGGGTACTCCTGTATCTGATAAGTTCTGTAGTACCTTAGGGTACTCTTGTATCTGAATAAGTCCTGTAGTACCTACGGGTACTCTGCCATCTGTTGTAAAATAAGGTATACATGATTTGTTGCCGTAGTACCCCTCACAGGTACTCTGTATTTAATGATTCGGTTTCTGAATAAGTATAAGTTCACCTTAACTCTGAGTCCCAGGCGAAAATAAGTCTGTTATAAGTATAAGTCCTGCATAAGAATAAGATCTGTAACTCCTACGGGAGTCCCGAATAAGCATAAGTACTATATTTAAGTCCATGATATGAATGCAGGCAATTTCTGATATCTGTTATGGTTATACACTTATTATAATTGTGTATATGCATGTGTTTACATTATAGAAATGTTTCCCCACTAAGCGTAAAGCTTAGCAGGGTTTTCAATCCGTGTAGGTACGGGAAGACATCGTGAACATCCGCATCTGGTGAGCCAACACACTTGTAAAGGGTTCACTACATGTAGGTTCCGCGCTCTGATTTGTAAAAGTAAAAGTTTAGTTTTGTATATGTAAATGGGACTCTGTAAATGTATATGAGATTTTGAATATGTTATAAGATGTGGGCCATACCCTGAGAACAGGTTGGCTTTTAAAAAAAAAAAAAAAAAAAAAGAGTCAGTCCACAGGTCTCGCGTCCGGAAACCGGTTCGGATCACTTGATCGGGTCGGCGGGGATTAGCGTGACAATGTGTCATACCCTTAGAGAAAGGAAATCCAAGTCTTTAGATAAGATAAAGAAATAAGAGGAATGAGGAGGGGACATGTAGCAAGGAGGAAGGTGGGAGGAAATTTCCCACTTTAATCAAGTGGATCAAATTCGGTGGGAGAAAGGAAAAGGAAGGAAAGAAAAAGAAAGAAAAGAAAAGAAAGAAGAAGGAAAGTGGAGTGAGAAGCTCCACATTCTCTCTAAGATTTAGGGAGATCGAGTCGTCGGTTTTCGTCGCAGCAAGGAGCAAAGTTCATCTATGCAATAAGAGCTTCGCGTAGGTACAAAAATCTGGGGTTTTCACCAAACTCTAAGAGCCTAGGGTTTCTCTCCTACTTTGGTTATTATTGGTCTAAGATCCATTTAATGGCATGGGGTTCTTTGGGGCCGTGAGAAGTCGTGCAATTCAGTCCTAAAAATTTGGGACTGAACATTGGAATTTTTGGGACTATTTTCGGCAAGTCCGAGACTGGATTTCGGATTATTATTGGAACTGTGTCTGCTATTTTTATGTGTTATTGCTAAAAAAATGAATAACATGTTGGTTATGTGAAAATCATGTTAATATATGCTTATATGATGTATTTACGTGAGATACTTGGTGGATGTGAATTAGATGTAGAAAATATAATTACCCATGATTTATTAATGTTGCATGTAGTACTCATCATGCATGTAACATGAATTGGCATGAAATGGCATTCCGCATTTCATATATACGGGGACATTGCGTGAAATGGGTGTAAGTGCATGACATGGGTTTTTGAATAAATTAATATCGAGTCGATGTGTTTAATATCGGAGGGTTGTCGAATGTGTTTTGATATCGGAGGGTTGTCTAATAAATTATATTGGACAATGTCCAATAAAGTATATCAGAGGATGTCAAATAAATTATATCGGAGGGTTGTCCAACAAATCTTATCGGAGGGTTGTCCAATGGATGTTGATATCAGAGATTGTCCAATGAGTTTCAAAAACAAAAATCTTTTGTTTTGAAAATAGTTTTCATGCATGGAAAATGCATGTGTGAGGGAGTCGGTGAGGACTCGAGACATGGGGCATGGCATGTAGACATTCATGTAGAAATGTGCATGTTTTGCTTGAATGTGTGTGGATGTATGAACATGGCATTTCATGTGGACTTAGGTGGGGAGTAGCCCATGTAGGTTATTTTCTCTACTGGGCATTGCTCACCCCGTCGTGGGAAAATATTTTTCGTCTTTGGAGGTACACCGCACTGCATACACTTGTTTGAGATGGGTTTTAAATATGAGACCTTAGTAGTGGAAAGGCCGTATTTTTTGAAGCTCTTGTGTTTGTAAAGTCTGGGCAAAAAACCTAGTTTATGTATATCTAAATGGGAAGTTTTGTAACAAATACTATTTTTTGACTTGTTCAGTGTACTGTTAATAGTTTTCCCAGATTTTATGCTGCCTGCAAATTTTGTATAGAGGTAGTAGCATAGAATTTCTTTGCATTTTGGGTGGAGAATTTGGAGTCTGGTGCAGAAAAGCTCTTGCACATTGGTAGGTTTGGGTCCACGTGAGGTTTTCTGTTGTGATAGAGCTTTGCACGGTTACGTGTCACGGCGGTGGGTTTGTGTCGCGACGAGATTTGGTCTTAGCGGGGTGTTCACCGGGTCAGCGACTACGGTTGCCTCTATCGTGATAATGTCGCTGACAGAGGTTTCGCAGCCAGCGATCGAGGCGTTCGACAAAGAGGTCGGTGTTGCAGCGGAGCTTGGTTAAGATCGAGATTTCATGTTGTGATGAAAGGTGTAGTGTCGTGGCGGGATTTCACGGGTTGATATTAAGCGACGGAATTCTATGTCGTGGCAGTGGTCTAGATCAAAGGATTTAGGTTGCGACAGAGTAAATTCTGTCACAATGGAGTAGGTTAAGGTGAGAGGAAATCATGTTATAGCCGAGCCTCTTGTATGTCATGCGAGTTTTTGGCCAAGCCTAGAGGGTTTCTTATAAATAGCAGGAACATTTTATGTCGCGATAGAGTTTGGCCAAGACAAAAGGGTTTACTGTCGCGACAAGGTAGTTTATGTCGCGACAAAGTTGGCCAAGGCAAGGAGAAATTTTGTTGTGACAGAATAGTTTATCGCGGCTTGAGTTGGCTGAAGGAAATTCTCGCGACGGGAATGTTATTATCGCTGACGAGTCTTGAGTCAAGGAAATTATGTCGCGACAGAGAAATTCTATGTCGCGATAGAGTTGGCCAGGGTAGGGAGAATTTATGATGCAATTGAGGATTTTTATGTCACGACAGAGCTGACCACAACATAAAGCTCTGCATGCGCGCCCAGTGAGAATTTACGTATGAAGTGGCGCGCCGCGACGTGTGCAGCCATGTTGTGTCGCGATAGAGGAGGCCGTGTGCGCGCTCTGGACGAGCCGGGCGCACACGGCCAGGCAGGCGCGCACGATGGGCCCATGGGCGCACACAATGGGGTGTATGCGGGGTGTAATCGCGGCCGAGGGTTCTCGAGCGAGGCGGTGAGGAACTTTATGCAACGGGACCGATTACTTGTCGCAATGAGAGATGGGTAAATTTATGGAAATTGGAATTAGCGAAGAGTTCGGTCATGGTAGAAGATCCCATGTCGCAACGGAGTTCATATGTGTCGCGTCAAGAAGCGGACGTGCGACGGCTAAGCTTGTCATAATAAGGCATAGCTCGCCGCGATAGTATGCGCACCGCGATAGAGCGTTTCTGTAAGCGCGATAAAACGTGGGTGTGCGATGACACGCCTGGCGCCTACGATAAGGCACGATGCGCGCGATAGAGTTGTTCATAGCCCCAAATCTGAAGTCCGTTAACTACGAATCAACCCAGCGGAATACTCGTGATTGTCGGGTAACGGGCCACTATTCACCAAAAATCAGCGAGAGTCTCAGATTTAATACGAAGGCTCTATAATCTGAGACTTGTCCCAGTAAATCCAATATAACCCAATGTAATTACCAATGGCCACTTGACCCATATATATGTTAAATCAAAATACACTAACTATATACCATAGTTCAAGTTAAAAGTTTACAACATTCTAATACATGTATTCTAAAACACCAAAGCCACCTTCGGCTTTCTTGATATCGGCCTCGGATGGCTTGGTTTCCTGCCACGCTCCACGTAGAAAATAATATCTATCTGATAGTGGGAATCACCTAAATGGGCTACTCTCCACCTAAGTGCATATGCAATGCTCCTATTTAAACACACATTCAAGCAAATATGTGAATTTACTTGAATGTCTAAATGACCAACCCATGTCAGTCCTCACGGAAGCTCCTCGCACTTACTAAGCCATGTGAAACACTTTCAAAACAAAGGTATTTGTTTTTATGTGGACAACCCTCCCGATATAAGTAATGGACCATTTCAGATAATCTATTTAGTGGACAACCCTCAGATGTATATCAATTGGGCTAGAGCTCTAACGATTGATAGATTTTATATGGACTACCCTCCCGATATTGTAATGGACACACTTCGATAATTATTATTAGTCGACCGTAGAAACCACTCTCGATAAACCACCTTATGTAGCTCACTCCTATCGTTCTAGGGTGCTGAGCGCATATGGAATGCATGATGCCAGTGCATTACAATTTATATAACGCATGCAAATATATCATCATGCATATGTTATAATTTAAATCACACAAACATATGCGGTTCACAATCATTACACGAAAAAAATTGGCTCACGTGGGCTGTCTGACAAAGCGCGGCAAT
The DNA here is from genome assembly GCA_016808115.1 of Tetrastigma voinierianum. Taxonomy (NCBI): domain Eukaryota; kingdom Viridiplantae; phylum Streptophyta; class Magnoliopsida; order Vitales; family Vitaceae; genus Tetrastigma; species Tetrastigma voinierianum. Next base: position 56,606 of record JAEQBH010002981.1, on the reverse strand, counting down.
TCATCTTGAATCACTCAACCAAACACATTTTTACACAAAATTAATTCGTGTCCCTATTCACGTGAACAGTAAAACCCTCGGGTTACTGCTCACGGCCTATCATCCAATCATCGGTTCACTTTGGGAACTCGAATTTCATAATGCATTCTGACCTCATTTTATCCTGATACATGATTTAATGCATAAATCACCTTGGCAGCCCACGCCGTCCACACAGTCGTGGGGCTGTCCAAATAGCTCCAAAAATTCTAACAGTCGGTCCCAAGTTTTGGAACCAATCACACGGCCGTTCAAGGCCTCAAGCCCAACCAGTATCATAAAACATTTTAAACAAAGTGTAAAACCAAGTAGGATAAATCCCTGCCTCGCAGGAGTTTGTCAAAACTCTCAAAGCGAAGTCCGCAGCGTAGGCTTCTCGGAAGTGTGAGCAGCTTTCCCTCTTGCCCCGAAGAATTCCGACGGTCGGATTAGCCAGAAATCTAGAGAGAAGCTTGATACTCTCTTACTAAAACACAAGAAATCGGCTACTGCATCTTTTTTCTCTTCTTTTCACGTTTTTCCCTTTAGATTCTTAAGGAAGAAGGCCACTATTGGCTAATTTGTCTTATTATCATTTAACTATTCACCTAATGCCTTCAAATCTCAGATTTTCGACATTTGGCACTATCTCGGCCGTCCATTCCCATCATTTCTCTACTCATGCAACTTATGTCACATGAGTACATGTTATATGTGACTTTTGTCACATCAAATATCGTTTTACGGCACCGATACTCGCCTCAGCGTGTAAGTCCGTATCTCGAAATTCGACGTGTTAGCTAGATTTCGCGAGACAATTCCAACGGTGAAATCCGTTTCGTCATCCGAGATCTAGAAAAATTTCAGGTTTTGACCGAAATTACGATTTAACCCTTTTTTCCAGAAATTGGAATTTTCTTGGGTCTTACATTCTCCCCTCCTTAAAGAAATTTCGTCCGAAATTACGGACAATCACAATCACTCACATGCATATGCAGCGTGCACTCTACCATGCATGTAAACTAGTCATTTAAATGCTTGACTAAGCCACGTACGCCGTCCCTAAGCGAGAAGGATGCGTGGCCCACATCGTGTCCTCGCGCTCCCACGTTGACTCCTCCACTCCATAGTGTCGCCATAGCACCCTCACTAGCCTCACGGTCTTGCGTCACAAAACCTGATCACGGCTATCCAAAATGCACACTGGTCCCTCCTTGAAGGTCATCGGTGTCGACCTGTCTGTCTCTAATCCACCGTGAAATTGATCTGGAATATGTAGGAGCATGGAGGCGTGAAATACCTCGTGGACACTTGTCATCTTTGGGTGGTAAAGCCACTTCGATGCCTTATGATTGCCTACCCTCTCGAGTATCTCGAAGGGCCCGATGACCTCGGCGATAACTTCCCTCACCTCGCCACAGGGCGACCCACTCCTACTGTAGGCATCACCTTCAGAGCGTGATCCTGACTCAAGACTCTAAATTCGTAGTATTCACATGGCCATAAGCTCTTTAGGCTGGCGGAGTGAGAAGCATTTGTCGTATCAAAGCTCACCTTCTCGGAGGTGTCTCTAATCAAGATCAAGACTAGTGATGGGCTGTCTCCCACCTCCGGTCGACATAATGGTGACACATGGCCTCCCGTACAATGCCTCATATGGTATGCCGTCTTTATACTCGCCTGATAGCGTTGTTGTAAGTGAATTCCCACTTGAAGCAAGTGCTCATCCCAACTCTTAGTGATGATCAGGCATGCTCGTAGCATGTCTCCTAACACTGTATAGTCCTCTCGGGGTGACCATGCATGCGGAGATTGGAAAGCTGTCTCATGTCGGTAGTGTGCCCGTAGCCTTTTGAAACTCTTCGAGGGGTGCGCTAGTAAACCCTCGGGTCCTGTAGACACTATGGATCTTAGAGGCGCTCATTGTGGTCGAACACTATCTCTCAAATATACAACCAGTAGGAATCTCTCAATGTGAAGGTCATCCACATGGCTAAATGTCGACTTTGTGAGCTAGGTCCACTTTATCACTTATCTGCATCATGTCTCTGTACTTGGTTTCATTAACAAGTGGGTCCACAAAATCCATCGCCAATGATGCTCCCACTTCCACTCATTTTTATAATGTTTGAAGTAGCCTTACTACCTTCTGGTGCTCAGCCTTAACCTGGCGACCGTGGAGACATAGATTACCGCAGTCCCTACGTGTCTCTTCATTAAAGCTCCGGTAATACTAACGACGAAAGATCTGGTACATCTTCGTGCCCACAGGATGCGGAAGCAGGAAGCGATGAAACTCCACGAGTCTCACCTCCGTCGATGGCGGGGAACCACGTCCTGCATCTTGAGACCCCACCATACGTGTAGACGGTCCGATACAAATCACCCATACGTACTTTCGATCCACGATGGGTGTATCGCAAGTCTTATGGGACTCAATCACTCACCTTTCGATAGAGATGATGTATTCTTAAACTCCCCAGCGTACCACCATGCTGCTTTCGTTGTCTTTATAATGACGTCCCACAGTCTCGGTATCCGCCACTCTAGGAAGCTATACTGTGATACTCAGTGACTTCCGGTGAGTGCATTAGCCACCATTTGCCTTGCAGATGGTAATGCAAGTGAAATCATAATCCTACGAACTCCATCCCATCTGCGTTGCCTCGTATTGAAGGTCATTGTAGGAAAATATACTTTAGACTTTTATGGAGTGCGAGTACACCTCGAACTCTCGCCATATAAGTAGTGGCCAAATCTTCAAGGCGAAGACTACGACCGCCAACTCCACGTGTTGTGTGTGGGGTAAGTGCGCTCATGATTCTTCAGTGACCGGAAGCATAAGCTACTACCCTCCCGGCGCACCCGAAACACATCAGTCAGGCCCTCGAGGCATCTGTGCAGTGTGTGCCCCTTTGTCCTGTGCGGGACTGTAGATGGGAGCTGAAGTAAGTCTTCTCTTCAACTCCTGGAATGCCTCCTCACATCGATCATCCCAATCAAACTTGACCTCCTTCCAGGTCAACCTCGTCATAGGTACTGCTAATCGGGAGAAATCCTCGATGAATCTCCAACTCGCAACCGCGACATATCATATCTATTCTCGCCCCGAATCCATGAGGGAGAACTCACGCTAAAGGCTTCCTCCCCAAGATTACTTAACCTCATGCGACTCTATCTAATGCGATGCGACAATGAATGAATGTGAAGCACCGGGGAATCAAATAACACTCTTGCCCGCCAGGCGAGATAGCAACGTACCACTGCCATCGTGTGTCTGGCGACTCGACTGCGGTGTGATGGCGTAGACATGCCCTTGAAGTCCATATGGTTAGGGCATTCTCTATCTCTCTTTCTATGGTCAGGGTTGTCCCTGACCATGGAGTGTATCACATGGCGAAGTCTGATCTGGCCCGAATGAATGACACACGGCTGATTCTCCAAATCTCCTAACCTTGGACATGTCTGTGGCCACGTAATCATCAACAAAATGGGCTATTTCTGTGGGACTTCAGCCACATAATCCATCCTGATCATGGCCCAGCCGGCTACAGGAACTCACAGGGGCGCATGCCTCGTGATCTCTTGGAAAGTACTTACCCGTGAGCAGTTCAAAGCTTTGCCCCAGTGTCCTCGCCTCGGTGCTGGGGTCCTTGCCCAGGCTCCACCATACTTGGGCCTTACCCTGGGGCGGAGCAGGTAGCCCGATCTGGTCGCGGCCAGTGTCTCCATGGCCTCTAACACCTTCTCGATCTACGCAAACGTGTTGCCCTTATCGGATCTCCCCCCCCTTATGAATGTCGAGAGGATGATGCGCCTAAACCTCACAGAGGTTACTAGGACCTCTCGACTACACTACTCCCGACTGTCTTATAAATGCTTGTGCCAATACCTCGGCCTCTCTGAGGCTGGCGATCAAATGCGGTGGTGGTCGAATGTCGGTGGTGCGACCCGATACCAGTGGACGCCCTCTACGTCTCGTCTCTGTAACCATCTACACATGTCGGGTGGCAAAGTTAAATACAATGCGATCTTCTGGGCATAACCACGACCAGAGATTACTATTCATACCGAATATCATAGTTCATATTCTGTCACGCATTTAAATGTGAGAGACAATTTATTTCACATCTCAAATCCAATTTTATTCACAATTTATTTATTTATTCCGAATTTTCATTTTCCAAAAATGTTGTCTCATTTATTTTGATTTTATTTGGTAATTTTTCCGAATTTTTTTTTTTGTGGCGAGCAGGTGTCCAGGTGGTGATGAAGCGATCTTGAGTCAAGCGGCTGATGTTGCCATGTGCCTGACCACGGCTCGGCCTGCGGCGCCTGAGGGGAGCTGCCTGAAGCCATGAGCTGTGCCGATGTCGTGTTCAGCGATAGCAGCGATATCGTGGCTTTGGCACGCCGTGCTCGACCTAAGAGCTGGCAGGTCTTCGCTGGCAGCGGGCGCTTGCGCGACGCCCCCACTTTGTCCGCAATCTGATTTTCGTATTGTGGCACTCTCTCTTGTAGCCGGTCAGCGACCTTCCTTGTATCTGAGCCCATCCTGACTACACTCCCGAGTTTGCAATACAATTTTCCTATTGCAATACCTTCCCGACCTAGCTATGACCCTTGTCAAAATACAATTGTTGTATTCTGACACTAACCCACAACCATATAAACCCCCAAGACCCTCTTTGGCTATGCAATCTGATTCCCATTGTATTGTGACACGGGATGGCGATAACTGCTAAAATTACGCACCATTTTTCGTTTTTTTAATTTCTTGAAGCCCTTTGGAAAATACGAAAAAAAAAATATACTGACCTTTCATTTTCGAGAATATAAAATAAATTTATAAAAATCTATTTTATTGATTTCTTGAGGTTTTTCCAAATTGTAAAACCTTAGAAAATATTTTTTCCCAATAAGCGAATAAATTTATAAAAAATTTATTTTATTTTCCCAAGTTTACACCTTGTAAATGTAAGACAGAGAAAATTCCAATTTTCTAAAAAGGGGCAAAAATAGTAATTTCGGTAAAAATCCAGAATTTTTCTAGATCTCGGATGACAAAACGGACTTCTCCGTTGAACTCGTCTGTGAAGGTGCTACCATTAAATTTGGTTGGTCAGAAGAGGTGGTCGGGATTCCAGCGTTTTTCGAGGCGTGGGGTGACGGATGAAGCGTAGCGAGGTTAGGAGATCTTACGTGGCACCTCTCGGGTGACACTTGGCATTGAAAAGAGTGGCTCACAATGAGCCATGTGTGGGAAAAAGGGATCCCATGGCTCACATTGAGCCATGTGGTGATGATGTCATAATGAAGGGGATTTATGAAATAAAAGAAAATGATGGAAAAGGAGAAGCGTGCGCTTTAATTTGAGGAAATGGGAGGCAATTCGCCACGTGACCGAATGATGGATTACTCGAGTGGAGGAGAGAAGAAAAGAAAGGAGAGAAAGTGAAGAAATGGAGATGAGAAATGAGAATAAAGAAATAGAAAAGCAAAAAAAAAAAAAAAAAAGGAAAGAAAAGAAAAAGTAAGAAATAAAACAAAGGAAAGTAAAACGTGGAGAGGAAGAAAGAAATTAGATGCTGAAGGCTTTGTTCTTCATTTTAGAGAAGTGTCCTCCTTACTCTCCCCAGGTTAGTAGGAGATTCGACCAGTCGGATTAAGCCCGAGAAGGCAAGAGAAGGAAGTTGTTACTGGCAGAGGAAGAGCAGCGTGGACTCCGGTTTGGGGTTTCTTAGAACTCGAGAGGTAGGATATTCTCTTGGTTTTTCTTTTAACTTCAAAGAACTTTATAATGGTAGGGGTTGCTTGTAGGAGGCCATGAGAGGCCATGTGAATTAGTTCCAAACCTTGGGGCCCAGGGTATGGACTATGACTAGTTTCGGACTATGGGAGTTAGGTTTACTAGAGCGAAAGTTTCTAGGTGTTGCATGTTGTTGTTGTGAAAATGATAAGGATTAGGCAAAATGGTTCGTGTTTGCAAAAGGGCGAAGTGAGGTACCACATTTGAATGAATCACAATTTTGAGACCTTGTTGTGTGTTATGAAACTGCTTGAATAACATGCTAAGTATGGAAATGTGATATTGATCATGCTTTTGATGTATTAATATGTTTTGCATGGAGGTATATTATATGTATAAATTATAATAATTTTAAATGGTTTGTATTTCATGTAATACTCATTCATGCATGTAACATGAGGAAAATGCATTGGCATCATGCATTTCATATGCACAGTCACATCGCGTCAGGTCGGTTGTGGGTGCATGGTAAGGTTTATTCATCGGTGTTGGTGAATGGATCGTGAACTCGGGAAAAATGGAATGAGAGTCAGGTAGAAATTCACGAGTGTGTAAATGATCAAAATGATAAATTACATGTTTAGGCGAGGAGCAAGTTGGGAGTAGATTCCCAGGTGAAAGTCACATATTATTCACGAGTTAGACATGAATCCAGGCGATGTGGTTCGTGAAAATGTTGAAAAAGGCATCTGGCGATCCTCTGATTAATAAGCAGAAATCAGTGACCCACAAAATAAAAGAGAAAAAGAATCAAAATCAGGTTTTGATAAATAAAATTGGAGGGTGTCCAATGGTTTAGTCATGGTGTGTGACGAGGGTTTTTAGTCACTTAGCGGGTCAGTGTGAGGGGGTCAGTTGGGACTGAGTGGTGAGCATGAGGGGTCGCGTCACAAGTGCGTGATATGGGCGTTTCATATAATAGTGAATAATTGTATGGGATGTGATTGCTTGTTTATATATGCCATTGCCTTATGCATTTTAGGTGAGAGTATACTTGTAGGAAAATTTACCTGCGGGCTTTCTTCGTCGTCAAGGACACTTTTCAGTGCAGGACTATTCGGGGAGGCGATACGCGGTAGAGAGTATCTTTTGAGAAGAAAACTGACATGTGGCTTTGAGTAAATATTTTTGTAATATGTATAAAATCTTTTTGTAGAGCAGCTTGTAAAACTATGAGAATATAGTTGAGATATTTGTTTTACAATTGTGGATGTATAAGGCCCCCATGTGGCTATTTACTCATGTGTGTGTCTCGTATCTACGAGACATATGAATTCCGCGAGGTGTGGGTAGTCAACGGACCCCGAGGAAATGGGGTGTCACGGTAAAACTCCTTAAAATTTACGAACACACACAATGTCTTTATTAACTTAAGCACGAACAATCATAACACATACAACATGGTATACACACCATTCATCGAGCAGTACATGATTACCACGTCGTTTATCAAACAACAGTACCTAAAACATGCATCGGTGTTACAGTTTTGTCGTGCCTTTAAAATGTCCTTTGTACAAACCTAACGTCGAGCCACCGCCAAGTGGTGATGTTCTTGCGACTATGGCTAAAGCGAGCCCTCGAAGCCTAGATATTCGTATACCTAAGCTCACGATACAATGTGGCGCCCCCAGGTAGGGTCAGTTGACTACCCAGTCGACACTTGAATACTCGTGAATGTCGGGTGGCAGGCACTATTCACAAAAACCAGGCAAGTATCCTTTGTGAGGAGCTCTGCCCGAGAATCTGGACACATCCCAAAACAATCCAATATAACCTAATATAGTACCAATGGCCATACAGGCCCATATACGATGTTCATCAAAATACATAACTATATACCCTTAGTTTCAAAATTAAGTTACAACATTCTAATACATGTATTCTAAAACACAGAAGCCCTAGCAGGCTTTCTTGATGTCGGCCTCTAGGATGAAGCGAGTCTCCTACATACGCTCCACTATGTACAGAAAAATAATATCCCTCGACCAAATTATTGTCGCGCGTGTGGAATCGTCCTAAATGGAGTTACTCTCCACCTAAGTGCATATCACCGATGCTTCTGTAAACACATTCAAGCAAATACGTGATCCTGCTTGGATGCAAATGGCCGACCATGTCCCGAGTCCTCCGCAGAGCTCACACTTTACTTTAAAGCCATGTATAAGAACACTACTTTCAAAACAAAGGTGTTTGTTTTTTTATGTGAATGACCCTCCGATCTAAGTAATGAATGACTCGGAGTAATCTATTTAGTGGACAACCTAGATGTATCAATTGGGCCGACTCATTGATTGATAATTTTTATATGGACTACCCTCAGATGTTGTAATTTGACACCTTGGAGTAATTATTATTATTAGTCAACCCTCAGAAACCACTCTCTCAATAAACCACCTCATGCACTCACTCTATCGTTCTAGGGTCCCTTTTTAATGCATATGGAATGCGTGATGCCAATTCGATACAATTTATATAACGTACAAACTATATGTCTATTGCATATATTTACATAATTTAAATCCCACCTATTATCATTATGCAATTTCACAATCATTACAACAAGAATTAAGCTGCGTGAATTTAATCCAGCAAACACGAGCAATTCATCATGTGATCACTCGACCAAACACATTTTTACACAAAAATTTAATTCATGTCTCCATTTATTCACGTGAGCAGTAAAACCATAGGTTTGGCGTTTCGCGACATATAAATCGATCGTGGGTTCATTTTGGGATGGAGTTTCAAATTGTGCGTTCTGACTCGCCACACATCCTGATACATGATTTAATGCATAAATCACAACCCCGACAGCCCACGTCGCTGCGGTCGGAGTGGTGTCGAATCAGCTCTAAAGATTCTAACAATTAGGTCCCCGAGTTTTGGGACGATCGGGCGATCGACGTTGAGGCCTTAGCCACGGCCAGAAGCGTCGCCAAAACGCTTGAAGCGAAGTGTAAAACCAGTAGGATAAATCCTCACGGAGTTTGTGAAACTCACCGAAACGAGGAGTCACGTAAGCTGCCACGTGCGAAACGGCTCTGCCACTGAAGAATTGAATGATTGGGTTAGCTAGAATCAGAGATAAGCGATACTCTCTTCTTACAAAACACAAGAAATTGGCTACTGCATCTTTTTCTCTCTCCTTTTCACGTTTTCCTTTGGCTTCTTAGGAAGAAGGCCCTTTATTAGCTAATTTGTCTTATTATCATTTAACTATTCACCTAATGCCTTCGTCGGGATTTCGACATTTGGCACTATCACCAATGATCCATTCCCACATCATTCTCTACTCATGCAACTTATGTCACATGAGTACATATTTATATCATGACTTTGTCACATCAAATATCTTTACGGCACGATACTCTGCGCCTCAGCGATGCAAATTTGGAAGCTATTTGGTCCCAGCGAAATTTGGCGTGTTAGCTAGATTATAAAGACTATTCCAACGGTGAAATACAATTTCGTCATCAGAGATCTAGAAAATTTTTGTTTTGGCCAAAAATCACAATTTTACACCATTTTTTCCAAAGGGGTGAAATTTTCTCGGGTCTTATGGCCATTGACGAAGAATTATCTGCCGACCAGACTTCTCATAGTATTCTTGACATGTGTTGTTCACTATTTGAGAACGCTGTTGGACGGTATTCTACCGGGTTTACAATTTCCAATTTTTAGTTTCGATCGATGGGGACTAAATAGTAAAAAAAAAAAAACCAGGGATTTGAAGATCACGGGAACAAATTCCATTGTGGGATATATTCATATATTGATTTCATGAACAATTTGGGACATTTGAAGCTTGATGCCCCGAATGGGTCTTTTCCATGGCTACCCTTCCTCAGTATATTATGTATACCCCCCTCGTAAGAGATCTCCCTCTACCATAGCTCATTTCCAATTCGCATGCATGTCAAAAAGTGAGGTGATCATTCTAATAATTTTTAATTTATTTGGTTCGCATTTTCAAGAATATGTAGTCTTTTGTTCTGAATAATAAAAAACTTTAACCAAATTCAGATTAACCAGACATAATTTACTTATAATTTTAAGCGTTTTTGTTATAAAATGAAAGATAAGGAAAACAACGTTTGATTTCTTTTTCTTTTTTTTTCTTTTTTGAAAAATATGAAAAACACGAAATATATTAAATTTGAAGAACAAACACAATTTTTAGAAAATACGAAACAAGTGTTCCCTGCATTTTCAAAAAAATGTTCTCAAAATTAGTTTTAAAAAAAAAAAACAAACACGCCCTTAGTAATTTCAAAAACTATTTTCTAAAACAGTTTTTATGAACACAAACTAAACTTGGCCTTAGTAATTACAGAGTGTATAAATGATCTTATTTATTAAAAAAAAAAAAGAATAAAGAAAAACAATGTAGGTCCCTACCTTAAATCTAAAAGTAATTTACGCTTAGCTCTAATGTGATTCTAACATTTGGAAAGTACATGGCATGACAAGGTAGAAATTATAAGCTTTAAGAATTAAAAATGTTGTTTTCAACCAAAAAAAAGAAATAAAAATGTTAATAAGAGTATTTAATTTGCAGTGGACTACGTGATAAGAATTGTATATGGAGACACACGTAATCATAATAGGGGGTAATTATGTTTAGGGTTTATGGGCCTCATATTTAACATTACACTCTTAGAAACATCTAATTTAAGTCAAATCCTTTGATATCAGAGTAAATTAATCTCAAGAATATAAAAAATTCAAAATATCAATAATACCCTATTTTCCTTCAAGCCCACATGCCCACCCAACCAGCCCCTTTCCCTATCCCACCCCAACCAGCATGGCAACACCCCTCATGTTCACGTTTTCTAGCCACACCCAGCCTTCATCTTTTTTTTTTTTTAATATATATAATTTGCAATGAATTTTCATATTCCTTTTCTTTTGTGCTTTTTAGTAAATCATTTTCATCAAATCTTAATATCATAAATAATTTCTAAATTTAATATATTTTAAATATTTCATAAGTAATTTTAAATTTGAAATTCAAATTTAAAATTTTAATTTATTTACATTCTTATATACTTCAACTTATTTTATTATTTTAAAAGTAAACTTTTGAAAGAAAGCAAATTACAAGAAGTAAAATTAGAATGAACAAAAATATATATATAAATAATAATAAAGCTAATAATAATAGAAACACACATATAATAGATAGAAAATGTATTTGTGTTTATTGTTTTTTTATAAATCATAATAATAAAGCACATACATATGCTCAAATTTAATATGAGAATTATGGGATTTGTTACATTATCGCGAGATGTTTTTAGCGTACCAATATGGTAAAGTGTATAAGGGGTATACAAGTCTTTTTTTAGGATTTAGGTTGATTTTTAAAAAGTCAAATTATTATTTTTCTTAATTAACTAATGGAGGATATTTGTTATAAATATTGTTTGATCTCACACTCATCATTATGTATTTTTTTTTTAATCTCATACGTATTCATTTTATAAACTCTTGTAAATGAATTTCATTTCATTTTCATTTTTAACTATAAAAATGAAAATATTTATAAATACATTCACCTATAACGTAAATAAAATTAATAGAATAATAAGTGAAAAATTCAAAAAATTGTGTGTTATTTATAAATATTAATAAAAATATGTGAATAATATATATTTTAATATTTTTTAAAATTGTGTAACTTAGGGAAAAATATATCAAAAAATAAAATTCTATAGAGAAATGAAAGCTTGTACACCTATCCTTTCTATTGGGGGATGAAGGTGCATTGTCTAGTCTAATATTGAACAGAACTAATTATGTGCATATGCAGCCACATTTGTGTGACAAGTGTGTGTGAATTTAGAGATGAAGTCTGTTAAGGAGGAAGAAAATTGTAAAACTGGGAAAAATGGTAAACAGAGTAACCGGGTTGAAAGTGAAAATTTTACGATCTCAGATGATAAATGGACTTCTTTGTTGAATTAAATCCTTGAATTTAGTTACCGTCGAAGTCGTCGGATTAAAGACGATCGAATTTCCATTTTTTGAGCGTCGGGTGTCGGATGACACATGTCATGATCATGTGGATTCCACATGGAACCCTAGGGAGTGACACATGGCATGAGCCATGTGGTACACTCTATGTCGATGGCTCACATTGAGCCATGTGTCGAGAGGAAATAAAGGGAAAAAAAATCAAGAAATTAAGAGAAAAATGGTGGTGATAATAAGTATGATGGAGAAAAGGAGTGGGAAGTTTCCCTACTTTTGGAACATTCAGTTGATGCAATCCAAGTGAGAAATAGAAAGATAAGAGCAACACTTTAGGTGAAAAAACAAGCAAAGAATAAGAAAAAAGCAGAAATATGAAAATGAAGTTGAGGAGCAAGCAAAAAGGAAGAGGATGTTAAATTGGATAAAGGGAGAAAGGAAAGAAAAAAAAAGAGAGGGAAACAAGCATATGAGAGAATAGGATGAAGAAAGAGAGAGAGAGAAAGTGGAGAAACAAAAAAGGAGATTTTCGAGCATTCCGGCCGATTGAAGCCCTCTGATCACGAGAAGAAAAGTCGATCCACACATCGAAAACACGTGTAGATGCAAAATACGGAGTTTAAATGAGCTACGAGTTGAAATTTTCCTACCAGATTATTTTGATCTAAAAGTCATTTTAATGGCATAAGTTTTCTTGAGGGCCGTGGCTGGCAGTGGGATTTAGTCCCGAGATTTTGGGACTGAATATTGAAAAATTTTGGGACTAGTTCTGGGCCGGTCTGGATTGTGAGGTTTGGTTTGATCTGAATGATGTCTTTTTGGGTTTGTTAGGTGTTTTGGTGTCAAAGTGATTACGTTGGCGAATGGAACCAAAAGGTTCATGGCGTGAAGGGACGAGAGTGCCTTGTATTTATGGAATTAAAGTTGAGACCATTTTGTAGCATTTATGATTGAATAACATGTTGTGTGTGAAAAAGATCGTATTGATATATGTTTTTTTTTTTTTGATGGATGCAGATTATATGCTTAGAAAATTTAATTATCCATGTGTTAGAAAATGTTGCATGTAGTTCTCATTTTACATGTAACATGTTATAGTGTGAAATGACATAATTACATTTCATATGCACGGGGACATCGCGTCAAGTCGGATGTGTGTGCATGGTGTTAGTTATTCACCATTCTTGGTGAATGTGTAGTGAGCTCGGAAATGGGATGACGTCCAAAATTGAGACTCACGGGTGCATAAAATAATAATAATAAATTTCATGTGTTTGGGTGAAGCAAGATGGGATAGATCCCCCCCAAGGTGAAAAACCAAAATTCTATTCTTGGTTAGACATAAGGATTCAACGATGAAAGTTTGCAGAAGTGTCGGGAAGAAACGTCACGAAGCCTACCTGGCTCTGTGAGTTGATGGAAATTAAATAAATATTGGAGGGTTGTCCAATAGGTTAAGTCATGGGGTGAAACACCAATGACTAGTTTTCACACTTGGCATTTGCGTGTGTGGGGAGTCGGTCGGGGCTCGGGTTATAAGTATGAAGTGCCGTGCAAGTCGTGACGTAGTATTCCATATGAAGTTGCATTTTCTGTATGGAATGTGGTTTGATGTATGTATGCCATTGCATGTGGATTTAGGTGGGGATGGAATGTGGTTTGATGTATGTATGTCATTACATATGCATTTAGGTGGGGAGTAGCCCTTATAGGAGATTTTTCCTACTAGGCATTGCTCACCGATCATGGGACCCCTTTCGGTGCGGGAGTGTACGGGAGACGGCCGCTTTGAGTGTGATTGCGGAGAGGTAGACATGTGGCCTTGAGTAACATTTTTTGTAAAAGTGTTTTGTATAAAATGATTTTTATAAAATTCTTTTGGACTATTGTATAAATAGTTGAGTATGTAATTATGGTAAGAGGACCGTGATCGAACCCCTACGGACTGTAATTATTCATTTTCTTTTCATATTTTAGATTTAAATATGAATGAATAGGTCCCGATGAAGGGACGTATGGAAGTGGTGCCGAGTAACTCGGTGTCCATGGGTAGTTGGTACCGGTTCGGTACCAAGACTTAGGTGCAAGACAACCTAAGACAAAAATTTCGCGGGTTGACGGATTGTCAACGGAACCTCGGAAATTTTAGTCTCACAACTTGGTATAAGAGCTTAGGTATACAAATACCTAGGACTCGATAGGCACGGGTCTAGATCATGCATCCATTGTGCATTTTGATAAACGAATATGTGATATGTTGTGATGTGTGCTATGTTGTGTGAATTATATACTTGGTAAATAGTATATAGTAAATGATGAACATTGGGGTTAGGAAACGTAACCTTAGGGGTTCGGAAAACAAGAAGAACGTGATAGTTCGGGATGTGAGGTTTATTAGTAGTGGCACATACACCACTAGTGAGACAAGAAAAGAGATCTCATTTGCTATTTGACTTGTGTAGATGGAAAATCAAGGTAGAGGACATAGAAGTTTTCCCCGGGATAATAGTCAGCCACCACCTATGTTTGACCCACAGGCCTTTATAGAGGCTATAGGCTCTGTAGTTGCCATCATTGTGCAGGCAAGCGTTGTGGTTGCTACCATTGCATGGACTAGTGCAATGATGGGCCAAGGAGAGACATTAGGGCGTCGTGACGTTGGGTTAATTTCTGCACCAATTTTCTCCAGGCCTCCTGCAAGGCTCCATTTCAAGCATTTTTCAGTATTTTTCCTACAAAAAGCCAATAAAACTAGATATTATAAAAGTAATCAAAACAAGGCCATATATATATGGCCAGTCCCAAATATCGCTAAATTCCGGGTTTAGAATGAGTGTTTTTGGGCACTCATCACACCCCCAAACTTAGCTTCTTGCTTATCCCCAAGCAAGAAACAGAATCTAACCAGACACACAAGAAAATAACATACTAAACTTAACGACACCAGTGTGATGCACATGTTGCCAAAAGGAAGGATCAAGATGAACTAAACTCACAAATCTTGCCCTTTGTATCTAATTTCAGAGGATCCTTAAGGTTTCGACTTTTGAAAGAATTCAGGCGAGACAGTTCGGTCGAACAAGTGACTCAACGGTTCGGTGCCACGGAGTGGGGGTGCCGGGAATCAACAAAATTTATACCTAAATTCCCCTCCTCTTTGCTTTGTAGCTTAACTCCTGCAGTATAGCGGCCCTAGGATCGAACACAGGGATGGGTTTTCTTCGCACCAAATGATTTACAGTAGGCTCAAAATGGTGAATTTGTTTTGGATTTCAGGTTTGGTTAAAAACAGTGAGGTTTTGGGGTTTAAAACTGAAAATAAAAACAAGTTAAAATAAAAATAGAACCCCTTGAAGTGTCGGGCCACTGGTTTAGGGTTTTAAGGCAACCAACATGTCCCCGGGTATTTTTTTCTACAGCGTTGGGGAGGATGACATATAGTCCATTTCGAACCGGACCTTCATTTAACTTTAAAAACTTAACCTAATAATTTCCTTTTGATAAAAGCATTTGTTAGCATTTATGGTTCCTATAGTGAGAGCGTGTCTGAAACCTACCCTTCGGTAACTAATAGGAAACTGACTAACTGACATCAGTGAATCTAGTGAAAGTATCCATTGAACCCAAAAAGCTTGTCAAATACACATTAGGGAGAGCATGCTTAAGAGATTTTAACCTAAAAAGTTGAAATCCAGCCCTTAACCTACCTCCAGTGGCTCGTAAAGGGCAACTAATGGATATCAGTGTATCTAAAACTAAGAATACACTGAACCTTAAAAGCTTGCCAAGTATTGGCCAAAGAAAGTACATCAAAAAGCTTTAAACTTAGAGTTGCAAATTTGGGAACCAAAATGTTAAAATCTGTTTAGCATTGAAAAGCAGGAGACAAAGTTTACCTTAAAGCGGTTGCTTGATGGCTCATAACTGGGAGGAAGGAGTCCCGACCCCATCCTCTGAGTTGTCATCCTTAGAGGAGTGTTTGGCAGCCGAGAAAGGGAGAGAAAAGGAAAGAAAATGGGAGAAAAGGAAGCTGCCGGGAAACTGCCGCCCCTCCTTCTCTATTGCCGAATTGATTGAAGTTGATTGATAGTTTGTACATACTGAGGCTTATATAGGTGCTCGCCAGGCGGGAAGTTACAAAACCAAAATCTAAGGCTATTACAGGTAAATTGGAAAACCAAAAAACAAACGCAAAACAGTATGTCGTAAAAAGCGCGAACGCGCCATGAGAACAAAGGGTCGGAGGGGCGTGACAAGGTTACAAGATGCAAATTTCGCAAAGCTCCATTTTTCTTCACTTTTTGCTCTTCTTTCCTTCTAGTCTCGAATCTGAAATGCTGAGTTTGACTCAAATTCTTCGCGCCGGGACGACCAACAATTTCTAAGATAAATAGCCTCAAAACTCCGCAAAATTTGTCATGAAATGCGATCGGTGAGAATGTTAGGGACCCAATGTGCAAATCTGTTACTAGAATGATTAGTACACAAAAAGCACTCAAAACCTATAATAAATAGGGTTCAAAATAGCACTTTTTGGGCACTAATCACTCACCTCCTAGGTTTTCGATGGCCTTTCCCAAGAAGTCTATGTGCATTGGATGCGTGATCTCTAGCATATAACTCGGTTTCGGGACGCCTAAACTTGAATTCAACTTGCTTATTTAGGAGAGTCTAACTATGGAAGGATAAGAACGCACCATTTTTATTCATACTACCCTACCTACTCATGAACGAATTCCTAGTGCCCATAAGTTTTAGTTAAGTGTTCCTATAACGGGGATTCGTTGGTGACTCCCCACCAATTGTGGCATGCTAATGCTAGGAGTCTGATATCGAAAGAAGATGACTCGTAGGGACATGGGTAAAACAACGCCTAGTCAATCAAGGAATAGAGATATCCCGCATTCCAAGTGTAGCACTAGGGTTTTAACATTCATGCATTCCCAGGTCAAGGGGGTCGGTAGATGCAATACACCCAATTAGCGAGATAAAGTAGCTATATATCGAGGGAGAATAACAGAGTAACGTCAAATTCGCTAACATAAATCATATGGAATATTAAATAAATGCACTATCTAGGTAAAATCCATTAGGTGTGGTAGGCGAAGGCAAAACCCTAGTTTTTTCATTATTACCCTAAATCGAATTTTTAATATTAGGCTTTCTTTAATTTAGTTAATTTATTCATAATTCGCTATAAGACTGGATCCAAATATTGTCTAGGTCACTAAACCAGTACTTAGCATGCTTCTCTTCGTGGGAACCTGGCACTCTGATCAACCACTACACTACGTGAACTCCGATGTGCATACTGGAAAGTGCACAGTCCGTAATTTTACCAATTTTCACACCCTCACTTTCAACCCTTCATCAACCAAAGTCTATACTTGGTTGATTCACATGGAATCCATCTTTGACTTCATGGCTTCAAGCTATTTTTCAGACTTCTGAACTATTAAGATATTCTTCATAGGTAGTAGGCTCATCGACCTTTATGAGCAATGCGTTCCACTATTCACTAATGAGAAATCCATATTTCTTCCGAATAGTATGATCCTACTCAGGTTACGAAGTTCTTTGCGGTTTCAAAAGGATTAGCCGCTTACTATCAACATGAATAATGCCTCAAATTAAGTCAATTGCCCATGTCTGTTTCAACACTTTGAACTTCACCAAGTTCACTCCTTGCTCCCATCGCTCTTCTTAGAAGAAACTCTTCCTTCGAAGATCGTGCATACTTTGAAATGAACAATTTTTTTCCAACATGTCGTAGAACTCCAAGTATCCAAAATTTCCTAGATATCCTACAAATGTGACACCTATCGACTCAAATTCTCCAAATTGCCCCGAAAAAGTTCGCTTCTTATAAGCTGATAACCCTATATTTTCAAGTGAGAAAAATAGGGCTCCTTGTTAGTCCATATCCAATATGGAGTAACTTCAACTGACTTGGTTGGGACTCTATTCAACACCTAAACAGTAGTCTCATGTGCATACCTCTAAAGAGATTAATAAACCTTACCAAGTCCAACAAGGTTCGGTTTTCATTCTTTTACCACAATTACTTGGTATGGTGTGTATGAGAAGTCCACTTGAAAAAGTTGCATTATCCTAGAGATGACCTAGAAACTCGGGTTTAAGTATTCGCCACTCGATCTCATCATCAAAGGATCTCGCATTTGTATCTCATAAGATATAAGTACCCAAATTGTGAATGATCATCGATAAAGGTAATGAAGTGTATTTAAAACCATCTTTGGGAATTATTAATGGACAAAGGACCACAAGCATCTAATGTGTTAGGTCTAATGGTTCATAAGCATGTTCACCCCTTTTCCCAAAGGAAACTCCCTACTATCTTTATCTAATAAGCAAGATTCACGTGTGTCAAATGATTCACGATCAAATGGCCTCAAGCTACCACAATTGTGTAACTCAATCATGCGTCTCTCACTTGCATGGCTAAGGTGACAATGCCATGAGTAAGATGATATCGACATTCTTTGCCTTTTTCGTCATTAACATTTAAAAATTGATTCGCCATATCTAATATGTAAATCCCATCGCTTAATGATCAACCAACATAAAATACATCATGTAACAAACATTGTTACAAAATATAAATAAAAACCCTTTTATTCAAATAAGAAATGGAAAAAGTTCTTCATCAATGCTGGGACATAACATCAATCATCCAAATTTAAACAAAGATCACTATGGAGGTTCAAAACATAAGTCCATAGAGCAAAGACCTCAGAATCCCCAGACCGCTTCCTACTTGAAGGTCGGACTCTCCCTTGGTGAGCTTCCTATTGCTTCTTAGGCCCTGCATATCAATCAATATGTATGAGCCACAACTTGTATCATATACCCATGTGTTGTCAGGAGAAACGGTGTAGCGACCCCCGAGCCCTGCCCGACCCGATTGGCGAGTCCGAACCGAAACCCCGGAGACGCTCGTTTAATTCTTTTTATTTTAAATTTTATTATGTTTTCTTTTTTTCAAAAAAGTGTCGCGATTCCGACCCTCCGCCTCTCGACCCTGGATGGCCGATCCGAACCGAGTCCTGGCATCTCGACGTTTTCATTTATCTTAACAAAACATTTTTATTATGTCATTTTGTTATGGCGCTGCTTTCGGGCGGCAAGCCCATAATCATTTACAATTTCAAGCAGTAATTCTAGTAGGCTCCATAAAACAAAAAATACATTTACAAAGAAGGCATTCATGCCTTTTCAAAATGATATACAAAATCAAGGTTCAGAGTTCAACCCTTTTGTTTACAAAATACCACTTGTTCAAAAGAAATGATATGCAAATGACGGGGTATATACTTTACGCCGTACTCTCTTTATGACTCTGCGCTTCATGATCTTGTCTTCCTTCCTGTCTCCTCGAAACCTGCGCATAGATAAAAACTATACGCTAAGCATTTTGATGCTTAGTGGTTCTATACAGTTCTATTTCAATATTCATTTTAAACTCGGCATGCATTTAACATTAAACCATGCCTATTAAATCAACATATACCATGCGTTATTCATTTTCAAAAGATGCTTCAATTTCCAAATCATTTACTATATCATAACATGCATTCAATGCAACACCATTTCACACCAATTTATGAGATTTAAGCACATACATAAAAATCCCATTTACACTGGCCAATGCTGGTTATTTCACCGACTATTCACTCACATTTCCGGGATCGATTCCGCTTACGAATCCCGCCTCTTATTATCATTCTGGGCGAATGTGCTTACACATTTAACACCGGGTCTCCCATCATGATGGATGCCGCTGCGCACCCCGACATGTGGTATCACTTAAATTCCATATCGCCATCATGATTTTATGTCGATTGCGCATCCCGCCAAGTGAGACATTCAATGCCATACGCCATCACGACGATGCCACCGCGTATCCCGCCAAGTGGCTATCGGACAATTTCGGGTGCCTCGCGGACGATGCCGCATTGATGCATCCCGCCGCGTTTCAATATCTGGGAGGTCGAGCTCAATTCAAGATGTCGTGAATCGACCGATTCATTTGCCAATTCGATTTATCACTCTCATTCATCTTGCCAAATATCACATTTAATTCCATATTCACTTTCGTGATTATCTTTCAAAGATATGTACCTTCAATCTATGCACTCATTCATATAATTATTCACGTAATCAATTCATATACTCATTCATGTACTCATTTCATATACTCATTCATGTACTATTCATGTACTATTTCATGGTTACTGTAAACTACCAAAAATACTGAGATAAGAATAGAGTCGAGAACAAACCTAAGTTGCCTGGATCTAGCTTCCTTCTCTTTTCGATCTCTGGCCCTAAGCCAGCGATCATCACCCGTCCCTAGTCAATAACATTCATGCCACTCTTAGTAGATAAACTATTTTAGTGAATTACAAATTTATTTTCGTTAACAGTCTTGGGTTAAGACACTAAGTCACCAAGACGGATCAAGCCGCCTCTACGGCGAGGTACCAGAGACGCTTTTTCACTTAGTTCTACCCCTTATTCAACCCCATTAATCATTTCTGTAATCCTTAAATAATCGGTAAGCCAATAGCCGACTTTTAATCTGGCGTAAAATATGCAAAACAGTGCGCTTGGAAGCAAGGGTATCTGCATTTCACTTTGACCGGCACTGCACTCGCTTGTCCACCGCCAGCCGCACCGGCATCGGCCTCAGTGGTACCCCACCGACGCCCACGCATCATGGCACGCACCACCTCGGCATCGGGGTACCACCCACGGGTTTTGCCCAAAATGTGTGGGATTTGGCATTTTCACTCATTTTCTTCCACACAAATCTTCTCCAATTGCTCCCATATAAAAACCACCATGGAATCCACCTCAAAGCAACTCCAAAAGTGGCTTAATCAATGAAAACTTTTTCTCTCAAGTTAGGGCTTTTCCCCAAAATCCAAATCAAATAGAATGAAGTTAGGGTTTTGATTTATTACCTTGAACCTCTTAAAATCTCTTCTTGTATGTTGCTTGGTCTCTTAGGAGCAAGGAATGGGAAGCAAAGCCAACCAAAACTTGATCTCTAGCCAAACCCTAGCTTTTCCCCCTTTTCCCCCTTTTCCCCCTCTCTTCTTCCTAAAAAACGAGATTGCTCATATAATGAGCCCTAAGACCACATTTTTGGTCTTTATATCCCTTAAACTACAAGGCCTTTGCTCGTCTTTAAATCTATTTAGCGTAAGGCCGCTGCTCGCCTACACACCTCATTCTTATTCCTCATTTTCTCTTTTTTTTTGGGTCTTTAAATCACTTACAATTAAAGCCATGCTCGCTCAAAAACCCATTATTTCATTTAGGTCTCCTATTCTTTCACTTTGGCCATTTATTTATCATGTAATTTTACCTAGACATTTATTCTTTATAACACCGACCCTCAGGTCCTCATTTTACAATTTTCCACATTTGCTTCCTTTTCCACTAAGTTATTTCCTGGTTCGATCAATTTTTTCATTTTAGCATATCATATTAAATCATATGCTCACACTTTCACTACATTTCACAATTTTGTCAATTTATCAATTTTCCTCCAGAAACCTAAGTTCGACTTCAATTCATACCCTAACATATATAATAAAATTAGCATGCTAATAAAAATTCCAGTATTTTGGGGCGTTACAAATCCAGATAACCTTAATGACATAAATCACAAAGATAATGGAGCATCACATGCCACCTTCTTCGATTCCATGTAGTCTTGCAGCCTCTTCCAATGGCCAACTTGACCACAATAGAAACAAGTCTCTTTCGAGAAGTCTCTTTTCCTTTCTTCTCAGCCAATTTTTCCTCAGCTATCTTAAGCACGTTGACCAACTCGGATATGGTGGACACAATATAGTCCATTCTATAGTCAAGCACAAACTATGCAAAACTATCAAGTAACCTGGCCATAATGAAGTCTACACTTAATTCAAAGTCCATCCAATAACCCAATTAATTCAACCTCTCAATGTGTTCATACATCTTCAATGCATGCCGTGACCGATGTCCCTCCTATCTCGGGAGCCAAAAGACGCTTCAAAGATTTCAACCTTCAGCTTCTCACCTGTTCATTATAATGTTCCCTTAGATAGCTGCATAATGAACATGCATCCATAGCCTTATACTACTTCTAAACCCGTGTGACATGGAGGTGTGGATAATCAATCCCACCCCTCGCACTATCAACCAAACACTTCTGATATGCCTCCAACACTTTCGGGCGCATCAATAGTCGAGGATCGAGGGAGTGGCTCAACAAGGATATAGGCTAATCTTTCCCTTTTGAAAAATATTCTCAAATTCTTTAGCCAATCCAAGAAGTTAGGCCTAGTCAAAATATTGACATTCATTTTTTACTACGAGTTCGCATTCGTTGACATGGTTTGATTCTAATAGCCTAGATGTAAAAGAGATAATGTTAGATTGTACTAAAGAATGCATAATTATTACGACTTGATAATTATGCATTATGGCTCCCACTATTTTATTACAAATCCATTATTGATCCGAGGGAACCTATTTGGAGGTTTTCCTAGTGGGTCAATATCCAATGTCACTAAGAATGACCTTGGGTTTGCCCAACAAGCCATCTAGGGTCAAAAGGTAGGTATCTTATCCATACCAATTGCAACCGTTTTCAATTTGCGAATCCAATTTCACCAAGAGTGACCTCGGGGCTTCACCCTAACAAGCCATCTCAGATCAATAGGTAGGTATCTTGTCCATACCAATGCAATTCGATACAACTATCGAATGCAATGCTATCAACTATTGATTTATGCACTATCATTAGGCTATCAACTCATGATACGTGTATATCTTATGTACACTGACCCAACTACGCCTCTATCCAACATTAACCTTAGGTTTGCTCAACAAGCCAATGAGTCTAGTTAAGGCTAGCCCACTCATTAGGAAAACTCATTTCCACGGATAGAACATATCCTTATGGAAAAGGCTTGGGTTTACCTAACAACCCTGATTCCAGAAGAATTTTGGTTACACCATATTAGTGGAAGATGTTAATTTTGGATATATTAATAATCGAGGGGTTTCTTTATATAAGTCTCATAGTTTCATTAGCATGCTTTATCCATTCATCCCATGAAATTATAAAGATAGTTACTCTAACTATAGGGTATGATTATGGACATTCTAAAATCAATTCCATGGGCCAAAATTGAATTGACTAGGTCAAACCCAAGGACATGCATGGTTATTACAACCCATGGAAATAAATCAAATTTACATTTCAAGGTCTTCTTTCTTAAATCCTCCTCCATCCTCCTTTCTCCTTTGTATCTCCACCAACTAATCCTAATACTATGTAATCTAATTACATACATTCAAAAGAAGAACCTCAAGTTACATTTGAGGGGGATTTAGATGAGAAGAGAAATACATAGAGAAAATAGAGAGAGTTAAGAACACGCAGGCCTTATTTACCCAAAAAGAAATTATAATCAAATGCAGTATGCTCAATCATCATTGGGAAAAGTCCATAATCATCCATCATGCCAACATACACCCTTAAACTTGAATTCTCTAATGCAACCCATTGAAAGTTAAAGATAATGACACCCCATGATTTCAAAAGCACATGAAAAGGTTTTTCAACACTTGAACAAAAATGATCCATATTAGTTTTTTTCAACACTTAAACAATAACCTTTGTTTAACACTTGAACAAAACTGATTCAACAACTTGAACTATGGACCCAATTCAACTTTTGAATCTCTAATTGATTCAAATCCTTGAATCATAAACCTGATTCAAGTTTTTAAATCTCTTAACTCGGGTTCAACTCTAAACAATGATTTCCAAAAAGGGTGTTGTTTTCATTCAATGTCTCTTTGAAAGTACTTCAATCGTGGTTTTAGAATTTTATTCAAACTTCTTTAAAAATCCATGTTTCTTGAATTTAAGAATGAACACTTCAGAATACCATCTCAAAATACACCCTTAGTCGCTTTTTAAATTATAATTGTGGTATATTATAAGTGCATTTTGAAATTTTTCACAATTATTATTTTGCTAAGTGAGAAAATTTCGAAACCCCTGGAATTTGTACAAGATACAAGGGCAAATTTGAATTGATGAAATGAGGACCTAATGGTGAAAAATAGAATATGCTTAAATGCGTAATGTAAATGTCTAAGTGAAATTACGAGAAATGAATGAAAGCAAAGTGGGAATAATAGGAGACTTAAATGAAAACGGGTTAAGAGCCAAAATAGGAAAGAAATAAACACGGCCTTAGGAGAAAGTGAATTTAAAGACCAAAAAGTGGTCTAAGAGCTCATTTTTTTGGGAGCAAATCCTGCTGAGAGAAAGGAGAAAATGGAGAAGAGCTGCGCTCAAGAAGATCGTTTTTGCTGTTTTTCCATTTTCGCTCTTTGTGATCAAGCAAATTTAGAAGTGGAGATTTGAAGAGGCTAAGGTATGAACACAAAACTATAACTCTCTTCTTTGTGATTTTGATCTGGGAAAAGCCCTAACTTGGGAAAAGAGGTTTTTATTGATTCTAACCTATTATCGTGTGGTTTCGGGTAGATTCCATGGGCGGGTTATGATATACAAGGAGTTTAGGAATAGTTATTTAAGTTTTTTGTGGGTGAAAATGGAAAAATTCATTTCTAAAGTGAACCCGCGCATTAGTACTTGCCGAAGTGGGTACCCGATACTCCATTAGGATGCAGGCAAGTGGTACTGGTAAAGTTAGTGGTACCAATACCCATTCACGTAAATGGATTGCACCGGCATTTCAATCAGTGGTATTTCCGCACTGATGCTTCCGACAACCCTGATTTTTGTACCCTTGCATTGTTAAGTCCCATATTCGTACACCGATAGTATAGGAACCCTAA
Source organism: Tetrastigma voinierianum (assembly GCA_016808115.1). Taxonomy (NCBI): domain Eukaryota; kingdom Viridiplantae; phylum Streptophyta; class Magnoliopsida; order Vitales; family Vitaceae; genus Tetrastigma; species Tetrastigma voinierianum. The sequence goes on along the minus strand of JAEQBH010002981.1, from coordinate 31,903 downwards.
TAAATTACTAACGGGAGTTCGAATAAGACTGGATCTAAGTGAAAAACGCATCGCATCTTCGTGCCGCCCCACAAGCTTCACTTCGCCGACAAGCCTGGACGTCGGGCAAACTTAATGCCCCTATGATAAGATAATAAGTCTCTAAACACATATAATCGTAGGACCGCTCTAAGACCCGACATGGAATGACACATCACCTCTGCACGGGGCAGCACGTATAAGACAGACCCGATTAGTGCGACACACTTCCTATCAAGCAGCCAAGACTCGCCAGGCTACGCATCTCAAGATCGCACTGCACCTTCTGGATACTTATTGTATGGGTTCACTCATTTCTTATTACTGGTCTAGGTAGTCAAACAATTATATGATAAGAATCTAAATGACAAATAAGAGTAAAGTAATGTACACTGCTCTTCCTCTATAAGACCTACCTGCAATAAATCTCCGTACAAGCATAGCTCAAGTACCTACGGGTACCTCCGTACAAGCATAAGCTCCGTAGTACCCACGCACCATACAAGATAGCTCTATACCTACTCTGTTCCGCACAAGTATGCTCCGTAACTCCTACTGAGATCCTCGAACAAGTATAAGTATGTGTATAAGTTTTTTATATGAATTCATGAAAATTTCTTATATCTGTTACTGTTATATGCTTACTGTAAATGAGTATTAGTGCATGTGTATAAGTATAAGTGATATGTTCCACTAAGCGTTAAGCTTAGCATGGGTTTTTAAATTCCGTGTATGGCAGAGGAGGATCAGTCCTGTGATCTTCCGCATTCTCGCAGCACACACTCAGAAGTCCATCACTCATAGGTTTCAAGGCTTCCGATTATGTAAATGTAAATGTAGCCAATTTTTGTATATGTATATGTAAATGGGACTCAAGCACTTTATGTATTGACACCGTAAATCACCACTACGATGGTAGTTTTGGTTTTGCATCTCAAAGAGGCGATATTTTGACCTTCGCATAAGACTTAGGACAACCAATGTCTGAAAAAGCAAGTAAAAAGTCCCAATATAGTTTCGCGCCCCCTTCATCCTCCTAGGCGAGGGTTCAAGGTGTGACAACTTCAATCTTGACTTGCATATTTCATCTCAGTAACACTAGAGATGATTCCTCAAAATTACAAGAGAAAATAAGAGAAAAATGAGCAAAAATACAATTTACAGGTCCTCATGTCACGACGTCGAGGATGAACGTTGCGACGTTTTCTGGGTTCTTCACCCACTCGTGATGTGACCAGTTCATGTCGTGACATAGGCTGGGTTTCAACTGCGGCATATTCGACAAAAATCCCATCTTTGGGAGTTTCAATCTTATCCAAATCGTTTCTTCTTCACCATAATCAAGTTTGATCATCTCATGACCAGATTGCATGAAGAAGAACATTGGATCAAGCCTTTCCAAAAGAAGAATCCCATTTTTGAACCTTTGAAAAACATGGGTAACAAAAACCAAAAACTCTTAACAAAGATCCGATTTGATGAAACTAAGTGAGCTCTGATACCACTGTAGGGATTCCTCAGTGCCAAGAGCATTGATGCACAGCAGAAATAACAAAAAAAAATCGAACCTGTTCCATTTGACCATCATAGTTCATAAAATTGGATCAAACAAACCAAGAGATCAAAACATGATATACCTTACCGATCTACTCGAGGGTAAGCTTACAAATTTGACTAGAAATGAACCACGTCCTTCTTTGGTCTCTAACGGTATCTATACGAAGACAAGACCCGAGAACCTCCAAGGAGACTAAGTTGAAAGCAAGCTCGATATTAGCCAATCTCGTTTCAATGGTGATTTAAGATGCCTCAATCTCCTTCTCTTCTTGCTCTTTTCAAGAACAAGAGAGAACTCCCATCTCTCTAAAGTCAGAGATTAAGGTTTCATACACCAAACCCATTTTGGTCCTCTAGGGTTAGGGTTTCTCCCATTACCATATATTGATAGGAGAAACTTGCCCTATGAAAAGACTAAAAATCCCTCACTCAAGATGGAATATGCTACATGCATCTCCATGCATGGTAGCATGCTACCATGCATGGAGATGCATGTAGCATGCTCCCTCATAGGCCTTAGGCCCATGAGCAAGCTTTTGCCTATCCCATTCTCTAAATGAGTCCTCTTAGTCCTAGGATTCTACTAACCTCGAAGCTGCCTAACTCTCAAAGTGAAGTCCTCATGATCGGGATCACATCCAAGTCTGTTTTATATAAAGTCTCCATTTTCTAAGTGTGCGTCGACCCATTGTGTTCCCTATTATGTTAACTACTGATTCAAATCCATTGAATCAAACAAGTCATGAGCTGTGATCTAGCAACACATCATGACCCCAATTGATCGGAGAGTCAATGGTCTTAATCAGAAGCCTTCCATAGACAAATAACACTAATTTGTCCTTTCACTAATCTATACCCCACTTGGCTCAAAGCATGGACTAAGTGTGTCTCACAGGCTACGTCACATTTAGCCCAAGTGATAGCAGATCTTGTCCCTAGACTCATTACTCATCAGTTATGCACCTCAAGACACTCTTCATGGAATTTCCACTTTGGCTAGAGAATCCCGAGTAATGATCTTGATAAAAGGCCATATGTATACTCTCCCCATCGGGAGTGGCGAACTTTGTCATACTAATTACCTTCGAACAAAGTTATACCCAATCATCACCCTATGAGCTTAATTTCTAGAAGGTAACAAGGAATGAAGTCAAAGCACAGAATCAGCATTCAAGATATTCTCGAGCACTCTTAAGTCTAAGGATACTGCACTTATTGGATAAGGATAAGACAATCATCTACATTTAAATAGATAATCCATATGATTATCTCATGTCAGGTCTCCGATGAACTTAGCTACTCTTAGCAAGCATCCACATGTCAATTCTAATCATCTCATGATCACAATTTATAAGATCCACTGCTTGATCAAATCAAGGGGTATGACATGTGTTAGTCAGTCCGAGTTAACAATGTCTAGTCTCGTTAATCCTATGACTATGGATAATTTAGATACTAAGATAATTGCACATGAAAGAATCTTATTATCATGAGCTTGTCATGATTTCCTTCATGCTATGTTATGTATCATGGACTTTATTAATTCGATTAAATATATATATATATATATATATATATATATATATATATAGTATATATATATATATATATATATATATATATAGCAGTATATATATATATATATATATATATATATATATAAATTCAACGTATGAACATTAAATTTAATGGAAGAAGCCTTCTATATTAAACAATATGTAACGCTGCACAAAAGTGCTATGGAAATGCCTTCTAGAGCACTTCTCTCTAATGCTTCATCTTCTCTCCCATGTAACCCAGCAAGGGAAGTCAATGACTCCCAACCAGCTGGCTTAGTAAGTATTAGGCTTGCACATTCCTCAGATTGTGCTTCTAGATTGAATGATCAACTCACATATTTCTCTTCTTTTTTCTTTCTTTCCTTTTCATTTTCACATTTTTTGCTTTTCTTTTCTTCTTTTTCTTTGCCTTGTATAAGCCGGACCTCATCGCTCATCTTTTTCGAGGTGGACCCCATCACTATGTAGTTATGGGTCCCTAGAGCAAGTTCAATTTGAGAAAAGATGTTGGAACCAAAGTGTTTAAATGAGATTCCGTGTGTGTGCAGGAGTTCCCATAAGAAATGATTTTTAAAAAACAAAGTGGAGTTATTTGTGCCAAGTCTCCTACAACCAAAGATACACCAAGTCCTAGCCAAAACAATTGCAAAGGTATCCCACTCGACTAAGAAAATAAAGCAAAATACCAAAACATTCTCAAACCAAGTACTAGGCACCAAACCAACTCATATAAGACTAAAGACACACAAAATAAAGAAAAGAAAAACACAATAAACAGATTAAACAAACTAGCAAAACTAAACACAAAAAAAAAAAAAAAACATGCATAACAACTAAAAAGACGTTAAAACAAGCTAAGAGATCCAATCACAAAGCTATCCCCCAAAACTTGAATATTACAATGTCCTCAATGAAATAAAAGCACAAAAAAATAGAGAGGTTGAGGGGACTCCCCTGAATATTATTAGGATCGATCATGACCATTCACTTGAGTGCTACATGAGGATCAAAGTTGGTCACCACCCTTCATTAGTTATCATAGTCTCCAACTGCTTTTTCTATATTCAAGAATATGATACCCCGTCAAAACAATTTCGCAATGATGCGCCACGCTGATATCGCAAAGAAAGCAAGGCTACGATGCCTCTTGGAGTTCATTGAGGCATTTTCGCACTATTTGTGGGGTCTAGCATTTTGCTTGTTTTTAAGCCACCGCGTTTTCAAAGGGTCTAAGAACAAAAATTACTCAAACTATGTATGCAAGCATTTCAAATTCGAGGTTGTTTGATTTTAAAAAAATTGAAGAAATATTTTGGCTTGAAATCAAGGGTCACATCGCGACATGCGATGAATTTTTGAAGCACTACTGCAGCCAAGTTGTGACGTGACTAGAATTTTTCTGAAAAAAATTTTCAATGAAACATTTTTTCTCATCTCTCAAAAGTCATGAATCAACCACTTTGAATCCAAGATACTTCAAGACTATTTTTGGATCTTTGAAACCTAGAAAACACTAAAACACACCAAACAAGATTAAAAGGCAAAGGATCCCAAAGTGAAAACAAACCAAAATTTAACTAAAAATAAAAATAAAAAGGATAAAAAGGATCCTCTACAAAGCTCTCGTGGTGGACCAAGAAGTTGCTCGCTTTTCTAGCATTCAAATAATCATTGAACTACGACTAGAATGATGATTCCCTCCTCTACTCCATCCATAAGAAGTAGTCGTGCTCAATTAGCAACTCGAAACACATAATCTTCCAAATGCATTTGAGGGAATTCTTTCGTTTGCTCCACTATGTTTCCTTCAATTCCTCTATCAATTGAGGAATGAACTCATCCACCTTTGAAATGGGGATCATTTCTCATTTTCTAACCCCTTTTCGGCCTCACCCCAAAGAGTCATCTCCAGAATAGTCTATATATTCTTCTCTCATCTCATTTAGTTAAAGTGAAGTCGACTCTTCTTTTGTAATCCACCTCTTAACTCATCATCAACCTCTACTCTTTAGATCCTCTCTCACTTATCATGATAGCCTCTTATGCTCCACATCTTCTTTTTCCGACTCTAGGCGACTCGAGCCCTACGACCCGATCAAGGTGCGAACTCAAGCCCTGGGACGCCCGTTTAATTTTTCTTTTATTTTACATTTTATTTAGTTTTCTTTTCAAAAGTGTCACTATCTCGAACTCTACTAACCTAAATGAAGCATCCGAACTCCGGAGCCCTGAGTAAGTTTACTCGAATGCTATTTATCTTATTAAAATGTTTAATTAATTTGTTTAGTTGCGAAGTTGCCAGTTTTCGTGGGGCAAGCCTACAATCATTTACAAATTTCAAAGCAATTCAGAGGCTCCATAAACACAACAAAATATTATTTACAAAGAAAGGCATTTTATGCCCTTTTCAAAATGATATACAAAATCAAGGTTCAGGGTGTAACCCTTTTGTTTACAAAATATCACTTGTTCAAAAGAGATGATATGCAAATGACGGATTATATACTTATACGTCTGATTTCCTATGAATCATACAGACGATCTTGTCTCCCTTTCTTGCTCTACTGAACCTCGCGCATAGATAAATCCATACGCTAAGCATTTTCATGCTTAGTGGTTCTATACATTTCTATTTCTACTATCTAATGTAGCTCAAGCATGCATTTAACATTAAACCATGTCTATTAATTCAACATATACTTATATTATTGCATGCTTTCAATTTCTAAATCATTTACCAAATCACATCATACAATTTCAATGCAAATAATTCATTTCCCCACAATTCAATCTATGAGATTTAAGCATACATAGAAATCCCATTTATACTGCCGATGTTGGTGATTTCACCTTGACTATTTAATTCACGTTTATGACGGATTTCGTTTAATGAATCCCGCCCTTATTATCATTCCGTAATTTCAATTCACATTTATGACTCGATTCGCTTGATGAATCCCTTACTTTATTATCATTCGGTAATGTGCTTACACGTTTAACAATTCGGTCTCCCATCATGACAGATGTCGTTTGGTACACCCCGACATGTGGTATCAATTAAATGCCATACACCATCATGACGGATGCCGATTGGTGCATCTCGTCAAGTGGGACATTTCTTCAATGCCATACGCCATCATGACGGATGCCGATTAGTGCATCCCGCCAAGCTGACATCGACAATTTGGAAAGCTCGCGGACGGATGTCATCGGGTGCATCCTGGTCAAAGCGTTTCATTCTCAGAGCATCATTCAATTCATTCTGCCAAATACCACATTTCAATTCCATATTCACTTTCGTGATCGCCTTTCAAAGATATATTCACCCATGTATTTCCATTTCATATACTCTAATCTTACATACTCCTTCTCATATACTATTCATGTACTTATTCATATTTACTTGGTAAACTACCAAAATACTTGAAATAAGAATAGAGTCGAGAACAAACATGCAAAACTTGAAACGAGGAATAGAAGTCAGTAGAACAAACCTAAAATTCAGATTCATTCCAACTCGAATTCAATCCGCTACTTTTCCTCCGCCACTATTCCAAACCATTAAAGAATAATATTATTTGTGTGTACTAGTAGTTTTGGTTAGGATTGATTTTCGGAGTTTAATATGAGTTCCAATTTCAACAAGCTATATATAGATGGATTCTTGACTCAATGGGATTTCCAGAGAGTCCAAGAACACCCAAAACGAAGTTCAGACGAAGGAGTTATGACATTCCGAAGTTGGAGGTCATATGTAGTCACACCCAGCCGAGATGACTGACTAGCCGACTCGACCCAGAACCTGGCCACACTCCTAGCCTGACATATTCTATCATCCTCCAGAATATGAATGAATTTTCGACTCAATGGCTTCTCCATAGAGCCATCCAAGAAAACCCAAAACTAAAGTTCGATCTAAGAAGTTACGACCTTCCGAAGTCGAGGTCATACGTAGTCACACCCAACCGAAATGACCGACTAAGCCGACCTCGACCAATAAACTCCTGCCTGACACCCTGGCCTGACATATTCTATCCTTCTCAGGCATAAGGAATGCGTATTCTGACTCAATGAGATTTCCATATAGTCCAAGAAAACATTTAAACCTGAGTTCTGACGAAGAGTTATGACCTTCCTAAGTCGAGGTCATACGTAGTCACACCTACCGAATGACTGATCTGAGTTTGATCTGATCTTTGCAACCCAGTCTGACACCGGTCTGACATATATTCTATCCCTCCTTAGGGAATATGAATGAATTCTTGACTCAATGGGATTTCCATAGAGTCCACAAGAACACCAAACTGAGTTCTGACGAAGAAGGCGGACCTTCCGGGGTTGGAGGTCATATGCAGTCAACCTCGCACGAGCCGACTCGCTGGTCTCGCAACCTCTACATGAGGTCTGCTGACCTCGCTGATGAGGCCTCGACCTCCACAGATGAGGTCGCCGCATGAGGTCCGCCGACCGGGCCGCATGAGTATCCCACTGACCCACTGTGATTTTATCTTCGGTTGCACCTCATCTATAGAAATCGAATGAGAATTGAACAATATCGACTTCACTGATGATCTACATTTGATTTGGGGAGTGATCACTCACTCACTTGAGTTAACAAAACAGCTCCAATCAACATCTTTGCACTCTATTCTGAATGACTAACATCTGGCAAAGATAATTCATACTGAAGGCAGAAAATAACCAAAGTAGGAGAAGACCTACCTCTTGAGTTTGTCAAACTCCTCACATTCCGTCCGCTGCTCTCGTCACGAGGAAGGACTTTCCCTCTGTCTCGCCTGAGACCTATGGTCCGATCAATGGAAATCTGTAGAGAAGTGAGAGCTTCTCACTCTAAAATCTCTCCTCTTTTCTCTGTTTTCCTTTTCTTTTGATCACCCTTAATCGCATTTCCTTAAAAATGAGGAAACTTCCTCCTTTCCTACATGCCATGCCCATTCCTTGATTTTTTTCTTTATTTCTTTTTGTATTTAGTCCCTCTATTTCTCTATTATTCTTCATTTAAGTCTCCTATTATTTTCTCCCTTTGCTCATTTATTTCTCCTGACTCTCACTTAAACATCTAAACTTATTTGCAATTGACCCTTAGGTCCCCATTTTACAATTTCCATATTTTCTTTTCACTTGGGTTTATCTCCGCATTCAATAATCATTTAATCAACATTCATCTAACAATTCTCAGAAAATACTTCCAAGTTGGCCCAATTATACCCTAATATATAATAATTCTTATTATAAAATTCTAGGTATTTTTGGGGCTTACATGACTCGCCACTAAGAATGGTAGGAAGTCATTTGTTGTTCCTCTTTTCATGTATTGGTCCATTAACTCTTCTATACTCAACTCCTTCCCTTGTAGATGTTGTTCTATCTTAATTTCGGATTGAGTATGGGAAGTGGCCTTTGGAGTTATTGTCTCATCCAAGCTCTTGAGTGGTATGGACTGAAATTGGACACTGGCCTTTGTTTCTTTTATGCATAATTCATCTCTAGTCTTGTCCAATTCAACCATTGAGATGGCTAGTTCATCCACTTCATTTTCAAATATTAACTCATCTTGTGGAGTTTGGTGCACCTCCTCCATGAAGTTAGCTTGAGAGGTTTCAAATTCAACTTCAGCTCTTCTCCATTTAGCCATGGTTTTCTTAACTCAGATGCAATACTGAAGCTTGAGAATTTTCCATTTTAGCCCGCTTTTCGCCAATTCATCCAAGGTTTCTTCTAAGTCATCCTCGACTGTGGAAAATGGAGAGAAGTGATGGTTTGCTTCACATGAGGCTCAAGTGATGGTCCATCCAAAATTATAATTGTTTGAGTATGGGATACCTCCATAATGAACTTGATTCATAGACATATGTGGGTTCCACACTTGACTTCTTGCTCTTTGATGATGCTCATTAGCTATTTGCCTTATTCTAGCAATCGAGTATGAGTGGTCATTTCAATTGTCAATTCATGAAAGGATCCTATCAGGATTGAATTCACAAACAAAGAAGATAAAAATCAAAAGTAAAATAGACAAAAGAGAACATACATATATACAACCAAATGAAAAACAAAAGAAGTATCCAAAGTAAAAGGGAATACTGCATCAATGTTATAAACCTTAATCTGACAACTACAAAACCTTGATAGGCTCTAATGCGTGTATATCATATAATACGCCTATGTGCACAAGTGCATGCATAACAATAAGTAATAAAGTGTGAAAATTTCAAGTATCGTTCCTCAAGGAGGATTGTAGGGTTACTAAGTACTGAAATTAGAATATTCCTAGCATTATTCGGGATGTGAGATTAAGATGAAAGTAAAAAGGGAAAAGGACTAAATAATTGAAATCCTAAACTAACATATGAATGGATGAAGACAAAATGAAAAAACCTAGGGTCTAGATTTTATTTAGTTAATCTTTATGCAAAAGGTCCAATTTATCCCCAATTAACATTCAAATCATCTATTAATGGTAAGTCTTTATATTGCATATATTCTCTCTCGACAACCCACAATCTACTCCTAGAACTTAGGTGTTTTGCACCTCAACTCAACCCCAAATTCCTAACACAACCATAAAACCGAGAAACCTTAATTACCACACAAAACCCATGAGAATCTCTTATCAATTTTTTTAATTGTGATATTCTATTCATGGTCTAATTCAACTCTCACTTCTTAAATCTCAAATTGAACCACAATCAAGCTTAATAGATCAATGATCAACAATACGAAGAATCAAATAGAACATTTAATAGAAATATGATTTAAACATCAAATAGACAGTAAATCAAATCTCAAATACATAAATCATAACTAATGTAAGACCCGAGAAAATTCCAATTTTCTGAAAAAGGGCAAAATGGTAATTTCGGTAAAAATTCGGAATTTTTCTAGATCTCAGATGACGAAATAGACTTCACCGTTGGAATCGTCTCGCGAAATCTAGCTACCACTCAATTCTCACAATCTCGAGACAACCCGAATTTCACGCTTTCGAGGCACCAAGTGTCGGGTGCCGTAAAACGACATGTGATGTGACAAAAGTCACCTACTACATGTACTCATGTGACACATGTTGCATGACTAGAGAGAGGAGTAAATGGATGGCCTAGATTGTGCCAAGCGTCAAAATTCCAAAACTTAGGGACACATTGGGAATTTTGAATCGTTAATCAATAAGACAAAACTCAATAGTCATTCTCAAACAAAAAAGGAGACCAAAACGAGCCGAACAAAAGATGCAGAACCTCGAATTCTTTGAGTTTTAGAGAGAATCCAGCTTCTAGATTTGTGGCTGTTTGACCATCTGCCGACTGAAAGCCAAGCAAAGTCGTGATCTACACGTGACACCGCATTCGTGGAGTTCGACAACTCCAAGAGGTGTGGATCTTTTCCACTTGTGATATTCTTCGCTAAGACCCACGTTATTGTTGTATTATTCTAAGGATTGATGAACTCGTAAATTCTGGGCTTTAAAACCTTTGAACCGAGTGGAGAAAATCCCAATTGGTGGTCGTGAACAAGAACCCGAGGGTTTCACCGTCTCACATGAATAAGGACACCCAAATTTTTGGTGTGAAATGTGTTTGGTCGAAAGGATTCAAAATGAATTGCTCGTGTTTGTTAATTAGCCCATGTGAGCTAATTCTTGTGTAATTGATGGGTGAATTTCAAGAACATGATTTATATGATTTAATTATGTTAATATATATGCATGTGAATATATTAGCATGAAGGTTTTGGAATTGGCATCATGCATTCCATATGCACTGGGGCACCCTAGAATATTAGGAGTGAGTGCATGACATGAAATGAAACAAAAACGAAAATGTTTATGAAAGGAATTTCGACGGAAGATTTTCCGAAGAATTTCCTTGGAGAGACGTCCAACAGATCACTTCGGATGAGGACCATGACTGTTTCGGAGAGTTATCCAGCAATTCGCCTCGGTAGTCCAATATTTTTACCGAACTTAGGTTTTCAAGAACAAAAGCTTTTTGCAGAACCGGATATTTTTACTCGCATATCGCTTGGTGCATGTGTGAGTGTGGGAGTCAACAGGACTCGAGATGGGCTCGGGGCATGTAGACATTCGAGTAGTTCAAGGAAATCGCTTGAATGTGATTGCTCTGGTCATGCATGTGCACTTAGTGGGGAGTAACCCATGTAGGAAATTATCACTACCGGGCTTTGCCTCACCCGGGTCGAGGGATCACCATTTCAGTACAGGAGGTGCATCGAGACTATGTCACTAGAGGCCGCTTAGAAGAAAAGTCGAACAGGGCTTTGACATTTTTCTTTGTATATCACGATTAGAATTGTAAATTTTAATATATGTTGAAGTAAGAAATGTAAAAACTTCAACCATGTAATATATTTGGTTGAGATATATTTTGTGAGTATTGACGTAGGGCCTAAGTGGCTATTATTTTACTCGCATATGGACTCCCGTGGTGTCATTGTAAACTCAGTTGGGACAGTTTGTACTGGGGTAGAGCTCCTGCATAAAGGAGACTGCCCGATTGTGGAGGTGTCGGTTACCCGACATTCACAGGTATATTCTACGGTCGACAAGTTGTCAACAGACCCGTTCTCAGCATCACAGCTGCATCGTATACGTTTATAAATACCTGTAGCTTAGTGTCAATAAGTTAGGTATAATGAATACCTAGGACTTAATGGCACTCCGTTAGATCGCGCATTCTTGTGCACTTTGATGGTTGATTTGTCAGGTGAAACTTTGTGTATGTGTGATTTGTGTGCTCGGGTGAATAACACATAGGAAAATGTCAACACTAGGTTAGTGTGAGAACAAGTCATTGGTGAAATTTTGGGGCAACAAATTTAATTAAATGAAAAAATGTGTTGAAGAAATTTTTCTAAGGTTTTACGCTGTGTAAACCGAAAAATAAATAAAATAAATTTTTATAAATTTATTTGGTTTATTGAAAATGAAAAAAAAATATATATATATATATATATATATATATATATATATATATATATTTATTTATTTATTTATTTATTTTTTTTTTTTGTGGTTTTCCAAGAATTTAAATGAGAAAAAATGATGTGAAAAAAAAAAAGTAGAAATGGTGGAATGGGCTACGCCCAAATTTTTAGTTCGAGTCACAATATAGCGAATCAGACAGGACAGTTAGCAGGAGGGCAAGGCAAGGGGCGCTGCAACTCGTGGTCCTCGTGCACCCCGTGCACCCAACCCGCCACTCAGACACTGTTTTGAGTCACTGTTCATGAGCACTGTTCACAAGGTTTTTAAAAAAAAAAAAAACTAAAATATAAAAGAAAATTTGTTGAATATGATTTAATATATGAAATTATGGTTTTGCATTACCTATGAATGCATGGACATTGGTATGAAATGTTTTCTCGTGGTGTGAATAGTGTCTCGAGGTCATATTATGCCTAGAGATACCGATTAGAATTTAACTTGCCATTCGCAATATGTGTATGGCTAATGAGGCGAGACGTAGAGAAGGTCCACGAGGTGCTACCAAGCACCACCTCGCAAGCCACGCAGGCTACGAGGCCGTAGGAGGCGGCCGCCGGCTATCAGACAGGCAAACAGTATCCAGAGGTCCGAGCAACCTCCGTGAGGTTTATGGCATCATCCTCCGACATTCACAGGGAGAGCGAGATCCGACGGTGGCGCACTCATCGTCTACGCAGGCCGGTATGTGTCGGAGGCTACTGAGATCACCTCCGACACCTACTCAGATTAGACTAGCTACTGCTCCAAATTTCCAGAGGCGAGGCCCAAGTATGGTGGAATTGGGAAAAGACCCTGTGAGACCTAGAGGCAATGACATGGGTAGTTCTAAGAGCTGCTCACGGGTAAGTATTCTGACATCGTGAGACATGTGAAGGCCTCAGAGTTCCTGTAGCCGGCTGTGGGACAATGACCGTGATGGATTATGTGGCTAGATCCACCCGAGCCAGCCCGCTTTGCTGATGATTGGCACGGGGCCACGTATACGGCCAAAGTCGTGAGATTCGAGAATGGGTCGGTCAGTCCATTCGGCAAGAACGTAGACTACTACGTGACATGGACTCCATGGTCAGACAAATTAATTACGAGAGAGAAATCGAGGATACCAGAAGACTCGGATGCTAGTGTTGGGTGAGTAAAGAGTGTTACACAGGTGCGAAGCTTTTTTTGCTATCTCACCCATGGGAAAGAGTATTATTTGATTATGTCGTATTCATTCATTTCTACACGCGTGATAAAGTCGGGGCTTAGAGGTTGAGACCTTGGGAGGAGCCTGTATGTGAGTTCTCCTCAGTGGATTACGGGCGCAGGATAGGATGATATGTCGGGTCATGAAGCTCAGATCTCTGGGATTCTACTCCACAAATGACCTCGAGGTCATGGACATGTCAGTTTGATGTCATCCTCGATGGATCACCGACAAATTACGTGAGTTATCGACAAGGGGTTCATTGTGATCGAGCACTTCACCACGGCGCCCAGCTTCGATTGGCGGCAAGGATAAGACCCTTCGACTGCGGATTGACACAGGTAATGAACAGGTTACGATCAAGAATCTGCACCCACCGAGGATTGATGACTGTCATCACTGAGAGGAGCGAAGTCTACTCCAAGATGTAATCTTCGCACCGTTACCACACCGAGGGGTTGGGTGGAGACGTATACTCCCAAGACAAGCAGATGCGCATGGGCACTTTGAGTTTACTGGTGATGCCCTTTGATCGACGGTGAATACGCCAATGCGCATTCATGGACCTCATGCACTGGTTCCAACCCTATTTGGATCGGGCTTTGTCGTGAAGTCTTCGCGGATGACATTTCGATCTACTCCCAAATGTGAGCGGAGCATGAGTATCATTCGTGATCAGGTTACGCTTGCCGAGAGACCATCATCAGTCAGACGCCAAGTTCAAGAAGTGCGAGTTTCGCTTACCGAGGTGAGATTTCGGGGACACGTGATGTCGCATCGCGCAGGTCGTTGGACCCGAGAAGGTCGAGGTCGTGATGAGTTAAAGAGGCCAAGTCGCCGAGATACGCAGCTGATCGTCAAGTACTACAGAGATCTTATCGACGATTTCTCCGATTAGCAACACCTATGACGAAATCAATCGTATGCTGAGGTTGTTTGATCGGGATGACCGAAGGCGAGGAGGCATTCCGTGAGTTAAAGAGGAGACTTACCATCGCTCCTATCTCGCTAGTCCCTGACAGGGACAGGGTACACAGCTGTATCATGGATACTGAGGATCCGACCGATGCATTTTGATGCATCCGGAGTGGTAGTAGCTTATGGTTCCGTCAATCAAGAATCATGAGCACTACCCCACACACGACATGGAGTTAGCGCCGTAGTCTCCTCCTCGAAGACTGGCGCCACTCACTTATACGGCGAGGAGTTCGAGGTGTACCTGCACCACAAAAGTCTAGTATATTTTCACGCAGCCGACCTCACACAGGCAAATACGACGTGGATGGAGTTCCAGAGGATTATGACTTCACTTCGCATTACCACCCTAGTAAGGCAAATGCGGCCGATGCACCCGCCGAAATCACTGGGAGCATCGCTAGTATAGCTTCCCCGAGAGTGGCGATACTGAGACCGCGGGACAATAGCTACAAGATAACGAGCGCATCGTGGCGCTGGGGAGTTTAATGGCTACACCATCTCGGCAAGGCAGTGATCGAAATCCTGGCATGTGACAGAGATAGTGTCCATCGAGACCGTACAAATGTACAGTGATGAGGGTTGGACCGCCCACGCAAATGGTAGTCTTCTTATGCAGGACTCGGGCAGCGTCTCAATCAATCGAGCCTGGCAGAGATTCTGCGAAGCCACCGCTCTCGATTTTCCGCGTAGATCCGTGTGGCACTAAGATGTATCAAAGATCTTCGCTAAGCAATACCATCGAGCCAATGAAGAGACATCGCAGGGGACTTTGTTCACAATGTCTCACGTAGTCGCCAGGTGTTAAGGTCGAGCACCGTATACAATAGGTCGTCGCCATCGGAGGTGGCTGAGTGGAAATGGGAACACGCCACGATGGATTTGCGGACCCACTTCCCGCCATGGACAATCGTGCAGGGACATAACGCGGTACGGGGCGACAAGTGGGATAGGCCTGGGCGAAGTCGGCATTACTTCCCAGTCGCACGGATGACCTTCACATCGAGTAGATTCACGGTCAGACATTCGAGATAGTCCCATTACATGGAGTACCAAGATCCATGTTGCCTGACAGACCCGAGGTTTACTGCACCTTTAAGAGCTTCCAAAAGGCTATAAAGCAATACCCTAACTATTAGAATTGTAAATTTTAATATATGTTGAATTAAGAGAAATGTAAAAACTCTTGAACCATGTAATATATTTGGTTGGGATATATTTTGTGAGTATTGATGCAGGGGCCCAAGTGGCCACTATTTTACTTGCATATGGACCCTATGTGGTCATCAGAACTGGCTGGGACAAGCTCAGACTAGTAGAGCTCCTCGTACAAAGGAGTACTGTCCGATTTTCGTTAGCGCAAGGTCGTTACCCGACATTCACAAGTATTCACAAGTTGATCTGTTGTCAACTGGACCCCAAGGTGTCACAACTAAACTACATCTAAAACCCTAGAAAACAATATCAGTTCATAAAGAAGAGGTATACAACCATCAAAAGAAAGAAAAACATAGAGAGAGGAAGGTAATAAACAAATTTGGAAGTGAAAGGCCCTTCTCTTCTTCATTCTTCTTTTTCAAGTTTCTCCTCTTCAAAAGACTTGGTTCCTAAGGTGTTTCCACCCTAAGAAGCCTCCCAGATTGATCTCCCCAAGCTTCTAGGGTTTTAGGCTTTTAAAATATCAAACAATTCAGCTAAAATGAGCTTATCAACAAACTAGCCCGATATTTGGCGCCGAGCAACCTGGTCGACCTCTCTTACAACCGGTCGATCGCTGATTTCCAGGCTACTCCATGCTTACTACAACCCTCCTGTCATAACTTGTTCATCCGGACTCCAAATTGAGCAATCTTGATCTTGCTGGAAATCTTAGAGAGTGTAGAATATGGATATGGTCAGAGAGAATACTTTAGAGATGATGGTAAAGACTGAATCAACAGAGTGGTCAGATTTTTAGCACTCTTCTCTTCTTCCTTCTTCTAAAAGCCATAACTTGATCATTTGAAGTCCAAATGGAGTGGAATGAGAGCCTTTCTAAATCTTCGAGAGTCTAATATACATCCATAGCTACTACTGCATGTAGAATTTGGTTTTTTTTTTTTTTTTCACTTCATATTGGCTCAATGCCTCGGATTTGGTCCTAATTGCAAATAGGAATGAAAATGGTGTTAGAACACTTATTAATATCATAAAAACTACAAAAACTAACCACAATATGGGGATAAAATGAGTATAAAATATACTCAGCAACCACTTAATACACCAAGAGACATACTTTTCTAATATTTTGAACAATCTTATAAACCTAGGATTTAGTTTTTTCCTCCAATATGATCATATCACAAAGGGGATCATAAAATCCTACCACAAACCTCTTTGAAAGCATCACCTCATTGATAGCTTAAAACTATTCAACAAGGAAATTTAACCAAAGGGTAAGGACTCATTTTGATTACTTTTCAAGTCCAAAACACAATCTCTCAACAAATATTCCCAACTTGCCATTACTTTCCTCAATTAGTCATCAGCCTAAGCATGAAAACTACTATCAAAACTCAACTAATACTTATATTTTTTTTCTAGATGAAGTCAAAATCTAGAGGTAAAATAATAATTCTTATTACATACCATAGAATCGAACATCTTATGCACTCTCAAAATCGCAATATACAACCACACTAAACCTAAAGCCACAAATCATTTAGTATCCCACTTCATATTTGAACACCAAAGTTCTATCTCAAATATTTATACCATTCAATCCTTTTAGGGTGGATCATGAACCTAAAGAAATAAAATTCCTTTCAAATTCTCTATAGGTCTACATTACTTAAAACATAAAGCCTAGTCCAAAATTTCAACATCCCATTATCTAATTAAACAAGCCCATCTTACCATCTTTCATTACGTATTCAATGAGTTTAACTAATTGCAAATCCTTCTATATAAGGTCTTAATTCTTCCAACAAGTTTGGTTGCACTATGATACTCAACATAAGAACTCTAAAATCCAAAGCTATGATATGGATTTGTAAACATATCAAATCATATAATAATCATTTTCGACAACCTCTAATAAATTCCAAGGAATCAATTAATATCCTTCTTAAGGCATCAACCACAAGATTCTCATTGTTTTATTAGTACTGGATAATATCGTCATAATCCTTAAGTAATTGTATCTATATCCTCTGTTTCTTGCTTAAAAATATTTTTAGAAAACAAGGACTTCAAACTCTCATATAATCTATTAATATCTCTATAAATTTCACAATAAAGAAAAATGCCTTTCAAATCATAAGTGAAAAAATTCACTTTACCTAAATTCAAATCATAATGAGATAGTTTCTTTCTTAAGATTTAAATGTCTAATGCACATATTATGATTTTTGATGCATAGAATACAAATTCGAATTATAATATCGACTTCATTATGCAAAAATCCATTTTGAACTTAATGAAATAATCAACGAAGAGTTTCTACTTGTTAGGTGCTTGTGTTAGTGTTTATTAGTGCAAAATATAGTATAATCTATGATTTTGATGCCAACAAGCACTCCTTTTATTCATTTTTCATATCTAGCCTCCTTCAAATATTTGTATTTTGTAGAAACAAAGAAAACGTAGACAAAAAGCAAGCAATTCGACGAGAAATTATAGTTATGCAAGGACAAGCCATGGTCGCCACTCATCCATTTACAATAATGAATTCCAGAGAAAAATCAACATGAAGACTATGCGCCAGGAAAATAATGAGGTCGCAACCAATAAATGAAGATTACGACCTAAATACCCATATTCCAAACAAATAAACCCATTCATGCTTTTTATGTACCACCGTATTTTTATCACTCGAGGTGAGGTCGCGACTTGAGCACTTAAAGTCACGACCATCCGACGCCCAACCCAATTTTCTTTCCATTTTAGGCTCGTTTTGGCTCATTTTTCTAGGTCTATTTAAAGATGTTTTTCACACATTTCTGTGGTTCGAAAATCTTGGAAATGGAGGCTCTCTTCTGTGTGGTTTTCTCTCCTCAAGCTTGTCTATTTCCTATGTTGGGTTGCCTTTAGATTTCTTAGTTTAGGTTTTTTTTTTTTTTGTGAATAATCTAGTTTGTACTGAATATTGCTGGAAATACAACTCCATGGAGTGTAGATTTCACTTCTGGAAAGTTTAGGATTGAAGATATTTTCGCTTAATTCGTTTTATATTTCTATCTCTTCTCCTTTTTCAATTCTCGCATCTTATGTGCTGTCTTGGAATGTGATTTGTGCGCTTTGGATGGTCAAAATGGTTAGCCAAGCATTCTATAGGTCAAGTTATCATATTCGATGGTCGGGTTTGCTCCAATCTTTAGTTGGTTGGTTGATTTATACTTGATTTGTTGTGTTTAGTGTTGCATCCTTCGATTATTATGATCTCGTTAATTAATTTGTGTCGGAATTGACTCCGATCCTATACTAAAGGTATCCTCGTGACGCTGACTAAGCCCTAAAATCTGGTTTCGAGTCTCTTAAGGTATAGATTAATTAATCGAGAATCTAATTTACCAAGTTAAAGAGACTTAGGGAATTAGTAATGCCTAGTATTAAGTGGATCTCACTAAAGGGGACACTAAAGACATTAAGTGAGGATTGCATGTACGTAACTGTGACCAATCAGAACTTAGTACGGGTAGCTTGATGAGTCTAAAACTCATATGTTTTTTAAGTCCATTTTTGAGAGTTTAATGTTTAATTTAATGCATAACTATGGAATCTTCACCCATATTTGTGTTTTGTAGGGAAACCACGAGAAGAAGCAAAATGGCTAAGACAGGAAATGCAATTATGTCGCGACATAATTACAGCATTGTCGCAACAAAACCCTAAGGCAACTTGCAGAAGTTTGTCACAACAATCAGAACTGTGTCGCAACAAAGACAAAGCAGAGTGCAAGATGACAGTCGAAAGATTGTCACGACATTTCACAACTCTATCGCAACATAATATGAGAAGAAGTATAAGAAAAATGTTGCAACACAAAAATGAATGTCACAACACAATGGAAGTCTGAAAGTAGAAGTATTGTCACGACATTTTATTACTCTGTCGCGACATTGCATGAGAAGAGCTCCTAAAGAAGCATCGGAATTCTATCATGACATGGAAATGAATGTCATGACAAAGAATAAGGCAAATGGTAGAAAAAAATTTTCACGATGTTTAAAACTCTATCGTGACAAATGAAAAGAGAAATCAATGAAGACACACTGAAACAATCACTACTAAAAATCACCGACCATCGACCACTTGCCTAAACGCATTTTTCGTTCCAGAAACCACATCGACCATTTACCCACCAAATTATTTAGTCGCACTTCCTGGGCCTATGAATTACTACGTACAAAAAATCAATTAGTCTGCAGAAATTACCCACCATTTACCAAATTGAACCATTTCGACTATTTTCCGACCATTTACCGACCATTTACCGACCGAAAAAATTGCCTAAATGGTTCCAATGACGGCATCATCGGAATTAAATTCAAGCACCAAAACCGACCTAAATTTTTTAATATCATCGTCGATAAATGGTCTCCAATGAAATGCAGACGTCGAATAAATTGCAATTTCAAAAAACCTGACCAAAATTTTTAATATCATTGGCCTAAATGTCTCAAATGGTCGCATTGGCCTAAATTAATTTTTAAATATTTTTTTTGTCATTTTGAGTTTGATATCTGCTTTTAAATATATATATATATATATATATATATATATATATATATATATATATATATATATATATATATATATATATATATTAAGATTACGAAACAAAAGAAAAGTACAATAGTGCATGCATATTATATAAAGAGAGTAAAAAATATTTTAAAACAAGCAAACTAATATATATACTGCATATATATAGTAAATAAGTCAAGAGAAAATAAAAACATGAATTCCCAAATCCAAGTATAAGACATAAAAAGTGTGTAATACACTCAATCATCCAACCTGTCATCATCGTGATGCTCGCATGTATCCGGTCCGCATGGTGAGACGCTCTGCATCAGTTGCTCCCGTCGTTAATCCCGATGCTCGCCAGAGCCACATGTTGGAATCAACAACACACATGAGCACACAGTGCTGTGGATGTCGTAGCCGAGCATTACGCCAAACAACTGGTAGATCATCGTGGTCAACCGCAGCCCACCTTCCGACACTTCTTCAGAAGCTGGCCAAAACACGTATCGCAACTCATCCCTATCATCCCTCATACGATCACGCGGCCGCCGCAGATTCGCCAACCGACATCAGACGCATTTCTGCGATCGCCCCAAAGTCCCCTCCATCACGAGAACAAATTCAAAATGGTCCTCGCATTTTAGCTTCATAATCCGTCGCCTATGCGAGTGTAATGATGATGTCGACGAACCGACTTCATGTATCGAGCATCTTCTCCCTCTTGCCATCAATAAATTTCTGTCAAATTTGATCTCTCGTATCAACCTATGGAGTCATGAATGAGAACTACCCGTCATGATCATCACATGAACCCGGGCAGATCGAATACGCTGAGTCGCAAAGCAAACAATGATTTCATATCTCGCCTCTAATAAACATGTAAATAAGTATTTTAATTTATCTTCAAAAAAATAAAGAGGAAGTATAAACCAAATCTTTGGATTATATTTTGGCATGTTTCCCCAAACCGTCGACAACCCGTCAATCACAATATTCATGGACGCTGGGCAACCCGACACCACTTCATTGAGTTCCTTTTCTCCAAGATTCCGAGATTTAACGAAATCGTAGTCCCTTTGTACCGAGCTCTACCAAAATACAACATGTCCCCATAACACGTTGAACCTATCCCAACATTTCTACACACTAACCACATTCCTGGTCCATATAATGATAAAAATGAGTAAAAAATCGCCACTCTCGCCCATACATCTACCACAAAAAAATATATCCAATCAACTATATATATTACATGGTTCAAGTGTTAATAACTGCAATAATTCAAACATATATTAAACCCGTGATGCAACAAACTCGGAATACACTTGAGTCGCAAAGAATGAACATTTCATATCTGTTTCCAATAAACATAAAATAAGTATTTTAAAATGATCTTCAAAAAAAAATAAAGAGAAGTATAAAACAAAATCTTTTGGATTATATTTTTACATGTCCGTTAGATCTAAATAATGTTTTCTTCTAAGAGGGATCTTTTTAAGAAATATCTTTATTATATTTTATATGGTTTATATTTTTTTTTTTTTGTTTCAATTCCATATGTTTGCAGGGTGTGTGTTATATTTACAAAATCAGACAATTCTTCTTAATGGTTTGTCTTGTATGATTCCCATAATGCCCTTGTACTTTCTCCTAAAAGGTTTCTAAATATTGCATAGTTTCGTGGTCTGCTTTCTGGGTATTTTTTTCCGCACGTATACTACTATTGGATATTTCCTTACATCTATTACACTATTCCATAATTGTGGATCGTGAGATGTTATATTTAGTATTTCCGCCCAAGGCCCGAATTCGGGAATCCTATGTAGTTTTTCTATCGGGTGTGGCCTTCCTTAGTTTGTAATCTATAGATTCATATGATTATTCGGGCTCGGTCTATTTTCATAATGTGTCAAGGGTCTCAGGTAATTTTCCCTCCCTCTATCATGGTCTTACTTCCATAGTCAGTTTCTAGGAAAATGGTGGAGAGGTTGCCGTGACACCCTCGTTTCCGAGGGTCCGCGACAACCCGTCAACTGCTAGGACATCGGGATGTCGAGTAACCCGACACCACTTCTATCATTCCCTTCTCCAAGACTAGGGATTTAACGAAATCGTGTGTAGTCTCCTCAGACGGAGCTTCTACCAAAATACAACATGTCCCAATAACATGGCAACCCGGTCCTAACATTTCACACCGAACAATCCAGTCCAGTATACCTGATAAAAATGAGTAAAAATAAGTATTTTAATTTATCTTCAAAAAAAAAGAAGAGAGAAGTAATTTTATTTTAATGAAACTTACATTTGCTGCACGAGATCTCTGATCAACAAAAGTCTGATCATCATGACCCTTCGTGTGCGTGTATCTGAATAAGCTTGGTGAGCACCGGGCTTCTACTTCCTGTCTTTAATTACAAACAATACATACGTGCTAATTCAATTGAAAAAAAATCTTCAGAAATGAAAGATAGTAGTATAATCAACACAATTCACAAAGTAATAAACATAAGAAGTATAAATTAGAAATAATACCAATGCTCGTTCGTGCTCACGCATAGAGCGAGATCCACAAGTGTAGACAAGCCACCACCCTCTGTACCCGCTCCGAGCCGACGCATTGCCGCTCCGCTTTCACACCCTTCCTATAATCGATCTCCCATCTTCTCCACCACTCCGGAAAACATGATCTGGGACACTCAAATTCCGCTTCTTCTTCTTCAACCATTTATCTTTTACCTCGTGACACCTGTCTTTATACCCGATCGGCAAAGATGTTTCAGAACACCTTTCGACCGCCTCCTCGGACTATGTCCACCTATAAACTTTCTCGCAATTATAATTTAAACATATTTCATCGCGAACAAAAAAGAATAAATAAAAGATGTAAAAATGTTAAGTAGTAATATATACCTTAAATTGTCTCCAAATCATCAACTGGTCTCTATCCGCATGACTTCCAATTATGTCCACGAGGTTTAAAGGATTAAAATTGTCCCTAACCCTAGAAATCGAACTGTGACGCCTCTCTAACTCTCTGTCCCAGAACTCCAAAATTTCAGCAAGTAAGAAATAAATTAAGAAATGGATAAATCATTAGTTAAGTTTCATATCTTACGAATTATCAATTTGGCTCTGATCAAACTCGAGCAATAGAGAGTCTCGCTCCGTAGGGTGCCTGGGAAGACCTCCAACATCTCCATCCTCTCCCTCCTCTCCCCTCCCATCGCCTCGATCATTCATCACAATTTTAGGGACCAAGGATGTGACCGCCTCGCGATGCCGTCGTCACAGACATTCACAACCTCCTCTCGCTGGGCTGGTTCCATCCACCCCGAATTCTACCAGATCGCAAGTATACCGAGGCCTTGCCGCTTCTACCGAATCAATGACCGCAACGCGCTGCCTCTACTCGCCCACGTGCCATATCTGTTAAAAAATAATAAACAAATACATTATTGATTAGTAAGCATCATGTGTCACATAAGGCAATGAAAATAAACAAACATGATTAACGTATCAAAATAACTAAAAACTCACTAACTACTCATTCTCATCGTAATCATCTAAATCGGCTCGCCTTCTTCTTCAAATGTAGTAACATCATTTTCAAACCTTCATCACTCAAGCTTTCCTCATGATCAATTAAATGTTCATCAACATCTACATCCCCACTTGTATCCATCTCGAAGATGCAACTAAAAGGACGCCTTCGCCCCACCACGTACCTTCGATTATAACATCATCAAGCCATCATTTTGAAATGCCGGTTCTATGACACGCATTCGTGATGCGGGATGTCAATTCGAAAGCCCCAGCTTTGATCTCGCACACAGCTTCCAACTCTTTCGTGGACCGTGGGTCCCGGATATTCACAATAATAAACCCGTGATGCTTTGTACCGCTAAGACAAAAGGTTCATATTCATGAATCGTTTTTTATCATGCACACGACAAGTTTATATCGAGAGGATGGACAACTATACCACATGTGGTGTCATCGAACCATTCACATTTGAATAACACGCTCTTTAACTCCGGAGGGCTTCAAATTCTAACTCGAATACCACCCGCAGTCCCGTAATGTCAGATTTGGTTTCATTGTATACGATCCTTTAATGCATACCCCGTATTGTTCGCGCTCTAGAACTCCTTATACGATTCAAGCAGAAATTTAAACCATTCACACAAGAATCAAGAAGTTCTAACCTCTCTGTGAGGACCTCAAGTAATTCAAGATAATGATTGAAATTTTATTTGCACGATTATGAACCCAGAATCTAAATCGCAGGTCATGAGATTACAATTATAAATTTGTATAAGAACATTGGTAATTGTTTTTGCGGATTTTCATGTTTAGTAAACATACGATTTTTCAAACCATGTTGGAAATTTTCGCTCCCGGGCTCACGCACGACAAATTCGCTATTCAAGTTTGGAAACTGCGCATGCTTCGTGAATCGAACACACTAAAATAGAAATGAAATTAGAGAAAATGGATACATTGAGAGGAAATAGTAAATTAACATGCTAAATAGATCTCATTTGACTTTTTAGCAACTACTTACTCTATGAATGGTCAACCTCCGACAATTCATTAGACATATAGATGAGCCGCAGCGATATTCATTGTCCGCTAGATAAATGCTTCCTTCTACTGACATACCCGGGAGGCTTGAAAAATTTCAAACATATCATCATCCACAAAGTCATCAAGATAAACTCATTCCACTTTTCCTTAAGTGGGAAAGAATGACTTCCTTCTTTGAAATGTAATGATGTGAATTCTGGGCAAACTTCATCCATATACCCAATTGATATGTAACCCTCTACCGAGCCTTATTCATGATTTTATGCTTTATTTTCCTCAAGTATCTACAAGAAGATTATTGAATACATAAGTCATGTGTGTGTATATATATATATATATATATATATATATATATATATATATATATATATATATATATATATATATATATATATATATATATATATAGGAAAAGAATTGGCTGAGTGAATTAATATTACCTTTCTCCGAGGATAAGATCCAACGATAATGGACTGACCAAGAATCCTACTTCAGGCCAAGTGCACTGAAGATGTTCCATCAATCAAAAAACTCGAGGGAAGATCTTCAAGATTGCATAAGATAACAGGAATTTGTTCATCTGCATTCTCACTCCTCATCGGGCCAGCAGTTAAGAAGTCACGCATTAAGAATAAGAAATCTCAAGTGATCGGCCCCATATTCTATTTTAAGGTGAATTCTCAAGAGCAATTAGAACAACTCAGATGAATACATGACAATCATGACTCTTCATGCCAAACATCTTAAGTTTTTTCAAGATCCACACATCTCCCCAGATTAGAAGCATAACCATCCGAAATCTCAATTTTTTACCTAATTTAACACATCCTTCTTCTCGTGGATTGGTCTGCATCAAATGGCACATCGCAGTATTTACTGGGTGACAAGATTTTCAGGCAAATCAGGACGACGACAATATTTATTCAACTCATTCTCACTCTGTACATGTCCTGGGTTTTCCTCGGAATGTTAAACACCGTATTGAAAATATTGTCAAACACATTCTTCCTCGACATGCATAACATCAAGATTGTGCCTCGAGCAAGTGTTCACGCCGCAGGCAAAACTCGTAAAATACTTCTCTTATCTCACCCACAAGTCTTAGATATACCTGCATTCACAACCTCGCATCAACATCTATCACCTTCTCAACCCTTTGTTATTCAAATCCCTAAGAATTTCATTCCTTGTGGATCGAACCTCTGTGGAATTGTTTAGTAACCTTTCTAGTTCTAACGAAGTCTGTGTTACGCCGTGATACGGATGATTCATGGGCAAAACTTCCGATGGTTGTCGAACCACGACTGTTTCCCGCTCTTAATTAATCTAAAAGCATCAGAGTCTTCCATTACACGCGACATGCCAACATACCAAATAAAGACCCACCCGTACACTCACGTAACACACCGGAAAGTCATTTACGGGGTCCGTATGAGGGCGTCACAAGATCCGAAAAATTTTGCCGCTTGGAAATATCATAAGCTCAACCCCAACACCCTACGCACTTTTCAACTCCGCTATCAATGGCTACAAGAAAACATCTATCTCCCCCTTTCTCGATTCGTAGGTCCCTGACTAACACGCTTCAAAACATAAATTCCCTCCTTCATACATATAAGTCCTCCGAGGCAGTTATACCTACACCACCATAGGCCACAAAGAATATTGCTGTCCAGATTGACCAAACTAATAAACCATCAAAGAAATAAAACCCATCCTAACATTTCCTCGAACTTCGTATGAAAATCTCAAGGAAACACCCATCAAAATGCTTCAAGCAGGCATCGGCGGTGACACATCTTACCGTCCTCCATAGATGCTCGAATGCCACCTCATTTCATTAGTCAAGGCGTTGATGCATACAATCTCGCAACCTAAAGCTATCGAGGTCATGCATCTTCTTATACCCAAGACCTTCAACTTTCGTATATACAATCTATTTCCAACTCCTAACCTTTGCTCGTACCGAGCACGCCCACATTTTTTACTAACTCGTTAAGGTCACTGCCATCACCCCAAAGATATCATACGCCACTCACACAACAATGAATGACCTCAGACGGTAATCCCAACCCTCTAACTAACTTCTTCGTGTCAAATCCAATGGCATC
Organism: Tetrastigma voinierianum; assembly: GCA_016808115.1. Taxonomy (NCBI): domain Eukaryota; kingdom Viridiplantae; phylum Streptophyta; class Magnoliopsida; order Vitales; family Vitaceae; genus Tetrastigma; species Tetrastigma voinierianum. The sequence continues at coordinate 5,155 of JAEQBH010002981.1, read as the reverse complement.
AGATTATCTCAGGGCAACAGCTTCAATGAAATTAGACATTATCATCAAACCATGCTCCTCGCGAACACCGTGTTCCGCACTATATTTCTAACATCCTCACTCTGGCCGCAGATAGTTAAGTATGCTTAGAATTTCATATACGTGCTTTGTCTCCAGCCGAATCATGTCATAGGAAATTCTCGCCCCAGACGGGTTCCTCATCCCGTTGAATTAGACTCAAAGATCACAAACCATTCTATGGTATGTAGTGATTCATATTATCCGAGACCATCCGATCGCTCACTTGATCGACACCCAGATCGAACCCAACACCTCCGTGGACTTGCTTCTCACCATGGTATATCCAAACATAAGAATCCGCAAGACAAAACCATTTCTCTCTATACAAATGCACCTTTCACAAAGCCTCAACATTCAAAAACTTTTATTCCGACATTTTAACTAAAGTGCAAGGACACCTTATAGTCGGCAAGCCACCATTCACACACTCAGATGTCGCAGAGCGAACGCAACAAATTCCATCAACTTTATCCCCATTCATTGCAGAACAACATTCCATTCACCCTCGACCCTCGTATTAATCCATTCACTATCATCTTCCATATCCAATACAAAAAAATCAATTTAGTAAGCAAACGCGATTGTCCTCAATTATTTTTATGTTCATTAACCATTTATTGTGGTTCCGATAAAGTTATTTTTACGCGTGTGATATGCAACCTACTACACATCCACCTCCACCTCCACCTCCACCAAACAATTCTTTCTCTTCACAGGTTCGTCCTAATCCATTTACAAAGCCACGTTAAAAAAAGATCACGATTGCATGTTCATTATATGCATTTCAAAGAGCCTCCCTGGTTCTCCAAGTACACTAAATAAAATATATAAATAATAATGCATAATCCGCTGATTTAGCAAATTGTGACATTATTTATATATCCTAATGTGCAACTAAGAACATACGAAAAGTGTAGGCACCAAAATGACATAATATATGCAATTTGAAATTAAATCATGATCATTTAATTAACGTCCTTTCAGAACCGTCCATCGGGACAATCCAGTACCTCAAACTTCGTTGTAATACACCTGACCTGGATGTATTCTACCTAGCTAACTATAGGAATCAAAACGACAACTTTAATCGTTTACGATGATGCATTTGCAAATCGTTGCTAAGAGAATGCAACGATTTGTCATATAATTAAAAAATTTTAGTTTATATATGTTAAACGATTTCTTCAATTTAATCCTATCACATGTTCTTATATCCATATCATTCATAAATTCATACTATATCATGTAATCAACTCATATATTCCTATAAATTTCATTCAAGGATTAGTACACTCAAGTACTCTAATCTAAATTTCAGAATATATGGGTACCCAATGCTATTAAATAGCATATGGTCAGATTCCCAAACTCAATGGGCTTCCATAGAGTTCAAGAACACCTATACAGTCCTAACGAAGGAGTTATAAGTTGCAATCCCCCGAAGAAAATGAGCAACTCATAAGAAGAGCAAAGAAGCAGCTAAAGAATAAATAACCGCTTTTTTCTGTCATTTTCGAATCTAATATGAGTTCAACTCTGATCAAGCTATATATGGGTGATTCTAGACCCAAAGGGCTTTCTATAGAGTCTAAGAACACCCCATACGAGTCCTAACGGGGCGAGTTACGCAGTTTGCAATCCCCGAAGAAAATGAGCAACTTGTAGCAAGAGCTGTGCCAGCAGCTGTGCCAGTAGCAACCACTGTTTTTCGTCATTTTCGAATCTAATATGAGTTCAACTCTGATCAAGCTATATATTGGTGGATTCTAGACTCAAAGGGCTTTCCATAGAGTCTAAGAACATCCAAATCCAAGTTCTAATGAAGGAGTTATGCATGTTTTTTAAATCATGAAGAAAATCAAAGACACCGCAGCACTGCAGCAAAGAGGCCACTCTGATTTTCTTTCATTTTCTTTGATAGGATATGACCTCAATTTATCAAGCTTATATGTGTGGATTAGACTCAAAGGGCTTTCCATAGAGTCTAAGAACACCAAACTCCAAGTTCTAATGAAGTAGTTATGCATGTTTTCAAATCATGAAGAAAATCATGACATCATAGCAATTACAAAGCAAATAGGCTACCCCGATGTTCTTCTATTTTTGGATAGGATATGACCTCAATTTTATCAAGATATATATGGGTGGATTTAAATTCAAAGGGTTTTCCATAGAGTCTAAGAACACCCAAATCCAAGTTCTAATGAAGGAGTTGTGCATGTTAAATCACGAAGAAAAATCACACACTCGCAGCATTCAGCTACAGGCCACCGATTTTCTTCATTTTCATCAGATATGACCTCAATTTTTATCAAGCTATATATGGGTGGGATTCTAGACTCAAAGGGCTTTCTATAGAGTCTAAGAACACCTATACCGTAGTCCCAATGGCTGAGTTATGCAAGCTTGCAATCCCTAAAGAAAATGAGCAACATGCAAGATAGCCAGCTAAGAAGAAGAGCAAGACAAACCAAAACTAGCTCAAAGAAAATAATAAACCAAAACTAGCTCAAGTGAACCCAAGATGGAGGTTAAGTACAAAACCCACATTCGATAATCATAATCAACTCTCGCTGTTCTAAATTATCGATCTACCATACCATATGAATTATTTTTAATTTTTTAGCAGTTAAGTATAGAAAAAACCCTCTCCTTCTCTAACTGACATGTACTTAAGTACTTTATTTCAATCTCTACCTAGCGTAAAGGCAACAACAGTCCATAAGGAGGTGAATGGGTCGAACTTATCACTTCGACCACCATTGCAAGCAAAAAGGAAGTTACCTTTTACGTAGTCACCATAATCCTTTCTATTTGTATCCATGCATGAATCTCAACCAATTTCAACCATAGTTTATTAGAATAAATTAAAACCCAAAATTATTCTCAAGCCCCAAAATAGATGGTTTGCAAGAGTGTAGTTCTCCGCATCACTAGCTAATTTTTCAACTTCTACAATCACTGGTGGTTACCTATTCATGATAGAGAAAGTAAAGCATGAATAGATTTGAGAAGCAATAAATCATGTCAAGATATAAAACCAACCACAAAACAAGTCCATCCCGTTTAGTCAAAGATCAAAGTGTGGACAAATTGCTTTTTCCAGAAACCAAACAAGATACCTAGTGATAACATAAATTTTCAGGGGATGTGAAACCAAATAAACTAACCCGATCGCTATATATGCTGATAAATCTATGGCATTCCTCCCCGGCCTATTCAAAATCAAAACAAGAAAAAAGCAATCAAATTACTCCCAAACATGCCTTTATTATCTAATCAACAATAAAAGGTAGGATGAAGGCAAAATGAAATCAACTCGAATTTTTTTACCAAAATCGTGTGTTCGAGAGTTAAATATTCAAGAAGTAAATGCAAAACAATTACCATGTGAGACCAAGAACTTCAAGTCAAAATCTGAGAAATAATATGATTAGAAACCATTACCATTATTAGAATACATGTAATTTTTCTTGTTTATTATTGTTGCAGTTTTTAGAAATGAGTAAGCTCCCAATAATAACAATCGTATTGAAATGTCTTCAAAGATGGGGGAAATAATCTCAGTTAAACTGACTAACTTATTCTTACTCGATAAGTTAGGAGGAAAAATCATATGAGGATATTCAATATTGACCCAATGATACTCAAGACTCTTCTTAGTGTGAAAGATGTTAATGAATCTACCTCAATGAAATTAAAACTGTGAAATCATTGTCGGCATGAATAAGGATTGGTGATCAACACAATAGTATTAATATCTGAAGAGAAGATAAGACCAATCAAGAAAATAAGGTTTCGTTACCATTAAAATACAAGACCAATTTGGCTCCAAGTTAAAACTGCTCAATTAAAATTACAAAGCAAGAACCTGAACTTTCTCCCAAATACCCACTAAGTTTAAGTCATATCATACACTCACCATTTATAAGCAAAACCAATCCTAAATGGATCCTCTATGAATATATATTCATCGTGAAACAGTTGATAAGCCGGACTTTATTATCCTCATAAACACAAGTTTTCATTTATAAACAACTAAAGTGTCATCAAAAACTATAAGATGACAAAAACAAATAAAGAAATGGAACTTTCTCAACTTTTCCATGGAAATGAGCGACAAGTCCCTAACTCGGTGACCTTTTCAAGAAGGAAGAGGGGCTAAGCCCATCAACTTCTTTGAAACCAAATAAAATTTAAGAGATCTATAAGAGCGTGAAAGCAAACAAAACCACAGTCAAGGGCTATTATAAGTGTGACAAAAATGAAGAGAACAGAGAAACAAGGGGAAAAATCTTTGAATAAACATACCAAAAGAAACTTTCAAATTCTTGTTAAAAATTTTCAATATATGTGAGCAAAACCACTGGCCGGCTAAACCGTATAACTAGATCCTTCGAGCGAAACCCCACTGATTCCAATCCTCAAAGCGAGAAACCCCCGAGGTACAAACCTTCAATCAAATAAGCCGCAAGCCTGAGGGTTGGCCCGAGGTGTTCCGTCGCGAAAATTTCGGGGAAGAAAATGTGAAGGAAAATAAAAGAAAAAAAAAAAGGGAAAAACCTCAATGGGCCGGAGCTCGAGGGTTAAAGAGAGGTGTCGGGCCCACGTAAGTGTCAGGAAGCACCCGGCTATGGAGAAGGAAGGAAAGAAAGACGTAGAACAAAGGATTTTCTTTCGCATCGTATCGAGGGTGATTTTTTAATCCCGGGTAATTACCACCAAATTTTTGTACCAAGGATTCAGATTGATGTTTAGGCAAAGCTCATTCGCCGATACTGGAATGTTTCAAATTAGTTCGACCAAGTCGCCTTGATCTAATAACATAGCGCTACCCCCAACTAACATTTTGGAATTTCTAAGGACCCACTCTTGCAACATGCACTAATCAAGTTCGTGACTTCGGACGAGCCCTTGTCGGTAATCCTGACTCCAAACTAAAGGGTCATTAATCAAATTGCTTTGTCTACAGAGGACCCCTTATATGTATTTATTATGGAAAGAACCCTACCATTCTGCTACCCAAAGTCTTAATTAATACATACACTCTACTCCCTTTTCATAGTGTAAATTGCCTATACTTGTGTCCTAACTC